>CM055899.1:10340316-11072816 GCA_029582155.1 Panopea generosa
TTAAAATCGTGCTACATGTACATTTAGTTAAATATATGAAAATATTTGGTAATATATATAAACCCGTTAATTTTGTAAAGTTTATGCCCACTGAATGATTGATTGAATGTTAAGCGTGATGTTTATGCCATCGAGGGTTAACAAACGATCAGTTAACCTAACCACTTTTCCCAAGGATTCTGGGACGTTAATCAGTACTCGAGCACACCCAATCTCCGCCAGTAACAGATGACTTTCCCACTTGAATCAGAGGTTAGAGACAAATGATAATGAATCACAACGTCGTATATCAATCATCACTGAGACTGTGTCCGGAAAGTCTCGCCGCACTACTATGTTGAACTTCGATAATTTAAGTTGGTTGGTTTAAGTCTTGTTTGTACATACACTCTCAGTGGGCATAATAATACGGTGTCCTGTTGGGGCCATCGCGACATATTTATCAAATTAAGTAAGGCGAAACAACGAAACTACGATAATGAAAATTCGAAACAGCAAAAGTGAAAAGTCGAAACTACAATGGTGAAAAGTCGAAACAACGAAACAACTAAACTACGATGGTGAAAAGTCGAAACTAAGATGGTGAAAACTTTTCACCATTGTAGTTTCGACTTTCCACCATCGTTGTTTTAACTTTTCACCATCGAAGTTTCAACTTTTCACCATCGTAGTTCCGACTTTTCACCATCGTGATTCAAATTTTCACTAAAGTAGTTTCGACTTTACACATCGTTGTTTCGACTTTTCACCCTCATAGTTTCGAATTTTCACCATCGAAGCTTCGCGTTTACACCATAGTAGTTTCAACTTTTCACTATCGTAGTTTCGAATTTTCACTATCGTAGTATCGAATTAAATACCATCCATTACTTGTAATGTATATATTTGGTAGATATATGCGGGAAATAATGTAACGAATCAAATACCATCTATTACTTGTAATATCTATATTTGGTAGATATATGCGGGAAATAATGTAACGAATCAAATACCATCTGTTACTTGTAATGTCTATATTTGGTAGATATATGCGGGAAATAATGTAAATAACTAAATAGCATATATTACTTTATGTATGCTAGATCTATGTGGGTAATAAAGTACCGAATCAAATACCATCTGTTACTATATGGTAGTTGTTGTTGTTGTTGTATGATGTTTAGCGTCGCTTTCAACAATGTTTCAGTCATATCGCGACGGTGTCTACTTGAGACAGTATTCACACTGTCAGAGTATCATGCCGCAGAGACATGGTATGATACCCCACCCAATCACATTATACTGACACCGGGCCGACCAGACCTAGAACTGTCTTCTAAATGCTGAGCACCAAGCGAGAAAGCTTCTAGTACCATTTTTAAAGTATTTGGTATGACCCGGCCGGGGATCAAACCCACGACCTTCCGCATCGCATGCTACTATATGGTAGATTAACAGGCTAAATAAAGTAACGAATCATATTCATCTATTACTTATGCTGTCCAACTTGACAAATATACATATAAATACTCAATATTGTGTAATACTACATGAAAAAGTTAATGAGGAAAGGTATATTTTATTATTTGAACACACGATTTTTTCTGTAAAACTTGTACAATATTTCATAGTTGAAACGTATGGCAAATCCTTAGGGAACACCAGTTTTATAAAAGCGAGATAAGAGCTAAATTTAAATTAAACACATATAGTTTACATGTAGTTTAAACATATATCATTTCAACATGAAATGGGGTTAGGCCATAATTTATTTCAACATTAGGTTCGTCCCGTCCCCTGCTTTTTATTCAAAATAAATATCAAAAAGATATATTTTAACATTTTTCGTTGCCAATATTATGAAAATAGAAAAAAGGTCTGAAAGAAAGAGAAATGTAAGAAAAAAAAAATATTGTTTCATTATGTCATCACTTCTATTGCGCCCAGTATCCACATCTCAGTAGCACCCCAGTGAGACAATCAGATTAGTAAATAAATAACTTTTGTGTCCTATGCAATTCGACCTTTGTATACACTGAAAAGAAATAGTAAGATAGTTCATAATATCGAAGTTATGACGGAACCATTTTAAGAAGTAAAATACAGATCTGTTCTCATGCATATGTGAAAAATCACGATCTTACAATATATAGCCATGTGCAACTATATCAAATGTCACAATATAGCCATGTGCAACTTTATCATATGTCACTATATAGCCATGTGTAAGTATACCATATCTCACTATAAAGTCATGTATAACTTTATCATATGTCACTATATAGCCATGTACAACTTTATCACATGTCGCTATATAGCCATGTGCAATTATACCATATGTTATATGTAGCCATGTACAACTATACCATAATGTCACTATAAAGTCAGGTACAACTATATCATATGTCACTATATAGCCATGTAAACTTTATCATATGTCACTATATAGCCATGTACAACTATATCATATGTCACTATATAGCCATGGGCAACTATATCATATGTCGCTATATAGCCATGTACAACTATGTCATATACCACTATATAGCCATGTACAACTATATCATATGTCACTATATAGCCATGGGCAACTATATCATATGTCACTATATAGCCATGTACATCTATATCATATATCATTATATAACCATGTACACCTGTGTTTTAATATCACTATAAGCCAATGTACACCTGAAACGTAGTGTTATTATACAGTATAGAAGGAACGATTATGTTACAAACACAAAGTCAGTGTTTCAATATACATGTTCATATGTGCATGCATGTATTTATTTCCTCACATAAAGACTCGACAGACAGCAATGTGTGATAATGGTTCACTCTAACCTCTGCATATCTGCTAGCTCAAAGTATGTTATAATAATGTTGTTGTATGGTGTTTAGCGTCGCTTTCAACATTGTTTCAGTCGTATCGCAACGTCTGTATGAGACAGTAGTCGGAGCACTGACACACTGGTTTATCATGCCGCAGATACAAAGTATGATACCCCACCAATCAAATTATCCTGGCATCGGGCCGACAGGATCTAGAACTATCCTCTTAATGCTAAGCAACAAGCTAGGAAGCTTCAAGTACCATTTTCCCAATCTTTGGTATGAGCCGATCGGGGATCAAACCCACGAACATCCGCATCTGTGAATCTCCCAAAAATATCTTTATGTAGGATTAATCTACATTAAACTTTGAAATTAGTTAGAACCATCGTACAGTATGGTGGTATTTATAAAATCCTGACATCATGTGTGATGTCAGGTTCGTCGCGAAAACTTTATGTTACGAGTTAAAACACTGAAACAATGACTGAGGTGTATGTAAACATATATGTAAGTCTACTCCCACAAACCTCCCCCCACCCAAAAACAACAACAAAGACACAAAACTACAACAAATATACTTTTATTTAAAGTGCATTAATGTAGACATAAAGTTTTGTCGACTTTGTGTCCTTCAAAACTTTGTTTAAAATGTTTTGGACATATAATGGACGTTTGGCTGACCAATTAAGTATATGTAATTTCTGACATTACAGATGTTTTGTAAGACTCATTTTGTATGGTAAAATTTACAACAAATCAAACAAAAAAGGGAATAAAAATGTTTTAACTCAAGTATATATGGCTTACGTAAAGTTGATTTTAGCAATAAATCAGTGGTAATAAGGTTAAATTACTGTAATTCTGATATATAAAGTAATGCACAAAAATATTGTGCTGCCAATATGATGTGATTTACGTCATATTTCTACTTTAACTGTAACATAGCGATTTAAATTCACCTTCGTTACAATAATTGTAATAATTTAACTACGTGTCTTTTTTGTCACGATGTATATTTTTAACGACACTAGTGTAGCTTTACTCGAAACTCACTTTTCCTACTCGAAACCCACTTTTCTTACTCGAAACTCACTTTACTAACTCGGAACTCACTTTCTTTACTCGAAACTCACTTTTCTTACTCGAAACTCATTTCCTACTAAAAGTTAATCTCATACGCATGTGTCTGTTTAATTTTAAAGACGATGTTACTTTTTTATTACACATCTGGCACTCGAATGGTTTATCTCCAGTGTGAATACCATGTGTTTTTTAAAACTCGACGATGTTGCTAATTCTCTATTACAGATATGACATTTGAATAGTTTAACTCCAGAATGTATCATCATGTGGCTTTTTAGACTTGATGACTCTGTAAAATTCTTATTACACACACGACACTCGAATCTTTTCTCCAGTATGTATCCTCGTGTGCCTATTCAAATCAGACGATGATGTGAATTTCTTATTACACACAAGACACTCGAACGTTTAAACTCAAATATGTATACGCACGTGTTTCTTCAGATTTGAGGGTGATGTAAATTACTTATCACACACCTTTCGCTCAAACGCTTTATTTCTCGCGCTTATCATCACATAGCCAATTAGAATTGGCGGCACAATACTTCATTATAAACCACCTGGCACTCAAATGGTTTCTCTTTAGTAGCTATCCGCATGTGAGATTTAAGACACTGCAAAGTTACTGTAACACACCTTTATCATGGAGATTTTTAAATTGATCAGTTTGTTACCCTCAGAATTTGTAGGTGTTTACGAGTATTTAATGATTTCTTTATCACAACAACCTGTATTAAAAGAGAAAATCAAACTTGTTAACTGGTAATACATAAAAAACAGTATCATTGGGCGCTGCTTGTCTCTGAAATATGACAAGTCAACTTTTATATATATCCGAAACATCATGTTGTACTTTCGTCCAAATAATATAAACATCTATAAACGCTTCTATGATTCTGATAACATTCCGTATATATCCAACAGTATTCTTATACATGTATATTATATTCCTTGCCACAGTGCAAACGTAACCTATATGGAGATAAATATGTGTCATTAGTGCGGCTAACTCAACCAGTTTAGCATTCACCCTGTCAGCGAAATGTCCTTGGTTCGAATCCCGAACTGGCTGCATATCTTCTCGTCCTCTTACATTGGCGCTCAGCGAACATGGGTAACCTCGATTTCACTATCATCGTGGGTCCATTTCGCTTCCATCCACTATGCATGTACCAAGACAATATGCCTACATAGGCAATATTTATGCCCATATACAATACAAATATCCATAGACAGTATACATGTACAGAGACAATATGCATAATATTATACATGTTTGCATATATTCAATATACATAGACAAGATACATGAACATAGATAATACGCCTGTACATAGGCAATATACATGCATATAGACAATACCACCCCTGAACTCTTATAAAACACAACGGTAAGTAGGCGTGATATTTAAACAGTACTTGATCAAAATAATAATTGATTAACGTTAAAAAGTAGGCAAAAAATACTTGTGTTTAGGGTTACTTAACCAAAAACAATACGGTAGGTAGGTAGGCATTTTTTTTTTTTTCTATTTTTGATTTCATGGAAAAACTGTCATGATAATGAACTACTATAAGCAAGTTGAATTTAACTTGTTTTTTTCTGTTTTATAAAACAACTAATTGTGATAGTTTATATATTACAAAAAAAATACAAATATTATTTTCTTGCACATTAAGCAGGGACCTGTTTCAATAACCTTCGGAAGTCGTAACTACAAAATGATGGGTGGGAGGGATATTTTTAAACAATGCAACTCGTAAGTACGTATATTTAAAATAGATTACCAGTTAAAATCCAATTTTAAACTGTTATACTGGCACTGTTTTAAACAGGTAAGTACCACTATAACATTTTGGGAGAAACGTTTTCTTACACAAGGGAAACACATGTGTTTGTGATGGGAATGAGGGCGAACTTGGGTTCCAAAAAGGGCTACAAAACAAACTGGATGAACACGCTGGATATGGGGGTATGAATACACACTTGGAAACAAAGGAGGCGGTTCCGCCATAGTTATGTGTGGTTTCCTTAAGCAAATATACTTTCTTCACATATGCTTATTACTGATTCTACCTTGGAAAACCTCGACCGTGATTTGTCCTACGCTGTAATAACTTGTTTAACGATCGAGCTAGTTAAATCAACTGAGAACAAACTATTGAATTGTTATATCGACTAATGGGGGAACTACTACGCCCCCGCCCCCCACCACCCCCATCCCCAACTACAACACCTCTAAACTGAAATCCTGGATCCGCCCCTGTGGACTGTTTATCAAACCAAATTCATTTAAGATGGCCTACATGGTGTACATGGTGGATCAAATCGAAATGATATTGAAGTCACGAGACTCATTCGGTGTGTCCCAAACTGTTTACCATTTTAAGCGTGAAACTCATGTTGTCTGACTGGGCCTGTAGGCCAAGTTAGGAAATTCTTCTTCAAAACAGTAATTTTCACATTTTTGATAAATTTCCAATTTGTAATAAGGGTTCAGTGAATATATTTATCTGAGCATGCCATGTGTATAATGGTCACACATGTTATTTTTGTCAAAATCGTGTAAAATACCTGAAATAGATCTATTATATTAAGAGTAACACCGACACTAACATAATCATATTATCATCCATCTAACAAAACAACAGGACATGTTTAACTTTCATAAAATGATATTTATTATATGTGAAATAGGCTTTAGAAAATCGATATGAAATTTTGCTATACATGTTTATTATTTTGAAGTGAGTCGAGGTATGTGGAGGTTAAGTGAGTCGTGGTTTGTGAAGGTGAGGTGAATCGAGATATATGAATGCGAGGTGAGTCGAGGTATGTGGGGGTGAAGTGAGTCAAATTATGTGGAGGTGAGGTGAATCAAATTATATGGAGGTGGAGTTAGACAAGTTATGTGCAGGTGAGGTGAGTCGTGGTATGTGGAGGTCAGGTGAGTCGATGTTGTGGAGATGAGGTGAGTTGAGATATGTGGAGACGAAATGAGTCGACGTGTGTGGAGGATATTTGAGTCGATGTTCGTGGAGATGAAGTGAGTCGAGGTATGTGAAGGTGAAGTGTGTTGAGATAAGTGAGGATGAATGTCGTAGGTTGGTAATGTGATGTGGACGGGTGTCGTGTTTTGGGTTGGTATAGGCTGAGTGAGTGAGTGAGTGAGTGAGTGAGTGAGTGAGTGAGTGAGTGAATGAGTGAGTGAGTGAGTGAGTGAAAACATTAGTCAGCCAGTCAGTCAGACAGTCAGTCAGTCAGTCAGTCAGTCAGTCAGTCAGTCAGTCAAAATTAATACGTAAGACACTATGTGAATTACTCATTGACTTTAACCAAGTATTGTTTATTATATTTGAGCGTGGTACTTGCATAATTCATGCATTGCTATTTCCAGCCAGTTGTTTTATTAACCTGTCTTTATACACGGGATATTTATTTTTTTCTGAGTGATAATATATTACCTTACGTGTATAGTTGTAAGTGCATGAAGTGTGTAATTATGAACAAGTCATTATATATCTTGTAATCTATACTACGGTGCGGTTGTCACATTTTACATTGCAAATCATTCAAATTGCAGTTAAATCAAGGATTGTATTATCGGGTTCTTATGTTACAACACACAATACTTCGAGTATTAATAGAAACAGCGAAGAAGTTTACAAAACTAAGCAGTAATTTTATTTAAAAATCGGACATCTGGTGGTTTTACCCAGGTTAACATAAATTGTGACATCATTTCCCTCCACAAATTATACTTGGAACAGAGAGGAAAGAAAAACATTAATCTTGTTTCTAAAGTTCCGAAACAAGTAATTGTTTCTTTTTAATAACACATATTGTGTCATTTAAATTATGTCGGTATTGGCTTTGAATTATATGGGTTTTGATGATTGGTCTGATGAAATAGTGAGGTGTTAGTGAGTTAAGTAGATGTAAATTAATGTGAGTGAAATGAATTGAAGTGAAGTGAGATAGTGAGAAGTGAGGTGAATTGAGAGAGGGGGGAGTGAGGTGTGATGAGATGAGATGATATGTGGTGAGGTGAGGTGTAATGAGATGAGATGAAGTGAGGTACGTGAAGTGAGATGGGGTGAGGTTAGGTGATGTGAGAGGGGTGAGGTGAGCTTGGATAAGATGATATGAGGTACGTGAAATGAGATGGGATGAGGTAAGGTGGTGTGAGAGGGGGTGAGGTGAGGTTAGGTGAGAAGGGATGAGGTGAGGTGAAGTGAAGTGAGATGAGGTTAGGTGAGATGAGGTGAAGTTAGATGGGGTGAGTCGCGGTTAGGTCAGATGAATTTGAAAGGAGGTGATGTGAGTTGATAGATGTGATGCGAGTTGAGGTGAATTCGTATCTGTTGAGGTGATGTGAAGTGAGATGAAATGAGAGGAGATGAGATAAGTTGTTGTGAGGTGAAGTTAGATTGGGAGAGTCGAGGTGAGGTGAGATGAGTTTGAGTGGATGTGATTTGTGTGGATAGATGTGATGCAAGTTAAGCTAAAATGATCTGTGTAATATTGAGGAGGGGATAGATGAGGTGAAGTGTGGTGAGTTGTGGTGTAGTGAGGTGAAGTGAGTGAAGTTATGTTGAGTTGAGGTGAGGTGAGGTTGGTTGGTGGTAAGCAGGTGAGAGTGTTGTGAGGTATGTTGAGGAGAGGTAAATGTGACAGTCAGTTGATAAGTGAGTCACAGTTGAGACAGAAATGAAATGACATTGGCAGTGATTGAAATGTGTTGATAAGATTTGGAGATGGTATAACTGGTATATTAAATGTATATATTGCCAGTTATTGTATTAACCTAGCTTTCTACACAGCATTTTTTTCTGCATGACATTTTATTATCGTGTACACGATACAAAAAAAACAATCCGGATATTCCATAATGTAGTATTTACGATTTGGCATTGTTTTAAAATATGATGATATGTGATTTACTTCATAGCTTGTAGGAACTAACGCAATAGTATCGCTGTTAGGTGTAAATTGCTTTCTTGTCACGTGATTATGAATATGTAGGTTAATATTACCATATTCGGAGACGCAATATACATATTTCGCAAGTAACGTATGCTTCCCTAAATTCATATATTGGTAAAGAGATTTATTTCGGCCAGTGGGACGAGGGATTTTCTAAATACTCTATGGTACAGTGTATATAGATTGTATGATGTCCTATGATTATTTAACAATGGTACAGCATATGGTGAGTGAGTGTGTGAGTGAGTGTGTGAATGAGTGTGTAAGTGAGTGAGTGAGTGAGTGATTGAGTGAATGAGTGAGTGAAGAAGTGAGTGAGTGAGTGAGTGAGTGAGTGAGTGAGTGAGTGAGTGAGTGAGTGAGTGAGTGAGTGAGTGAGTGAGTGAGTGAGTGAGTGAGTGAGCGAGCGAGCGAGCGAGTGAGCAAGCGAGCGAGCAAGTGAATGAGTGAGTGAGTGAAGATATGAGTGAGTAAGTGAAGATATGAGTGAGTAAGTGAAGATATGAGTGAGTAAGTGAAGATGTGTGGATGTGAAGTGAGTGATGGGGGATAAGACATTGTATGGTGTATAAGATAGTAAGTTATTGGTATAAGATGGTGTATGGGATAGTAAGTGATGGGAAAATGATGGTGTATGAGATAATAAGTGATGGGGATTAGACGGTTTATTGTTTATAAGATAGTATATGGTGTATAAGATAGTAAGTGATGGGATTAAGATGGTGTATAGGATAGTAAGTGATGGGGATATGATGGTGTATGAGATAATAAGTGATGGGGATAAGATGGTGCACAGGATAGTAAGTGATGGGGATATGATGGTGTATGAGATAGCAAATGCTGGGGATTAGACAGTTTATTGTTTATAAGATAGTTAGTGGTTAGAATAAGATAGTATATGGTGTATCAGATAGTAAGTGATGGGGATAAAATGGTGTATGATGGTGTATGAGATAGTATATGGTGTACAAGAAAGTAGCTGTACTGATGAGTTAATGTTTGGTGTACGAGTAAGCAAGTTATACACATGGGATAATATATGGTGTATGAGTAGTAAGTTGTGCACATGAGACAGGATATGTTGTATGATAAAGTAAGCGTTGTGATATGATAGTATTTGAGGGAGTACGGTGTATGAAAAAGTAAGTGATTGGGAAGAATATAGTGTATAGTGTATTAGATAGTATGTATTAAAGGATAAGATAGTGTATAGTGTATGAGATAGTAAGTGATTGATATAAAATGGTGTATGATATAGTAAGTGTTTGATATAAGATGGTGTTTAAGATAGTTATTAATGGCGATAAGACAGTGTATGGTGTCTTAGATATTAAGTGATGGGGATACGATGGTGTATGAGATAGTAAGTGATGGGGATAAGATGTTGTTTTTTCTCAGATAGTTATTGATGGCGATAAGACAGTGTATGGTGTATGAGATAGAAAATGATGGAGGATAAGACCAGTGTGTAAAGATATTTTACTGAAGGAAATAGGTGTATGTCCTATGTGCGTTGATTCAATATTCCTATACTTCGATTTAAACATGTTTTTTAACAAACTTAAAATGTATTGATACAAAACGATATCCGCCTGATAGATTATATTAGAAATGAATGAAACCTGATATACCATGATATTCATATCGCAGAGATCTTCATATTGTCTTTATGTATATGGTTTAATTTTCTGTAAAATATAAATACACATACAACTACAGTAACTATTATTACTACTACAACTAGTATTACTAGCTTTACTCTTACCGTTACAATACTACTACTATAACTACTAGTACTATCACTTCTAATATTATCATTGTTAGTTTTACTACGACAAATATTACTAGTTGAACTACTAACGTTACACTACAAATATTACAACTACTGTTACTAATACTGCTACTACTACAACTACTATTGCTACTACTACCGCTACTACCAGTAAAACTACTACTGTCATTGCTGCTACTATAACTACCACAACTACTACTGCTACAACAATTATTAATACCACTTTTTCTACAACTACTATTTCTAGAATTACTTTAACTACCACAACTATTATTATTACTACTATTACTACTTATACTACTACTACTACTACTACTACTACTACTACTAATACTACTACTACTACTACAACAACAAATGCTACTAGTTCCGCTATACTACAACTACTATTTCCATTGCATTTTCTATTACTACAACTACTACTACTACTACCACTACCACAACCACTACCACTACTACTACTGTCATTGCTGCTACTATAACTACTACTTCTACTACTTCTTCTTCTACTGCTACTACTTCTACTACTACTACCACTACTACTACCACGACGACTACTACTTCTACCACTACTACTACTACTACCATTACTACCACTACTACTACTACTACTATCTCTTCTTCTACCAATACCACTACCAACACTACCACTAACACTACTACTACCACTACCACTACTACTACTACTACCACTACTACTACTACTACCACAACTACTACTATCACCACTACTACTACTACTACCACTACAACAACTACTACTACCACAACTAATACTACTACTACTACTATTACTACTTCTTCTACTTCTTCTTCTTCGACTACTAGTACAACTGTCACTATTTCGGTAACTACTACTTCTACCACTATTACATGTATTACTTATTTTACTACTACTGTTGCTACTCATATTATGAATGTTTTGTTTTATAAATAAACACATTAACAAAATGTTTCTGGCTGTACACGTAATGCTGAATAACCCATTACTTATCAAGCATTGAAGTTGGAATTTATTCAAGGTTTTATATTACTGGGTTATTATATTACACTATACACAGCGATAAGAGTATTAATAGAAACATCGAAATTACAAAACTGCGCAGTATATTTTATAACAAAACGTGTTGTATTGGGCTTTAATGTTTTTGCTAAACTTGTAAATCTAAAATATATTGAATCTATATTAATAATAATAATATACCACTGGTATACTGATTACCACTGGTATATTACTTTATCTGGTCAGTTGTTTTATTAACCTTTCTTTTTACACACGGAATTCATTTTCTTCTGCGTGGTATTTAGAATTAAGAAAAAAAATCCGTGTCTATCTGTATGTGCATGTATTGTGAAATTATGAATACGTCATTATGTATCAAATAATCTATACGACGGTGCGTTGGTGACCTTTGACTTTACTATTATTCAAATTGCAGTTAAATGAAGGGTTGTATAGCTAAGTTATTATGTTACTATACAATGTTTCGAATATTAAAAAAAACACAGAAAGAATTTACAAAACTACGCAGTACATTTTATTTCAAAATAGGACATATAGTGGTTTTACCCACATTAAATGGTGACACCGTCTCCCTCCACAAATTATTTTTTGAACAGAGAAGAAAGAAAAACATTAAATAATGATTACTTTTCTTAAAATTGAAATGTGTGTTATTTAACGGTATGTCGACTTTGAATGTGAATTTGTTGTTGATGAAATGTGTGTTGTGATTGGGTTGATCAGAATGTGAGCGAGATAAGTATATGTGAGTAGATGTAAGGTGAGATTTAATGCGTTGAGGAGAGATGTGCTATGGTGATGTTAGTTTATGTTTATGTTTATTTGAGCTGTGGCGAAATGAGTCAATGTGAGCGGAGTTCCGTTGAGTTGAATTGATATGAGGTGAATTGAGGTTGGGTGTCGGTAAGGTTGGGTGGGGTGTTATGAGGTCGGTTGAGGTGCGCTGAGATGAATTATGAGTCAGTCAGTGAGTAAGTAAGTCAGTGAGTCAGAATTATTAATCAAGACAAAAAGTGAATGACTGATTGACAGGTGCCGGAACGTGTTTATTAGATTTAAGTATATACCTGCATAACTGGTACCTTGCTTTATCATTCAGTTGTTTTACTCACATATCTGTCTACACGGGAAATTTGGATACCCTATGATATAGTCCTTATCACTTACTTGCTGTGGCTGGTGGAAGAGCAAATTGATGTCAGGATTTTATTTTGATAAATACAATTACAAAAATTTTATTGGACAAATATCTGATTTGTTTGCTGAAGCTTACATTATAGGCTTTGAATCGAAATTCTCAGTTTGATCGATTCCTTGATGTTTTTTTTTTTAATTTTTTCATTGTATTTAATTTTTACTCTCTATCGGTATTATCTTTATGAGGGTTTGCATGTTTTCACAACCACGGCGGCTAAAATTAAGAGTGAGGCTAATCAAGACTTGTTGCTGTAAGGAATGGGGAGTGGATGATGCATGTTCAAAATGCCGACGTAATTTCGCTAGATCACCAGCTGATAACGCTTGATGATGACTGGTTCTGTCTAAACTATCACTGCACATTTTCTTTAGTATTGCTTTAAACACTTCATTCGAATTGTGGAAATCGACAAGCGAACTGTTGCTGCTAAATGGTGGCGATCTAATATCGTGGTTTATGGCAACAAGGATTCCATTATATAGCTAGATCTGCCACACAGCTTCCCCTCTATTATTCTTACTTCGGCATTAAACCTTTTAAGGATAACGTCTAATTCTGTGACTTGCAACCGTTCCATGTCCACAGGCAATTGTCGATCTGAAAGCTGTAAGAGAATGAAAACTATGAGTGTACACTGTTTAAAATTGCATGAAACAGGAGCATGGAATTGTGACAAAGTTTATAATATTTTCCCCTTCATTATTTTAATAAAAAAGTAATCAATATAATTATTTCCTAAATATAAATAAGCACTACACATCCCTGGGTCAAAATAAGTATTACACGGTACAACAATATTTTATATGAAATTTGAATCCAAACTGAAGGCAGCATTTTATCCTATCTTTTTTTTTTAAAAAGTTTAGCGCTATGTAATGGCAGTTCTAGAGAACGAATCTTCTCATCTGTATGTATTCACAAAATAAGACAAACACTTCTTTGAAACCTGTGATTAACACTAATATATCCCTCTTTGGGTTTTGTCTGATAGTTTTAAAAAAATATCAACAACAAAATAAGACAAACCGTTCTTTGAATTCTGTGATTAACAATACTATATCCCTCTTTGGGTTTTGTCTGATAGTTAAAAAAAATATATCAACAACAAAATAAGACAAACCGTTCTTTGAAGTCTGTGATTAGCAATAGTATATCCCTCTTTGGGTTTTATGTGACATTTTTAAAAAAATACCAACAAATTTACATATAGAAATAACGTTATATTTTATACCTAAATAAAGAGAAATATATTTAACTGACATTCTTACTAAACATGTGTGGTTCCCTTTGAAATTATAATCACAACCACCTCTTGGCCTTATATTTGCTAATCAGTGACGTGTGATGGTGCAATAATTTATGTTGCCATTTTGGTTACTTGCAGAAGAACAATGGATTAGGTGAAATGGGACAATCTTTTGGTTCGGCAAAATTGTTGCAGTCTGATCTCGGTACTACTAATTATACGAGGGGTGTTCGAATTGTATTGTGCATTTGCCCGCTTACCATTAATAACTTACTGAATAATATTTTCATTCCATGCCATCAAAGTATTCTCCCCGGTTAGAAATACATAATTTTAGCTGTGGATTCATTTCCGGAAAGCGTAACGGTAGGCTGATTGGGGTATTCTACGAATGCACTGGTTTACAACAGAACCAAGAGCCTGCCGTGACCTATATCTATGACCAGAGTGAAAGTTTCTGTCAATTTTAAAAAGAGAAACAAGTCACATGGGCCAACGTCTGGGAATTGAGGGTGTGTGTTTGGGGTGGGTGGGATACGTTGGCACTGTAACTTTCTCAGACTTCTCAAAAATCCGTTATCCGTTACAGTGACAGAGGTTTGCGCTTGGGCATTGTCATGCAAATGGCGAACATGTTTGGATGCAGTGAGTGGGCGACGTTTATGGTAGTAATTTTCCAATTATTTTAGTACCACATCACGATATTACCTTGCAAGCACACTTTTATATAACTACTGGTAAAAATATTTTCTTTACTCTTAATGTCCGTTTGGCAATGACTGGTCTTCTGAAATCTTCGATGGCCAATATCTTGTTCCTAACTTTTCTCACTGGTTCGAAATATTACAGCCAGGTTTTGGGAATCGACTTTAGATATATTCAGGGAACATTTTTTAACAGTTTTTTTGGCAGTTTTAAAAAGTGTTTTTTTTGGTCGTCAGTCAATAAGTGGAGCTTTCATGATTTCTCTAAGAACGAATGAACTGAAGATAGTTAATCGCCTGCAATACGTGTATTATATCAAGCACCTTTTCAAACAACTTCTCTAAATTTAGACACAATTTTCATACAGGTTGCTGTCTTTGATCGAATAAATACTGCTGCATTTTCAACATACTCTATACCAACATCAGGTTTCTGATTCAATCTAAGAACTGTCTCATAAAACACTTTCGTCAACCGAAAACTTATAAAATTAATACACAATACATATCGAAATAATTACATTATTAAGATTGCCATATGCATTCAAATTTCACAGATTGTTTCCACATTTTCCTTCACTTGTTACACATGTATCATTGATATTAATTCATATTGAGCGTATTCTATCTTTGCAGGATTCCCGAAAACAATTGGACATAATAGACGCATTTCGAAACTTTATAGATAGTCTTTAAATACAACTTTCAAAAACTAAAGTATGTCCATGAAATTCTACCGCTGAAAAATAGTTCAACAGTAAGGTTTCGAATCGCCGATTAGATTAGGTTGGAGATATACGTATACCAGTTATCCAGTGCGCATCTTTTTAATATTATACGTTAACCATTTAAGTGAGGTTTAATTCGAAATTAATCACTATAATTAAAGATAGTTTCCCATCATAATACATTTAAGTATGTACAGATTATTCTTCAGGAAATGTTTTAATATGGTATAAAAGTATATTATATATAATAATCGTTTATAGACTTATATAATAGATTAAATATTAATTTAAATAATTAATTTTCAAATCAAAATTTTATGTTTTACTAGAATATTTTTATTTTTACTAGAATATTTTTAAAAACATATTGTTTTATACCTAATATAACTGTATGGCAACTCTGCACCCTAAATCTGTTAACTTCCTTTGATCGATATTTGTCTTCTATTACAATACAGATTGACTAATAAGATTTGTCTATTCATAAAAAAATGCCAAGTTTTCTATGTATGCACAATATTTATGTTCATAGCAAAACACGGCAATTGTATTTATCTTTTTGCATTTGTGACGTTAGTCCATTTTATTGTCGAGCCTAAAATATAAAGTGCACGAAAAATCAATACAAACCGATTGATTATGGTGAATATGTGCAAAACTTTATCACGTCATTGCTTATCTACCTAAAGCATCGGTCATTTATATCAATCGATTTTACATACCTACCAGATTAATACCGAAAGACATACCGCCCGTGACTAAAGTGTTATTAGACATTACCTTAATATGGAACTTCAAACAACGGCGCAAATCTTGAAAAACCATTACATGTAAGTATCATTTATAATATCAGTAATGTTTAAAATTACAATTAATATTCTATATTCCAGCTTACACATTACAATAAATTATTTTTAAATAAAAGGGAGGGGCAGGGGGTTGGGGGGGGGGGGGGTTGGGGGGTACGACTAATGTACTTGCCCTGGCGTCGACTGTGACGTTCACTTGTTTACTTGTGGTTGGACATACAAATCATAATATCTGGTTGTACATGCACATGCTCATATGTAATTGACATACAATCCATATTAAATGATCATATGTGGTTAGACATGAAAATCATAAAACCTGGTTGTATATACACATGATCACATGTGATTGACATACAAAATATAATAAATAATCATATAATCATCCGTGGTTAGACATACGGACTACCATTTGTGATTAGAGAATGTTTAATTTTACAGAGGGTGTTTATTTGTAAATCTTTCGAATTACAGAATGAAGTTATAATATTTGGCAGTACATACACTTATTAATAAAACTAATTTTAATTAGCCCTTTATAATATGAATACATTGTGTTACATAAACACAACAAGGTACACACGGCAATGCTAAAATCGTTTTAATTAATGGCAATGGTCACTCGCTAAGTTTTTTTTTTGCTCTCTTCTCATCTCTTAAACAAGTCCGTATCTACTTTAGCTATTTATTTCAGGATTTAAAGCATAATTTTGAGTTTTCATCGATTGATGAAAACCGTTTGATCAGTTTAATGTTCGTTGAGCCTGAAGAAGGGCTTTTCGGTAACATTAAACTAGTTTACATTTTTCATCACTATTTCAAAGTGACTCTACACATGAGAGTATAACCATAAGGGTAAATTATCCATAAGGATAAATTATCCATAAGGATCAATTGATATCCAGGAATTACTATCTGAAACGTCATAACTACGATTTAAGTAGCATTTCTAGTATAATAGGGATTTCAAATTCGTTTTGAAAAAATGAGTAAATTTTTTTCCCGCACATTTTTTCTATCACTACAGTTAGCACTAAGTATCTCAGTTAACTCTGAAAAGGCTTACATACTTCTTATTAGCGTGTCTTCGTTCCTATCTATTTGACCAATTTGTTTGTATATATTTATATAATACTAATAAAATCAAATCAAATAAAATATGTTTAAACAAAACCTTAAAAATGTTATGCATTGTGCAAATATACCCATTCAACGCTGTGTCTCGTTATAGTCGATTTAAACGTGTCGATGTTAGCGTAGATTAACTTTTTGAACAATGGATTGAAATAAAGTATATTCATTACTTGTAAAGGATACCTCCAGATATATTGAAAGAGGCAATTATATACAAAAAAAATCAATTCACTGTCAATGCATAAACATAATACATATGTTAACTATACATTTCGTTGAATAATTACATTTTATATTGATATGAGTGAACACGCTTATTATTTACTTATAATTATCTGCTATAACTTCCACTGCTACTACTGCTACTACTACTACTACTACTACTACTACTGCTATTACAACTATTACAACTACTATAGCTAATACTACTACTGGAACTACTGCTATTAATACTACTATTAGTAATACTAATGTTACTACCAATATTACTATTATGTCTGCTACTACTCCCACTGCTACTATTACTTCTTCTACTACTACTACTATTTCTACTTCTACTTCTTCCACCACTACTACAACTACTACTACTATTACTACTACTTCTACTTTACTTTAAACATATTTTATTGCTTTTTTGTATACATGTAGTAGCAAAGGGGTTGGGCCACAAGTTATCCAACATTAAAATCGGTCCTTCCCAACAACAAATTACAGAAGAACTTCGTTGGCTCGAACACGGATGGCTGGAACACCACACATGGCTCGAACCACTTATCCTACCCGGCCAAAATACTATTTAAATTCTATTATTCTACCTCTGGTGGCTAAACCGATGTCGGGAAGAGTCGAACTAGAAATTAGGTCCAGCCGACATATTAACCTGTATTGTTACACTCTTCGTTCGAACTATTTTGTTCAGTCGCGTCGGGTTCGATCTATCGAAGTTCTACTGTATTCATCTTCATATACTTGGAATAAGTTCTATCATTCCGATACAAATCAGGAAATTAATATATGATTTGCACTTGCTGCCGAACATCTGTCAAATATAATGTTTTTCAACCATTTACAAGAGTTATTCACTTTTTTCAACCGTGGAACAAAATAGTCTTAACATATCTTATGGTAATGTCACTTTACATAATAAGTATATATACTTTTCAGAAATAGTTTTAAGTGAAAATTCCTTTAGTAAACTAATAAATGTGAATAGCTGTTATATTACGTAGCAGATTTACAAACCTCTTTGCTTTAATTAGTAATACCGCAATTATCTAAAGCTTTATATTCCTTCTAGTGTTTCATGTTTTATAAAATAATCACTAGAACATTCAAAATATTTCTTACAGGTCATGTCATTTTAGTACGCTACTGAAACACGCAATATGGTTTAAAATAGACTATGAGAAATGACAATTTGTTGAACAATATGAAAAATATATGCCTATGTAGAGCCGCCCCATGAAAGAGAAACAATGGAAACATAAAAACAAACGGTTGATGAAGGTTGGACCGTTAGACGTTTCAACAGGAGTAAATATCGAAAAACATACAATGAATTCAATCATGATGACTTAAAATTCAAGGAAAATTGGAGCTAATTGAGTTTGACGATTCCAAAAGGAACAAAGTGTATTTAAATGTTCAATCAAACAAATGGTTTGCTGTGCTGATGAACTACTTATACTTCATCTACTACTACTACTACTACTACTACTACTACTACTACTACAGAAACTACTATTTCTACTACTGCTATTACTGTTACTACTACTACTACTACTACTACTAATACTACTTCAACTACTGTTACTATTAGTATTACTTCTAAAACTGCTACTACCACTATTTTTACTATTTCTACTACTGCTACCACTACTACAACTACTACTTCAACTTCGTCTACTACAACAACAATTACTACTACTACTATTACTACTACTACTACTACTACTACTACTACTACTACTACTACTACAACTTCTACTTCTACTTCTACTACTATTATTACATCTTCTGCTGCAACTACTACTACTGCTACTCCTACTACTTATTATACTAATGATAATAATATATCTATTTCTACAACTACTACTTCTTTTAATAATACAGTTACTGTTACTACTATTATTATACTACTACTACTGCTACTTCTACATCTCCTACTAATAGTAATATGATTACATTTTCTGTTACTGTTACTACTACATGTACTAGTACTTTACTACTACTACTACTACTACTACTACTACTACTACTACTACTACTACCACTACTATAATTACTATTTCTGCTACTGTTACTGTTACTACAAATGTATTACTTCTATTTCTACTATTTTTATTACTACTAAATATACTACTACTTACTGCTACTAGTACTATAATAACTACTTCTGCTAGTGTTACTACATTAATAATTTTAATACTGCTATTACTTTTACCACTACTACTACTACTATTACTACTACTACTACTTCTACTACTGTTACTTCTGATACTTTTGGTATAACTGTCAGTACTTATTAAGCAGAAGTTCATGTAAAGTCAACATAAAGACGTTTTGCAAAATCCTGGAATTATATGAAAAAAAAAAGAATATATGTTGGCACATTTCATTTCGTAAGGAAATAAAAAATGTGTAGTAGTAGTTTAAGTAATAGTTGTAGTAGTAAACGTGATACTATATATATTATTGGTGGTACTTGTATAAGTTATATTAATATTAGCAATAATAGTAATATTGATACTATATATATAGTGGTAGCAGTCGTGTTTTTGGTAGCAGTTGTAGAAGTAATACATATGCACGTACAATGTAGTAGAAGTAATATTGTTACTAGATAAAGTTGTTGTGGAAGAAGAAGAAGAAGTAGTAGTAGTAGTAGTAGTAGTAGTAGTAGAAGTAGTAGTAGTAGTAGTAGTAGTAGTAGTAGTAGTAGTAGTAGTAGTAGTAGTAGTTGTAGTAGTAGTAGTAGTAGTAGTAGGAGTAGTAGTAGTAGTAGTAATAAAAGTAGTAGTTGTAGTAGTAGTAGACAAAAAATAAGAGTCCAAGTTGGCCTAAATCGCTCTACATGCAACAAATTGACAGATGGAAATGTTTATGTAAGTTCAGATTAAGCTGTGTGAGAGTCCCAAATTTGAACCAGGAACATGACTTCCATAACTATTTCAGAAGAACACCAGGCAATACTACATGTAATATATATAAGAGCTAGGCCTTCAACTTTCAGAGACAATAATGTGTACATGTAAGTTGTCCTTAAAGTGTGTTTGTAAGCGTGTTACAGGGTTCATTTGTGGTCGAATCTAACTTGTCTGAGCGCTTGTGTAATATAACTGCCAAACAAGTTTGTTTAAGATTCATTGACAAATAGAGAGTGCTATTATGTTAACACGAAGATTTCAATTTGTATCCTGTATATACATGTACCTCTTTGTAAACCTATGACGCCTGTGGCGGCCAAAACTTTACAAAACGGACCAAACTTAACAACACTTTTAACGGAGTTCTGTGTGATGATACATGTAATGTGTCTAAGGTCAAAGCATCTTAGGCATTTGACTTTGAGAGAAAGTGTTTATTAAATTTGCGTTTAAAACGAGACCTATAACTTTCCGGTGACATTATTATTATCTCTGCATCATTATCGTCAAATTCACAACTCATTACAGTTCAGAAAAAATATGATTTCGATAATCCTTGTGTAATTATGTGGTGTTTCAGAAGTGGTCCATGTATGTCATGAGAGTATTCCAAATAAGTATTATAATATAATGAACTTTGTAGTATTGTCTGTCAGGATGTCCATTTGGAATCTATTTGTATGAGGTTTTACGCGTTTTTTCCTCAACAGTATATCAATTATTCAACATATTCAAAACAAGGCATACTTTTTCTCTGCAAGTCACTTATTCAGAAGTGGGAGGCCCAAAGCCGTATAACAAAATCAGGGTTCAAGAACAATCATCACATGACTGTGACCCAACCGGGATTCTAATTCACAACACCTTGATTGACAGTCAGATGTGTTACCGACTGAGGTAGCCAACCTGGTATACTTCGTAGGTAGCATGAAAATATGTGTACGTGGAAAGTAGATACCACAGAAAATTACTTCCGGTTATATCCTTTTATAAGAACTACAAATGTGTAATGAGAGAGGAACATATTTTGCAATCTTCGACTCTGATACGTTGAGCGCGTCTATCCTGCTTTATTCTAAATCAATGTTCCAATTCCAGATTACTGCCATAGCAACTGCCTATTTTCTTTTTTTGTCAGTCATTATTGAAGACCATGTGGTTCCGACTAAGAATATAATCACTGTCGATCTATGCAGAGGGGTAGGAATCCTCCGAATGGGTGTTATGTCCATTTTATCTTTTTTATTGTCATTTTCATTATTGTGGTTAGATTACCCAACGGCTGTTCGGTTCCAGGGTGCCATATGAGTGATGGCAAGAGTAGGATCACTGTGACTCAAATGTTCGTGTTTCTAGAACAGTTTCACATACCACTGTTACTATTCAGTGCACAGAGTGTTTCATAAAGAAGTGTGTTTTTTTACAGTTTCTTAAAAACATTTAAAGATTGTTCGCCCCGGATATTGCTAGGCAATGTGTTCAATAAGCTCGGAGCAGAATGCTCGAAGTTCCTGTTTCCAAATGGAACAGTTCTATTCCTTGGTACCACTAATGTCAGCGAGTTACTAGAACGTATGTCC
The DNA here is from genome assembly GCA_029582155.1 of Panopea generosa. Taxonomy (NCBI): domain Eukaryota; kingdom Metazoa; phylum Mollusca; class Bivalvia; order Adapedonta; family Hiatellidae; genus Panopea; species Panopea generosa. The sequence continues at coordinate 10,362,565 of CM055899.1, forward strand.
CTAACTGGTCTATAAACCTTCAACATGTCTTGTATATATAGTGGTGACTGACCATGTAACGCATTGTACGTAATATGTATAAGGACTGTATACTGAATCCTGTAAGGCACAGGTAACCAATGCAGTTCTTTCAACACTGGAGTTATATGGCTGCGGCGTGAAGTTCTTGTGATAATACGAGCAACAGTACTTTGTACACGCTGCAGTTTATTTAAAGTAAAACATGAAGTGCCGACAAGAAGCACATTACAATAGTTCAATCTTGAGGTAATTGATGAATAAACTAGAGTTATTGTTGCATAATTTCTAAGAAATCTTCTTATACGGCCAATACTGCATAGTTGAATATACACAGATCTGCATACATAGTAAACTTGCTCTTCCATATCCATATGTAGAGTAAATATGGCACCAAGACTTCTAGCAGAGGTTGTTGACTTTATTAAAGATTCACCAACTTTCACTGATACATTTTCAACATATTTGGAATTATGTTTTGATGAGAACAACATTACTTCAGTCTTGTACGGGTTACGTTTAAGCATATTTCTGTTCATCCAAGAGACAATTTCAGCTTAACAACACTCAATGTTATGTAGAGCTTCAATTTTGGAAACAATGTATATAGGTTTAAATGAAATATAAAGTTGAGACCCGTCAGCGTAGAAATTATGTAATAGTCCATGACTTCGACAAATAGAACCAACTGGTTTTGTGTACATTGTAAAATATTTGGGACCCAAAACAGATCCCTGAGGAGAACTGTATTTTATAAGTTCAGGTTCTCAAAGTTCACCATTTACGCACACAGTCTGTAAACGTTCACTCAGATATGAGGAAAGCAATGAAAGCTTATTACCAGCAATTCCATAATTTTCTAGACGGCCTAACAGTGTATGGTGATCAATGGTATCAAACGCAGCTGATATGTCAAATAAAACAAGTACTGTGACACAATTACTGTCAAGAGATTGAAGGATATCATTTTGAACTTTAAGTAGTGCCTTTTTAGTGGAATGAGATTTTCTGTAAGCTGATTAATGAGGCTCGTGCTGGCTGTTTTCTGAGAGATGGTTCTCTAATCGTGCATCTACCATCTTCTCTAAAATCTTTGACAAAAACGGAAGATTCGACACAGGTCTGTAGTTCTTTAAAACATTAGCACCTTGACCAGGTCAAATGCGGTCGTATGATAGCACTCTTAAATGCCTAAAATACATAGAAAGAACTGATTGATGCATTTATAATGTTAGTGATCAGAGGTAGAAGTTCGTTTAAACAAGACTTCAGAATCCATGCTGGTATCAGATCGAGTTCACCTGATTTAGTGGGAGCTTTTTGTATGGTTCTTCTTACTTACTCCTGTGAATTAGGTAGCATGCTTTCTAACCCAGGGACATAATTTTTATGTTCTATGGTAGACTCCACATTAGTTTTACTGATTTTGTTTCGAATGGTTTCGGTTTTGATGTGAAAAAATCACTAAAGTTCTGAATATCTTTTGAAAAGGAGCGAGAGGGAATGTCTTAGCCATCTTTACTCTGCCAAGTAGATGTTTAGTAATCTGGAATAAACTCTTGGTATCTTTGCCACAGGATTTAACCTTGATTGAATAATAGTCGATACGAGCCTCTTTCAGCATGGTGTTGAATGTCGCACTCTTGCTTCTATAGATTTGATGATCAACAATTAGTTTAATTTGAAGCCATTTAAATAAAATTACAAATATTTGAACGATGAAATAACAAACGCAGTGCATACTTAATGGAACATACCCAACTAGCATAAATGAAGATTAAAATATTTATTTCGATTTCTATAAGATTACACTGAATTAAAATTTATGATTACTAATCACAACATGTCTTACATTTCAACAATACACTCGTCTTTACACATTTAACAAGAGCGGTCGAAGAACAGTGTTAACTCGGCTATTTTAGACAGAACAGTATTTAATATACCACCAGAAAACACAGGTATATCTTTATTAATAAAACCATTTTTTTATAGTTGATACATGCATGTGGGTGATGAAGGGTGTGTTAGACAGGTACTAAATTTGAAATGAGGCAGAGTATTTAATTTTATATCAAATCAAAATATTAAACAAGAGCACCATTAGTCGGTGCAAGCGCTCGTATTTTTAATGTCCATTAAGTAGGCCAAGGACAGTGATGTAATCGTTTTAACATGATGGTGATCCGTTTACAGAATCAACACTTACTAGTGATTAATGAAATATATTTTAGAAAAAAATCAGATCTAGATAAAAACAACAACTATAGTTTTAGGACCATAAGTATGGACATTTCAGTAGCTTAGACATATGGATTCTTTGGATAACATGATATAAATAAAAAAAACGGGTAAAACTGGAGCTAAACACAAAACTATAACCGACAATGCAAATATCAACCAAGTGCACCAAGTGGGTCAAGCCAGTGACGAAAAATTGATGGTGATAATATAACAGAATTACTACCTAATACTGTAATACTAGATTAAAAAAGATTAAAAAGAATCTAAGCAAAAACTTCAACCTAAACTTTTAGAGTCCAAAGTATAGAGCTTACAGCAATCTAGCAATATACATTGTTTGTATACATGATATGAATGTGTTTATGAAGTTTAGTCACTAAAACATAAGTATTTGGTTCAAGATATGCAATTATAAAGGAAAAAAAGTATACCTTGGCCAGGTCTTTTTTTTATTGCAATGCTTTTGTGAGACCTATCAATTTCCAGAGTAATAATATGTCAGCTATTCGCCCTAGATGCGGTTCGAACCAACAATTCTGAAATGACACAGAATTGTCCAGAAAGCTGGTATCAGTATCAAATTTTTCAGTGGTGATTTCTAAAATACTGACCATTTAACTCATGCTAGCAAAAAAACAAACCATTGCAGTACAAAGCCTTGTGAAAAGAAGAAAAAGAGAACTTTAAAGAGAAAGTTTTAGTTCTACCTCCTTCATATGTAGGTCCTGAGTACTCAAGGGAGATAATAGTGGTGTGAGTCCAATGGTTTTTCGTTCTTTTTCTCAAACGACAAACTAAAATTGTTAAAATAGGGGTAAGATCAGACATTAAAATGGATGTAAAAAGGCTCGGACAGATAACAAATTTTAAACAAGGCTTAGCATTTTAATAAAATAGATGAGTAATAATAATATTAATCAATAAATATAAAATGGGGTGCAGATGAAATATTAATCATAGTTAATGGGTCATAGTATTTCATTTCATACAAAACACAATTTAAAAATAAATTTGTGGGAGCTCTTTTGACAATAACATTGATGAAATAGGTAGAGGTATTTCATTCAAAGTAATACAACGTTCTAACAAATGGAATGGATTGAAAGGAGGTCTTGAGTCGGTAAAACAGTTTGAGCAGAGAAATTCATCTACTACAAAACAAAATTTTAAAAATTTGTTCTATATGTATAAATAATATTGTGAACTATTTTGTTTAATATTCCATGTTATATTATTTTCGCATTGTTCCATCAACACAGGAGTGCATATTCATAAGCGTACACATTGTCAATATGTTTGTAGACATTATATTACATTTGTCAATTTTTTTCTTTATTCCGCAGATAAGATTTCAGTCTATAGCTCGTGAATACAGAAGAAACGTGTTGTTTGCTTTCTTTTTGGTGAATTCAAATCAAGACATGTCTCGAATGCCTGCTCAGATTGCAGGAGATGGTAATAGAATCCTACTTATTCTCTTTTGAAACATCAGCATTGTGTATCATTATATCATTATATATATATTCTGATGTGAAATGATTTGATAAGTTTGATCAATTTCTTAAAATGGTGTTTTGAACAGACATTACATTATCTATTTTTAAATTATCTGCACTACTCCTAATGTAATCGATTAAAGAATTATCAAAATTTGAAATTCGTTTTTGATTTTAATTGACAGAGAGGTAGATATATAGGGATAAGAGTTGGTGTTATGATACCTTTTAATTTTGTATTTGCTATCTAGAAGAGAATTTTATGTTTGGTTAAAAGCAAAATCATTGACTTCTATGCCATGATCCAGTACAGAATTTAGTGAAATCACTTAAATCATTATTCGTTATAATAACACGTATCATTGCAAAATATTCCCAAATTGGAAAAAAACGTGATTATTGGTTATCTACTAATATTGGTGACAAAGAAATTAAAACTACGTTTTACCATATAAATGTCAATGTGTCCTAATCTAAGAGCTTTATAGTTCAATAACCTACTGGTATTTTCTCACATTCGTTCCTGTAACAAGATTGTATTTAACCCAACATTTGCTACATCAGTTAGTAAAATGAACTGCTTATAGAGTTAACTTCAAAATGGAGGTCCTACCATAAACTTCCTCAGTGTCTGAAATGCATTATCCTGACTTCCTCTAGAAATTATTTTAAAAGTATGTTAATCTTTCGGCGTCGAAGCTGCCAATGGTACAACAATTACACAAACATTTGAAACAAAGTTCCTGTAAAACCCTTTCACACCTAAAATATATTTTACCTATTTCTTAGTTTTGGACCTTAAAATCCGCGTATACATGCGATACTATAACAAAAAAAAAATTCTTATGTGGAATTATTTGGTAGTTTTAAATTCTTTAAATGACAATATAAGCAAGCTACACATCATCTATTTTCAAACTTATACACTTTTTTAATTGATCGATACTACAAACTACTAATTTTCGAATTGAATGGTTGATGAAAACCTAATATCCACTATCATTAAAATACGGTGAGGTTCATTGAATATTTACTATCTATGAGGATGCTTGAGTTAATTTCTAAATAAACATATTAATAAGAACATAATTGTCTTCTTTTGATCCTTTTGTCGTTTAGGTTTTGGATTGCAATGTTCCGGGAAGACACACTTTGATGATATGACTGTAGCATTATACCGTCCTTCGTCAGCGGCACATCAAGAAACAGGAACCAATGTACATCGTCCAGATCGTTATAACAGTAAATTATTCAAGACGATTTTCCATTTTTTTATTCAAGTGTTCGTTCTGTTTAAAGAATCAACAAACATATCAGGTACATTAATATTGCTATGTATTCTCTTTTAAACCATCAACACACGTATCATTCATAAACACAATTCCGTCCACATGAATTGAAACAAAGATACGTATAAGCATTTTTTTTCTTTTGTGAAAAAAAAACTAAACTACTATATATATGATGCTTATATTGAAAAGTCTTACATAGTTACCGAGGCGGCAAGAATACACATCATATTAACGATTATAAAACATACTGTATGACTCAATATGCTCAATATCATAGTCAGAGAAACCTGAATTAAATTATATTTTGAATAGTTAACTTTGGTTTAACGGTTTTAATACATCAGTAAAACCTCTTGTGCTTTCCTAAGTCTGACAAAAGTTTTCATTTTATGGTGTTCCATGGCATATATTAGTTGTAAACTAATTTGTCAGATCATTAACAATTTTATTAATGCGCTTAACATTACGAATATTTACTGGTTCAAAATAGATTTAATGAAACTAACATACTGTTAGCAATATTGGTTCTTATATATTTAAGAAATGAACAGAGTAATTAACAAGAAAACCATAATTATAATAATGTACGGCGTCTGTGTTCGACGTTAATGTACGGCGTTTAACGTTACGTTTATAAAATATAAACCTTATTTACAATTCTTCGATGGAAAGTTATTCTGTGTACCTGTATGGCTGAATCAAGCAAAAATCCAAAGATGTGAGTAAAAAATATTTAAAGCTGTACATTTATTCTCTAAACGATTACTGTGTTATAGTTGCTTGCAGTGAAACAATTTTATGTATGCTCTTAACAAAACGAATATAATTTAGTTCAATGATTGATTGATTGAATATTTAGCGTCATTTTTATGCCATCGAGGGCTAACAGACGATCAGTTAACCTAACCACTGTTTCCTGGGATTAACCAGTACTCGATCACACCCCATCTCCGCAAGCAACTGATAACTTTCCCACTTGAATCAGTGGTGAGAGACGAATGATAATGATACACAATGTCGTATATCAATCATCACGGAGACTGTTGCCGGGCGGGGGATTCGAACTCACGACCCCTGGATTGATAGTCAGACGCGTAACCGACTGAGCTAATCGGGCCCGGCTCCCTAGTTCAAAATATGCTTAATAAATTTTTTTTTTTTTTTTTTTTTTAACAAACTGTTAGGAATATTGATTCTAATATGTTTAAGAAACTTAGTAAATGAAGTGAGTAATAAACAAGAAAAATCATAATCATAATAATGTACAACGCCAGTGTACGACGTTAATGTACGACGTTTAGCATAACGTTTCTGAAATAAACGTTATTTTGAGCGCGAACAATAACACGATTGCAATCATCACACTTATTTATTCTGTATAACTTGAATGTTGAAGTAGAAAATCAAAGATGTGAGTAAAGTAAAAATAATCAAAGCTGTACTGGTATTCTCTAAATGAGTCCTGTTGTATGGTTGTTTGCAAAGAAACAAGATAAAAATAGATATAGGTTTTGTTGTTTTCAAGAACTAAAACATCACCAACGTTCAACATAATTTCATATCACATTTACTTATTGATCTTGTAGAAGGTATATAAATACATGTGCTATATTAAAATAAATAAATTCTCTATTTGACAGTTTTAAAATTCTTAAAATGGCCATATGAACAAACATCAAAGTTATCATTGTCAAACATATACTCTTATCTTTAATTTAATCGATACTACAAACTACTTTTTTCGAATTGAATGGTTTATGAAAACTAATATCTTCTATCATTAAAGTACGGTGAGGTTCATTGAATATTTACTATCTATTAGACACCTAGCGTTAATTTCAAAATGAACAGTATGAATAGAACATAATTATCTTCTTTTTGTCTTTTTTCGTTTATATTTAGAATTGCCATGTTCCGGGAAGACACAGCGGTTTGTTAGGACTATAGCATTATACCGTCTTTTGTTGAGCTGGATCTCTAATCGTGCATCTACCATCTTCTCTAAAATCTTTGACAAAAACGGAAGATTCGACACAGGTCTGTAGTTCATTAAAACATTAGCACCTAGACCAGGTCAAATGCGGTCGTATGATAGCACTCTTAAATGCCTAAAACACATAACAAGAACTAATTGATGCATGTACAATGTTAGTGATCAGAGGTAGAAGTTCGTTTAAACTACACTTCAGAATCCATGTTGGTATCGGATCGAGTTCACATGATTTAGTGGGAGTTTTTTGTATGGTTCTTCTTACTTCTTCCTGTGAAGCAGGTAGCATGTTTTCTAACCTAGGGACGTTTTTCTATGGTAGTCTCCAGGGAAGGTCTAAACCATCTTTACTGCTGCCTAGTCTGAAATAAACTCTTGGTATCTTTACCACAGGATTCAACCTTGCTTTATTATAGTCGTTACGATCCTCTTACAGCATGGATTTGATGATCAACAGTAAGTTTAGTTTGAAACCATTTACGTTTCAACTTTCGCTTCATATGTTAAGCAGCATGTAGTTCATGTGTGAACCAATGACAATAAGGTCGAAGTGTGATGGAACGGACTGGTGCATGTTTATCACATGAGTTAGTGGGAGCTTTTTGTATGGTTCTTCTTACTTCTTCCTTATGTTCTATGGTAGAATCCACATTAGTTTTACTGATTTTGTTTCGAATGGTTTCGAGTTGGATGTGAAAAAAGTTCTGAGCAGTATCTTTTGAAGAGGAGCCAGTGGAATGTCTAAACCATTACTGTGGTATAGTTGCTTGCAATGAAACAATTTTATTTATGCTCTTAACATTACGAATATAACCTAGTTTAAAATATGCTTGATAAAAATATACGACGTGTAGCATAAAGTTTCTGAAATAAACGTTGTTAGAATATTGGTTCCAATATGTTTAATAAATGAACAGAGTAATTAACAAGAAAACCATAATCATAATAATGTACGACGTCAGTGTTCGACATTAATGTACGGCGTTTGACGTTACGCTAATAAAAAAACGTTATTTACAATACCGCGATGGCAATCAATTCTCATAGTTATTCTGTATGCCTAGATGAATGAATCAAACAAAAATTCAAAGTTATGAGTAAAAAATATTGAAAGCTGTACATGTAATCCCTAAACGATTACTGTTGTATAGTTGCTTGCAAAAAAAAGAAGATAAAATTAGATATAGGTTTCGTTGTTTTCAAGAACCAAAACAACATTAACGCTCAATATAAATTCATATCACATTTACCCATTGATCTTGTAGAAGGTAGATAACATTGACGTCTGAAGTAAAATTCCCGATATTTTCAGACTACCAAGAGAATGTTATAATGAAAACGATGCTTTCATAGATTTCACATTCAGATTATAACGTAATTGCGTAGTTTCGAGTGATGGTTATATTCGACGTAGTTATGTGTATGTTACTGACTTTAACGAAACACTTATTAATAAAATAAAACACGGACATGTATCATGTTTATTGTTGTTTAAATTGATATTGTTTCATTTTGAATGAAACCAAGTGTCGATGGTGTCTGAATCGAGGTTTGTGTTATCTCGGGGTGGTGGCCGAGTACGAGTGTACCGACGCAGGAATGAGCGTTACACCGACGTCCAAACCCGCCTGGCAACGTGAATGAGCTGCGAGCAGCACTGCTTGAAGAGTGTGATAATATATCCCACAGGCTAACATAAATAAGCTTGTGCTCTCAATGCTACGTCGCTGTCAAGCAGTCATCATCGCACGCGGCGGCCACACTCTCTACTGATTACCCGATTTTGAAATCCATCCCTTCCTGTTTTTTAATTCAAATCAAACAATAAAATTGACAATTTCTGTCCAATTTAGTTATTTCAGTATATTGATAAGACATAATTATACAACAAACAGAAGATTTCAGCCAAAGTTAGTTAAATGTTAACAAATAGTTCACATTCAAACTTAGCGAAAGTTTCTTATTTGGTTCAGTATATATTGATAAATACAGCATATGCAACCTGGCAAAGAAAGTTTAGTCTTTGCCGATATCAGACTTGGAGGAGGTATCTGAATTAATAAAACACAAAGCACAAAATACTTCTTTGGCAGAGAAGGATTAATCCTTGTCATACCAAATTTGGGGGTATCTAAATTGATAAAACACAAATTATAAAACCCCTACTCTGGGAGAAGGATTAATCCTTGTCATATCAGGTTTGAAAGTGGCTAAGCAAATAAAACACAAAATATGAAAAGCTTTCTCTGGCAGAGAAGGATTAATCCTTGCCATTTCGGATGTTAAGGTAGCTAAATTTATAAAACACAAACTATGAAACCCCTGCTCTGGCAGACAAGGAGGATTAAGCCTTACCAACATTTGATTTGAAAGTATGTAAGTTGATAAAGCAAAACATACAGCCCCTTCTCTGGTAGAGAAGAATTAATCCTTGTCATACCAGATATTAGAGTATCTAACTTGGTAGAACACAGTATAATTTAATATGAAACCACTAATCTTAGAGAGAATGATTATTCCTTTCCACATCGTATTTGGAAGTAGCTAAATTGATAAAATACGAAATACAAAACCCCTACTCTGGCACTTACTCTGGCAGAGAAGGATTAATCAATGCCGACTTGAAAATATCATATTGATAAAACACAAAATAAGAGAGAAGGGGTCATCCTTGTCATACCAGATATGGGAGTTTCTAAACTGAAATATGAAACTTAATCCTTGCCGACTTTGAAGTACCTATATTGATAAAACATAAACTAAGTAACCGCTTCTCTGGGAGAGAAAGATAGATCCTCGGCATATCGGATTTGAAAGATGATAAATTTATAAAACACACAGTATGCAACTCCTGCTCTGACAGAGAAAAATAAATCCTAGCAATGTCTGTCTTGGAAGTATCTAGTTTGGTGAAATAAAAATATGCAACACCTTCTCTGGCAGGGAAGGTTTAATCCTTCAGAATTTAAAGATAATATTCGATTTTACTTATTCATTCCAACTTTAACAAGAATATCAATTAATAGTAAAATATGACACAATACACACCACGGCAAATTCAAATTCAGTCTGCAGAGGTGTTTTGTTCATTCATTATTGATTAATTGTGTTTTAAAACTTACTAGATAAATTTACATGTGTGTTTCCATTTAAATGCAGTTTAAGTAACATTTGCCAATTTGTTTTGCTACCCTCTAACATTTAACTATCATGAATCTGCCATTTCTTCCCTTACAGTTATTACATTTATGAAGTGTCTTGCTCGTTCATCCCCATTCAGTTGCAGATTATTTTCATCAATTAGATCATCATCGTTAAACTCATCATGCACATCATTGTCCTCACGGTCACTAGATTGTGAAGCAAATGGGGTAGAAATGGGTGTCTTTCCGAAATGTTCGGACAACAAAATCTCTAGTTCCTAGAACAGAAACAACTGATACAATATGTGACCGAAATCAATCGTAAGTTAGTTGTATTAATGAAACTCATATATTTTTTTGCAATCAAATGCAATATGTCAACTTTTAAAAAAAGACATTATACAAATAACTGTTTTGAGATGTAAAAAAAATGTTGTGATTTAATGCATTCTCGATAAGACTTTCAAATATACCACCCGTCAATATGTTTTTATTATATAAAACAAGACGAACATATTACAGGTTATTCGTATCGGCGTAGCCCATGTCCTGAAGATCAAGCTCATAGAAATATGCAACCCATTCCTTATCAAAAAGACTCCGTTTTACGTCAATACATTCTTAATTGGACATGTGTGAGCATTGCAAATACTTCAAAAGATGTACTGCGAGTTATTCCATCATACCAATACGGTCAGTCCCAAAACAATATCGTGTTTGTTGTGATCACAAGAAAGGAACTAGATGCTTTACCGAATCCTAAACGTTATGCATTTGTGCAACGGTCAATCGATTCTTACAGTGATGAAGGAATTGAACTTACAAATTACATAGTAGAAAAACAGATCTGGTTTTCACATGAAGATTCAGCGAAGCTACGCCAATGCTTGCAGAAACATTCCGACCGTCTGATGAAGCAACACAGCAATTTAACAATGATATCTGCGTGCTCTGTTAAATCAACAAATTACAAAGAGATTCACGTAGACGCGTTCACTCGTCAGTGCTGCATCGTTTTGTATGTGCACGTTAAAGGTTATATCCCTGACAATGAAGTAGCTTTCCCAAAGCACCTTGATTATATCCCTGTTGACGTAAGAGAAGGACAATTCCAATTCTTAGGACCACGTGACCATCATCAAAGACTGAAAATGGGATGTCAAATTGCCAGCAATAATAAAGTCGGAACTCTCGGACCTTTTTTCAGGCACCAAAACCAAACATATTGCTTAACGAGTGCACATGCTGTATTAGATGACTCAGCCTTAAGAGATCTATATACACGTGGAGAGCTGATCTACAAACATAATACTGAACCACTGATATATCAGCCTTCGACTGAACATCCTACCAACAAGTTTGGACGTCTGGTTTATGCAATGCATCAGCCTGGTGGTAACGCTAATGCTGGCTTCGAAATAGCAGTGATTCGTGTTGACGACAGACTGCCGGATTCCGGAAAATTTCCAGATAAGTATCGAGAACAAACAGGTATGTTTTAATATTATGTCGTTAGCTTTGTCATCCCATATATCTTACCCATTTCACATTGTAAACATAGCTTGAGTGTTGCTTTGTAAACGACTCGCATCTAGTGTATACATGTATAAGAGGAAATGCACATATTGATATAAATACGGTGAAGATGTCTTCTGTCACTCGTATTTCTTCGTCCATGACACGGGGACTCGGGATCCGCTATGTTTCCACCGTAGAACAACCATAATGCAAAATGCTGTGTATACAAAAATGCCTGTCTCAGAGTCACACGTACATATGTGCAATAACTGCCGTAACATTTTCTTATTTTACTCTTTTTATTTTATTTTTTTTCCACGAAATTTTATTCGAGAAATCATCCAAACTGTAATGAAATAGTTATTTTGCGTTTTTTTTATTATTTTAAAGTAAACCACCGGGTTTTATGTTTGTCTTTCGTATCAATTAGACAAAAAAATCTTATGATATAATAAAAAAAAGTAACATCCATGCTTCTCGAATAAAATTTATGCTCAACTTTTACGTAAAGTTGTGTTTGGTATGATAGTCGTCGGTGCGTTTCACATAATAAAGCGGTTAACATGCAGTTGGCGTAATGTTGCATTTAAACTCACAACTAGAGTATACACAATTGATAATCATTATTCTAAATTATAACAAATATTTAAGACACATATTTACATCATTTTCATATGATATTAAATAAAATGTAAAAATCGCCCTCGCAGTCAATGCAATTCATGGAAGCATATTCCTAGGTAAACTCAGTAATTCTTAATTCCTCCTATGTGAGCGCATTCCATAGTACTGGAATAACATGCTTTAAACTATAAAAATGAAATCAATGAATGAGATCATTGTAAATGTAACCATTAAATGTATTTGATATAAACACATTGATACACCAAATATCTAATATATATTTAATGCTTGCAGGAATAGAAAGAGAATTGTATTTCTCATCTGGACAGACCTATGACTACATGTTACTACAATCTGGATTTAATGTCTATATGTATGGAAGTCAATCCGGATTCACAGAAGGCTACTTTAGTTTAGGTGAAGCTGGAATCAGGAGCGAAACTTTTCGAAACAAAGACGGTGCCATGTTTCAATGGGAATTTACTCTTCACAGGCAAATTATAGTTCATTCTGCCAAAAGGGAAACGCCGTTTGCGCAGCCAGGGGACTCGGGTGCCATGGTATTTGTGGCTAATAGAGAAGATAAATCGAATATTCAAGCACTAGGCATTCTTGAAGGAATAACTCCTGATGGAAACTATTGTGTAACGCCTTTATCAGACATTTTGGCTGCTATGAGTCATCCTCAGATGATGACATTTACATCGGGCCGTACTGAAGATCAAATTGACTCAATTTTAGAGATTGTAAAAAACATACAGAATATGCTTAATCAATAAAAAGAAGAAGAAAACAACAATCATTTAAATGTATGTAATGGTTAGTTGATGGAAAAACACAGATAAGAATATGCTGTTAATCAGTTCAGATGATGTTACTAACAATCATCGCTTATGATAACTGGATTATATTTTTCTCTGTGTGTGTAAACAGTCTAAAATAAAAGTGTCCATCAGACTTACGCTATCGCGCTATCATCTTGCTAGGTTGGAATTTGCATGAAATCGAGTATATCTAAGAATATCATCTCTTATTTCTACTTTTCCTTATTAACACATTTCTGTTAGTCGTTTAATGAAAATGTTGTTAGTGTCTGATATTCTGATACTAATACACTATACATTCAAGATATATGAATACGCAAAAAAGGGTTTAGGGAGGACTTATTTGGAAAAAGTGACACCAATTGAGAAGGTTCTAATTTTTCCCAGTAACATCTTAAGAAGAAAGCCAACGACATCAAAATACAATTACTGTAGGATATAGATATATAGATTGCGCCTAAACATGCTAAATATTCTTGTGATGCGTTTTCATATCTTTTGAGTATTTGACTTTTTTAAATGATATGCACAGCTTTACGCCGCAAGATGCTTATTTTGCAAGCGTTTATACTTTTTATTCCATTTACAATACTTGTCTATGCTTGGCATTGTATTAAATAGTATGTATGGTTCTACCAAACAATAAGAAAATACATATAACCAACAGGAGACGTAGCATTTTGTTACAGGATACATTTGCCATAGCAGCATGGACACAATGAACGAAATCATTCTGATAAGTACAATTCATACTCTCACATATAAGAACAGACAAAGATGTCACAACTCATACATCTTGGAACGAGAAGTAACAAAAGATGCCAATTGGTTACTTAAACCTGATAAAAGGATGCACCAAATTCCGCTCTTTCCCGTCTCATTTGATTATATGTAAATAAAAGAATCACCGATCAGCCATTCAAAGAATTGTTCATTATAGTTGTTTCCCATATTTACCTAAATGTATGTCTTCTCTGTGAAACATTTCACGTGCATACGTATCTTTTTAAAACATTGTGACAAAAATATTTTGTTTTATTTATATTATATACTTCATTACATAACAGTTTATCATTTTGCAAATACATTGTATCAGTACGTTATTTTCCAGTTTTTTTATTTTATTATTTCAAAAAGATTGTTCATGATTTTTCAACTAACTCTTCAATCATTGTGTATTACTTATAGTTATAAGAAAATGATGACTGTGGTAAAGAATGTATACAGCAAACACCATTTGTGTATTGCAATATGTCATACAATGTATAGAAATAACAAGTGTACATGCTGAGAATAACATGTTGATCAAGTTATAGCCTTCACCATTTCATTAATTATAGCGTGGTTGATAACTGTATTCAATTAAAAATGTATTTGTAATATTTAAACAATGTCAGTTCAATTTTGAATGTAACTGAAACATAGATCTACATTGGATTTCATTTATTCATGGAAATGATAACAATCTAAAACGAGTTAAATGAGTTTGTTTTTTTAATTTAAAATATATAATTTCGCCGCTGGTGTATTTCATTATACATTTTTCAATCACGAATATTAAACAATACATTTAACACACGTCCTTCTCGGACCTGTAAATTTTGTATAACAATGCAGTTTTGTTTGTCTGGTTATTTAGCTCAATTTTATGCCATCTAGGGCTAACAGACGATCAGTTAACCAAATTACTCTTCCCTGGGACCATGGAATGTTAACCGGTACTCAAGCACATCCATCGGCACAAGTAACTGATAACTTTCACACTTGAATCAGCATTGAGGGAAGAATGACAATGAGACGTAATGTCATATATCTACAACCACGGATACTTAGACAAGGTGGATATTCGAACTCACGACCCCGATATTGATAGCTTGTCATATACATTTATAATGAATAATGTGTCTCATAAATCATTACTGGCTGGATTTTTTAACTTATCATGTTTTTTAAATATGTATATTGTTATACTGTTATTGTTTCATAACGAGTGACACATTAATGAAATACAATATTATTATTTTTATCTAAGTTTCATATTAACATTCTCGGATAATATCACGTTTAATTAGTCTTATATGTGATAAATATAATTTTTGACTTTTTGTAGTCTATTTTGTTTCAAACAATTTTTAAGTTGTGTGTCAGTTTGCCTTAATTTAATGTTTTTTTAATCGGGTATTACTGTAGTTACACTCATCTGATACTTGTCACAAAATTTAGTTCATAATTGTATAATTTGTAGAACTACTCCTATCAGTATAGCATACTTCTTTTTGGATGAGATTGACTTCTACACATAATATGATTTTGTTACTTGTTATCATACAAATGTAATTGTTCATTAGAAAAGTATGGCTTCAAATGTGAAAAAGTAAAATAATAACAAATATGATGTTTTCAAGAAAAATGTTTATGGATCCTACTTAACAACATGAACAATTTTGAAAAGTTTCATAGCCGGAATTATCAAGTTTAATTTTTGAACATTATATAATAACAACAAGTTTAGTGATTCCAAGGCATAAGAAATGATAACATCACTGAGACAACGACGAAGACCAGGGCTGCGTTTCACAAAATAACGATAAAATTTGCCGTAAATCAATTTGACATTTTTTTCGTGGAATGTTTCAATCTTTATCGACGTTGAAAATGATTGTATTTCCAGAAAATATATAATTTTCTGCATGATTTGAGCCAACTTTGAGTTAATTTGGACGAATATTAAAACTATAATGAGTAATTGTTGGTTTACGTTTACGTCGACTTTTGTCGCAAGATTTTTTTGTGAAACGCAGTCCAGGACACGTATTTATGGCACGAAGCTTGTATATTATCCATTGCAAATCATTTGATACACAAAGTTACATTGAATTGATAAAATTGAGCTTGGTAGTTCCTTGAATTTTTTGATATTTATATAATGTATTTCTTAAATGAATTTTGTAAATAGTTTCTTTTATCAGTTATTTACAATATTTTGATTATAATAAAATAACCAGATATTTAAAGTTAAAAACGTCTACCTGTTGTATAACCAAAGAGATTTTAGTGTTAAATAAAGTTTTCCCTTCCAACGGTAATTTATTTCTTGAATAATGCCTGCCATTAGCCTTTATTCTGCCCGCCTTTTGCTTTTGTTGTTACTGCACTGTTTGTTTTATCTATTGTAATTATTTCATAGCATATCACCACATACCTTATAGCATATTTAAATTTCTTAATGAACGATATATAAGAAGACAATCATATGATTTAATATCGTTATGGAAAGCCATATAAATCATTAGAGGGCGGCTAAACCGATGATGATTGTTATTTTATTCTCCTGACTTTGCCAGTTTGTGCCGCTCAGCTTATAGAGACTGGGTATGAACAAGAAACCAAAGATAAACTACATGTTTATAATATAAGGATTGAGTATATATATATCTGAAATACAGAAACCGATAATAGATGGGTTATATGGTCAGCGTGGGATCACTTGGACCTCCAGTACGCCAGGACAAATGCAATGCTATGTTTTCAAATAAATAGCTTCGTCATTAAAGCTGTCGTTATTTTTTCATATATAATTACAAACTAAACCAATGCTACAAAGAACAATTAGATTAAATAAATGTGAATGATTCCAAAGAAATAAAAAAATTAATAAATAGTCACTATAATATTTTTCTTTAAAATAAACAGAATAATCCTACATCGGTGAGTTCAATAACTTTTAGCATGATACCTAAATCACTTTATATGCTTCCTCTGAATAAGCTCATCAAGTAGTACAATTTAAATCGGTGCACAATAACAGAAAAAACATTATTCATTATTACTGTTACTTTTCGTCATAAAACATTTAGAATTTTTGGGTTGATGAAGGTTATTCAACAATGACTGCAAATAACAAAGCTTGATCAGACAATGATTGCCTTGTACGCTTTCACATTTAAATAATTACAAAGTTTCTGTTGCATTCTAAAAATAAAGTTCCAAAGTACCGTTGTTGCTGCTAGTATGTCCATTCATTTGTAACTATGATTCATATTCAGTAGGGCTTATAGAAAGCGTTTACATTTAAACATTAATGTTGATGTTCAATTAAGTTTCATTTAAATAGTCCATATCAACTATTGCACGGAAATGTATTGATATTAACATGATGTTATTTCCTAGCCCTACAATATAATCTATACTTCCTGAATGCATCTTTTCTAAATTAGGCATGAACGATCACTCAACTACGTAGATTTCATCTAATAACATTAACCATACATAATCATCACACAATAATCACCAGAAACATTGTCTTCAAAAGGAAAACTAAATTCGCTTAACATAACATCTAATTAATAACTTGTCATAACGTTAAGTTATTATGCGTTGACGGAAAACTCCATACTTTTATTAAATGTTTGAAGCAAAAAATGACAGTACACAATTCGTTTGTCGTTATAATACAGTATTTTGTGACATCTTATAACTCTTAAGCAAAATCTCTATTATTTAATACTTTTTCGCGTCGTTTTCACCAACATTTTCAAATTGCTATAATATTGCTTTAAACAAAGCAAATAATTGTATCAATATTGTTGCAATAATCGTTTTGACTCACTTGATGTAGAATCAGGACCTTCCAAATAGCTTTATTACTTCGATGATGTTAGATCTATCGGAGTGAGTTGCTGCTTCTTTGGAGGTAGGTTTCTGAGTGATCAGAATTAGACTGTATTTTCGGACTTCCGGTACGGAGAAACAAGACTGGTTTCAACTTTTTACTTCACTCCTCCCCGTTTTATGGCACTGAGGGGCACGGTAGTTGTAGAGAGAAACACAGTCCCTTGAGGGGGGCATATACCCATGTCACTGCACTAGATATTAGCACAAAAAACAGTCCATTATTGGGACATATACCCGTGTCACTGCACTGGATTTTAACCTTAAACACAGTCCCTTGAGGGGGGGCATATACCAATGTCACTGCACTAGATATTAGCCCTTAACACAGTCAATTAGGGGGACATATACCCACGTCACTGCACTGGATATTAGCCCTAAACTCAGTCCATTGGGGGGCATATAAGCCTACCCGTGTGACAGCACTTGATATTAGCCCTTTCTATCCCCATTTCGGGACCGAATCTAGGTTCAGGGCCTGATGCCATACAACTTCATGCCGTTACGGGCGGTCTCACTAAGGATAACGAGACTGGCTCCTGCCTTACATTGGCCACTAAATTGGTTACGTCACCTATATAAGCTGGTGTGGTGACATTTAGTCCCATCAGCATTGGCATATATGGGGCGACGGTCTCAAGTAGGAGCCTATCCAATGAAATCCTTTCCTTGTCAACGCTGCTCATGATTGAACCTGACTACCTGTGAATCCGAAATAACATCTGGACACGCTGTTTGCCAGGCTCTCAAATGGGGTATGCCTCCACCAAAGCAGCGGACATGAATTTGTGGCCCTGGTGGACACACACGGCTGACACTACCCAATCATTCCACGGATACTTTTGCAGCCATCTTGTCTTCCTTTCTACCACGTATGTGCAATACTAGCGTATGGACCATATTGCAGAGACTCAAACATCCTCTAACATTTGGATTGCGGTAGTCCTACTTCACGTAGTGCAACCTTATTGGGCTCACTCAGGAGGTTTTCGTACGTGATCCCGCCTGCAAGCAGTCAGTCGCTCTATCTTTTTAGGATGGACTCCAACAGCTATCCGCCAACAAAGGTCTGCTTTCAACAGCACATTTTCATACCTCTCTGGGTTACAGAAGACCATGACCCCGCTAACCACATAAGCTTTGATGACTGGGATCCCCTCAGTTCCTGGACAAACTATCTGGTCTATGTCTTGGATGTCACAATCTAGTTACCGAGCGAGAAATCTATAGATACTCTAACTACTTCGGGTTTACTCTTCACAACGCTGGTCCTGGGCTGTACTCTTGCCACTGGTGAGGTTCGGGCTACTGTGGCATACAACTGTGGATCCCCGATACCTTGACTGGTAGAGGGATTCACACGTAGGAGGTCCCTGTTTTCAGCTATCACCTGTTTTTTTATGGCTGGTGACCGGTAGCTATTTGTTCCGACTGGCATAGGGACTCACCTGCACGGGGTCTCTGCTCTCCGCCGTCATAGGCTCTTCCGGAGACACTCGGATAACTGGTGAAGTAGAGAGGTCCGGGTCTGGTCTTATGATAGCTTCCTCATCACTAGGATAAGATCCTGACCTCACCGGGCTCGACGAACACTGGTAATCGACTTATTCTGTATCCGTGGTGGATACTAAAGTGAGCCTGAGCCTCTCGTCCCCTGCTTTGGGGGGAAAAATTCACAGGGCGAGTGACTCGACCTTCTCGTCTCCCTTTCAAAGAACAATCTTCCGTGTCCCACTGTTTTGCAGTGGGACATCCAGTGTTCCCATCGAGGATACGATGGAGCTTACCTCCATTGGGACGGGTTGTGGAGACTCATCACACTGCTTTGCCATATCCAGAATCTCTGGCGGTCCTGACTGTGGATTTCCCTCATATTGAGTACTCTTTTCCAGTAGGACAAGATTAAACTTCTTGGACATGGGAGGCAGACACGAACCAGAGTGGGTTGCGGTTGCCAAGGTCTGCTTTATTCCAGGAGTTCTTCCTGTGGCGAAACTGTCATGCCCCCGGCCATGTTTTTCACTCTCAGCACGTCCACTGAAAATCGCATCTGCTGCTAGATTCTCGCCCATGTCCTTCGACGTCTCCTTGGGTTCTGACGCGTCTGTTTCCGCAGAGCGACCGGTTCCCTCAATTCTTTTCCGAATCTTTTGAACATGAGCGTGGATTCCCCTGTACTAATGCAGCTCATCAGGAACGCCAGTGGTCTCCAATGGAGCAGTACGGCTGGCGAGTTTAGCCTTTCCAACTAGAATTCCCTAGGAATGTCCCAACCTGCGACTCGACATAAATTCTCCAATGCACTCCTTGTTTCGGGAGTGATATGAGAAAGATGGTCAATCACCAGATTTTGGTTGACAAACCGAACTAGTCCATCCACTGTCCCTTCACTTCCAAGGACATACTTAGCTAGGGCGTTCAGTCCTGAAACTCTTGCCTGGTTGAACCTCTGGCTTTCTAACATCGCGGGTGTCTCAATGTCGTGAAACAGTTCCGGGATGTGTGCTGGATTAACATGACGTTTTATCCTTCGTGCGAATACTTCGCATTCAATTACCGGGCACTTTGATTTTTTGTTGCGACTGACTGGTCTGTCGTCACTGAGAGCTAGAGCTTGTCTTTTTAGGATACTCAATTTTTTAATCAGCACCCTATGCCCCGATGAGGTCACAGACACTATCAGTTGACGATAAGTTGCTACAGTCTCCTGTCTACGAGTGATTGGCTTCTTTTGGCTGGCTTGTTGTGAAGGCTTGTTGTGCAGCAGTTGTTCGGGACTTCGTCTCTGTGGAGGCTCTGTTTGCCTGGACCAAAACGTCAATGCGCCCTCGTACTCATCAGATTCGGGTTGAGTGTTTGGGTGGCGATCTGCGGTGATCCGACTCTTACTCCCTTCCCTGGATGTGAAACGGGGTGCACAGTACCTGGTCCTAGTCTATGTCTCAAGTCTGTCGTATGAAGAATGGAACGTCGACGACTATTTGCCTCCACTCTGTTATGGCCTGCCTCATTTGACTGGACTGTTGGTCCTGGATTGTTCTCTCGGAGGGCGATATATTCGTCCTACAAAGATTGTAATGTTGACCATTACTTGAAACACTGTGTAATGGAACTGTCACTTCTGACACCTGTGTTCTGACACCTGTGTTCCTTCTTTAACACTTTGTATTTCCATTGGATTAACTTCGGTCGGATCCCATGTTCAGCTCCGTAATTTCTAGATTGATAGTCTTGCCATAAACCTTCAAAAAGTCTGGGCCCAAGAGCATATCATCTTTTATCGGGGCTACATACACAGTTTCTTTGCACCAGGATTTTTCCAATTTCAGAGGTATTGTCGGTCCTATAACGGACTCATCTCACAACCCGCAGTTTGAAGCATTATCCTTTGCACCACTGGCCATTGCTCACTTAATATCTTGTAAATCCCGTCTTAAATTATGGTGACTTGAGCTGCTGCGTCATCTGCTTTAAGCTTGAGGTATTCTACACCCATGGGAACCCTCAGCACTGATAATGATCTCAACTAATTGATGGTTATCAATTTGATGTCTCTTGATTCCCCTTGGGTATTATCCTCGACCAGATTATTTGCCTGATCGGGATCTGGAGGTATCATTATCTTTACATCTTTGCAGGGTTCTGTGCCTGAATGAGACGTGAGCTGGTCATCTATCTCGATCAATATCAACTCTTGACCGGACTTCATATTATCAGAGTCTGTCACTTGATCGGACTTTGCATTGTCATGGTGGATCTTCTCCCGATTGTCCAGAACAAATATTGCCTTTCAATCTTGCAAGATATTGTCACACAGGTGCTCCTTGTCAACCATTGATGACCTTTAAGGTTCAATAATGCCTTTATGTCCTTCAATATATCGTCCGATATGTGTTTCTTGTCTACTAATGTTGGGACTCTTTTTGATTCGACACATTGGTCGAGACCAATTTCACAATTCTGAGTCAAAGGCGAGCCTAACAGTGCGACCCCTCGTCGTTTAAAAGCTATTGTGTCCTCCGACATAAACGAAACTTTCTTCTGTTCGGACGGCTGTCCCTTGGGGGCACTTGGGTTTGTAATACCCCAGTTCTCCACATCGATAGCACTTAACTGCGGTTTTCCTCTCTTTAATAGGGGACTTCTGCTGAGGACGAAATGTAGAGGTGGCTTCCAAGCTCTCCAGACTTGCTATTGTGTCCATCTCTGAGTCTACCATGCAGACCTTGTTAATATTTTCGACTGGCCTATTGCTTTTTGTTGGCCATGTCTGTCTCGAGGTTGCTCTTACAGAAGTACGATGTCCAACATCACCATCGTACTCAAAATCGGCTTCGGGATAATCCAACTTTACTTCTGCTCCCGACCGAGCATACATAATGCGGTCCATGTGTTGAAACCATCTTACTTTGTTGACGGCTTCTATGGTTCTGGGTCTGAAATTTAGGGCATATTGACCTGCTGCTTTATCCGGACATCCTTCACAGAACTTGAGGACAGACTGTTCGTACATCATCTCATCTGTCATGTCTGGATAAGCTCTCATAGCCAGTGTCATAACTCTATCTGCCAGTCAACCAATGTTTCTGTCTGAGCTTGTGCAGCATAAAAGAAATATATGCAACTAGGTCCATCATAGGAATTTGGTGGGGTTATTGTCGTCGCCTGTTCCCCAGCTGATCTCGAATAGGAATGTAGAGGTCGCTACTCAAACCCCACGTCCATAGATGGAGTGGTACTGTATTTTATGTTGAGATGTCAATGGTGTTGGAGGGTATACATACTCAGACAGTTGCGACACCTCAGGTTGGAATCAATATTTAGTCAAATGTGACATTCCAGGTGTAGACGGATACCCAGTATCTGCGGGATGATGCATACCATCCGACCTCAACCACCTTGGTTGGTCTTCCCTGTATCTGTTGGGAGACATCACCGGGTGTGGTTGGGCTATTGATGTAAACACACCTTCCAACCAAACATCAATTGTGTTATGTTAAGCTGTGGTACACTCAGAGTATGTCCCGTGGATATCGTGGCCCTTTCATTGGCATATACAGGCTGTTGTGGTTGTTGGGCAGGTCTAGCGGTAGCTGGTCTTGCACAGGTTGATGTAACTTTAAGTCTTTGACTGGTATTCATCCTTCATACTTCAAATATTATAATTCTGCAATGATCAAACTACTTTTAATTACGCTGATTAAATGTAGTTGTCTTGTGATTGTTTATCAGCATATTGCGTGTGTTTACCATCCACACTCCGACATTGATGACGTCATTTATAAATACGCAAGATCTTTTATTTACTGACTCGCACAGGTTAAAAACGATTAGCAAATTATTTATTATCAACAGTTTATTTATTTTATGTACGTTTATATAAAGGTAAACATCTTATATCAAAACCATGTCTAAACCTAATTACATCAAAGAAATATAATTCGAATTATGTTTTAAAAAGCTATTTTTTTTTATTTTTCTTACCATTCTGCAATTTATTTACAAAATGAAATCAAAAGTTATGTTGAGACTTCATCATATGAAGTATCTATGTTACTAACTTTTATCAAATATCTTTTATTTAATGATTTTAACCACACGATTGTCGAAGAAAAGTAACTCTAAAAACTCCCGTACTCTTCAATTATCGTGGTTATCCCCCTTTCAAAATAAAATGGCTTACAGGAGACTGTGCAATGAGTATAGTTACATTATTATTATTATTGTTATTATTGTTACTGTTATTTATCATTACTATTAATATTATTATTATTAGTTTTATTGTTATTGGAGATACAATAATGTCGGATCACTTTCATTTCATTTCTCGGCACCTGTACATATGATTGATCAAATGAAAACATCGGATTGTTTTGTTGTAGGCGTGGGACATCTAGAGAGCGATCGGGTTTTTTTTGTAGGCGTGGGACATCTAGAGAGCGATGAGAAACCTAATTACGCCTTCCTTTTTTGATTGACAGTATTGTAGCGTTTTCATTAATTTTATTCAATATTTTTTTTTTAAATGACATTATGATACAATATTCATAAACTATGTGTATCGACTTATTTTTGTTTTTTATTGCTTATATTAATCACATGGAGATATGAGTTTCGAGAAATAAAAGTAGTCCCTGCATTGTTGCGATGCACAGCGTAAACAAGACACCATTAGCAGGGCTATGCCTTTTGCATAAAACCGAGCTTAAAATTAACACAAATGTGAACAAGGTAATAAATGTGTAATATACCATATATGTGAAAACTTAGTGATTTTCTAATACATATAAAACAAGATATAATTTTCGTTACATTTACATTAGACTAATAAAAAAATATTTGGCTTTATGTAAATTTGTGGCGAGCTCGGCTCTTAAATCTTTGAAAGTATTTCTTGTCTATCAGCTTTCAGCACTCAGCTGTCACATGTTTACAGACAGACACTAACAAAACAGAACATTTTACATATGACAAACGTCTTTATTCCTGTACATTATTATAGCTCGCGCTCTGTGAATTCGTTTGAGTTAGTTCAATCTTGGGAAGTATTTCTTGTCTCATATTTATTTGAATTATCAAAACCCGTCAACATTAACAATCACTTGATCACAGACTATATACTGACTTACAACAAACTCTAGACCAATTGATGAAATACTATATACTGACTTATAACATACTCTATACTGACTTATAACTAACTCTAGACATACTTATAATATACTATATACTGACTAATAACATACTATATACTGACTTAATATAAACACTAGACCTACTTATACCATACTATATACTGACTTATAACGTACTGTATACTAATTTATAACAAATTCTAGACCTACTTATAACATATTTCATACTGACTTATAACAAACTTTAGACCTACTTATAACATACTATATACTGACTTATAACAAACCATGGACCAATTTATAACATAATCTATACTGACTTATAACAAACGCTAAACCTACTTAAAACATAATATATACTGACTAATAACAAACTCTGTACTGACTTATAACATACTATATATTAACTTATAACAAACCCATGACCGACTTATAACATATTCTATACTGACTTATAACAAACGCTAGACCTCCTTATAATATACTATATACTGACTTATAACAAACTCTAGACCGATTTATAACATACTATATACTGACTTTTAACAAACTCTGGACCGAGTTATAGCATACTATATACCGACTTATAACATACTATATACTAACTTATAACATACTATATACTGACTTATAACAAACTCTAGACCTGCTTATAACATACTATATACTGACTTTTAACAACTCTAGGCATACTTATAACATACTATATACTGACTTATAACTTAAAATATACTGACTTATTACAAACTCTAGACCGACTTATAACATACGCTAAACTGACATATAACAAACCCAGGAACGACTTATAACATACTCTATACTGACTTATAACTAACGCTAGACCTCCTTAAAACATAATAGATACTGACTTATAACAAGCTCTAGACCGACTTATAACATACTATATACTGACTTTTAACAAACTCTAGACCGAGTTATAGCATACTATATTCCGACTTATAACATACTATATACTGACTTATAACATACTATAGACTGACTTATAACATACTATAGACTGACTTATAGCATACTATATACTGACTTATAACATTCTATATACTGACTTATAACATTCTATATACTGACTTATTACAAACTCTAGACCTGCTTATAACATAC
Organism: Panopea generosa; assembly: GCA_029582155.1. Lineage (NCBI taxonomy): Eukaryota > Metazoa > Mollusca > Bivalvia > Adapedonta > Hiatellidae > Panopea > Panopea generosa. Next base: position 10,388,142 of record CM055899.1, read on the forward strand.
TATATACTGACTTATTACAAACTATATACTGACTTATAACAACTGTAGACCGACATATAACATACTATATACTGACTTATAACATACTATATATTGACTTATAGCATACTATATACTGATTTATTACATACTATATACTGATTTATAACATACTGTATACTGACTTATAACATTCTATATACTGACTTATTACAAACTCTAGACCTGCTTATAACATACTATATACTGACTTATTACAAACTATAAACTGACTTATAACAACTCTAGACCAACATATAACATACTATATAATGACTTAAAACATACTATATACTGACTTATAACATACTATATACTGACTTATAACATTCTATATACTGACTTATAACATTCTATATACTGACTTATAACAATTCTAGACCGACATATAACATACTTTATACTGACTTATAACAACTCTAGACATACTTATAACATACTATAGAATGACTTATAACATATAATATACTGACTACTATATAATGACTTATAATATATGATATACTGACTTATTACAAACTCTAGACCTGCTTATAACATACTATATAATGACTTATAACATATAATATACTTACTTATTACAAACTCTAGACCTGCTTATAACATACTATATTTTGACTTATTACATACTGTATACTGACTTATAACAAATTTTAGACCGACTTTTAACATACTATATACTGACCTGTAACATACTATATACTGACTTATAACATACTATATACTGACTTATAATAAACTCTAGACCGACTTATAGCATACTATAACTGACCTATAACATACTATATGCTGACATATAACAAACTCTAAATCGACGTTTAGCATACTGTAAACTACATTATAACAAACCGTACACTGCCTTATAACAAACCGCACACTGCCTTTTAACAAACTGTACACTGCCTTATAACATACTGTATACTGCCTTATAACAAACGGCATACTAACCAATTGCATACTGCACACTTACATATAGATTTACAGCATATTGTAGATCGACTAAAAGAAATTTTACACCACATTGTAAAAGACGTAATCCAAACATGTAAAGTACGTAACAACATCTGATAATAGGCCTAACACCTATTTATGTTTTATATTGACTTTAAACAACCTCAAAGATGGATTGTTAAATGTTGGCTGTTAAAATACTATGTAAATATTACACTGTAGCATTATGAAATATAGTTTATTGATACAACGTGTTTAGTTTTAATTATTTGCATTTAAACAGTTGTTTTCACATCTTAAAATACTTGTATAACCACACTTGATATGTAATTTATTAAATATACATACTGCGATTGCAATTAACATTAAAATTTGAATATAAAAGGAAATTTATCTTAAATAGATTTATAGATTGTTTAGTTTGTTCAAAAAACAATTTATAAGTTATTACTTTTAGATACATTTTGCGATTGCAATTAACAATTAAATATAAATGTAATTGCATTATAAAAAAATGTTTTTGTTTGTTCGAAAGACAATTTAATTATTCAGTCATAATTTGTTCTCAATATATAAAAGATTCGTTAAAATGATTAAAATGTAAATTTGAAAGCAAACGTTTTTGTTTTGCTAACTGGCTAGGGGCCGTTTGGTTTGTTGCATATCTCACTGCTATTCATGAACAGTCTCAGTAAATCAAAGTCTGCTATTATTTTAGTATGAGAGTATATGAATAAATCCTTTCAGCATGTTTTTAGCATAACAACACTTGCAGGAACAAAAAAAGTATTTTTTCTCAAATTTCTGAACTGGAATATCTAAAACGTATTATATTCTGTATATGTCTTCTCTGACAGATGGCAAACAACTGAACATGTATCGGTATCTTAATTATTCCTGATGACGTATATGCTTATATAATTGTAACTTTCTCAGACAAAAAAGAATCCGTAACAAGGACAGTGGTGTGAGCTGGGGCATTGTCTTGCAAGAGATGAACCTGCTTGAATCCAATGACTGAGAGCCGGGCCCGATTAGCTCAGTCGGTTACGCGTCTGACTATCAATCCAGGGGTCGTGAGTTCGAATCCCCGCCCGGCAACAGTCTCCGTGATGATTGATATACGACATTGTGTCTCATTTTCATTCGTCTCTCACCACTGATTCAAGTGGGAAAGTTATCAGTTACTTGCGGAAATGGGGTGTGCTCGAGTACTGGGATATCCCAGGAAACAGTGGTTAGGTTACCTGATCGTCTGTTAACCCTCGATGGCATAAAAATGACGCTTAATATTCAATAAATCAAAACCAATGACTGAACGATGTTTTTGTAGTACTTTTTCAGTTTTTTCAGTATCACATCCCGAGAGTTACACTTTCACCATTGTTTACCTGTACCTGTATTGCTAAACCTTCAATAAAAAAGAACATTTCATGAATACTATTCTTTACGCTCAATGTCCGTTTGGCCATGACTTGCCTCCTGCCTTTCGGACTGGTTCGGAATAATGTACGCAGGTTTCGGTATCAATGGAAAAAATTGCAAATTGCCTTTGGTTATGTTCATATAAAATTTTATTTGGCAGTTTCAGCACTTGCCTTATTTTGTCATCAGTCAAAAAGTGAGGCAGAAACATTCCAAACTTTCTAATTTTAGACATCACATTTTTTACATGTTGCTGTCTATGGTGATTTAACTGCTTATTTAGACAGACTCTACACAAGAATCAAATTTCTTTTTTTCATCTATGAACTGCCTCATAAAACACTTTTGTGATTTCATCAAAATTATTGTTTAGAGAACAATCGAGTTTTTTGGACGAACTTTGATATTAATGCGAATTTCCTAATTATTTGCTACTCGTTTTTCAACCATTTTTACAACAGTGGTTAACGACTGCCTCTATTGGAGTAACTATAACCCGTGTTTCAGCAGAAACATGTATATACCATTGTGTAAGTATTAAGTAGAGGTATCCATGCGTATAAATATAGATGTAAAATGTGCGCTTTATAAATACACAATACATGTTTACACCCCTCGTGTCTAATAGAGTACCTTTTAGGAATCGTCAGTGTAGGAAAAAAGTTTGAATTGTAAAATGTTAACTTGTGACATTATGTGATCAAAACTCTCTCTCTTTTTATATTTAATGGCTTCAATAAAATAAAATGGCAAAAACACAAGCAACGTACAAAACGCGTATCTTTTAATGTTTAACTGTTCGCAGTCAATTTGAATATACATCACACAGTATTCGCCTATATGTATATTTCGTATTGCAAGTGTGTCCCATTGCTGCACCTGCTGTTACATGCGGAGGTAGTATAACATAAGTCATACGAATCGGACAAAAGGTATTTATGCTCTTTATTTTATGTTGGATTTGCTTTGCAAAATCCTATATTTTCAAAACTTAGTTTAGTAAATTAGCTATATTTTAATATTAAAGACAATTGATGTTGTGTTTTTTATATTTCATTTCGGACAAATAGGTTATAATAAACTTCTCAGTTTTAAAGTTAAATAAATGTTCAGACGATATCAATGATAAAAAGAACCGTAGCGTTGTGTTTGTTGTTGTTTTTCGTTTGTTTTTGTTATAAAAACAAACCTATTGTTTTGTTATAAAATTGTAGACACTACAGGCAACACAGTTGCGTTTGTGATTTTAAAATATATATTAATTATTTAACCAAAACTAAAACATGATTGCATGAGTATGCTAAATATTTCATTGATGAATTTTTTACATATTGTTCATGTTATCATTGTACCGAACACATAGGACTATTCAGGATATTATGACAAAGGGTCGACAACTCACCAGGGTAGAGTACAATATATAAATTAAACAATCAAATTGATATTTCTATATTAACCTAAATAGAATTATGTTATGAAATATTTTAAAAAATATACACTGCACATTTAATGAATTTTACTCAAAAAATACAAATATGTTCTCTCACAGTTTTAACTATTGTTAACTCTTCTCAAAACTTATTTCACATGCATGTTTGCCTGCTCTTTGGTATACTTGATGTCTCGTTACAACTTATTGCAAACTAAAAACAACTAAAATATACCATGTAGTCAATATGTAATAACATTTATTGCTGGCATTTTAAAACAAAACCAATATTTTTTTCAAGTCTATATTATTTTCTTTTGTCCGAGATTTGCTTCTACATTGAGTCACACTAAATCGGGTTTCAAATCTTTTATCTTATATGCGATGTGTTGTAAATAATAAGGAAGCTGATATTTCTTTGTTAGGCTCCGAGCTTGTACTTCAAGAGTTATAGGTGCGACGTTTGATGACGAAATATTATGATCCTATAATCAATGTTATATTTTGTATTATTTACCTTTGTGATATAAACGTATGAGATATTATTGTACTATTTGTGAAAATAGTCTCTTATACTTCTAATATTTGAATGGCCATGTACATTTGTGTTTATGTATATTTTATTGTTTTTATGTGTATGTATATGGATGAAAAATTAAATAAAAGAATACACTAAAAAATATGTCCGAAAATCTCGCAAACGTACTACATTGAGTTACACTAAATCGGACTTCAATTCTGATCATTATGTCGTTACAGTAAATATTAATATTATAGATATCATAAGAGGACCCGGCTTCCTTAAACGTATACGAGTGTAACAGTCTAATTATAATTATACAAATAAAATACCAAGACGTTTATAATATACAAGACACTGTTAACAATAATTATGAAACAGCCCCAAATACTCTATGGGAAATAATCAGAGGCAACATAAGAGATGAAACTATTAAATATGCAAGCGCAAAAAAGAAATCTGAATCCAAAGTAGAAAATGATCTTTAAATATAAATAATTCGACGATAGGTGAAATAGAATATGAAAAAAAATTGCATAATTTCGCTTAAAAAGAGAACAAAATAAATGGTAGGATAACTGAAACCCATAAGAAATATCTATTGCTTAAAAAGAATTATTTGCCAAACAGTATAAAATAAAGGTCATCACTTTACGAGTATAGCACATGCTGTTGACATGATCTATATATTTTAATGTGACAATAATTCACATTTAACGTCATTCTTTTCCCATGTCCCGGCGTAACATTTACCACGGGTCCCGGCCTAGAATGTAATGTTTAAAAACGGGCGTAAGCAAAATCATCAGTTATGTAAACTGGAGAAAATGACATCAGACTTTTTTATTACAAAAATATTAACAACCATTACGGAACACGACGTTCATTACGCACATGCTAAATATGAAATAAAAACAAAGGTCTCGTAAGCCTGGTACCCGTGATGAGTGATATACGGCATTTCGTCTAATTGTAATATGTCTCTCAACGCATATTAAAGTGAGAAGCGGGACAACTATACTTTACTTAAAGAGATTGTATGCTGGAATTCTGGTAAGGACAGAATGATAAAGCTAACTGATCGTTTGTTAGCCGTCGATGACATACACGTGCTACCAAATAGTCAAACGAATATATTCTAAACTATAGTTATATCTTCTGAGTTAAATACTGCAATTTGTCGACTTGGATTTGCTTATGCAGGATCATGTTAATGTAATTTTGTTTCATGTTTTGCGTTGTAACTGCCTATCTTACATTAACTGTTATATATTGTCAAAATTCTCTTTTTGCTTTCTGTTGAATAAACTTGTTAACGTATTAAGTTATAACAATTAAGTCATAAATATATACTAGCGAAAAAAAAAAGAAACTGTGCATGGGTATAATATGCTATAACTTAGGAGATATATAAAAAATCGCAAACAAAATTTCAACAGGGTTTTATCTGACCTTTATTTAACACCAGCTCAATTGATCTGGTTATTGCATTACCAGCGTCTTGGATAGAGATCAGTTTTCAGAGACGTTCTCTAAACAAAGTTCATCTCATCAATACCGTGTATGTCCACCATTGGAATCGATGCATGCTTGACAACGACGCCTCATTGATGCAACAAGTGTGCTGAAAAATGCCTTGGGAATACCATTCCGGATTCTCACAAGCGCACGTGACAGGTCAGGTAACGTCAACGGCTGATTTTGGAGGCGAAGTAAGCGACGCTGCATCTCATCCCACACGTGTTCTATAGGCAACATATCCGGTTACATTGTAGGCCAGGGCAGCACATTAACATTGTTCTGGATCAAGAAGTCGGTGACGACCTGCGCGACGTGCGGGCGAGCGTTATCCTGTTGCAGCGTGGCGTTACGTTGCTGCACAAATGGAAATACGTGAGGCCGTATGATTTCGTCACGGTATCTGATGCCTGTAAGTGTGCCGTCCACAACCACAAGCGCTGTTCTGCCACGGGATGAGATGCCACCCCACACCATGACACAACCTCCGCCGAATGGACGTCGTTGAATTACACAACTGTCATGGATACGTTCACCAACACGACGGTACACTCTAGAACGACCGTCGCTGCTGTCGACATGAAACTTGGACTCATCCGTGAAAAGAACACGTGCCCAGTCCTGTTGCGTGAAGTGTATATGTCGTCTTCACCAGGCAAAACGTGCTACACGATGACGTTGCTGGAGAACAGGACGTATGGCTGGACGTCGTGGACGTATGCCTCATTCAAGCAATCGATTACGGACCGTTCGGGGACTAATTCTTCTAAGGCCAGGAATACTTCTAAACGTCAAAGTAGCAGTTCTGAGTCGTTCACGAACATGAACGACCCGGATGTACGTATCCTGGCGATTAGACGTTACGCGTGGATGACCTGACCAAGGCCGGTCTCTGATGGTCCCAAACTGTTGGTACCGTCTCCACAAGGCGTTTACAGTATTTCGGTGCACACCAAATTGTCAGTATGACGTACACCAGCTTCAATCATGTCTACGGCGCGGCATCTGTCAGTTTCATTCATGGCGTATCAAAGACGTTTTTCAAAATTATGGTGGTTTTGTGTCTAACAGGTATCAACACTATGCTTTTACACAGGTGTAGGCGACAAACGTGTTTGCGATTGACTGCTGGCCGAAAAAAAACAACGTCAAAACGAAGACGTTGGCCAGACTGACAAACTACCCGTGCAACTCATGCAATGACCATTGTAAATGACCGAGAGGGATACACAACTTATCTGTGTAAAGTTTCAAGCTTTAATTTATAAAATTGAGCGATACATGAACATTTTACACATGCACAGTTTCTTTTTTTCGCTAGTATATTTATTTTATATTTACAATGGAGTATAAACTTGTATTTCTTGCCGTTGTCTTATTCTTTATCAGTTAGTGTTTGTCATGTTTAGATTTAAGTTGTGTATTGCATGGTTTGTAACGTTGGATATTCTCATTTAAGACAAAAGTATTATTATTGTTACCATCATTTGTTGTTATCAAAACTCATTGAATTACTGACTAATTACTGTTATGTAATAACTAAGCGATAATTGCATATGACAATTGCTTTTATACGCAAATTATACAGTATGTACCATTAGTTGTAAGTCACATCAATAGATGATATTTCATAACCACAATACTAAAATTCATATTAATTTATATCGACCATGGTGGAATTGTACTCCACCCATTCCATTTGATAGAATCAACATAATTTCATTTATACATTTACACCAGTCTTATTTGCCGATAATGCTTTGCGACTTGCAGCTTTTCATTTAGTTTATCAAATATATTAGAGAATTATATTTGTTTCTTGTGCAAGCTATTGCCTTAAATCTCTCATGGAACGTGTATTATTTTAGTGAATGATTATACATGATGTCACCTAATGCGTCTTTGCTCTTAATCGAATAACTGCAAATAAGTCTCGTCTTAATCCTCAATAACACTAAAGAGTACAATACACTAAGCCTTTATCCTTTATCAAAAATTGCTTATTGCTTGTTGTTAATATTAAAATAACTATTTCTTTCAACCATGCGATAAGATAACTGTAAGTTGTCAACACTTTCTTTCAACCATGCGATAAGATAACGGTTAGTGGTCAACACTTTCTTTTAACCATTCGATAAGATAACTGTAAGTTGTCAACATTTTCTTTCAACCATGCGATACGAAAACGGTAAGTTGTCAACACTTTCTTTCAACCATGCGATAAGATAACTGTAAGTTGTCAACACTTTCTTTCAACCATGCAATAAGATAACGGTTAGTTGTCAACAATTTCTTTCAACCATGCGATAAGATAACTGTAAGTTGTCAACATTTCTTTCAACCATGCGATACAATAACGGTTAGTTGTCAACACTTTTTTTTCAACCATGCGATAAGATAACTGAAAGTTGTCAACACTTTTTTCAACCATGCAATACGATAACGGTTAGGTTTCAAAACTTTCTTTCAACCATGCGATAAGATAACTGTAAGTTGTCAACATTTTCTTTCAACCATGGGATACGAAAACGGTAAGTTGTCAACACTTTCTTTCAACCATGCGATAAGATAACTGTAAGTTGTCAACACTTTCTTTCAACCATGCGATAAGATAACGGTTAGTTGTCAACACTTTCTTTCAACCATGCAATAAGATAATGGTTAGTTGTCAACATTTTCATTCAACCATGTGATAAGATAATGGTTAGTTGTCAACACTTTCTTTCAACTATGCAATACGATAACGGTTAGTTGTCAACACTTTCTTTTAACCATGCGATAAGATAACGGTAAGTTGTCAACACTTTCTTTCAACCATGCGATACGATAATGGTTAGTTGTCAACATTTTCTTTCAACCATGCGATAAGATAATGGTTAGTTGTCAACATTTTCTTTCAACCATGCGATAAGATAACTGTAAGTTGTCAACACTTTCTTTCAACCATGCAATACGATAACGGTAAGTTGTCAACACTTTCTTTCAACCATGCGATCAGATAATGGTCAGTTGTCAACACTTTACTTTCAACCATGCGATAAGATAACTGTAAGTTGTCAATACTTTCTTTCAACCATGCAATACGATAACGGTTAGTTGTCAACACTTTCTTCCAGCCATGCAATACGATAACGGTTAGTTGTCAACACTGTCTTTCAACCACCTAATACGATAACGGTTAGTTGTCAACACTTTCTTTCAGCCATGCGATACGATAACGGTTAGCTGTCAACACTTTTATTCAACCATGCGATAAGATAACTGTAAGCTGTCAACACTTTCTTTCAGCCATGCGATAAGATAACGGTAAGTTGTCAACACTTTCTGTCAACCATGCGATACGATAACGGTTAGTTGTCAACACTTTCTTTCAACCATGCGATACAATAACGGTTAGTTGTCAACTCTTTTTTTCAACCATGCAATAAGATAACTGTAAGTTGTCAACACTTTTTTTCAACCATGCAATACGATAACGGTAAGTTGTCAACACTTTTTTTCAACCATGCAATACGATAACGGTTAGGTTTCAACACTTTCTTTCAACCATGCGATAAGATAACTGTAAGTTGTCAACACTTTCTTTCACCCATGCGATACGATTATGGTTAGTTGTCAACACTTTTTTTCAACCATGCGATAAGATAACTGTAAGTTGTCAACACTTTCTTTCAACTATGTGATACGATAATGGTTAGTTGTCAACACTTTCTTTCAACCATGCAATATGATAACGGTTAGTTGTCAACACTTTCTTTCAACCATGCGATACGATAATAGTTAGTTGTCAACACTTTCTTTCAACCATGCGATACGATAACGGTTAGTTGTCAACACTTTCTTTCAACCATGCGATACGATAATGGTTAGTTGTCAACACTTTCTTTCAATCATGCGATAAGATAACTGTAAGTTGTCAACACTTTCTTTCAACCATGCGATACGATAACGGTAAGTTGTCAACACTTTCTTTCAGCCATGCGATACGATAACGGTAAGTTGTCAATACTTTCTTTTAACCATGCGATACAATAACGGTAAGTTGTCAACACTTTCTTTCAACCATGCGATAAGATAACTGTAAGTTGTCAACACTTTCTTTCAACCATGTGATAAGATAATGGTTAGTTGTCAACACTTTCTTTCAATCAAACGATACGATAACGGTTAGTTGTCAACACTTTCTTTCAACCATGCGATAAGATAATTGTTAGTTGTTAACACTTTCTTTCAACCATGTGCTAAGATAACGGTTAGTTGTCAACCCCTTTTTTTTCGATCCTGTATTAAAAAAATGGTTAATTGTTAGCAATTTGTCTCAATCATGCGATACATATCAGTGAAAAAATGATTATAACTTTATAACCCAAGGACTTAGTCTCCATTAGTTGTTTTGTTAATATATATATATTCTCTTATACAGTTGCAATTACTTCATTTCATGGAACCGATCTTTGCGATAAGGAACGAATCTCTTGACAAATGTGTTGTCGCTGAATCGTGTGTTGCTGAATGCCATAATAAGAGTACCGGTAAACTGCCACCAGTATATAAACACGTTGTTAAAACATATCCTGTATTATTTCAGAACATTTACAATGAATGTGGGACCATTTTTGTGGTATATGCTCCTGGTGGTGGCGCTGATTATGATGCTGCAGTTGGAAAATATGAAGTTTATTTTATCGTCTGCGGAATTACATTCCGTGACACATAAATGAAAGCGTCTGAGTTCAACGTTGCAATAAAGAGCCTTCATCAATATCATCGATATTTTTTTCTATCAATTTATATTAAACATGATATTTGAACACATGGATATACTGTTCAATAACTAATATTGTATTTTGTCTATGTAGACTTCTTTAATTTTGTTGACCAAAATCTAAATCGCGGTAAAAGTAAGGACGGAACCAACAGTTATCTTTGAATTTGAGATTTAATAAACTTGCCATCATTTACCGAACATAAGTTATAGGTAATGAATACTTAAGTTGTGTTGGGTCCGATCATACACAAACACACAGAGAGAGAGAGAGAGAGAGAGAGAGAGAGAGAGAGAGAGAGAGAGAGAGAGAGAGAGAGACACACACACACACGTAGCGTAATTTGGCCTCAACAGATATAGAACCAACCAAGAATAATTAGGAACAACATTATTTGTAGTAGTACAACATCAGCATGAAAAGGAACAACACAAAAAACATATCAGAACGAAACAGAACCATATCAGAAAATGAATAGAAAACACATTGGAATGTAAATGTCAAAATGAAAGTGAAATGTAAAAGTCCATGCATTGTTTCTATGCTCATATTCTTCAAGGTCAAATATGTGTAATTATAAACAGAAAAAACAAGCTTGGACCAGGTTTTCATTTGAATTTTCCATGAATCTACGACACCTATAAAACATGTTTATAGTTATCCTTTGTGAATAATCTGACAACATTGTGAGTCAACCCACAAAGATAAAATTAAGACAGAAATGGCTATACATTGGATGTCCCTTTTCATGATAACTTTCTAAGTACTGGCTATTCTATACATTTTAGGAATACATATATAAAGTTCAATATAAATTCAGAAAACAATAGAATACAACGAAAACTATATTCCTAGTGAAATGAAACCATGACGATAAAATGAAAGTGGCAACACCTAACGCACCATTAGGATGGGAATAGACAATATCATCAGGTCAAGTGATTTCATCATAACAGACACGAACCACATCCTAACAAAAAAGAACCATATCAGAATGTAAAGGAACTGTATCATAATGTAAGATGTAACCATCAAAATTAACGGGAACCACAGCAAAGCATCGCACCATAATGTATAGTTATCACATCATAATGAAAAGTGACCATATCAAAACGAAAGGAAATTAATTGAATGGAACCACACCATAATGTAGATCATATCAGATTGAAAAAGAAGAACGCCATAACATAAAGCAATACGAAACTGTTTCTTAATGCAAAGTGACGTCATCGGAATGAAAATGAACCACCGAAGTCATGTTTGATGTTCCAAATAAAATTGAAAAGAGGTCACCTGGAGGTCACCTGCCATATGTGTTTTTATTTTTATTTCAATTGCAAGTATGGTTCTGTTAAATACGTAAATAGTTCATGATGAATGTTTAAACGCAATTCTCAACAAATAACCTGCTAGTAGAATCATCGTTCTTCCGGTAACTAGCAAACTTTCTCACAGAAACTTTTGGATCGGGCCGGGCTCGAATCTATGATATCAGCAGTGAGTGGCCAATTGTATTATATGTTAGCACCTTTAACGAATAGGCCACAAAGTAATCAATGGCAAGACGAAATATCTTAAGATCTGTTTTATAAAAAAAACTACATTTTGTGATTTATTGCGCTTGGAAATGGTCTATAGAAAATATCGCCAATAGGGAACTGAAACGTGAATGGTGGTTGCAAAAAGTCTCGCTTTCGTCCGTCGTCACATCATTTACTGAGACAGTGTAAGTAAATGTAGCACGGCCAGACTATGGAAGCATGTACTTGTGTACGTACGTATGGTACACAACATGAAAATTACTCAAATCGTTATATATTATACCGGTTACTGCTGTCATATGCTCATGTACTCGATAACTTGGTAGAAATCAGAGAAGAAAGATGATTACAATGTATGGTATGACGAGATGAGTATACGAATATACAACGGCTTTCTCCTTTAAAAGCTTTGCTATCATTGAGTCGGCATAACAAGGTTTCAAAGTGACAATAGCCAAGGCTCATTTGAAATTAACGAATCGCCTCGCCATAAAAGTTAGATAATGATAAAATTATTTGTGGTTTTTGCCTATGAAACGGCCATTACCGAAGTAAAATAAAGAACATTCTTTACGCTCTTGACGGCGGCTCTGTTTGAAGAGCGGTTAAGTATATAAGACATAACGTTTATTAACGTCTTCATTTTTCCTAGCAATTTGAGATATTAACATCTACATATAGTTATAATGGCATGACTGGCACCAGTCCAAATATTTGGCGAAGTATGATAAGTAATAAATTTGCACGAAAACATATTCTCAAATATCAATGGATTATCTTTAAAGTTTATCGAAATACAAGGTATAATTATATTTATTCCAGATGCAGAAAGTTTTATATACGCACAAAAGAAATTCCCTTCTCATGAGTTATACAGATTGATAAATAAACTGGTACGTCAATTTAAGAATATTTCTATAAATCTTAGACCAGGATCAACCTATTTATAATAATTAATGTAATATACTCTCAGGCTAGCATTGTGGTATCATCCATGCATTTTTTGTACGTGTGTATAAAGATAATTATTGTATCGAAATTTATTATGCTACATTGACCCAATAAAATGTAACACAGTTATAAAACAAGTAAATGGAAAACCAGCGACTCGAAAACGTCCAAATTGAAAGGGATTATATTGGCAAGTTATACAAACACGTTGTTAATCCAGACTTTTCCTGTATGCAGCATGCACACAATAATGTTTATGTATTGACGTATAACCTTTATTTACTTGAAAGTTATCAAATTACCATTAATTGAATATTGGCCAAAACTTTAATACGTCCCGCAATAAAGTATTGCGCAATATTTACATTGAACTCCGTAAACTTCCCGAACAAAGCCTCGAAAACGAGATCGGGACGAGTTTTCATGATGTTGTCCGATGATTAATCGGAAACCCGAAAGTGGCTCGTTGAAAATGGTGAATGTAAACAAAAACAAAAACGTGGCTTCAGAAACCCGATGTTTGTAATAAAGAGGTTATGCAATTAGACACTTTAGACGCGTATATATCTAAGTTATAAGTGTATCTTCATGCTGGGTGTGTGTATTTAGGACAGGGAATTGACTGTAATATGCTTATATAATCCCTTTAAGTACGACAGCCGATTTATAAAATCACGAAATAATGCTATGGAGTGATACAAACATCGAAGGAAAAGTACCCGTTTGAAGTTACATTTTGCCAAATAAAAGTAGTATTTTAATTTGCAGTTGAATAGTATGAAAATTATCAAAACCATTATCATTTTAACCTAGCAAATTAAACCGCATAAAATACAACTTTGTAATGGCCACTTGATAGCACCTATGGTTTATCTCTAAACAGATATGGCGTTCGCCTTAATTTTGGAAAGTCTTTTACATAAATGTAACCTTGGGATCGACATTTACCACCGCCCAATGGCATTATGTCACATGTGTTTGCCGCAGTGTTTAACAATATGCAATAGTAAAGCATCAAAACTATTGAAATGAGTTACTTATACCTATTAAGTAAGTTATTTGATAAATGATACACCACACACTTAACTTTCCCTTATACATTGACTGACGTAACATCACTATACACAGTTTACAAGGTTTACTTGCTGTTGTGATGGTGTTGATTAAGTTGGAAAGTAACTCGACCATTTACGTACACATGTCTAGTCATGACTGAGTACTGGTTAACCTTCCAGAATCCAAGGAAATATTGGTTAGGTTTACTGATCGTCTGTTAACCCTCGATGATATGAAAATGACGCTAATTACCCAAACAAACAAACAGTGTGAGTCTTTATTCATTTTGTGTTTTTTATTCATTGTATCTATTATAAACATTCTATATATATGTATTAACTGTGTCCATGCTGCGTACACTACATGGCTGTGTACTCTGACTTCCACGTATGTGTCTGGAAATATATTTTTTTCTTTTCTTTCACCACAGCGTAATTAATCTATCGTAAGATGTGAAGAGTTACTGTGAATCGTATTTTTTATATATACTTTAATTTCAGGTTGAAGAACAATAGCTCTGTCGTGGTTGTTAAAGTTTGTGATATGGATCTCGTATACTATTGCAATGTATTGTAATATAAATGCAGTAATCGCAAACCAAACCAAATTAAACTTATTAAATAAAAGTTCTGAGCACTTTGTCTTGTTTCTGTCAAATATGAAATAGTTCAAGTCATTAAAATATATTGCACAAATGGCTGAACTATAAACCTCCAAGAACACCAAGGTGTTTAGTAGAATGAATGTTGATATACACATGTCCTAGTTTTCACGAATATGAGACAAAAATAACGCCGAAAATGTATCGTAAAACAGTACATCTGTTTGCACAATATGAAAGCACTCTGGTCAGTAGATGATTATATAAGTACTTTGATAGTCTAGTTTACAAAATCACTTTTAGTTCACCTGAGTCAAATGATCATTGTGAGCTATTACGATCAAACTGTGTCCTTTGTCCGTCCGTTAACCATTAGGAAGTTCAAGCAGTTTTCTTATTTAGGTCTGAACTCAACTTGAATGTAGACGTTAAATTATCATACATGCCATTTCGGATATGCTCTTAAACAGAAAATCACTTCATTTGACCTGCTTGCAATCTAGACAAGCACGTGCATTTATCGTTAACCGAAATATTCTTGAGGTGTCCAATTTAATAATTTAAGTCCAAGTCATGGCCATTGAACCAACTTTAAGACAATCGCAGATATTGTATTTATGTTAACTAAATCAAAATGGTCAAGTATACATTTTCATTTACTATGGTTTATAATTATGGTCAGCTTGAATAAAAGGCGAAGCAATTGTTGTAACTATATTTCAAAGGCCATAGTTTATGATGTATTTATCCAACTGATTGGTTCAATACCTTGACGAAAAACTTATGATTATAAGCGTATACAAACGATCAATGATAATCTGTGAGTAAAGATCATTCTAGAGTATACACAAGGTGAAAGGTTACCGGAAGTCTGATAACGACGATCAGGTGACATACATAGGATCATAGGCTCACCCTGAGCCTTAAACATATGCTCCACAATCTCGATACATCAAACAAATTCCCAAGGGTACCACAATATAATCAGTTGAAACTCCAAGGATTGATACCTAAAACCTAAAAGAGTTTTTGAAAAGTTTGTAGAATGAATATGGACGTAAAGTAGTTTGAATCCTTTTGCCTCAATGTACTAATATTTGCCTATAATAGTTTTAAGTGACAATCTAAACATACTATATATTATTTATTAATTTGCAAATTCCATAGAGGCGATGAGATGGTAAATGTATGGCGTGTAATTTATACCTTTAGTATGCTAGTCCCTATGAAATATTTCATGATAATAATATGTACATTGCATGTAATTTAAACATAAGATACAAATTAAAATTTGAAACAAAATATGCTTACTCTACTGATTATTCTCTGTAACTGCGGGTTGAAAATATGTTCATGCAATGACGACCTTGGATAATTACACTTTTGTGTTTTAGAGAATTGAGAGATACATACTATTTGAAAGTTAAATAAGTTAACCAATCAACAGAAAGTCCAGAATTTGTAGTATACCCACTATATATTGACATAACAACAAGTTGGTAAAATCAAGTGGCGACTTTTTTCTATGGCTTGAGTTAATAAACATAAACTATAAAAATGGCGATCACATTACGATGTAGTTTATCGCCATTCTCAACATATTACATATGGCAGATTTAAATGCCATATATTAAGCAGTATCCAGATTGACCAGTTTAAAACCATATCAAAAAGCTGAGGATTCTAAAATGTACAAAAGATGAAAGGTTACCGACGATGTCAGTGAAAGACGGTCTAGCGACAGACACAGGGTGATTAGAAAAGCTCGACATGAGCCTTTAAAGGTGCACACGTCAATTTTAAAATTACTTTTTCTTTTGTTTACATATGGAATGAATAACCATAAATACGAAAAACATAACCATTTTACAATCTTAAATTTGATATGTTTTACATTTAATTAGCAAATTCCAAAGAAGCAATAAAATGTTGAATAAATTTCTTTTAAAATATCCTTTAAAATGAAATATCAAACACTGTATTATGATTATGATGACTAGTTTACATTAAGCTTAAACGTTAGATGCACATTAACCATTACGTTTTTAATAAGATACACTAACACTGCTGACCATTACATTTGCTATTGACGTTTGCGAACCAACAAAGCTTTATGCTATGGGGTGGTGTAACTCAAACATCGGGGAAAGTTATACCCTTGAGGTATTTCCTTAATATTTCACGACAATTAAACAAAATAGACTAACGCTGTATCAGTATAGAGACTAACAAGTAGTTATATAAAATGACACTGCAACACTTGTAATCTTTGCAAAAAGTGCAACGGTGCTTTGTGCTCAGTTGTGGCAGTTGTGGTATGGCTCGGTGCAATTACAAAAACAATCGATGTGTACAGTTTTGTTTCATGCACACTTAATGTAATTGTATTGCTTATATTGGTTACGTTTATCATTCACAGTATTCAGAGAACGCTAGTTAACTGATTCATTTAGAGGGATAAACTTGATATGTCATATGTAACATATAATGTATTAAAAATGACGTCGAAGCTCGTTTTTATTTTTAACAATGTTTCATTAAAATGTACATCATTTTAACACATAACATTGATCACAATAACAAGAGTACACATTGGAAGGGATGAAGAAGTTTATATACCTCTATGGCTTTTTTTTAGAATCGGTTTTGACTTTATTTCAATCCACACAGATCACAGTCGATGCTCCACGCATCCAAATTGGAGGCCTAGTCTTTCCTAGACCCTGATATCTCCCGATTCAGGTATATTAACCCAAAATGAAAAAGCAAGGAATTCGATGCTTATCCCACAATTGAACGCTTACTAAACGGTGACGTCATTCTAACTTTCAGCTAAAGCAACTGACCAATCAACGTGCTCAAATGTGACTTTCCCACCATTGCTTAATAACAGACGTAATCAGAAGAGCTGAATCCATTCTGCAGACTGTATGAAAATGTACAAATGTACTCGTAATTATTCTTACACTCGTAGTCACATGATTATATGTTAGCTTATCGTTAGGATTAAGTAGTGTTTATAGTTTATCTTACAAAGAGAAGTGAGATGTAATCGTTAGTATATGAACAGTGGTCTTAATGACATATGACTGTTTGAATATTAAGTGTCATATTTATGCCATCGACGGCTAACAAACGATTGGTTACTATAACCACTGTTTTCTGGGATCCAGAACTCGGGCAAACCCCATCTCCGCATGTAACTGATAATTTTCCTACTTCTTGAATCAGCCTTGAATGACGGATGCTGATGAAACGCAATGCCGTATACCAACCATTACGGAGATTGTAGCCGGGTGGTGATTCGAACTTGCGATCCCTGAATTGATAGTCAGACTCGCAAACGACTGAGCTAATCAAACCTGGCCAATAGCTTATGTGCGATGACCTCTATATAGGTAATTCCTCATCCGTGTAGATAACTTTAAATAATCGTTTTGTTTATTGTAAAGCAAGGTCAAAACAAGTATTCTCTATTCGACAGGTGGTCAAGAAATTAAAGCTTACAACAAGAATATGTAAAATCATTTATCTTGGCACAGTAAGTTTCCATACATTGTATAAACTGGTTGATGAACAAAATCTGATTACTTTGTTTCCTAAGTTAAAATTTTTTTTAATTAAAACGTTATTGACGTACATTTCACAATATATATGTTTTCATAATTATGGCCATAATTCACTTATTCAAATGTTCTCCGGCAAAACAACTGAATAAATGATCACGTATTAATCAGTTTCTATATATAATTGTATTAACATGTTGAAAAACAAACATTGATTATTATTTTCACTGGTTAAGTGCACCATAATGAGTTTTATTAAATTGTAGCATAATATGTGCTTGATTTTGCAATAATTCATGCAATATTATATTTTTGTTTCATCATTATGTGTATTTACTACATTTACTGCATGCTTGTTTCTACGGAAGCGTGGAGGGGACATTTCGACCTACTAGATGAGACGTACCATTTACCTCTTACTACTAACCACCTATTACTTACCTATGTTTAGTTAACACATATCAAGTGTTGCGTCCGGCGGGAACAATATCAAGATTGTATATTAACAATTTGTATTTTTATAAGAGCAGTTTATTTTTTAATATCATTGTGTCATAAGATCTTAACCAGAACATTAAAAATTCATAAGCGTGTTGTAGAAACGATTTTAAACAATCCTACTCGTATATCAAAATGTTATTGACATATTGACAACAATGTCGATGTTAACGTGTTGTGGCTCCAATGATATTTCAATCCTTCTGTTCATTTAAGAACACAAATTGATGACCTTAGTATGTTCTGATATATAAATACTTTCTTTACCAATCAACGCATGAAACACGTGTCGGATACAGATGTTCCAAGTAGTATGAGTCTGAGATATATATAGAGCTGCCTTTCATGTTAATTATTTTAATGGTTGAGAATGCTATCCTGCAACAAATTATTGTTAAATATTTGGAGTAACCTGGCTGTGGCGCGAACACCCTAACACTTTACCACAAAGCGGAGACGTAGGTAATATTTACCAGTTTGTACTATTCACTGCGTGCACGTAAGGCTTGGGTGTGTTGCATGCGTAAATATTAAGCAGTTTGTTCTATTTATTTTCAAGCCGTTTGTAAAGTTAGACTGTGTTATAAATTACACATAGGATTGAAGCACATACTCGGGGCAATTATTGGTTTGTGACAGCATAAAAGTGGTGATATCACTCATGTTGAATATAATCTTGTAAAAATTCCATTTGCTTGGAAATGCTGCCGAGTTCTGCTTGAATCCAGTGCCTAAAATATTTCAAAGCATTAACTTGTCAAGTCAACATGAGCCGCTAATTTGGCACCGAGTTGTACGTCCAACTTGTTGTACGTCCAAGGTGCATGGAGCAAATAAGAGTTATATTATTATCCCACACATTTTCATTTCTTAAAATTATACACTTATATTTTGACAATTTTTTAGCTGAGCTTTATGCCAAAGGTATAGTCCTGCGTATATCGTCGTGATCAAGTTTTGCAGTGTTTATCACTGCCAAAATACGTACGCGACCGGAACTACTTTTTATTCCTTGATATTCATTTTTTCATGTTTTTTATATAAGCAAGTAGAAAAAATTCAAACAATACATGTTTTTGTTGGGCATTGTATTATGTCATTCTAAGCAAGTAAAAGTTGCATAAAATATACCAAACGCTACAATATTAAATTAATCAAATAAGGAAGGCGTATGGATATATTAATACCCGAATACCAGTACATGAAAGTACTTTAGTTATTAATTTGCATGTATGTTAGCTCAAATTTGCTGTTGTTATTTTGTCTTAACCATCTACTGTTTTCACAGTTCGTTCCAATTGTAATGAAAAAACCGCCAATTCAATTTTGCAGCTACGAGTCATTTTGGTTAGTAACCGTGGTTACTGCGTTGGAAAAACAACAGCAACCAAATCATCAAAAATGTAGCAGCATGCTACGCTGTAAAACTGACAAACGGTTGCATTTCTGAAGGATGACTTCGCTTCCAGAATCACACCAGACTTCCATATTTCCATATTCGTTTACACTTTCAAGTTTTATTGCATTTTTTCGAAGTATTACAATATAGAATTTTCCGATTTTCAACAACAGTTGCTTATTTGTGGACTACGTCGCTAAGTTATAATATGTTTCCCGGAGAGGCTGAGACAAATATATAATGGCATGTTTCGTGACCTTATGGTTCGATCCGATGTCAGTGTCATTTTTATCTTAAATTTTATAAAAGTATTTTTGCGATGTTATAACATAACCGGTCAACATTATCTCTCCAAAGGTATTGCCAGTGATTTCCCTCCGGTCTGATTTTCGACTTATTTACCTACTTTTAAATGTTGGAATAAAGGTTCTTGTCTGGCCTTCTTCACTAAATCCATTGGTTGAATTTCAATGAAACGTGCTGAGAAAATAATTCTGAAGCCTAGCTTGGCATATCTCTTTTGCTGTCCGGTCCTTTGTCTTTACAACCAACGACCATGTCTTTACTATCTATTTTTTTTTGGAAATGTTCAATGGGAACAAGTGTGCTATATACTTGAGAACGGATGGTGGTCCCTGTCATTACATACAAATGCACGGTTGTTATTATAAAATTCCTACACGTGCGTCGTATACCAACAAAACGTAAACGACAGATATAACATGTATCTGAATGATCATGTTTTGTGTTCTTGCCATGCAAATGTATTGATATGCTATATGCGTTAATAAGCTTTATACATATAATATGCTTAAATCCCAAAATAAACGTTCATTCGTAAACAAAATCAAGAATTATACTACGGTCTGTTTATAGTATACAAAATCAGAAGAAAAAAAAAACAATATAATATTTCTATTCCATTATTTTAACATGTTAAGGTTGAAGTTTAAGTAACACAATATTAGTTCTCGGTCGATAGTTTCCTGCTTTCGGTCAATAGTCATTTTCGTTTGATCATTAATTTTAACCATTGACCGCTAAAAAGTCTATATTTGTATACTATTAAAAACTTGTTTCATTAATATGAACTATTGACCATCTATTCTCTTGAAATCTGGTTTCATCTAGTTACCGAGTCAATAGTTCAAACGAAATGTTCTTGATACTGACGTCACATTATATGTTCTAAATAACCAAAAACAGTTTTTAAAATAAGCGAATTCTTTATTCAAGATAAGTATGCAGATAATGCAACATTATGAATGTAAAAAATGAAATTATTAGTGGAGAACAGACGTACAAAGGTTACGAAAATTGTTTATAAGTATACTTCTATGGACTTCTAATCAATATGAAAACCTACTTCTTGATTTACTATTTTTTCTGTTATTCTTTACAATAAAACAACTATCTACATTATAAGTGGTCAATGGTTTAAACTATTTATCTTCTGAAAATGACTATTGACTTAAAGAAGAGCACTATTAACCTCGACTTCGTATTGGTCAATAGTTTCCTGCTTTGAGTCAGTAGTCACTTTCCTTGGATAAAAAGTTTTAACCATTGACCGCTTAAACGGTAGATATTTATAAAATATGAACCAGAAAAACATAAATATTGACCGAGGCTACCGCCTGTGTCAATATTGTTTACTGGTGCATAGCACATCATATTGAACAGCTGAAAAGTCCATAATCGTATATTCTCGCATTAAGAAGCCTTGAAGTTTGTTTTTATTGTTATTGCTATAAGTATTTGTTTAACCCTTTACTTCATATAGACGCCTTTGGACACCTAATATAGACGCCTTTGGATACATTTAATATAGAAGGCTTTTGAATTATTGGGTAAATTATGTTTATACATGTATAAACTGACAGAGAGGAAAACAGTGCAGGATGTGTTTAGATTGCTCGTTATGAGCAATCTGAACTCTTCCTGTACTGTTTTCAAAGGCCTTCTGTGATTGGTGCGGAAAAACGCATATCTATGGAGTAAAGGGTTAAACATATTCATTTATTCTCAGTTTTACGAACATACAAAACACTTTTAACTTTATGTATAAATATGACCGAGAACGCAAAAAAACAATCTTATAAAATTCTTCTTCATATATTCAGTATTGCAATTAATTATCAACAATCTCATTTTAGACTATAAAGTAACTGATTAACGTATTAGTAATGAGATAATTACGTATATAGCAATTTCGTTTTTAGTACAAACGGACAAAAGCCACAACAATAAGACGATATGTATAACAACAATTATATTCTATTGCATTCATTTCACTCAATCAATCACCTACCGTATATTTATAATTGTTTATATTAGCATAAACGCGTAATTTCTGTAAATTTATTACTTCTAGAGGGGGGACCGAATCTTAGTTGGAAGACATTGTGGCCCAACCCCAGTTCAAAATATTCAAAATAAAATATGTACAAACTAAATTACAATAATAATATAAAAACAAAAATTATACATAATTAAGCCGATGAGATTGTGCAGATATATTTCAAATGCATAATATACATACGTTGATTAAGCTTTGAATAGAACATAAGATTTATGAATATATGAAGATTTATTTGGTCATGGTTATTTATAATGCAAAAACAATTGTCATATTTTGATATTCAATGGAAACCTTAGAAATATGTATATTAGTTTTCAATTTTGTTTGACTAAAGAAACATATGTTCCATTTAGTAACAATACATGACATAATGAATGTTGAGTAAGTAACAAGCCGTCCCTGCTTTAAAATATACACGTATAACCACAAGCTACCAAACGCTAGATCTGAATAGAATGCGTTACAAAACAGGCGGTGGTATGGGGATGGTGGCAGGTTGATGAAAATGCCACAGCTAAACTATGTTAATGTTTCTGTGTTGAAAATGGAAGGTAAGGAGTAACATGATATTTCCTTTGTGTATAATAGACACAGTGACGACTAAATACCGGCAAGGACGGCTTATAAACCACACAAATATAATTATTTACAATAAATATATTATATTTGTAATACTATGAAGCCTTTTGAGCCTTTCTCTGCATACTTGTTTATTGCTTTTTTAAATATTAACATTTATTGGTATAAAACTAATTATTGCTAACATTGTTTCATCCATACAATAAAGTATAAATACAAGTTTGATTTTTTATCCTTTAATTGGTTATTAATGTTAACGATGAGAGTCTCAATTTATGTTAATATTTCATTTATGTAAATCACATAATTATCAGATTCTTTTGCTTGTAATCACATGAAAAACAATTTATATTTATCTGTTTACATATAGTTTCTAAATATATATGTAACAGAACGACTTTGACAAAGACGATTTCGCTTCACAACTGCATAATTGAAAGGATTTTTTTATCACCACATCAAACACCAGTAATGTAGTGTTTATTGTGGGAAGGGAGAGTGATTAAGTAAAAGATAATGGAATTACCAACGCACGATTTCATTTTTATAATGCAACAATTTACAAACAGTAAACCATCAATGCAGTACAGTTTTCTAATAGTAGGTCATCCGTGGCCGATTGGTCTTAAATAGCCGTCTCAAGATCACTTATCTCTCATCACTAAGGTCGTAGGTTCGAGTCATGCTCGCTCCAAAAACTTTATGTGAATATATTTGCCAATTATTTCCGGAATAATCGTGGTTCTACACTAATCAGAATCATTGTGAGGTCTTCCATCACCAATAAAACTGGAAATTTATAGCATGAAGCGTGTTAGTAATGGCGTTACAGGGCCGTTAAATGGCCACTATTGTGCATGTCGGTTAAACACTAAATAAGCAAAAAAAAAAAAAAAAAAAAAATGAAAACCATTTAAATATTTCACAAAAACACTATGGTTTTGGTTTTAGTTATACATTATTTCCACTAGTTAAGATTACGGCACTCAGAATTTTTGATTAATTTTGATGGCTACTTACGAAGTCTCTTTTAATAGACGTCAGATTGTGAATTTTATAAGCTGAAGTTATTAAAACAAGTCAGTCAAATTGGTTATCATCCACGCGTATTTAGATTCAGCCATGCGTTTTTTTAGTAGATATGGTGTGTTCATATACACAGCTACATTTAGTGGTGCACTTTGGTCGATCATGTTTACTTTCGATCAGTTTGACTTCGAATCAGCTTTGAGACACGATTGATAATGAGACGCGATGTCGCATAGCAATCATGGCGAAGATTGCAAAACGTGAAAACTACCCAAAAAGTTATATATTGTAAATGCAAATGTACATGATAATTTGGTAAAGTCTGAGAAACAAGATGATGATACTGACAGGTAAGCGCCTGCCTCCATTAACATCTCATACAAAAAAAATAATATTGTAATGTTCTGCATATCGGGAAATGCACTTCTCGAACACTGGATACATTACTTAAGGTTCTAAAGTTCTTTGTTTCAGTAGATAGTCCTCTTTTTGCCCAAATATGCAGAAAAAACACGGAACTGACCAGTTTGCTTTGTCACAATTTCGATGGTTTATTAACTCCCCTTCATGTTTGACAATTCTGCCTATGGTTTCAGTGTACCACTCCGTATCAGTAAACTGTTACGTAAAGCTTAATCAAACAGTACCCGTTCGCATCCAAACTTGGCAAAAATAATGAAATGTCCCAATAGTTTCATATGCACACAGTAATATGACAATTTTATGCATTTTCAATAAAAGGTACGCCAACCAATTTACACAGCTCTTATTTCATGGGCGCAACACACTTGCTACCGTTATGTAAGGTATATAATTCTTAAGTGAAACCTGCCGGATTTTGCTATAATTGAATCAACAGTTCTTCCGGTGGTCGCCTAATTAATGAGAAAACAAATGTTTTGGACAACTGAAAGCCGTCGATTCAATGACGTATAGTCAGATTTTGAGAGTGCTTAACGTCTCATACCACTATTACATTTCATATAGAGATTCATTGAAACAGTATTGTCCAAAACACAGTGAACACTCAAGATATGCAGCATTTGTCTGGGCTCTAATTCGTCAATGATTCAAGATCTGCAACCACAAAGAAAACATATAATACATGTACCTTGATCAGATTAGTGATATTTTTAATTCAATGGTTTTGTGATACATGTACCTCTCAATTTCCGGAGTAATATTACGTCAAATATCCGCCCACAAGGCGGGTCGAATCGACAATTCTAAAAAGACACAGAATTACCCAGAAATCTGATATAAACATTATATTTTCAGTGGTGATATCTAAAATACTGACCATTTAATTTAACACATGGTATAACAATCACTGCTATACAAAAACAAGTTTTATGCCTACTAAATCTATCCGGAGCATGCAAGAGAGATAATAGTGGTGTGAGTCTTTAAAGTAACGTTTATCTAAAATTTCTAAAGAGCTGCTATCATCATAGCAAAACGAATAACTATAGAAAAGAAAATCCAGTATTAATGAATACATCGCTGGCATCAGATTTTGTTTTCAGCGGAAGTTAGACAAATTGATAGGGTTGTTATATAAGAATAAATTATCAATTTTCAAAAGATAATTGTCAAATTGTATCGTTTACTTTACTTGTTATTCCTGCTGCAGAAAGTTGTAATGGATGTCATTGTTCATGAATGCAATCAGATGTTAAATAAACTAAAAAAAAGACCATCGCCAACCCATTGATTGAAAATAATAATAAGAACATATTTTTTTATCCATTAAGGTTAACCACTACTCGAGCACACCCGTCAAGTAACTGATAACTTCCCCACGTGAATCAGCGGTGAGAGATTTACGATATTGCTATACATCGCCGTATATAAATCATCACGGAGACTATGACTGAGCTGGGATTCTTACTCAACTGTTACCGACTGTCCGCCTTTGAAGAAGTGTGCTATGTTGACCGTTTCGAAATTGTTACCCACGTTGTCAGTTCTTATCTATGTATGTACTGGATTTAGTAAAACAGTTTGTACAATAATTGTGTTCACGCCGCTTTTGCAGCTGTCTCCCGTTGGTTATGTGTGTTCTTATGTTTACCAACTAAAGCATTTCTGTGTTTTACAATATACACATGCTCTTTTCAGTATATACATGTGTTTTAAATAAACACAGTGTTTTACAATATATCTATATATGTGTTTTACAATAAACATATGTGTTGTACAATATACACACGTGTTTGACAATATACACACGTGTTAAACAATATACACACGTGTTTTACAATATACACACGTGTTTTACAATATACACATATGTTTACACACGTTGTTATACAATATACACACGTGTTTTAAAATATACACACGTGTTTTACAAAAAACACACGAGTTTTACAATATACACATGCGTTTACACACGTTGTTATATAATATACACACTTGTTTTACAATATACACACTTTTTTAACAATATACACACGTGTTTTACAATATACACACCTGTTTTACAATATACTCACCTGTTTTACAATATACACATGTGTTTTACAAAATACACACGTGTTTTACAATATACACACGTGTTTTACAATAGACACACATGTTTTAAAAAGACACACGTGTTTTACAATATACACACGTGTTTTACAATATACAAATGAATAGACTATTGTATTTGTAAAAGAATAGCCGGGCAGTGATTCTTTTATTACACCGTGAAAGCTGGATGAAATATATCACTGAACTAGGGGAATGTTCTACAGTGTTAATGCTTTATTTTTAGATTCATGTTTTCCTAAAACGATATGACAAATGGAAATAAAATGAAAACCTTATTTCACTTGAATACCTATTGTTATTACTTCATAAGAAGAAAACTAGAACTAAAATAAAAGTGTATCTTAAAGTAACATGAAATTCTTGGAAAGTCTAGTAAAATCCGCGGGCTAATTTCCACTTGCCAGGGATCCATATAACGCAATAATAAATTTGTCCTTGGACCCTGCAAATAAAAAAATGTTATTTTATAAAGCACATGAAATAATCCTAATAACATATTTCACAAATGTTATAAATCACTTTGATGTATTTGATAAATATTATACAAACACAGATGCAGACATATTACTTGAGGTTACATTCATCCAGTTATACTAATGTACACTGCACTTTAGTTTAAACATATCATATTTTATTGCCAAATACACACATATTACAATATTTATCATGCATATAAGTCAAATACAATTTAAGGCAAAAGGGTCTGGCCACAAGTTCTCTCAACCTTAGATTCGGCCATTCCCTTAGATTCGGCCATTCCCTTAAACGCTGCACTAGAGTAAGTCACATATTTAATGTTTCACAAATCCTATCAAAACCATCAAGGTTATTTATACAAGTTTAGAAAATTTTAAACATAGTAGATTAATAATCATATACAACATATCAGACAAGTTCTTGAACTAGCAGCCAAATAAAGATCGTGAGTCAGTGCCCTTTGAATTAATGAAAGTCACTTGATTAAACATGTGTACACACTTCAGGCAAGCACATGCATTCAATTTCAATAAACGTTTAAATGTTATTTTTATATCTAATTATGTGATTTTAGTCAATGACAATACTAAATAATTATCAAGCGTATTGAGTGTCCGTTTAACATTTAATTGACAACTTCTAAAGGACAGATGGGATACTGTCACGTTCTGTAAATTCTAATTCCATTCGAAATAAAATCGACTCACACTGTTGGTTTTTATTCCGATGCATATGAAATTTGACCTCAGTGAACTCGATGTTTCAGTGACTCCAAAGATACAGTGACCATCCTGTGTTACACTTATACTTTTATCAGGCGACAGCGGTCTTGGCTTTTAAGATATATATTCCCAAAGCTACAGTAATCGTCCATTGACATACTTAGCACTATTCCTTTCTGATGTTGTATGATTATAAGTGCAAAGATCACTTACCCGGTACACCAGAGTACAACAGCGGCCTTGATTTTTAAGTTACATATTCCCAAAGCTACAGTAATCGTCCATTGACATACTTAGCACTATTCCTTTCTGATGTTGTATGATTATAAGTGCAATGGTCACTAACCCGGTACACTAGAGTACAACAGCGGCCTTGATTTTAAGTTACATATTCCCAAAGCTACGGTAATCGTCCATTGACATACTTAGCACTATTCCTTTCTGATGTTGTATGATTATAAGTGCAATGGTCACTTACCCGGTACACCAGAGTACAACAGCGGCCTTGATTTTTAAGTTACATATTCCCAAAGCTACAGTAATCGTCCATTGACATACTTAGCACTATTCCTTTCTGATGTTGTATGATTATAAGTGCAATGGTCACTAACCCGGTACACCAGAGTACAACAGCGGTCTTGATTTTAAGTTACATATTCCCAAAGCTACGGTAATCGTCCATTGACATACTTAGGACTATTCCTTTCTGATGTTGTATGATTATAAGTGCAATGGTCACTTACCCGGTACACCAGAGTACAACAGCGGCCTTGATTTTTAAGTTACATATTCCCAAAGCAACAGTAATCGTCCATTGACATACTTAGCACTATTCCTTTCTGATGTTGTATGATTATAAGTGCAATGGTCACTAACCCGGTACACTAGAGTACAACAGCGGCCTTGATTTTAAGTTACATATTCCCAAAGCTACAGTAATCGTCCATTGACATACTTAGGACTATTTCTTTGTGATGTTGTATGATTATAAGTGCAAAGATCACTTACCCGGTACACCAGAGTACAACAGCGGTCTTGATTTTTAAGTTACATATTCCCAAAGCTACAGTAATCGTTCATTGACATACTTAGCACTATTCCTTTCCGATGTTGTATGATTATAAGTGCAAAGATCACTTACCCGGTACACCAGAGTACAACAGCTGTCTTGATTTTTAAGTTACATATTCCCAAAGCTACAGTAATCGTCCATTGACATACTTAGCACTATTCCTTTCTGATGTTGTATGATTATAAGTGCAAAGATCACTTACCCGGTACATCAGAGTACAACAGCGGTCTTGATTTTTAAGTTACATATTCCCAAAGCTACAGTAATCGTCCATTGACATACTTAGCACTATTCCTTTCTGATGTTGTATGATTATAAGTGCAAAGATCACTTACCCGGTACACCAGAGTACAACAGCGGTCTTGATTTTTAAGTTACATGTTCCCAAAGCTACAGTAATCGTCCATTGACATACTTAGCACTATTCCTTTCTGATGTTGTATGATTATAAGTGCAAAGATCACTTAACCGGTACACCAGAGTACAACAGCGGTCTTGATTTTTAAGTTACATATTCCCAAAGCTACGGTAATCGTCCATTGACATACTTAGCACTATTCCTTTCTGATGTTGTATGATTAATAATGCAATGATCACTTACCCGGTACACCAGAGTATAACAGCGATATTGGTTTTTAAGTTACATGTCCCAAAGCTACATTAATCGTCCATTGACATACTTAGCACTATTCCTTTCTGATGTTGTATGATTATAAGAGCAAAGATCACTTACCCGGTACACCAGAATACAACAGCGGTCTTGATTTTTAAGTTACATATTCCCAAAGCTACAGTAATCGTCCATTGACATACTTAGCACTATTCCTTTCTGATGTTGTATGATTATAAGTGCAAAGATCACTTACCCGGTACACCAGAATACAATAGCGGTCTTGATTTTTAAGTTACATATTCCCAAAGCTACAGTAACCGTCCATTGACATACTTAGCACTATTCCTTTCTGATGTTGTATGATTATAAGTGCAAAGATCACTTACCCGGTACATCAGAGTACAACAGCGGTCTTGATTTTTAAGTTACATATTCCCAAAGCTACAGTAATCGTCCATTGACATACTTAGCACTATTCCTTTCTGATGTTGTATGATTATAAGTGCAAAGATCACTTACCCGGTACACCAGAGTACAACAGCGGTCTTGATTTTTAAGTTACATGTTCCCAAAGCTACAGTAATCGTCCATTGACATACTTAGCACTATTCCTTTCTGATGTTGTATGATTATAAGTGCAAAGATCACTTACCCGGTACACCAGAGTACAACAGCGGTCTTGATTTTTAAGTTACATATTCCCAAAGCTACGGTAATCGTCCATTGACATACCTAGCACTATTCCTTTCTGATGTTGTATGATGAATAATGCAATGATCACCTACCCGGTACACCAGAGTACAACAGCGATCTTGGTTTTTAAGTTACATGTCCCAAAGCTACATTAATCGTCCATTGACATACTTAGCACTATTCCTTTCTGATGTTGTATGATTATAAGAGCAAAGATCACTTACCCGGTACACCAGAATACAACAGCGGTCTTGATTTTTAAGTTACATATTCCCAAAGCTACAGTAATCGTCCATTGACATACTTAGCACTATTCCTTTCTGATGTTGTATGATTATAAGTGCAAAGATCACTTACCCGGTACACCAGAGTACAACAGAGGTCTTGATTTTTAAGTTACATATTCCCAAAGCTACAGTAATTGTCCATTGACATACTTAGCACTATTCCTTTCTGATGTTGTATGATGAATAATGCAATGATCACTTACCCGGTACACCAGAGTACAACAGCGATCTTGGTTTTTAAGTTACATGTCCCAAAGCTACATTAATCGTCCATTGACTATTCCTTTCTGATGTTGTATGATTATAAGAGCAAAGATCACTTACCCGGTACACCAGAATACAACAAAGGTCTTGATTTTTAAGTTACATATTCCCAAAGCTACAGTAATCGTCCATTGACATACTTAGCACTATTCCTTTCTGATGTTGTATGATTATAAGTGCAATGGTCACTAACCCGGTACACTAGAGTACAACAGCGGCCTTGATTTTAAGTTACATATTCCCAAAGCTACGGTAATCGTCCATTGACATACTTAGCACTATTCCTTTCTGATGTTGTATGATTATAAGTGCAATGGTCACTTACCCGGTACACCAGAGTACAACAGCGGCCTTGATTTTTAAGTTACATATTCCCAAAGCTACAGTAATCGTCCATTGACATACTTAGCACTATTCCTTTCTGATGTTGTATGATTATAAATGCAATGGTCACTAACCCGGTACACTAGAGTACAACAGCGGCCTTGATTTTAAGTTACATATTCCCAAAGCTACGGTAATCGTCCATTGACATACTTAGCACTATTCCTTTCTGATGTTGTATGATTATAAGTGCAATGGTCACTTACCCGGTACACCAGAGTACAACAGCGGCCTTGATTTTTAAGTTACATATTCCCAAAGCTACAGTAATCGTCCATTGTCATACTTAGCACTATTCCTTTCTGATGTTGTATGATTATAAGTGCAATGGTCACTAACCCGGTACACTAGAGTACAACAGCGGCCTTGATTTTAAGTTACATATTCCCAAAGCTACAGTAATCGTCCATTGACATACTTAGGACTATTTCTTTCTGATGTTGTATGATTATAAGTGCAAAGATCACTTACCCGGTACACCAGAGTACAACAGCGGTCTTGATTTTTAAGTTACATATTCCCAAAGCTACAGTAATCGTTCATTGATATTCTTAGCAATATTCCTTTCTGATGTTGTATGATTATAAGAGCAAAGATCCCTTACCCGGTACACCAGAGTACAACAGCTGTCTTGATTTTTAAGTTACATATTCCCAAAGCTACAGTAATCGTCCATTGACATACTTAGCACTATTCCTTTCTGATGTTGTATGATTATAAGTGCAAAGATCACTTACCCGGTACATCAGAGTACAACAGCGGTCTTGATTTTTAAGTTACATATTCCCAAAGCTACAGTAATCGTCCATTGACATACTTAGCACTATTCCTTTCTGATGTTGTATGATTATAAGTGCAAAGATCACTTACCCGGTACACCAGAGTACAACAGCGGTCTTGATTTTTAAGTTACATGTTCCCAAAGCTACAGTAATCGTCCATTGACATACTTAGCACTATTCCTTTCTGATGTTGTATGATTATAAGTGCAAAGATCACTTACCCGGTACACCAGAGTACAACAGCGGTCTTGATTTTTAAGTTACATATTCCCAAAGCTACGGTAATCGTCCATTGACATACTTAGCACTATTCCTTTCTGATGTTGTATGATTAATAATGCAATGATCACTTATCCGGTACACCAGAGTACAACAGCGATATTGGTTTTTAAGTTACATGTCCCAAAGCTACATTAATCGTCCATTGACATACTTAGCACTATTCCTTTCTGATGTTGTATGATTATAAGTGCAAAGATCACTTACCCGGTACACCAGAATACAACAGCGGTCTTGATTTTTAAGTTACATATTCCCAAAGCTACAGTAATCGTCCATTGACATACTTAGCACTATTCCTTTCTGATGTTGTATGATTATAAGTGCAAAGATCACTTACCCGGTACACCAGAGTACAACAGCGGTCTTGATTTTTAAGTTACATATTCCCAAAGCTACAGTAATCGTCCATTGACATACTTAGCACTATTCCTTTCTGATGTTGTATGATTATAAGTGCAAATATCACTTACCCGGTACATCAGAGTACAACAGCGGTCTTGATTTTTAAGTTACATATTCCCAAAGCTACAGTAATCGTCCATTGACATACTTAGCACTATTCCTTTCTGATGTTGTATGATTATAAGTGCAAAGATCACTTACCCGGTACACCAGAGTACAACAGCGGTCTTGATTTTTAAGTTACATGTTCCCAAAGCTACAGTAATCGTCCATTGACATACTTAGCACTATTCCTTTCTGATGTTGTATGATTATAAGTGCAAAGATCACTTACCCGGTACACCAGAGTATAACAGCGGTCTTGATTTTTAAGTTACATATTCCCAAAGCTACGGTAATCGTCCATTGACATACTTAGCACTATTCCTTTCTGATGTTGTATGATGAATAATGCAATGATCACCTTCCCGGTACACCAGAGTACAACAGCTATCTTGGTTTTTAATTTACATGTCCCAAAGCTACATTAATCGTCCATTGACATACTTAGCACTATTCCTTTCTGATGTTGTATGATTATAAGAGCAAAGATCACTTACCCGGTACACCAGAATACAACAGCGGTCTTGATTTTTAAGTTACATATTCCCAAAGCTACAGTAATCGTCCATTGACATACTTAGCACTATTCCTTTCTAATGTTGTATGATTATAAGTGCAAAGATCACTTACCCGGTACACCAGAGTACAACAGCGGTCTTGATTTTAAGTTACATATTCCCAAAGCTACGGTAATTGTCCATTGACATACTTAGCACTATTCCTTTCTGATGTTGTATGATGAATAATGCAATGATCACTTACCCGGTACACCAGAGTACAACAGCGATCTTGGTTTTTAAGTTACATGTCCCAAAGCTACATTAATCGTCCATTGACTATTCCTTTCTGATGTTGTATGATTATAAGAGCAAAGATCACTTACCCGGTACACCAGAATACAACAGCGGTCTTGATTTTTAAGTTACATATTCCCAAAGCTACAGTAATCGTCCATTGACATACTTAGCACTATTCCTTTCTGATGTTGTATGATTATAAGTGCAAAGATCACTTACCCGGTACACCAGAGTACAACAGCGGTCTTGATTTTTAAGTTACATATTCCCAAAGCTACGGTAATCGTCCATTGACATACTTAGCACTATTCCTTTCTGATGTTGTATGATGAATAATGCAATGATCACTTACCCGGTACACCAGAGTACAACAGCGATCTTGGTTTTTTAAGTTACATGTCCCAAAGCTACATTAATCGTCCATTGACATACTTAGCACTATTCCTTTCTGATGTTGTATGATTATAAGAGCAAAGATCACTTACCCGGTACACCAGAATACAACAGCGTCTTGGTTTTATAATTATATATTACCAAAGCTACAGTTATCGTCCATTGACATACTTAGCACTATTCCTTTCTGATGTTGTATGATTATAAGAGCAAAGATCACTTACCCGGTACACCAGAATACAACAGCGGTCTTGGTTTTATAATTATATATTCCCAAAGCTACAGTAATCGTCCATTGACATACTTAGCACTATTCCTTTCTGATGTTGTATGATTATAAGTGCAATGATCACTTACCCGGTACAGCAGAGTACAACAGCGGCCTTGATTTTAAGTTACATATTCCCAAAGCTACGGTAATGGTCCATTTACATACTTAGCACTATTACTTTCTGATGTTGTATGATTATAAGTGCAATGATATCTTACATGGAAAGCTGTTTTATTAAGCATGTTTATACTTTAAAATACAAATAATTGATTCACATAACATGTAAGCAGTTTGCTTTATATGTACAGTGATTATTGTCTCAATATGGTGTATCCTCATGATCAATAATGTTTTCAAAGTCTGCCAACAATGAATTTGGCCTCAAATGACCTACCGTACTCCCTTACCCACATTAACCAACCGTAAGATAAAAAATACTAAGATATATCCCAAATTTAAAAGTGTATGATATGAAGGGAACTTATACATAATATCAAATCAAAATGTCTGAAACAAAGTTAATTTCATTGAGTGGAAACCCAGTCACCTCGTTCCTGAACTGATTTAGTTTAAACTCAAGCATAAGCTTCAAGTTCCTGTTAGGACCCTCTTCAATAATGTCGAGGGTGTTTATACCCTGTTAGGACCTTCTAAAATAATGTCGAGGGTGTTAATACTCTGTTAGAACCGTCTTCTATAATGTCGAGGGTGTTTATACCCTGTTAGTACCTTCTACAATAATGACGACGGTATTTATACCCTTTAAGAACCCTCTACAATAATGTCAAGGGTGTTTATACCCTGTAAGTACCCTCTACAATTATGTCGAGGGTGTTTATACCCTGCTAGGACCATCTACAATTATGTCGAAGGTGTTTATACCCTGTTAAGACCCTCTACAAATGTGTCGAGGGTACTTATAGACAGTCAGGAACCATATCAATAATGCAATAATAATGAGTTTGTTGACATGTGTTACATTTCTTATTTTGTTAAATCAAGACTCCATTACTTTCATTATCCGTCTAACAAGGTCAGTATTGTGTATATTATTCGATGTTTTGGTTGCTTTGGCTTACGAATGCTACATCTTTTGCCTTACCTTAAAGGTGTCTTTTATTGTAGTTAAATATATAGAATCAGTATTATATTATTTCAAAGCGAGATAACCCTTTATCAAAATATTATGTACTTTTTATACTAGTTGTCTGTACATAAATAACAGCTGCCAATTACGTCAATAATACCACTTTGTAATCGAAATGTTTGTAAAAAGGTAAGTGTATTTCCATATGAGTTGAGTGTGCATAAATAACAGCTGCCCAGGCCAGCAGATAGCTCTTCTTTGAATATTTTTCCCTAGTAGATTCAAAATTAAGTGACGAGTTAAGGACATGACTCGATTATTTCTTGATGACGTTTTAGTAATTATTTCAACTATAGGTACGTTGTCTGATCTTATTGCCACCTTTTTACCTTTGATGTGATGGCACCATGTATTGAATGCTAGCACTATTGGTAGTAATTCTAAATAAGTAATATCCTTGAATACTTCATCACTCCAGTATCCGGGCCATTTAAAATATACCCAATTGCCCTGAAAATATGCACCACAACCCAAGTGACTTTATGCTAAGAACTAATTGGAGAAAAA
Organism: Panopea generosa; assembly: GCA_029582155.1. Taxonomy (NCBI): domain Eukaryota; kingdom Metazoa; phylum Mollusca; class Bivalvia; order Adapedonta; family Hiatellidae; genus Panopea; species Panopea generosa. The sequence goes on from CM055899.1 coordinate 10,424,084, forward strand.
TTGCGAGCTTCAGGTAGCATTTTTTGCAGATAACTTTCTTTAAACTTCCCACTCTATACCACAATTGTCTCAACTATGCACAAATGTTCGTTGCACTTTTTGAAAAATATAAATATTGCATGGCAACTTTATATAAACGATGGTTCGCCTTGATACAGAGACGGTGTTCGCATTTGTTTCGTGAATTTCGCCAAATATTAAAGAGGTTGTCTGCAAAATATGTTGCTTGTAGAGAGAACTTTTACATATCAAAATAATCGTTACCCCAAACAATGTTGCAAAATGTATATATACAGGATAGGTGTTCCACAAACAACAAGATAATATTACATATATACAGGGTAGGTGTTCCACGAGCAGCAAGATAATATTACGCATATACAGGATAGGTGTTCCACGAACAGCAAGATAATATTACGCATAGACAGGATAGGTGTTCCACGGACAGCAAGATAATATTACATATATACAGGATAGGTGTTCCACAAACACCAATATAATATCACACATATATTTGATAGACGTTCCACGAACAATAATACAAAATATATATATATAGGATAGGTGTTCCACGAACCGCAAGATAATATTACACATATACAGGATAGGTGTGCTCGAACCGCAAGATAATATTACACATATACAGGATAAGAGTTCCACAAACAGCAAGATAATATTAGAATAATGGAATAGCAAATCTGACGAACAGCAAAACAATATTACATAAACGGGATAGGCGTTCCACGAACCGTAAGATAATATTACACATATACAGGATAGATGTTCCACGAACTGCAATATAATATTACACATATACAAGATAGGAGTTATACGAACAGCAAGAAAATATTACACATATCCAGGATAGATGTTCCACGAACAGCAAAATAATATTACACATATACAGGATAGATGTTCCACGAACAGCAAGAAAATATTACACATATACAGCATAGGCGTTCCACGAACAGCAAGATAATATTACACATATACAGGATAGGCGTTCCACGAACAGCAAGATAATATTAGACTAATTGGATAGCAATTTGACGAACAGCAAAACAATATTACATAAACGGGATAGGCGTTCTACGAACCGCAAGATAATATTACACATATACAGGATAGATGTTCCACGAACTGCAAGATTATATTACACATATACAAGATAGGAGTTCCACGAACAGCAAGAAAATATTACACATATCCAGGATAGATGTTCCACGAACAGCAAAATAATATTACACATATACAGGATAGATGTTCCACGAACAGCAAGAAAATATTACACATATACAGCATAGGCGTTCCACGAACAGCAAGATAATATTACACATATACATGATTGGAGTTTTACGGGCAGCAATATAAAATATCACACATATACAGAATAGGCGTTTCACGAACAGCAAATTAATATTACATATATACAGGATAGGCGTTCAACGAAAAGCAATATACTATTACAGATATACAGACTAGGCGTTTCCCGAACAGCAAATTAATATAACACATATACAGGATAGGTGTTCAACGAACAGCAAGATAATATTACGCATATACAGCATAGGAGTTCCACGAGCAGCAAGATAACATTACGCATATACAGGATAGGTGTTCCACGAGAAGCAAGATAACATAACACATATACAGGATAGGAGTTCAACGAGCATCAAGACAATATTAAATATTACAAATATACAGGTAGTGCGTTCCACGAATAGCAAGAAAATATTTTATATACAGGATAGGAGTTCCTCGATCAGCAAGATAATATTACACTTATAGGACAGCAGTTCGACGAACAGCAAGATAATAGTACATATACATATAAAACGCAATGGTGGTAGCTGACAATATACACCGGTATGATTTATAGGTTGTACATGCAGCGATGTACCTTCGTAATTCAATGAGTAATTTAGGTGAGTACATACAGGTAATTTGCGGGATTCTAAGAAATTGAGTTCCTCCGACAAATAAATATATATATATATTCAATGGGAAGTAACAACGTTTGTCGTACATTATAACTATTTACCGGCTCAGCTAAACATCCGTCACAATTGTAATACTAGCTAGGTGCTGTATGAATCAGCAGCTGAGGCTGTAACATGAACCATTCTTGTTTGTTTTCCTGAGGCCAACAAAATATATTATATTCATGTATATGTGATACCAGATAATCGCTTGTGGCAAACATATTATTACAATTAGTTATTTTTTTACATTTCATTAACGTTACTAATTGTGTGTGTGTGTGTGTGTGTGTGTGTGTGTGTGTGTGTGAGAGAGAGAGAGAGAGAGAGTGCGTGCGTGCGTGCGTGCGTGCGTGCGTTTTAGTTAAGCTTATGTGTTAAATCTATTCTATCGGATATCTCTTCTGATCATCAAGTGTGTAATATAATTCAAACATATTATAACATTACATGCGACTAGTAGTAGTAGTTATGTTGAGAAAACACAAACTTATAAATGTTTGTTTCTTAACAAAAGAGTCTCACTTAAGAATTACCTCCCTTACATGACGTAGCAAGATTCTTACGCTCAAGAAATAAGAGCTGTTTAGAGCAGTTGGGCAATTTTTTTGTTAAAAATGCTTAAAATTTAATATATTTCTTGTGCATATGGGAACATTGGAACATTTTCATTATTTTGCCAAGTTTGGATGACATTTGGAAGTAGTGATACACTGCAACAAATGGGCAGAATTGTCAAAAATAAAGGGGTGCCAAAAACCATCAAAATTATAAAAAAGCAACCTGGTCAACCCTATGTTTTTCTGCATAATTGGACCAACAGAGAACTATTGTCACCTTTACCAGCATCAACGCATACCAATCCTGACATCTGTCAGTAGGTTATGTACAGTTTCTTTAAATATACTTCTTTTTGGTGAACCACAACTCTCTTATGACAATAATGTTAAAATATTTGAAGCATTTCACAAATACATTTTATCCACTAATTGTTTCTCCTGAACATGTAAGTTAGTCTGAAGAAATAACAGTCTATTTCTATTTACGGGGTGAGGTCAACCTGTCTCCCAATTTCCTCCATGCCGTTCAGAACTTGTCCAAAAATGTTAACCATTATTATTATGTGAATTCACATAATTATTCATAACTTTAATCATTTTAATCAACTTTCGTTTTAATCTAATTACTCACTTCATTTTCTAAGTTTCTTAAATATATCAGAAACAATATTCCTAAAAGTATGTTAAACACTATTATTAGATATATTTTGAACTATGTTATATTCGTAATACCAAGAGCATAAATCATATTGTTAATAATCTGCCAAATTTGATCACAATTGATATATGTCATGGAAAAGAACTTTATAAGATTTTATCTTCCGTTCTAATCCATATTTATACATAAACTTATGTGTATATATGTACATTCGAATGAATAAATATGTTTAAACAAATTAATTCTTTTGCGAGACGTAAGCTGAAGTGGGGGAGCAACGGACACATTATCGGTTCAAAACTTGACTGCCATCTTGAAGAATGAATTAATGAATTGACAGCGAGGGTCACGTTGTGTCTTGCCCAGGTATGAAAATGAGAAAAAAATATACAACAATAATCAACACGAAGGTTGTGACTTATGTGCCATCTGCATAACGTACATTATATATGGAAAACTGAGAGATGTTCATATGAACACTTATGACTATTTTACTGTTAAAGAAATCATTTGCTATGACGTTTATAGAATAGTGTGGTGATTTATAACAGTGTTGACTTCACTATTTAAGTTTATATAGCGAACACATACAGACGCAATATTCCTCATTCGGCTGAATACGAGTATGCTTACTGTGTAGAAATTGATCTGAATCAATATTTCAACATTGTCAAATACCTCTTTAACACCGACATTATTAAATAAGTTATTTTCTTTACTGCTGTGTCAAGACAGTACATATCCGAGTTGTCTACGGTATTAAGGTTATATGCATTTCTATAGTGTTGTGCTAGTTTGGTCAAGACAGTATTTATCCGAGATGTCTAAGGTATTTGGGTTATATGCATTACTACAGTGTTGTATTAATTTGGTCAATACATTATATATCCGAGGTGTCTAAGGTATTTGGGTTATATATGCATTACTACACTGTTGTGTTAGTTTGGTCAAGACAGTTTATATCCGAGTTGTCTAAGGTATTTGGGTTATATGTGCATTACTACAGTGTTGTATTAGTTTGGTCAAGACAGTTTATATCCGGGTTGTCTAAGGTATTTGGGTTATATGCATTACTATAGTGTTGTGTTAGTTTGCTCAAAACAGTATATATCCACGGTGTTTAAGGTATTTGGGTTATATGCACTACTACAGAGTTGTGTTGGTTTGCTCAAAACAGTATATATCCGTGGTGTTTAAGGTATTAAGGTTATATGCATTACTGCAGTGTTGTGTTAGTTTGGTGAAGACAGTATATATCCGAAGTGTTTAAGGAATTTTGGGTGACATACATGACTACACCGTTGTGTTAGTTTGGTCATTTTCAAAATATTGATTATATCTTAATAAATGTTAATAAAAGAAGAAACCAAAAAAAAACTGCCACATGTCCTTTTAAATGATCATAAGACAATAACTAAATTGAAATGTGATGGATGTCATGGATTTTTATTGGATAATAATACAAAGAGGAACTTGTACTACATAAAAAAACATGTCAATACACGTGTTCCTGTCACAAACAAAATATGTAGTTATAATTAAAGTTATATTTTGTAAAGTAAAAATCTACTTAATACTTTTTACAATTCCTTCTAATTGTTTCAGTAACATGTATGACGAAAGTTTGACGTTTTCTAGTTCAGCTTGAATTCGCTGGAGTTCAACTTTCACTTTGAGATCAGAGCAGGTGTCTGGATTTAGTAAGAATCGAAACAGTAGGTGTTGCATTTTCATCATATTTCGCTTTGCATTGGATCCTGGGCATTTCCCATCTTCACAAGGAAGACCAAACTTACACGGATGTGCCGGTAATGAACAACTGCTCTCTTTAAAGTAAAATCCGCCCAAATCTATATACTTATAACTGCTGTTAATCATAATAAAATGAGCTATCTTAAAGTCCTTTATTAATATCGATCCAATTTGAGAATGTTCCAAAAAGTTTAGAAAATCAGCTAATTCAATAGCCTGTTTAATTTTGTGTTTCCATGGTGCTTCAACAGGGCTACGTATTGGACGACCAAGTTCGACAACACTCACCAATCTACGAGTCAGTATACTGTTCGCTTCCGAAATTGCGAATTCGTCTTTAATACAAAAGCCAAGTAAACGAGCGAACCCAGGATGGTCTAGTTGTTGAAGTAAGAGGATTTCTTTTAAGAATTTAAAGGATGATAATGACGAGCACAATTTACTCAGATATTTCTCATTACTAATGTTTTGTTCGAGCATTTTAACGCATCTCTGAAAATTTCTAGTTTTAATATCTGTTACTTTAACGCACACTGGTAGGCCATAAAATTCTCCTTCGAATGCTTTCTTGTTCCATCCTTGACCAAGCTCACTTTTTATTTTAATTTTATTGATATTAGAACAATTGATTATGCTTTGTGGCAATATTGCACTGTTTTGAAGGTTCTCGAGGATTTCTTCAGAATGTATCGCTGTATTTGTATTTGCTATAGTTGCATTGTTCACAACATTTACTGAATAGTCTAACGCGTTCTTTATGTGGTACAGTTGCTCCCCTTGAGGGTACCTGTATACCACGATGTAAACACAAGTAGCACTGAAGAATACTGCAAACATCAACCATCGGTATTCCATGACAGTATTGAACATCATTTTGCTTTAATTGATCCTGTAAATAAACCGTATGTTATATTAAAACAATATCTTGAATATAAACAGAACCTTCACAGACGTACGGAAAACATGTATGCACAAAGCATTTTAATAAATATTTTAGATTATCTTTTTAAGTACTGTACTTTCAATTTTCATTTCCATTTAATTTCATGTTTGAATCAAAGGCAATTTCATTTTTTCTAAAATTCATATCGAATTGCATTCATAATTCAAGTCTGTTGAAGTTTCTTAATAGATAAATCTGAGAGAGAATGTTTTATTCGAGCACATGTATGAGGCTACTGAAGTAATACGTGTTTATACCGATTCGTACGAAAAGGAGACAAAGGAGAAATGTATAATATAACAGTAGTAAACGACTTTCTGTTACCTAGGTACAGTTATATTTCAACAAACAACAATCGTTTCCCATCTAAGATTGCTTTGAAAATATGATACGTGTTTTCCAACTTCTATTGTCTCTTGTACAAATGTTTTCCGTGTGTGTGTGTGTGTGTGTGTGTGTGTGTGTGTGTGTGTGACGGTTGAAAGAAAACTAGATTTTGCTTTAAACAAATCACTAATTGTAGAAAACTATTAATTATAAACATCAATATAACTATAAGTATATTTCATCGGTTTGGTGTGCGAAAGGAAAATTCTGCTCCTAGGGATAGGAACAGATTGCTCAATCCGCACCGAAAAAAACAACATGATATATATGTTTTTTATATACAAACCTAAATGTGTGATATTGTTTTAGATTTGTATTATGATCGTCTATTTTTTTTATAGTTAAAGGACACCATAATATTTATGAATGGATACGTCATAGCGCAAGGATTTTATGAATGACGTTACGTCATATTGCGAGGAAGGTACGATGCGTGCGTGCGTTGAGGGAGTATAGGATGAAAAATCCATACCCGGTAAAAAAAACCTACTCGGTAAAAATACATACTCAGAAATCCTTGTCCATTATGCATGAGTAACTTGTATTACACACACAGTCAATGCATGATGTGATGTTCAACTTGATTAAGCAGTTCATTACAAAATTATCACATTTTCTCAGAAAATAGTTGCTTTGGAATTTACTTCTTCAGTGGCGACATATAAGTCTACGGAAACATACGTTAGGATTAATTAATTAATTAATTAATTAAGGATTACCTTAATCTCGGCAACGTCTACAAAGACATAAGCTGAGAGAGAAGGCACATATTAATTCATCGATTAGTAGATAATTGGAGTTTCAACTTCTGTTCCAGGCGACCTACTGTCTACACGTAGAAAATGATATAAACATGGGCATGGCAGCGGCGTCAGTGCGAGATTCTCTACTTAACTATCAGTGTGTCACCATAAGGTAGATATCTGATCGGGTAGGCATCAGCAATGGAACTGATCACACAGTAGTGAAAGAACAGTTAAGCATGAGCAAAATTACACACACCATGTATTCACATGGCTGAAAATGCAGATACAGACCCTAAACCGCTCAAGTACCCCAACTGCACGCAAACGGAGTGCACTCAGAGCGTAAGCGGAGCGCGAGCGTAGCGCAGACGGAGCGCGAACGGAGCGCAGATTGAGCGCAGACGGAGCGGACATGGACCGTAAGCAAACGCTGGATTTTGAATAATAAACGCACTCCTGAACGCATGAAATAGATTGAGTGCACTCAGACACGCTGAATGCACTCAGATACGCTGAGTGCACTCAGAAGCGCTGTATACGCTAGACACAGTAAGAAAACTGATAACAGAACTTTTTGTGCGCTACTGAGTGCACTCGTTTATTCGGATATACTCTTTTTTTATTATTTGATCGTGAAGTCGATACTTAAAATCGAGATAAAAATAAATTTTCTTTCAAATGAATATAAACCATGTAGTTAATATAAATGTTTTACTGTAAAACGCATGATAAAACTTATTTTGGTCAACAATTTATCAATTATAACATAAACATCAATATTTAGCTGGTCAATACAATAATGTTTAAAACACCTATTATACAATAGACGACACATCATTGGTTATCTACGGTTTCAAGGCTAATTTGCCGTGTTATTTCGATATAAATTAGTTATAGAACATACAAAACATGTACTTTATTTCGATTTAAGCGTATACTGCTCCAAATACAAAAATATCAAAGCATGCGTGAATCAAACAAAACATAGATATGCGTAAAATTATATGATTATGATTCTATTTGTTTGGGTATTTCGGCAAAATAAAAATTACCAATTTTCAATTTAATTTGGACTTTAGTTTTATATTTTCCCCAAACATAGTTACACTGAGTTTGTGCTTAGTTATAAACAAATCTACGTAAACTGTTATATTGCAATTAAAGTGGAAACATTATACTCGTGCACATCTCATTAAAAAAATAATAATAAATTAATTGTATTCTAAAATATAAAATGGGTCAGTAGTACAGTGGATAGGGTGCTGGCTTCAGACGGCAGAGGTCGCGAGTTTGACCCAGGCTTTACCCGACCTCTCGAAACACAATTCAGTACCAGATCTAATAAGGGAATGCACTGGAGAAAGATATGCATAAGCTCCGAGCTTACTTGACAATCAAGCTAAATTAAATTAATGTAAAATAAATGTATGTATGCCAAATTAACAAGACAGACCGAAATAACACATTAGACATAGGAAATAAAAACTAGCAAACGTAAATTTCTAGGTGACCTTTTTGAGGTTGTGATTTTATATTGACTAAAGAACAGCTTTTGATCATGAGGAAGGTTTAAATAAACAAAAAAGAACATGTATTCACTGCCTATAAAAAAGTAAATATATTGTTTTCCCGCTTTCCTACAAAATCGATACGCCTGAGCACGTGCATGTAAGCACGTAACAATTAAGCCACTATAAAAGTTGTGAAAGGGGTAACAAGTAAGAAATGACAACAACAACAATAATAATAATAATAATAATAATAATAATAATAATAATAATGAAGAAGAAAAAATACTCAGATAATAATAATATGATAATATAATAATATAATAATAAAGTAATATAGCAATAATAACAATAATATTAGTAATAATAGTAATAAATAATAATAAAATATACAATAGATATTAATAATGATGATGATAATAATAAAATTATAAAAAATCTGCATATTTAAGTATTGATTTTGACTATATATTTCTTATCCAATCACATGCCGCGGGTTAAATAAAGATTCATTCATCTTGCACAAATTATAATCAAAATGAAAATTACACACCGGCAGGGTTCGTTGTGATCTCGGGACCGATAAATCACCAATAAACTATTTATTGACACACATGTGGTTCTCATCATGCGTATCTGTTTTGATGATTGCCATGCAACTCTGCCTTCATTATAGTAATTTAATTGTTATATTAATTGTGAACGACTGACCAGATGCACATACGCACGTATCCAATATAAAAGCTGTAAACAAATCAATAAGTCAATATGTATATTATAATAATAGCTCCAATGATAATAATATTTCAAAAAAAAAAATAAAACAAATAATGAAAGTAAAAAATAATACAAATAAAATACTACATTTTTACAAGGAATTATTTAAACACATGTCTTTACTTTTTATTAGTTTTAAAATTGTAGGATTGTTTTATTTTGTAAATTAACAATTCTGATCTGTTTTTATACGAAATCGCTATGGCAGCTGTGGTAAAATGACAGCCCTGAATACACATCCCTTTATACGTGTATGTCACACTTTCTACCATTCACTCAGAGCTGGCGTGGGGTTTTCGGTTCGTTAATTTAATGATATTAACATCATGATATTTACATACTAAAGCGTTCTGAAACTTCGAATAACCAATATCTTAAATAATTTTTTTATTTGTTGTTAATTGGCTGGCAGTTTTTCTTTCTTATTTTTTTCTTTTCAATCACATAATGTTGGCTCAATTAAAATTCATCCATCTGGCACGAATTACAATCAAAATGAAATCATACATATCTTCCATGGTCAATAGACCGATAAGTCACCGCTTTAGCATATAACCTAATTGACACGGCTCTCACTGGCATGTGACATAACGTAATTAACACCACGGGTGTGTTGCTGCGTGTCATATAATTAGTGGTATAGCACAGTGGGTGTAGTTTCAAACAAGTTAAATATAGTTTGTCATTTTAAATAATATATTAACATAAAGCATACTATCAGTAAAAGAATAATTTGAGAAACCCACTGAAAAAAGTTTATTGCAAGTATATTTATATACATAATGATAACGAAAATAATTATAAAAAACTTAAAATATCAGAATATTTTTTTTTAAGTTTAGTGAAGCCACATTTGGACCCAAATCGAGAAAAAACACTACAATATTATTATTTTTCAAAAATCATTGATTATAATGTCGAATTGCATCGCACAGATTATAATAAATTTTTCATCACCCATGCAATGCATATTATTGATTATAAAGCTTATTTTAGTTTGAACATTAACAAAACCAGTGATATATCCACATGTTGTTAAGTCACTGCTTACACTGAGCAGATTTATGGATTATCATAAGGCCAATGAGGTATTAACAATGTGGAATTATTAATTAAATTTAATTATAAATAACAATTTATTTAGTTTATGTTGATGATGTATATGTAAATTTTGTGGACAAACTTTATTGATTTCCTGTAACAAACAGCTTACGTATATCAAAGAAGATACTGACGCAAACAAACGTCGGTGTCTGGATAACAGAAGCCGGTATAACGTGCGATATTCTTTGATCACCAAGACCACTGATCACATATCAAAACATAGACACTTCCGTTTAACATGCCTACTATCGATACTTGTTCAACCTATCGCCCAGCGGGTGACATAATCTGTAGACAAACAATCGGATTATGAATTAATTTACCTTGACTAAAATCCCATGGATACATTTAATTGCTCCATTGGAACAGATTAAATTAAAATGTCAATATAGAATCAGTTTAAAGAGTTGAGATGTTGCGATTGGCTATGGGCCGGAAACCGAACTGAGCGAACTGAACGTTGAGTGAACGCTGAACGAAGCGAACGCTAAGAGGAGTATTAAATACAGCACTTAGCTATACAGCGCTCGTGAGCGAATACTTGCGTTTGTGAGTGCATTAAATTAACCGCGTTTAATCGAGTGCACGCAAACGGAGCGCGAACGGAGCGCGAACTAAGCGCGAACGGAGCGCGAACGGAGTGCAAACTGAGCGCAAACGGAGTGCAATTATGGGGTACTTGAGCGGTTTAGGGTCTGTACCTCGAATTGCTATATTTAACCTTTTAAGTTGTATATAATAAAACTAATATATTCGATTACTATCGTCAAGTGATGGAAGGAAGAAAACATTGAGATAGCACCTTAACATAAAACAAAATGTAACGTTAAATGGAGAAATGTCAGATTAAACATGTCTAAATGTTTTGCCTTTCATATTTATAAACGGCCCCACTTTCAGCCTTTGGGGAAATGCAACAAATACAGATATGAATGTAGTTAATACCATGTTATTTGGTAAAACGTCAACGTCTGTTGTACAGGAAAACAATATAGTATGCAAAATATTTAGATGATTATAAAATGGAATGGTTTTTAGCTCATCATAAACTATTGTTCTATTTGTTACCACAACGATTTGCTAGTTTTATCAATGAAAATAGTTCATTAACATATAGAGATATTTCACTAGATTTTACATAATTATGAAAATAAGATTATTGGCATATACAGAAATGATAAAAATAACACGGATACACACACAATGTTCACAAGAACGATAAGTTATTGTCAAGAAAAGCAACTTACATTCAATTAAATTACAATATTATTTTCTATATTCAATCCCCAGTTAGATGACTATAAATTTGGGCATACAAAAAGACCATCAACCGATTCTAAATGTTATGATGAGATTGGCTGTAGAGTATCACTTCAAAACCTTTAAAAACAGGGGCCTAATCAAATGTATTTTTATTTTGCTCTTTAACTGAATATCAGCTTATGAATAGTATGTTTGTTAACATAAAATTATGTGGTTAAACGCCAGCTTATGAATCATTTGTTTCAACTTACCACAATACTATGTTTTTATCAAACAGGTCCTCGTAAATTATGTATCATTCATGCGATAACATTTTGTGCAATGTTCTTTTTTAAATGATCGACTTAATGTTTTTCATGCTACACGTCACCTTCGTCCTTTAAGTGTTAACACCTTGTTACATAGGAGTGCTAACATATCACACGATAAAAAATATTTTTGTATTTAACGCTGTCCAAACTTATATTAAAGACACTACACTTGGGTAAAGACTAGATTTTATAAAGTTTTAGTATTTATTTCACCATATCCCCGATTTCATTTCCTTCGGTCTTCCTATATGGATATGGTTTATAGCCAATTCAAATGTTGGAAAGCTTGACGACAAACCCTTTTTTCTATTTCATGTATACAAAAACAGCAAATACAAATATGTTAAAAGTAAAGCACTCATTGACAGTTACTATACCCAGCCTGAGATTACAAATAAATTTTAGTCCACTATATTTAACAAAATAAAGACACACCGAGTTATTTGCGTACTTTCCAGACTAATAATCCTATATATAGTTTTGACATGATAACACATAGTAACATATCAACACAATAATAAAGATTACATTAGATCCTTAACTTTTATCATTAGGGTTGGAGTATAATACACTTTTACTGAATTTATATATTGATCTGGGGAACATGGCCAATTATCTTAAGAGATCGGGGAACATTGGCCATTATTTTCAGAAATCAAAGGATCAAAGTCCTAATTTGAGAGATCTGGGGGAAATACTTTTGGGAACTATGGCAAACATTTTTGGGGATATGGGTAACAATGGTCAGTACTTGAAGAGACCCAGATAACAGGGACACACCCCTGGGAGAGCCTCTTTATTAGTAGAATAAAATCCATGATTTATCTGTACAGAAATCGAAGTAGAATGATCTTCTTTCTAAAAGCAAGTGGAAAATTTTCTCTATTGAACCGAGATTTGCTTAGAGGTGAAAGGTAAGTGAACTTCGAACGGCTTCTTAGACCCCTTGCTCACCGAGGGCCATGTCATTTTGTAGGAATGTTCATGCTATATAGCCCGTTGGTGATACAGATACTTATATCCGTGCTAAGTGATCCTGTCCTTCTGTTCATGTATTTCATACAATCAGGTTAACAAAGAAATACGTGTAAATGACGCATTTAATCAGGTAACAAATCAGACTTGTCTTACATTGGCATACGCATATACTAAGCCAACAGGGTTCAACAAAAGTAATATAAAGTAATCCTCCTAATGAGAAGAAGAAGTAAACGAAGAATATGAAGATGAAACGAAAAGGCTGAAGAAGGAAAAGAGGAAGAAGTAGTAGTATTTCTGGTAGCACTATGGGCTCTGACAACCACTGGAAATGACAATATACTTGCTTAAAGTCTTAATCGATACTGAAAAACGCTGACATGTACTGTATACAATAAACTTTCAGTACATTGTCAATACTTCGAAAGGTATTATTGTCAGCGCTGTTCAGACGGTTTGATAATTATTCAGAGGCTCTGTTCCACTAGCGTTTTTTTATATCATTACATGACTTGCGTTTCTATCATGGTTGTTTTATAATAGACTTGTTGCAATATAGTGCCTTATTATATAATACAATAAAAACGTAACGTGTGTGTGCAAATAAATATACACTCGAATTTTAACGAATATCTTCCATTGTGTCTTTCTCTTAACGGTATGGCCGGTTAAGCACAGCATGTAGCTAATTGTTGACTGGTTATAAACATAGCGTGATGCCACTCGTACTAGTATGTCATACGCACACACTATCGAGAACATTAAAGGTCGGAATGCTGTCCCAGTTTGATATTGTTTTGGTTAAATGAAAAGGTGTCATATATTTTTTTTCTGTGTGGTTGCTTTACAAATGTTGTTGAATATGTTATTATCCATTAATTTATTACGTCAGATGTAAAGTAGCAAACTTCAGTTTATTGAAATCATCTTGAACAAAGTTATATTATCAACGAATCAACGAAATTCATTTTAGAAGCAATAAGAATAAGTATATTACGTATTATCGTATTGTTATTTTTGTGACACATCAGTGTTATAGCATTTGAAACGTTCGCATATATATGTGTATATATATAATCTACGTGATTCACATAGATATGCAACTCAATATCGCGGGCTCTGAAACTGATCAGGTAAATGTTTGTAATATTATAGTTTTAATAGGCCTGCATAATTTCGGATATATGATATTAGATTACACCATGTACTTGGAGATAAAAGCAACCTGGCGCCGATATCTGTCATATAATGCAAGTTTACCCATACAATGTAACTCTACGATCTGTCTGCCAAAAATTGATTTTTCGCCTGCTGCAGGTAATAACTATCTGAAATTTCAGAGAAAATAACGAGCGATACTCGACAAGACTTTCTTAACATAAGACAGTATCCGTATTTTGTTTCACTTTATTGTTTTACTTTATGAAACTCGTTAGCATTATCTAAAATTTATAAGTAAAAAAATAAAAATATGAATTTGTAGAATAATACTTTGAACAATAAGCATATATTCATAAGATAAGTTATACATTACGACAAATGCATCCGAATGGTAAACACATCAGTGATCGAACTTGTTTATTAATTTCAGCGAGAAGGTATACATTTGTTTTTTATGAAAAGTGTAAACTGCCAACGTAAAGTATAAATTTACAACAAAATAGATAAATATTAACCAATAAAGAATATATGAAGATCAATAAAAGAAAACGACTATAGTATTACTTTATTGTTTTTTATCAATACTATTTGAAAGCTGAAATTGTTATACATATAGAAGGACGGTAGTTCTTCTCGGATTCATTCTGATATCTTACTCCACCAGTAACACTTGACATGTCATTTTTACTTGATCTATGTTGAAACCGATCACCTTATTAACAGCTAATTATCGATAACATGATGTATACTCCATACATCCTGCCATAAACCCTGGGTTCATACAATGTGGCATTATCATTGCTAATTTACAAAGTTAATCAAGTCAAGTGTATAGTATTATAAATGAAAACATTTATCAGCAAATCAGCCATGTTTACAGAAGTTGAATCCCGATGTATATTTAGATGAGAGAGCAAATCAGCTATGTTTACAGAAGGGAATACCGATGTATATTTAGATGAGAGAGCAAATCAGCCATGCTTACAGAAGTGGGAATCAAAATGTATATTTAAATGAGAGAGCAAATCAGCCATGTTTACAGAAGTTGAATCCCGATGTATATTTAGATGAGAGAGCAAATCAGCCATGTTTACAGAAGTGGAATCCCGATGTATATTTAGATGAGAGAGCACATCAGCTATGTTTACAGAAATGGGATCCCAATGTATATTTAGATGACAGAGCAAATCAGCCATGTTTACAGAAGTGGGATACCGATGTATATTTAGATGAGAGATATTACTGAATAATTTGATATCTATTGCATTGGTGCCACTTTTTCATTTCCAAGTAAATTCTTTCCAAACCCTGTGTGGCATTTTCATATCCCTTGAGTGTAAAAATAGACGAATCAAAATAATATGAGTTGCTTTTATACAAGCAATGCCATTTTTAATTACTTATAAAACTAAATCAAAGTGCATATACACCATGTAGATATATGATTTTCAAATAACTATTTTGAGTGAAAATTTAGCATAGAAATATAATTATGTATTTAAAACCTGTTCTGGCCGATTTATTATTTCATCATTACAATACATCAAAATTATGTTATGAAAGCGAGGTTTAGCACCATACAACTTGTAACCAAACAATCAATATTTTAGAGATACTTGTTATAAAAAAAAAGTAAAATGATGTATTACCATATTTAAAATGTACTGATACAAACCTATATCCGCCTTATATATTGTATAGAAAATAAATGAAACAAGATATATAGTGATCTAAAATCAAAATTTAAATACATATACAATTACGTTATTGTTTCTAAAATCAAAAGTAAATAACATACCTTAAACACTTAAACGTCAGAAAAATTAGATGTATAATGAATTGAAATAGTAACACTTCTGTCCGTGATTACCCAATATTGGATTATTGTATAACAAAGCAGTGTACGAAAATTCCGATGGCGTAACGTATCGCTCTGCTGGGCAGCTGTTTTACATGTAAGGGACACAACTTGTAGTATAAAATACAAATTAATTAACAGTTATCGCGCTTTGCGAACATTTTATGTGAATTCCCCCTATTACGTAACAACACTGATTCTTCACTTAGTAAACACTATTGGCCAAACTGACCTAAATACATGTAATATATTTATTAAACTACCATGCTCAAAAGGAGCCGTACAATTCTAACGGCACAGCAACTACAAAAGAAAAAACACTCAATTAAAATCACAATACATACATACACAAATATATATCGTTGGTCTCCGTTCAAAATGGCACACTGACAAGGAGGAGGAACATACATATCATTTTCTCTCAATTAGTTTGATAATTACAGACTTGAAAACTTGTATTTAGAAAAAGTATAAAAGAATCCCAACGTTTCATTGTATACTGTTTCACAGCAGAGTAATATTTTGTAGTAGAAAATGCTAGTTCAGTATTTTCATTCGCTTTTATTGACAAAATGTCCACAATTTTGACATTACTCAGCAAATTAGCCAAAAAAGAAGTTGTAAGTTAGGCATTTTAACATTGCAGATTCCTTATATTTACATTCCTAACGATATGTTCTGATCGGATATCAGCTTCGTAGTTTTTGCACAATGAAATTCTGCACATTTTTAAAGGATTTTTCAAAATTTTAAAATTGACAATTTTTTTTTTCCAAATATAAAATGTCTTTATATACTTAACGACCCTGTATTACCAGCAGCATATTTATTTAAATATTCCAAATTATTATATCAAAAACTGATTTTCTAACATGGGCAACTCGTTTCGGTGATATAGATTTCCCGCTGAGAATTGCAACATATTTTGAGACATACTAAATGAGTCACGTGGTTTCAGTTTGATTTCAGTTTGATCCATTATACAGGTTTGCACGTAGTTAATATATTTTCATAAAGAAAGAGTTCGAATTACGATAAGGAGGTGGCCGTCAAGCAGTATATAGTAGGTGTAATCTCACCACTGATTTTTGTTCTTTATTCTATAGTAAATAATAAAAGCTTGAAGGTTTGTCACTCATAGAGAGATCCATTGAAATAAGTGAAACTTAATTTTACTGTTTATCAACCGCTGCACTACCAAAATATGATGCGGAAAGTAGGGTTCATGTGTCAGAGATTTATTTTTCTGCACAGTGTGTACACTTTTGACAAAGTGAAAATAGACTTCCGAATTCATGTACTCATATCCCAATTTCCAAGCATCAGTTTGTGTCTTCTAAATTCACATTTCAAAATACATCAATAATGCCGTTCAAATAAAAAAATGACCATTAAAATAAGGAAAATGCATTTTAAAGAAGAAGAAACGAGGATTATTTATAACCTCCATAATGCGACCACCCCACGGAAGCACTTACTTTTTCCAATGGTGGTACTACATGTATGTCTATAAGTGCTGACAATTTTTAGAATTGGGATTTCTTTTCAAATTTACCAATTTAAATATCGACTTTGTCACGCTATGGTTGATATAGCATACCAAAACATTTGGATTATATTTATAAATGAAATGATTTTTATCCATTTTCTTAATTCTTGAGATATCTATAGCGTTTTTTCCGGAAATAACTGATAAACTGATTTAATGCAAAATACCGAAAATACTCAAATGTTAAGATTTCAAGATGTAGAACATAAAAAATATATATAAATATATTGATGACGTAGAAAACAAATGCATAAGTGTATGGTGTAACACAAATAGACTCATTGTTGTAATAACTGAAACCGTTTGTCATAGAAATGGGAACCTACGTCACACGCACCTGCTAAATACAGTGTCGGAACGTCGGTGGGAACTAGAAAATCTGCACAGGTACCAACAATCAAAACGAAATCTCACTTAATCAGCTATTTTTAAACAACGTGCTGGTACTGTATTTAATAGGTTTGCGTGACGTAGGTTCTCCTTCTTGGTAATGATGCAAAACAAAAATACATATGTGCCTGGTGCAGAACACAGATACCTATGTGTATCTCGTATACCAAAAATACCATGTACCTATGTATATGATGTAGAAAAAAACCCACATATGTGTATGTTGTAGAACACAAATACCTATGTGTATGATATAGAACACAAATACAATGACGTACTATTATTATGGTTACATTCTTTAGACAACGGTTATTTATCACATTTCTCATTGTTCACATCGGTTTGAATACCCGCCGTGATGAATATTTTCTCAAGTATTGCTTTAGTACGATTAAAATCGGTCTTTTATTTTGTCAATATATGTTATAGCATATGTCTTCAGACCTCTCTTTAGTGGTCGGCTAGGATACATGGGCTTTAAGCTTTCGTTATTGTTTATCATTCCTAGATTAGATTACAGAAACACTGGTTCGTTCTGTTGCAAATGTTCAGTAAAAAAATAAAAAAAAACCCTCCTCCGTGGCTGAGTGATCTAAGGCACTGTCTCAAGATCACCTACCTCTCACCGCTAACGTTGTAGGTTCGAGCCCCTCTCGCTCCAAAAACTTTATGTGAGAAATGATTTACTTACTTGCGGTAGGACGGTGGTTCTACTCAGTCTGAGGTCTTCCTCCACCAGTAAAACTTTTCTTTATAATTAACTCAAGGGCTATAACACTGGCGTCACTTGATTAATTCGGACAGTTTAGAAACATGTCCATACGAGAAGGTATGGTTATATAACTACTGTAAAAACACCAGACCTATAACTTCAGGTTATTACATGTTTGGGTATGAAGATATGTCGTAAAATCAATTTAACATGCACATTATATCGAACAACAATACATTAGTGTTAGCCAATATTACAATGAAAAAACTAATATTTTATAAAAATGCCAATACAAGTGTTCCTGTACACAGACAAAATGTATAGTTCTAATTGAAGTTGTCTTTTGTAAAGTAAAACGTTACTCAATACTTTCTATAAGTCCATGTAATTGTTTCTGTAATATGTATGCTAAAAATTGACGTTGTCTAATTCAGATTGTATACGTTGGAGTTCTTTGTTTATTTTGAGATCAGGGCAAGTATCTGGATTTAGTAAGGATATAAACAGCATGTTCTTCACATTTGATCCTGGGCATTTTCTATATTCACAAGGAAAATCAAAATCACATGGATGTGCCAGTGATGAACAATTGCACAATTTAAAGTAAAACCGATTCACATAATCTATATACTTATAACCGTTGTTAATCATAATAGAATGAGCGATTTTAAAGTTGTGTGCTAATATCGAACACCTCTAAAAATGCTCTAAAATGTTTAGAAAATTAAAAATAAAAATCAATGGCCTGTTTAAGTTTATGTTGCCGTTGCGCTGCAACATTTGTGACAACTTCCACTTATTCAGTATACTATTCGTTTCCAAAATTGCGAATGCAAACACCAAGTAAACGAGCAAATCCAGCATGGTCTAGTTGCTGAAGGAATAGGATTTCTTTTACTAATGTAAAATATATAAATGATGAGCACAATGCACATCGATATTTCTCATCGCTAATGTATCGTTTGAGCGTTTAAACACATTTCTTTTTTTTAAAATTTAATATCTGTTACTTTAACGCACACTGGTAGACCATAGAATTGTCCTTTGAATGCTTTCTTGTACCATCCTTTGCCCAGCTCACTATTAATTTTAAATTCATGCACATTAGAACAATTGGTCAAACCTGGTTTTTAATAATGCACTGCATTGAAGGTTTATACAGTATGTCTCTCTGTCTTTGCATGGTTGCATTTTTCACCGCATTAACTTAACAGTTTTTACGCTTTTTTTAAATTCTTTATGCGGTACAGTCGATCCTCTTGATGGTACATCACGATACAAAGACTAGTAACACTGTTCAAAGTAGATTGCAAACATCAACAATCTGTATTCACTGACGGTAGTGAACATCATTTCTCTTTAATAGACACTGGAACTAAATGGTATACTACATAAGAAGAATGCCTTGGACATGATTAGAACGTTGACAAACGTACCGAAATCAGGTATGCACCAAGCATTTGAAGTAACATCTTTAGAATATCTACTTAGGTACGGATCTATCAATTTCCATTTGATTTCATGTTTGGCTCAAAGTTGATATAATTTTTTAAACAAATCTGAGAAGTCTGTTAAAGCTTCTAAATTAAAATATTTGCGAGAAAAGGTTTTATACAAGCACATGTATGAGACTACTAAATTAAGAACTAGTGTTTATACTGCTTCATATGAAAAGTAAAATTGTATAATATAACAGCAGTAGACGACTTTCTGCTACCAGACAATGAAGTTATATTTTAACAAACAACATTCATACCACATCTAAGAGTGCTTTGAAAAAGTAGAGGTACCCAATTAACGACCGACCGCTTACAAAGTTGCTGTATTACAAACAACACAAATGAAGTTCAAACATATGTCAAGGTATATGTATCATATAAACAACATTAAAAGTTGAATGTGTGTGAATGCAAACTTCAACAAAACAAGTGTCAATCATTGTTTCAATCTGTTCATATATAAAAACGTTTCTACTAGATCAAATGAAAATGATTTTAATGAAATTGATTTAAGCTCAACAACGAAGAACTAACTACATATTGTTATACTTAACAAAGCACTTCTCTGAAGCTTTGCTTATCATATAATGTAGTGAGTTCAATATCAGACGATCTTTTTCTTGTGATAAGGCTAGACATATTGTGTTGTCATAACATTGGTGTATATATATATCGAAACGTTTGCTTTAACCATGTCATTAATTGTAGACAAATATATTATTTGTAATGAAAAGAAAGGTGTCTTCGACCTGTTTGATTAGATGTTAAGCTTCGGCGCAGTTTCTTTAGAAGATACCGCTTTTCTTGATTTGTAGAAGAATGCGACCACGTGCAACAAGTGTCACGTTCTTCAAGGATCAAAGGCCATGATGCCGAACCAACTTTTCGGCACGATCAAAGTTTTCGTCTTGTCTATATAACGGCTAGTTCGTAGATATGTGATCAAACTCCCAAAATGGATCACTCAGAGTACGTCGAAATTAAAGTGTTTTAAAACATGGGACTTATCCTGAAAACATTAAGAAAAGAAAGTCAATGAAAATGAACTTTCGAAGCAAGTTTGCAGCACTTTTTATTGAAGAAGACGCGTTGATTTACAACTCCAGAAATTGGCCAAGTGGATAAGGTCACCTCTGGGGGTAGTTGATTCGAGCCCCACGGTGTACCTCGACCGAACATAAAGCTCTTTATGCGAGAACCTTTTCATACGGAGGATAGTGATTTGGTACTGGTAAGAAACCCAAGAACGATGGTTAGGTAAATTGCCCGCTTGTATATGACTGATAGATTGTTGAAAAACGGAGGTTAAACTCCTTTTTAGGCAGCTATTGTTTAATAATTTACCGTTTGTCCTAATAGTACTAGCCAAAGAACGTGTTTAATTTCTTTCACTAATCAAAATATAATCGCATAACAATCGAATAAGTCAGTTTTTTTCAACATTCTCGTGTATTTGTAGTTATGTTCATACAATATGCAACATAAAGCGTACTTAGAATACGGCAAAACGTTCATACTATACATTAAAGCATACGTAGAATACATTAAAGCATATGTAGAATACGTTAAAGCGTACGTAGAATACATTAAAGCGTACGTAGAATACATTAAAGCGTACGTAGAATACATTAAAGCCTACATATAATACGGTAAAGCGTACGTAGAATATATTAAAGCATACGTAGAATACATTAAAGCATACGTAGAATACATTAAAGCATAGGTAGAATACATTAAAGTGTACTTAGAATACATTAAAGTATATGTACAATACATTAAAGCATACGTAGACTACATTAAAGCGTACGTAGAATACATTAAAGCATAAGTAGTCTACATTAAAGCGTACATAGAATACATTAAAGCATTCGTAGAATACATTAAAGCATATGTAGAATACATTAACGCACACGTAGAATACATTAAAGCGTACATAGAATACATTAAGGCGTACCTAGAATACATTGAAGTATACAAAGAATGCATGAAAGTGTACTTAGATTACGTTAAAGCGTACGTAGAAAACATTAAAGCGTACAAAGAATACATTAAAGTGTACTTATAATACATGTACATTAAAGCATATGTATAAACAGTAAAGCATATATTACGTAGAGTACATTAAAGCGTACTTAGAATATGTTTAAGCGTACATAGAATACATTAAAGCGTACTGAGAATATGTTAAACCGTACATAGAATACATTAAAGCATACAGAGAATACATTAAAGCATACTTAGAATATGTTAAAGCGTACATAGAATACATTAAAGCGTACATAGAATATATTAAAGCGTACCGAGAATACATTAAAGTGTACTTAGAATACATTAAAGCGTACTTAGAATACGTTGAAGCGTTCAAAGAATACATTAAAGCATTGGTAGAATACATTAACGCGTACGAAGAATACATTAAAGCATACATAGAATATATGACTTTTCAAATGTTTTAACTCATATTTTAGCTTTATTGCAAAGTAAGCTATTTCCACTGTCTCGTCTGGTGATGCTGCGGATCGAAGTTGAACGCAGTCATTTACCAGGTTTGAATACCTGGGTTGCATTATTTGCAACTGTATGTGACCTCTGTTGGGATTTTTGTATTTATGTATTTACGCATAATGAATCGTTTTTATAACAATTTTGTTCATGCTGTTTTGGTGCGGACTCGTTGAATGTTTCTGTCTCCTGTTCTTCGTTTTTAATGGGTAACACGAGTCATATTTGTTAATGCAATATGCGTTATTTTATTCAGTTTTAACAACCATAAAAAACAAAACATTTGAGCTTAGTAATTGCATCTTTCAAATGTCTAATACAGTATCAAATTCGAATAATATCTAAATATGTAAATACGACTCGTGCTGTCCGGCTCCTAACAAAACCATTCTCGTAACATTTGTTTAACAGTGTTATATTGAGATAATAATTTATGAACTGCCATACATAAATATACAAACCAGACTATGGCGAGTGCACATAGTTATAATGCAAACCAAGAACACAGTACTATAGAATCAATCATCTCAATAGAATTGGTATCGACAATATATACAATGGCAACACATCTTGAGTGTAAGGACCCTTTGCATAAATGAACTGACATCTTTATATGAACAGGACCCGGAGAAGGGTTCACAACTACTTACACGCTGTACAAAGGACAGATATAAAAAAAAACTTTGATCATGACTATACAGTGCAATTATAGTAAGTGTATTTCATAAAGGGAGAAAATTGAAATCACAACGGCGGTATTTCATATTTTGGATTTTTCAATGTATGATAAATATTGTTTTTCCACATTAAAGATAAGTACGATTGTAATCTTTGATTTACATTTTACAAACACAAAGTGTTATCTCCGACATCTTGAAATAACCAAGCGTTATAAAAAAACAAGAGAAAATAATAATTGTATTAATAATGTTACCCTGTTTTCTTTTTATTTTAATGCAGATCAGCATCGTTTCTCACCATATTATTACCAGTTTTACAAATATATTTAAACGGGAGCAAACTATTTTTAACCAATATTTCACAATGTTAAAATACCTTTGTATGATAAGGTTTGTTCTTCCTTATTCTCCGTAAATGAACTCATTTAGTGTACCTCTTTTTTACATTTTTCATTCATGTTCAGAAATACTATTCTGCTGAACAAATATGCATATAATTATGCATACGTTGTTAGCAATATTAGACATACCACTCAACACACATGTTTACACATATCATTATGCGTACATCTTTAGACATATCATATTGTCTACATGTTCATTGTTCTTATATGTTTAGACATATCATCTTGTATACATGTTCATTGTTCTTATATGTTTAGACATATCATCTTGTCTACATGTTTATTTTTCTTATATGTCTAGACATATCATCTTGTCTACATGTTCATTGTTTTATATGTTTAGACATATCATCTTGTCTACTGGTTCATTTTTCTTATATGTCTAGACATAACACCTTGTCTACATGTTCATTGTTCTTATATATTTAGACATATCATCGTGTCTACATGTTTATGTTTCTTATATGTCTAGACATATCATCTTGTCTACATGTTCATTGGTCTCATATATTTAGACATATCATCTTGACTACATGTTCATTGTTCTTATATGTTTAGACATATCATCTTGACTACATGTTCATTGTTCTTATATGTTTAGACATATAATACTGCACATGCGCTTATAATGACTTGTATACTTGTTTCGAAAGTCATTTTGCAAACTTTTTTAAATTTATATTACTTTATATATTTTTAAACATAACATTATGCATATCTCTTTCGTCAAATCATTCTTCATACACATTTAGACGGATCATTTTCATGCATGTTTATATGTGTCATTTTTCACACATCAGTCTTAGCATTTAGACACATCACTATTATTACTTTTAGACACATCACTATTATTACATTTAGACACATCACTATAATAACATACTCAGACACATCACTATACTATAATAATAATACATATTAAGACATATTACTTTTATACTTATTTAGATACATTACTATAATTACATATTTAGACGCATCACTGTTATAACACTTAGACAGATCGCTATGATTGCACATTTAGACACATAACTATTATTAATTGTTTTTGATGCCTGTGCAAAATTAAAATCTGGTAAAAAATAGCTACCTACCTACTTACATGGTAAACACAGCGTTAGAGTTAACAAACAAACATTTTTTAAGATTGCTGATATTTATATACCAACTCTCACCGCATTAAGCGTAACCCTGTCCGTCCTTCACTGCATGAGTCGATTCTTAAGTCTATCAAATTTGTTTCCTGTCAGGTTTTTGTTTTATATCAAATAGTCAATCTTAACAGTCACAATATTACATTTTTCCGCAAATAAACGCGCCTGAGGAACATTAAGAGAAAAAAACGGAACTTTTATATAGGAATCAAAGTACTGTTTTAGTATCAGCGACTGATGTAGCAGACACAGGTCTTTAACAAATGCGTATAGATACGAAAAACAACGATCCGGTAACAATTTAGAAAACCTTTAAATGACTGAAAATATGTTAACCAAGCTGTGGACGAACTTCTTACGGCAATTATAATAAGTTGATCGCGAAGTCCGTACTCTGCCCTACTCATATTTGGTAAGCAAAAAAGATAGTTGTGAAAAGCGAACGAGTATAGGCTTTCGTGGTCTAAATAAGGTGGTCAAAGGTTATGTTTTCCCATTAACCTTAATAAATTCACAATGTCATATTCTCCTCAAAGACCTGCGCAGTGGAGTTTTCTGTGTAGGTATACATCCAAAATATAGACACAAAAATGCAATAAGCACGCCAAAAGGTCAACAACGATTTCTGCTAGCAGGTTTCTATATACAGTTATATGTACTTTACTCAGGCTGGATTAAATCATATCTATTGCCAAATAAGTCAAGCGACTCGATTTTGCACATGCTGCTCGAAAATAAATCCCCGAACATTAAATACTCCTCGTATATCAGAGTGATAACGGAAGTGAGAATTTGTCCCGAACGATTATAAAGACACTCACTTACTTGAATGTTAAGTGCATAACAACTAGCTTTTATTCACAATAAGGTAAGGTGTGTGTTGAAGTTTCATACACCAGCCTTATAGATATGATATCAAAGAAAATTAAAGATGACCCTTCTGCTTTGAGATCTATTTCTTAATCAGTCTCAAGCTGCAATTAGAATGACAGTTAATCAGTCAAGCAAAAACAACTCCGTTTAACCTCTTATTTGTCAGAGACGCGACGTTTCCATTAGATATAGTATTTACCCCAAGGTGCAATAATGTATGTACTGATGCTCATGAAATAGCATTACACGGTGGACATTGGTGGATTGTCCGTTGTCCATCCGTCCGTCGGTAAACAATTTCTTGTTTACGCGATTAAGTCCACAATTTTGATGTAATCATAACCAAACTTGGTCAGAATGTATATAAGTACAAGATATCGGATGAATTTGATAACAGATCAGACCGTACCAGGATCATCAGAGTAATGACCCCTTAAAAAGCAATACTTCTTAATTTTCCTTGTTTACACGATATAGTCTTTAATCTTTCACCGATCTTGACAAACTTGGACAGAATATGTACAACCACAATACCGTGGACAAGTTCGATGGACCAGATCGGACTAAGAACACAAATGTTATGGCCTCTTGATAAGCAAAAATGCTTTATTTTGCAAATGTTTCTTGATGTATTGTTTATTTCTTAATCGAACTAATCAAACATGCTCAGAATGTGTATGACCAATAATATCTTAGATGAGATTGATAATGATCTTGATCAGACCAATATCACAAAAGTTGTGGCCCTTGACATAGCAAAGTGAGCCATGTGGGTTCAAAATCTAGGTTAAATAATAGTTAACATCTTGTAAGCACTCTGGACGCCACATTTTTGGCCGGGTCCTCATGAAACTTTGAGAGAACGTTTGTCTTAAAATCTCAGCCATGTTTGAAACCGGGTCAGGAGGGGTCAAAAACTAGGTAAATTACAGTTTTGGCCTGATCCTCATCAATCTTGTTTTCATTTAATGAATGCTGTAACCCCTATTTGTGTATCAAGTTTTGAAACAAGTAGAGCGATTCAGGCCCTCATGGGCCTCTTGTCATTCGATGCCGAGTATGCCCACCTCTCATTTAAGTCAAATCAACAATTCATATCACCACACGTTCAGTAAATCGTCCAGTATATTTAAATGCTCATAATGCCTTTGTTTAAAATGTGGCTGCCAATTCTTTTGTCATGAACATAAAATATATTCTTTTCTTATTAAATCATTTTACATACATACAAACACATCACTGTCAAAAGATGTTAATCACGTGAATACAGTGTTTGGTAGAGATTAAACTATATGTTTTACATTTAATATATTTCATGTAAATTATGATTTTTTTGCTGGAATTAACACTTTTAATTTATAATAAAAAAAATGCGTGGTACTATATACCACGATGTAGAATTTTAATGTATACCTTTAGCAGAATGCGATGCTTATTATCGACTTATGTCGTATTACTTGCATAATTTTAAAACAACATAGAACATATAACAGTCTATTGAGCATGAGGATTAATGCACGATGGAGTAGTGCACATTAACAGACATTCTAACGTGATTGTAGATAAACTTTGTAAAACATAAATGAATACAACTCTAGTGTGAATATATGAATGATACCAGTTACGTTATATTGAAATATGAAATAGTTAGGTCATCAGTGGACCTGCAGTCAATCAGCCTTTTGTTATCACTCTATAGACAATACAGACAAATTATATGATATAGAAACATCGTGCTTGGGTCACGGTCATCATTTACGACCTACATAAGCACTAGCCACGTGATACTGTTTGTTTACAAATAAATAATTCCAATCTCATTATCATATATGTATTTAACGCATTTTTATTGGACAACGTCAATTTTTAAAGACTTTTATTTTTCAATAAAACCCTGGGGTCGGACACTTTTACGTTTCTCGCATAAACAATGAAGCATCGACATTTTGATGGTCGGTTTAACAATACACGAACTTAAATGATGTTCACAACCGTTCCACGCTTATTTTAATAATAAAATGCAACAAAAACAAATGTTGCAACTAGTCCTAGCTGTTTTCTTCGTTTATTGTTTTAAATATTTCTTTGGTTCAGCGATTTAATCGGGTGTCACAATCAGACCATACGTTGTTTGAGAAACAATGAAGTAGGTCCTAAAATGTTAAGATTTGAGATGTATAGTGTACCACTGAACCATTGTACCATTGGTTTACCGAACGTGAAGACTAGTCGTTGACAAACATTTCCACAGACCAATTTATTCGACAGGAAAAATGAAATAAAAACATGTACATGTAGTTGAAGTTCAGAAGCAGACGATCGTGAGACAATGTAAATACACAAACCTTGCATGTAAAAGTTCCAAATTCGGATTATCCATGAATGAGCGTGGATTTATGACCTTCGTAAATATTGACACATTTTTTTAAAAACAAGCGTGTAGACAAAACCTTAACAATGACGTCAGTGTGTACGTATGTGTACATTGTGGGTATTTCCTGGAATTATTGATTTTTTATTTTGTCTAGATCGACAGATAAAAGGCGGGTGTTAAATTTTTAAATGGCAAAATATTTCGTCATTTTACAATAAACCAACTAAGGTTACAGAGTTCATCTGATAATCGAAACAATAGCCGTTACGATATGACTGGATATTAGATATAGAGAATTTGATGTCTACCAGGACAGAGGTATTCTTACGCGTTTACTTTATAGCTTAGTTTGCATAGTTATTTTTTTTGTATTCACTTAAGGAGTCTCAAATTAAACATAATAATCAGGATTGGAATTAAAAGGATTAAATTCATTTTTTCTGGTTTTTATGCATGTGTAAAGAATGTCGAATCACGCACAAATCTGACATAAAGTCCTTTAGACTTAATTCGATTTATGCGTGATTCGACATTCTTTACACATGCATAAAAACCAGAACGAAATGAATTTAATCCTATAATAAATAGCTAAGAATTAAATCTTTCGTTACTGAGACTGTTCGTGATTAAACAGGAGAAACTAATTTGTTACTTTATGTTACACAGACCTGGACAATGTTTATACTATATGTTTACTCATTATTAAGAGTGTCTATGACATCCATGTCCTTTATCTAAATTTTACGGACTGAACCGGAACCGTGAAGTTCATTTGAGATGGTGATTTAACCATATATCCTGCAACCGGCGATCCGTGGTTTTGTTAATTTCTTAGCCCATACCGACTGCTTGGTTTCGTAGGAGAGGCCTTCTCTGAATTTCGTTAAGTTATCTTGAACAAAGAATCCGTCACCGAATATTTTTCTACTAGAATAAACGCGCGGTCTTGCCTTTGAATTAGTAAACTTGATAATAACTTCCCTGTTTACGTTGTTCTTAGGACGTCCCAGGAGATGATACATGTCAATTTCGCTACTGGATAAATCGAGCTTTACGGTTTTGGCATGTTTGAATATTTTTTGCCTCGACATCCTCGTCCCACGTTCCTGTATTCCTTGTGACCCCGGAAATATCTAAAAACATTCTCCTCCCGTACTGATCGAGTTTGTCAAGTTTTAACATAATTGCCTTCAGCGAGTTTTTCAGTTGGAAGTTTTCATTGTTAATTATTATTATTTCCACTCTAAATTTCAAGCTGCACAAGTGACTTTATCTCTTTTTTAATTTCATTAAGAAGATCTTGTTTTATTTCCTTGGTAATCATAGCTGCCAACATTTTACATCTTCCTCAGACAAGTCCTTTGTAGCTATGATGGGTGGATTGTGTTGGAAAATAGGTTGATCTGGGATTTTGCTATCACTATTTGAGTCTTCAATGGTATCGAAATATAAACTACAGTCGCCATCTTCATCACCTTCTTCAATTGCTCTGTGTTTTTTTGTTGCTTATGTTCTGTGACGGAGAAGATTTAGTACGCTGGCGTCTTTTTTTGTTTTGTTGTTTTGTTGAATTGGTCACAATAAAAAGTCAATATATACCTTACTGTCGGCATCAATCTCTAATCAACTCGTTATAAGTCCAAAATTTTGTCGATCTGGTGCATAACAAATATCATCATATCCGCAAAATCACTACATATTTGATAAGCTCAAAAAATAGCCGACATGTTTTTATGACCGGAAGTTTACTAATTAATACTTTTATGAATACCACTACTACAACTACTATCACAACAGTTACTTCTTCTACAACATTAAATACTACTGATACTACTACTACTACTACTACTACTATTACTACTACTACTACAACTAATACTACTACTACTACTACTACTACTTCTACTTTTGGAGTAGACAAGTACGTCAGGACGTGTTTGTAAACTCTGCCGTCTGAAACAGCACAGCCGTACCAGTAGCTTTCTTTTTTTTGTCACGTGATTGCAGCAATATATCAGCTGATATGAACATATCGTACTGGTGAGGGGTCGCGACAATCGTCATAAACATGCCACAGGAAGCTTTAAATGAAAGAGAGGATGACAGTTTAACACATGAAATGTTAGGAAGTAATTTAACAAAGTCACAACAACACACGGTTTCTGTTTGTTGTTCATCGTATCAGGAATCAAGAATAAACGTTGACAACAGACGGCAGTGAGATTCGAAGTTATTTTTGTTCAATAATCTGTTGACATCATTTCTCAAATGAGCTTGACTCAATATAATGAAAATTTTTAGCATTCCAATGATTTTTTATTTTGTTTTCAGATATTATGTTAACACTTGTCCGACCATTACACATGCTCCTTGTGTCTCATCTGATAGGTAACAACAGTGTAAATGCCTTTGGAATCATTGGTGTCAATAGTTAATAGACCAGATGCGGTTTGACATTTAGGTGAACATTTTCCTCTTTCATGAAATAATTCGGACATATCCCATTCATCACAAATCTGCGTAAAACAATTAAATACAAACATACACGTGAAAATAGGCTTTTAGGCTCCCATATACATGCTTTTGTATTCTCTAGCACATTGAACATGTATGTTTTACAATGATATGAGCTAATTTACTTGACCGTATATATAACGTGTCGGCAAAAAGTGTTAATCATTTTAAGGATAATGTAACTCTTATATTGTACAGGATTAATGTTAAACGTGTCTTTCTTTCCTGTGGAGAGAACGACACTCTCCATTCTATATGTTTCTCCTCGCTGTTGGGATGCTCCACACACATAACAAAACAGCCAGATGGCTTCATTTGATCAACCATATGTGACTATAGTTAACAATATGGTCATTGCCGTCGTAACCATTCACTGGCAAATCCTTTGTATAGATTCACATCGATATGCATAAACATCACCCATGTTACATAGAAGTGTCTGCAGGTCCATTACTTTCATGGACATCATTAACATCTCCATAACGAGTAAAGTGTTTCCAGCATATTCTTCTATCACGATTTGACTCAACGCCATTATAGTACAATTCGTGGTTCCCTTTATCAACTACCTATAAAACGAGCGCTTGGTCGAGCGCCTACCGAGAATATCATTGGTCAGTTGAACGCTTGCGAGCGCCCGCTTATACTTCAAAATGGCGTCAATCAAAAATTTGTAATATCGGAGGGTGGTACTTAAACCCGGCCAGGTTTCGGCTGATCCGACCACATTTCCGGCTGTAGGGAAAAGGCAAATGTGGCGTGTGTTAAAGTGTTTTTGATGTTAAAATGCCCTATCCCAGTAATTATATATTGTCCGTGGCATTTATATTAAGAAATGAATAAAATAATGCCTTAAATTCGGTCTTTTTTGACGATTTTTGGCCATTTTTAACTTATTCCGGCTGAGTTCGATAGATGCTCCAAAGTATATAATTTGTAAATAACTATGTAATTAATCAATTCTTATTTAGATTATGATATGCTGTATTTTGTAATAAAGACATGTTATCTTCTTACGTTATACCTTTTGCGAGGTAATTTTCAGACTGTAGTAGTTCACACCGGAATCAATAACACACCAAAAGATGACACTGTGTCCCTTTTGGACAAATTCCAATATGATTTTGGTTTTTTTTTTATTTACAGAATTTATAGAATAACTATTCATTAAAACTAGAATACAAAATTGCCGAAATTGAAATAACTCAAGAAAATAAATAATATACATTCAGAAAAAGATATACATTTATTTCGTGACATTAAAGAAGACGAACGCGAGGATGGCAGTGTTCTAAACTGGCAACAATTTCTGAGGAAAATTCGAAAAGGAAAAGTCTTGACAATACATATGAAGGTACGCCAAAGAAATAAATAATCATCAATCAGACAAAGATACACCAAATTACATCGTCCACACCAATTAAGTCCGGAAAAAAAACGACCAATAAAACATCTAAAAGAAACCTTTCTATTGCAAGAATTAAAAATATAAAAAATAAACAAGATTTAACTATTATCAACGATCATACTACACCTATAAAAGCCAAAACATCATCAAAAATCGTCATTAACCTTTTCCCTACAGCCAGAAAAATGGCATGATCAGCCGGAACCTGACCGTGTTTTAGTAGTAACCAACATAGGACGCCATCTTGGAAATATTCACAAATATAAACGCTGACGCGGGCAGATGTTCAAGATGAACTCAAATTGTTCTTTTAATCTAAGGATTAATATCAGCTGTCTGGTGGAGCCTCCCTATGCCCGCAGATGTCCTGATATGATAAAGAACATCAGACAGGCGTCCTGACGTGTTATGGAAGTGGTACGGTTTGGTTGTATAAGCTATAATAATAATAACAATAATACTATTAATATCAATATTAATATCAGTGCTAATAATAATAGTAATTATAATAACAATGGCGACGATAGTTACTATAATCGTTATGTTAATTTCAATATAAATTGGATATAATTAGATCAATTAAGAAATTTATATTAATTAGTATTAAAATAGAATCTTCAATTCAACTCAAAATAATTTAATAGTGTAGATATTATAGAAGAGAAGCTATTTTAATGACGTATTGATGACGTATAATATAGACAGAACAATGCAACTTGCTGCACTTGTCCAGAAAGCACCCTTCGAAGCTACCGTCATGGATGTACAGTATATGAAAATGAAAGAAAGGATGTTTTTTGTGTTGTATTAATATAAAAGACAAAAATACTTTTTGTCTGTTAATGTCCAATGATGATAACCCTGTCATGTGCAAAATTGCAAGGTTTCGGTATAGGGCTTTCAAAAAAAGAGAAATATTTGAATATAATTGTGAGGTTATAGTTCAGCTTGAACAATAATATGTAAAACAATATTTTTCATGAACTCTGTTATACATATACTTACATGTGTTGGTCATCTTGTGTATGCTCTTACTGCATATTTGTATTATGGTTTACTTATGTAATAAGATATTCTGAGGAGTAGCATGCATCCACATACATTTGTTACTGAGTTCCGAACCAAGGTCACATGGAAGCCTAGCAAGTTAAGTATCCAAGAATCAATCCACACGATAGCTTCGCCTTATCAACGAGACATGAGAGGGGAATATATATTTTTAATAGGGTATACACGATATTCCCTTAACAAACATATTTTTTTAATAATTAATAATTGTGCGTTAATTAATATAACACTATGTCGCTTTGAAAGAAATGATTGTTCCGGGTAATACACTTTTGGAATAAGAGAACCTCATAGCTTTGACGAATAATTATTCAAGTACCCGGGTTTCTGGTCGGACAGAGACTTTTCGCTGGTATAACAGTATTGCCCGTTACCCGCATTGTATAATATAGACAATAATACAGTATAATTGTGGTATTTGCAGCAACTCACGAACTGTACTGTTTGATAAAATACATAGTATCAATAGCAATCAAAGTAATATACACACCAAGCATAGCTATATATACACCAGTTATGGGATATACACACCAATCATAGCCAAATACCCACTAATCATAGCTATATACACACAAACAATAGGAATATACACACCAATCATAGCTATATACACACACCTATCATAACAATACACCACCAATCGTAGCAATACACCACCAATCATAGCAATATACACACCAATAATAGCAATATACACATCAATCATTTCAATATACCCACCAATCATAGCTACATTTATACACATACAGATCATAGAAATATTCACACCAATCATAGCTACATACACACCCCTATCATAGCAATACACCACCAATCATAACAATATACACACCATTCATACCTATATACCCACTAATCATAGTAATATACACACCAATAACAGCTATATAGACACCAATCATAACTATATATACACACTTATTACTGTAATATACAATCATAGCTATACACACCAATCATATCAATATATCAATATACACACTATTCATAGCAATTAACACACCAATCATAGCAAAATATACACCATTCATAGCAAAGTATCCGACAATCACAGCTATATACCCTCCAATCAAAGCTATATAAACACTTCTATCATAACAATACACCACCAATCATAGCAATATACACATCAATCATAGTAATATACCAATCAATCATATCAATATACACACCAGTCATAGCTGTAAACACACCAATCATAGCTGTAAACACACCAATCATAGCTATATTCACACCAATCATAGGAATATATACACCAACCACAGCTATATACACATCAATCATAGATGTATACACATCAATCATAGGAATATACACACCTAGCATAACAATACACAGCCAATCATAGCTACATACACACCATTAATAGTAATATACACACTAATCTTAGCATTATACACTACAGTTATAGCAATACACCAACCAATCATAGAAATATACACACCAATAATAGCTATATAGACACCAATCATAGCCATATACACGACAATCACAGTAATATACCACCAAGCATAGCAGTATACACACCAATAAAAGCTATATACACACAAAGCATAGTAATACACACCAATCATAGCAATAAACAATATTCACCATTCATATTAATATATCCCCCAAAATCAAAGCAAAATACACACCGACCAAAGCAAAATATCCACCAATCATAACTATATACACACACAAATCATAGAAATATAGACATCAATCATAGCAAAACATACACCAATCACAGCAATACACACACCAATCATAGCATTAAACACGTTAATCATAGCAATACACATGTTAATCATAGCAAAATACCCACAATTCATAGCAATATACGCACAAATGATAGCAATATACACACAAATCATAGCAATATACACCCACATCCTAGCAATTTACACACCAATCCTAGCAATATACACAGAAATCATAGCAATATATACACCAATTATAGCAATATACGCACAAATCATAGCAAAATACCAACAAATCATAGCAATATACACACAAATTATAGCAATATATTCACCAATCATAGCAATATACACACACCAATCATACCATTACACACGTTGATCATAACAAATCATAGCAATATACACAAAAATCATAGCAATATATACATCAAGCATAGCAATATACACACCAATCATAGCAATATACACACCAATTATAGCAATATATTCACCAATCATAGCAATATACACACACCAATCATACCATTACACACGTTGATCATAACAATACACACGTTAATCATAGCAAAACACCCACACCCTATAGCATTATACATATATATCATAGCAATATACACACACATCATAGCAATTTACACACCAATCTTAGCGATATACACAGATATCATAGCAATATATACACCAATCATAGCAATATACGCACAAATCATAGCAATATACACACAAATCATAGCAATATATACACCATTCGTAGCAATACATACACCAATCTTAGCATTACACACGTTACTCGTAGCAATACACACGTTAATCATAGCAATACACACGTTAAGTATAGCAAAATACCCACAAATTATAAATATATACACACAAATAAAAGCAATATATTCACCAATCATAGCAATATACACATAAATCATAGCAATACACACACCAATCATTATGTTACACGCGTTAATCGTAGAAATTTACACGTTAATCAAAGCAAAATACCCACAAATCATAGCAATATACACACAAATCATAGCAATATATACACCAAGCATAGCAATATACACACCAATCATAGCAATATACACACACCAATCAGAACAATATACACACACCAACCACAGCAATACAAACATAAATCATAGCAATACAAACACAAATCATAGTGTCACACGCGTCAATCGTAGAAATACACACGTTTATCATAGCAAAATATCCACAAATCATAGCAATAAACACACAATTCATAACAATATATACACCAAGCATAGCAATATACACACTAATCATAGCAATATATACACCAACCATACCAATATACACACCAATCAGAACAATATACACACACCAATCACAGCAATACATACACCAATCATACCATTTCACACGTTAATCATAGCAATACACACGTTTCTCATAGCAAAATACCCACAAATCATATCAATATATACACACCAATCATAGCAATAAACACACAAATCATAGCAATATACGCACCAATTATAGCAATAAAAGCACAAATCATAGCAATATACACACAAATCATCGCAATATATACACCAATCATAACAATATATACACCAATTATAGCAATATACACACCAATCATAGCAATATATACACCAATTATAGCAATATGTACACCAATCATAGCATTATATACACCAATTAAAGCAATATATACACAAATCATGGCAATATACCCACCAATTATAGCAATATACACACCAATCATAGCAATATATACACCTATCAAAGCAATATATACAGCAATTATAGCAATATACACACCAATCATAGCAATATACACCAATTATAGCAATACATAATGTCAAAAAACTTCATATACAAAGTTGATCGATCGACAACAGTTACGTATTAATACCATAAATATTATACTTATCTTATACGTATGATTCATTGGTAGACATTATTAAATCCTTTCATTAATTATTAAAGTAAATATTATTGTAGCTAATGAGTTAATTTGTCACTTTTAAAAAAGATGCATTGTAAACCAGACGATGAAACTATTAAAACGAGTGTAATTGTGCAACTAATTTATCATAATTAAGAAAAAAATCCATGTGCAGCTTGTGCCTGAAGAACAGACGTGAAACGATTAAAACAAGTGTAAACGTTATTGTGCAGCTAAATAATTTTTTTTTATTATTAAGGAAACAATCCAGGCACTTAAAGAACAGAAGGGATATGATGAAAGCAAGAGTATAATTCATTATGGCCATCAGTCGACAACAACTATTTTTTTAATAGACACCTGATGCGTAGAGAAGAGATATTCATGTTGACGCTATAAGATATACACCATAAACTGATTATTATAATTTAATATGAAATATGTAAAACCTATAAGGCGAGCGCTTATGTATTCGTATATTTACAAACAATGTAGATAACAATTGTACAAACTTAGTTAATTCCGTCTGTCATCGAGTACCACAGAACAGACAGACTTACAGTATGCTGCAAAATGATATTACAAAGTTCGACGCGTTTTTTTGAGTAGGATTGATTAATTAATTATGATTGGCGTAATTTTTATGCCATCGAAGGCTAACAGGCGATCAATTATTCTAACAACTCTTTCCTGGGATCCTGGAAGTTTAACCAGTACTCGAGCACGTAACTTTCCCACTTGAATCAGAGGTGAGAAACGAATGATATGATACAAACTGTCTTATACCAATCATCGAGACCCCAAGATTAACAATCAGACGAGCTACCAACTGAACTAAATTTTGGCGTAAGAAAAATAGTTTAACGGTTCCTTTCAATATTATTTTATATGCTAAGATTCATAATGTTTGCTTTAATACGCATAGCAGATATTTATATTTATTGTTACAACAATTGGTTAAGTAACAAAATACGGCTCCACATGAAACCAGTTCTGGGGTAACGGACATATTTGATACCAATAGGATAATGATCCCCGGCCATTATTTGATGTCGGAAAATGACTCCATCTTTGTACAAGCTAGAAAAAGCTTTCTTCTCAATTATGTAGTTATATATCGCTGTATATCGAATATATGTACAGTCAAACCTGTGTAAACGGTCACCTCTATTAAGCAGCCATTTGTCTTAAGCAGCCATTTTTTCAATATCCCATTTCTATGCTTTTAGAACAAAATAACTTGTACTAAGCAACAACTTGTCTTAAAAGGCCACTTTTGCTTCTTTCCTTGACTGGCAGCTTAAGACAGGTTTGACTGTATATGTTATATGCTGATAACAAATAAATAGTGCTTAAACCAAAACACTGTCGGTGTAACGGATATATTTTACCCCTATACGATAATGACCCCGACCATTATTTGTTGTCTGTAAATGACTCCCGTCTGTAAAATTGTAACACCGATCATAACATTTTTACTCCCCGTTTTGACTGTGTTAGAAAACGACTCTCCTACTTAATCACCAACCGATCATTCTCATTATATTGATGAAAGGTGTCCACACGCTAGTCCCTACGTCCATCTGTATGTTCTCTCGAAGCACGCCATCTTGATTTAAAGTGACCACATATGCACCGAAGTGTCTATTAGTCTGTCTGTCTGTCTGTCTGTCTGTCTGTCTGTCTGTCTGTCTGCCTGCCTGCCTGCCTGCCTGCCTGCCTGCCTGGAAAGAAGGAAGGAAGGAATATTGAAATCATCTTTTTAACACTAAGCATGTAGTATATGTAAAGTAGTGTATGTAGTCTAGATAGTATAGTGTATTTAGTGTAGATAGTGTAGTGTATGTAGTCTAGATAGTATAGTGTTTTTAGTGTAGATAGTGTAGTGTATGAAGTATATGTAATGTAGTGTATGTAGTCTAGAAAGTATAGTGTATTTAGTGTAGAAAGTGTAATGTATGTAGTATATGTAATGTATGACGTCTAGATAGTATAGTGTATTTAGTGTAGATAGTGTAGTGTTTGTAGTATATGTAATATAGTGTATGTAGTCTAGACAGTATAGTTTTTAGTGTAGAAAGTGTAGTGTATGTAGTAAATGCAATTTAGTATATGAAGTCTAGATAGTATAATGTAGTATTTAGTGTATATAGTGTAGTGTGTGTAGTATATGTAATGTAGTGTATGTAGTCTATATAGTATAGTGTATTTATCGTAGAAAGTGTATATAATATAGTGTATAAAGTGTACATAGTGTAGTGTATGTAGTGCAGTGTAGAGAGTGTAGTGTAGGAAGTGTAGTTAATAAAGTGTATATAATGTATGGTGTGTATTTAATGTAGTGTAGATAGTGTAGTGTATGTAGTTTAGATAGTGTAGTGTATATATTTTATGTAGTGTAGCTACATGTAGTGTAGATAGTGTAGTGTATATATTGTATGTAGTGTAGCTAGTGTAGTGTAGGTAGTATAGACAGTGAAGTGTATATATTGTTAGAAGTGTAGCTAGTGTATATAGTGTAGTGTATGTAGTGTAGATAGTGTAGTGTTTTTAGTGTATGGAGTGTAGCTAGAGTAAATAATGTAGTATATATAGTGTATGGAGTGTAGCTAGTGTAGATAGTGTAGTGCATATAGTGTAGAATATATAGTGTATAAAGTGTATGTAGTGCAGTGTATGTAGTATAGATAGTGTACTGTATGTAGTGTAGACAATGTAGTGTATATAGTGTATGAAGTGTATGTAGTACAATGTATGTAGTGTAGATAGTACCGTGTGTATATACTGTATGTAGTGTAGATAGTGTAGTTTATGTAGTGTAAATAGCGTAGTGTTTATAGTGTATTGAGTGTATGTAGTGTAGTGTAGTTAATGTAGATAGCACAGTGTATATATAGTGTATGTAGTGTAGATGGTGTAGTGCATATAGTGTATGCAGTGTATGTAGTGCAGTGTAGATAGTGTATTATATGTAGTATATATAGTGTAGTGTATATAGCGTATGTAGTGTAGTGTATGTAGTGCAGTGTAGTGTAGTGTAGTGTAGGAAGTGTTGGTAGTAAAGTGAATATAGTGTATGGTGTGTATTTAGTGTAGTGTATGTAGTGTATATAGTATATTGCATATAGTGTATGTAGTGTAGCTAGTGTAGTGTATGTAGTGTAGATAGTACAATGTATATAGTGTATATAGTTTATGTAGTGTGGATAGTATATTGTATGAAGTGTATATAATATAGTGTATCTAGTGTATGGAGTGTATTGTAGTGTAAGTAGTTTAGTGTATATAATATAATGTATGTAGTGTAGATAATATAGTACATATATTTTATGGAGTATAATGAGTGTAGTATAGGTTTTGTATATAGTGTATTGTATTAGTGTATGTAATGTAAAAGTATAGTGTATGAACTGTAGGTAGTGTATTAAATGTAGTGTATGTATTGTAGATAGTGTAATGTAGGTAATGTAGATATTATCGTGTACATAGTTTATGTACAGTACTGTATGTATAGTAGATAGTGTAGTAAGTGTAGACAGTATAGTGTAAAATACAGTGTATATAGATTAGTGTATGTAGTGTAGATAGTGAAGTGTACGTAGTGTAGGTAGTGAAGATATTATGATGTATATAGATTTTTATTGTTGATAGTGTAGTATATATAGTGTAGTATATGTAGTGCAGATAGAGTTGTGTATTTTGTGTAGACAGTGTAAAATAGTTAGTGTAGATTGTATAGTGTATATGTGGTTTTTAGTGCAGATAGTGTAGTGTATATGAATAAATGTAGATCGTGTAGTGTATATAATGTAGATATTGTAGTGTAAGTAGTGTTAATATTTTATTGTTTTAGTGTAGATAGTGTTGTGTAGCTATTGTAGACAGTGTATATAGTGTAGTGTATGTAGTTCAGATAATAGTAAAGTGGTTCTAGCGTTTGTAATGTATATGTTTGTAGTGAAGTTTATGTAATGTATAGTTAGTGCAGGTAGTTAGATATAATAGTGTATATAGTGTATGTCGTGTATGATATGTAGTGTAGATAGTGTATATATTGTAATGTATATAGTGTAGTGTATGTAGTGTATGTTGTGTAATGTAGGTTATCGTAGATAGTGTAGTCTAGTTAGTGTATATAGTGTAGTGTATGTAGTTCAGATGGTATAGTGTTTATAGCGAATGTAGTGTTTATGTTTGTAGTGAAGTGTATGTAGTGTATAGTTAGTGTAGGTAGTGTAGATATTATAGTGTATGTAGTGTATGAAGTTTAGAGAGTGTAGTGTTTGTGGTGTAGGTAGTATAGTGTGTATAGTGTATGGAATGTAGCGAATGTAGTGTATATAGTGTAGATAGTGTATTGTATGCATTGTAGATAGTGTAGTGTAGGTAGTTAGATATAACTGAGTATAAAGTGTATGTCGTGTATGGTATGTAGTGTAGAAAGTGTATATATTATTGTGTATATAGGGTAGTGTATATAGTGTATGTTGTGTATTGTTTGTACTGTAGATAGTGTAGTCTAGTTAGTGTAGATAGTGTAGTGTAGGTAGTGTGTATAGTGCAATGTATATAGTGTATGTAATATATGTGGTGTAGTGTAGATAGTGCAGCGTATATAGTTTATATAGTGTAGTGTATGTATTGTTATTAGTGTAGTGAAGGTAGTGTGGATGTCATAGTGTATATAGTGTAGATAGTTTAGTGTATGCATTGTAGATAGTGCAGTGTACGTAGTGTAGGAACATGTAGTATAATATATACAGTGTTGTAGTGTATGTATTGTAGTCTATGTAGTGTAAATAATGTAGTGTAGGTAGTGTACATGTTATAATGTAAATAGTGTTTAAATGCAGATAGTGTAGTGTATATAGTGTAGATAGTGTAGTGTATGTTATGTAGATAGTGTAATGTAGGAAGTTTAGATATTACAGTGTATGTAGTTTAGTGTATGCAGTGTATTGTAGGTAGTTCAGATAGTGTAGTGTATATATTGAATATAGTTTATGTAGTGTATATAATGTATGTAGTGTTGGTAGTGTACATACTATATATAGTTTAGTGTATGTAGTTCAGATAGTTTAGTGTTTATAGCGTATGTAGTGTATATGTTTGTAGTGAAGCGTATGTAGTGTAGATAGTGTAGTGTAGGTAGTGTAGATATTATAGTGTATATAGTGTTTGGAGTGTAGAGAGTGTAGTGTTGGTGGTGTAGGTAGTATTTTGAAGATAGCATAAATAGTGTAGATAGTATAGTTGGTGTAGAGAGTGTAGTGTAGATAGTGTAGTATAGTTAGTATATATAGTGTAGACATTGTAATGTAGATAGTGTATATAGAACAGTGAAGAGAGTATTGTTTATTTCATTTAATTTTCTGTCGTGTTTATTTTTTTATTTTTGATCTGTTATTATCAGCGCATACGCGTGACGTAAAAACGTGAAAATTGACCAAAAGATATATAAACTAACGAAGCAAAACGTAACGTTTAACAACAGTTAAGGTTCGTTTAATTAATAATTATGATTAACCGCAATGCGTAAAAACGTTATTTACCTATTGTTGTTGTCTTTTTTAAACTTCATTTTACATCGGCTGTGAAGCAAGTATTTCAAACATACTCAAATCACTCTCGAAGTATTCTTAGGCAAAACCAGTACTAGGTATATGCGAATAAAGTGTGTTGCTTAAGGAAACAACACATTGCAGTGACTGGGGGTGGACTACGAGTTCTGGTCATCATCATTACATTACTAGTTGCTTTAGAATTATTTCTTGGACAATCAGGAGTGGGACGGAGATATTCACCACGCTGTACAGAATTAAGTGTACATTACGAGAATTTCTTCATACCAATCTTCGTTAAAATGTTGATCTATCGACAACAATAACGTATTAACACTAGACACCTGATAATTATATTACACGTATTATACCTTGGTAGAAATGATAAAGCAGTTTTATGAATTAAAAACTAAAATAATTTGCAGATAATTAATTTGTCCTTGTGAAAGAAAAACAATGCAACTTGTACCAGGCACCTGTAGTGCAGATGCGAAACGATGAAAAATAATGTGTTGATAAATAATAATTTGTCATAATTAAGGAAACAAATATCAATGTGTACCAGGCGCCTAAAGAACAGAAGGGGCATTATGAAAACGGGAGTATAATGTACTCGGGACATCTGTCCACAATAGTCAGTTTTAGTTCACCAATCACAATTTTGACATCCGGACTGCGTTCAGTTCGCGTTATAATTTTATTTGCAAACGTTTGATAAGAGAAGTCAACATATTCGCTTTAAACGTTTATTAACAGAGCCAACACCTTTGAGAGATGTTTCATTGAGTTTATGCACGTGACTTAATGCGAAATGCAGGGAAAGGGCCGATTTGTCCGATTTCCGTTTAATTTTCCTTCGTTTGGTCACCGTTTGCGTTTTTATAAACCGAGTCAACATGAGCAAGGGTGCCGAACGCAGCCCTGATGCGTCGTGAAGAAACGCTCATAGTGATGCTAATAGATATACACCGTAGACTGATTAATATCATTTATGGAAAAACAAAAGGAAACATTGTAGTTATCACCCTTTCTCATGATCAAGTATCACGATGGATGTTATCGTAAAATTTGTGTCCATCTTGCTTTGTTAATTGATTTCTTATAACCCTTTAATTAAACATATGTTTTTGGGGATAAAATTAATAATTGAATTAAAATAACAATAATGATAATAACTACGACTGAACTTTCCTGTCATATCCATGTGCGTGCACATGCTCATGCTAGTAGACAATAAAGTATGAGGATTTTCCTTAGTTTATTGGTTATTCTAGGATTCAATCTCGGACCAAACAACCAAACGAGGGACTTAGGATTTCTCTAAGATTCAATTGATATAAAGTCGAAAAGTGTTACCATATTTTATTTTCACAATATTACATTATCAAGTATTCCCAAATTAAATCAAATCACTTAGTTTGTTTCAGTATAAGTGGAGCGCATGGTCATGTCCGTTGTGACTTCAACAGATAACTGTTATTGAAGCTAAAGATTCTCACGCAAGGAAGCGACCGAGGGCATATGTAACCAAAACTTTGTTGCGCTTAAGTATGATAGCCACACACCCCTTTGGTGTACTAAAAACCAAACCAGGTACCCCATTGGTACCATTATAACAACAGGTACCCCATTGGTACCATAATAATATCGGGTACCCCCTTAGTACCAAATAAAAGCAGGTGCCCCTTTGACACCATAATACAACCAGGTGTCCCTTTGACACCATAATACAACCAGGTGCCCCTTTGACACCATAATACAACCAGGTAACAGCGCAACTTCGCCTACTTCCTGTTTCAATATAAAGTAGTCTTACATAAACGGGTGAGACAATGTAAGAACGCCTAGCCCTTATCGCTCTCTGGCCAGTTCTTACATGCTCCAAAAACCACTCCCAAAAAGCTAATTTTTAGCCGCATGAGTCTCCTCCATATCACAGATGACTGCTATGGTATGTTGAAAGACC
Source organism: Panopea generosa (assembly GCA_029582155.1). Taxonomy (NCBI): domain Eukaryota; kingdom Metazoa; phylum Mollusca; class Bivalvia; order Adapedonta; family Hiatellidae; genus Panopea; species Panopea generosa. Next base: position 10,468,317 of record CM055899.1, read on the forward strand.
CATGGGCATGCAAAAGAATGGATTTGAAATATGCCAATACATAAGTAATATTTCGTTATGCCCCCGATCGCATCCAAACGTAAGAATTTTCCGCCACAAAATAAAATATTATTTTATTTCCCCAAAATTCTTATTCTAAAATTTTTTACAAATACTCCCTAACTGCGTCTAAATAATAGTCAATGCCAACGTCTGACAAGTGTACGCCGTCGTTCCGATAGAAACCAGGAGTTTTAGAGTCAATATCCACGGCCCCATACTAGCCAGATGCGTAGCCCTACCTATACGAAAGCTATGAGTTTGGAAATTGTTCGAGCCAAGTTTTAAACGGCAGACACATTTCTTCAAAACTGCCGAAAATTGGTATCTTGTAACTGGAGAACTGTTTACATGAATGAACAAGGGACCTGTATGGTTCAACTTAGTATCATAGTATATTTTTAACGTACAGACGGGGCATATAAGCTGATTTTCGTCGCATGGTATTTTAAGAATTACGGGTTGACCTCGCTGATTGGTTTTAAATTTATGCATTGTAACCTGAACTGCATTGCCAGAAGTATCCAAAACAATATCACTGGAAAGCAGAATGTTATCGCATGACCTGGTGACTGTTAATTCGCCTACTCGAAATAAGCCAAAGAACGCGAGACAAAACATAGCCTTAAATAAGTTCGATTCGTATGCATCGAAACAAACCTGTGGTAATACCCTGCAAATTTCTTTTAACATATTCAGGGTGATGGGTGCCCTGCTATCGAATGAAGGGCGAGATCTATGACAACCTTCTAGTAGTTTTTTGATGATAAATGATTCTGAGACATCATACCAACTATTAATTTTATGAGAAAATGACAGTCCTGATATATATGTTGAAATAGTTTTTTGGCGATTTAGCTTTTTCGAAAAGGAAAACGATGAAAAGGGTGATATCTTTCATAGGCGCCGGCCACGCATCTGGCAAATTATAAAGTGTACGGAATGACTGAAAAGCGTTTAACGCCGTGTTGTAAGTGAATGCCGTATTTCTGGCTATCCCTGCACGAACCAGTTGCTTGTATCTATTGTGAAGATATCCCAAAGTTGGCGTGACACTGGTGTTGGGTTCGAGTCTGCTTCCGGCGCCAACATTCTGAACCAGGAGAGCTGAAAGCGAGATAACGCATCACTTATTTCGTTCTTTGCCCCAGGGATATGCGAGGCTTTAATCAAGCAATTAAAACGCAAACACTGCAGTGAGAGTATTCTTAGTAAGGTTACTACCGGCGATGACTTTGAAGTTATGGTATTTAAGATGTGAACTACAGCTTGATTATCACAATGAAAGCGTATTTTCTTGTTACGCAACTGCTCGCCCCATATTAAAACCGCTACGACGATAGGAAACAATTCTAACGCGGTAATATTTTTTGTTAGGCCATTTTCTTGCCACTTTAATGGCCACCTCGCATTACACCAATGTCCCTTAAACCAAATTCCGAAGCCTATGCCGCCGGCGCTATCGGTGTACAATTGCTCGTCGTCATTTGACACCCAAAACTTGTCACGAAATACGGAGATGCCGTTATAATTTCTGAAAAAATGTAGCCACATTTCTAGATCTAGTTTTATTTCTTTGCTCACGCGAACGTGATGGTATGAGCGTGTCACGCCGCAGGTGGAATTAATAAGCCGTCTACAAAACGGTCTTCCTACTGCTATTGCGCGACAACAAAAATTTAGTGATCCTATCAGCGACTGCATTTCTTTTAATGTTACCGACTTTTTTGACAGAGTGTATTGAATTTTTTTTTGAATTACTTCAGTAATTTTTTCTAGCGGGATTCGAACCTCCATTTTCTGAGAATCAAGTTCTAAGCCCAAGAAAACAAGAACTTGAGTCGGACCTTCGGTTTTCTCATCTGCTAGAGGTACACCCAAGTCTGGCATAATCGTTGTAAATACCTGCATCAGAGCATAACAACTTGCATGGCTTTTTTCGCCTCCTAAAAAATCATCTAAGTAATGAATTAGACGTCCTGATTTCATGTTAGTCTTGACACAGAATTCGAGGAAAGTTGAAAATTTTTCAAAAAGGCTCGGAGATATGCTACAGCCAAAAGGTAGTGATTTATCAAAATAAATTTTACCGTTGAGAGAAAACCCTAACAGCTCGTTATCTTTGTGGTGTATTGGCAATAATCTAAACGCGTTTTTAATGTCCATCTTAAATAAAAAAAACAGTTTACCCCAAGATCATGAATCATTTGAATCGCTTGGTCGAATTCTGTGTACTTAACCGAGCATAATTTGGGGTCGATGAAATCATTGATAGACATGCCCTCCGGGTATGATAGGTGATGTATAAGTCTATATTCCCCTGAAATTTTCTTGGGAACAATGCCTATAGGTGAAATTTGTATGTTTTTAATAGGGCTGACGTGGAAAAGGGCCTACAACCCGGCCCGCGTCTATCTCTTTTTGTATTTTTCCTTGAGCGATTTCTGGTAGTTGCTTAATAGATTTGAGATTTTTTGACAAGCGGGTTTCACGTGGACCCGTGTAGTTTAATTTAAAGCCATGTTTAAAACCGTTCAAAAGAATAGTGGCATCCGATGACTCATAATTACTTAACCAAAGTTGTAAGGCTTGTATATTGATTGGTGAAAAAGCAAGCTTGACGATGTTAGATAACATAGGTGAGTTTTTAACTTCTGCTCGAGCCTCGTTGACCACGGGGGTAGCCACGCTGCCCTCGCCACATTCTCCGGCCACGAAAAAAACTAGTACTGGAAACTGGCGGGGCTTGATTCGCTTTGTCCCCTATATTTTCTGTTTGTGGGGCGTACGGTGCTGTGTGGGATTTAGCGCCCGTGTTACAGTAAAGCAAGGCATGAAAACGGCCACAATGGAAACAGACATGCCTGAATTTGCAGTTTTGCCACTGACACGCACCTTTATTGAAACCTATACAAATTTTATCGGCATACGGCTTTTGTACCACGTGACTAGCAACAGGCTCATTACTGAGCGGCATGCACCTTATCCAAAGGTCGTGATTAATCGCAGCCCACGAGGCTGGCGTAAGAGCTTGGCGCATGCGAAACTGCTGATCGTACACTTTCCAGAATTTCCCCCCATGACGGGAGGAACATTCGCGGATTACATAGAGATATTGCAGCAACTCGTGAATTGTTATTTCGGATGTGTCGCCAAATAAATAGACATGTAAATTATAAACGCGTCTGTCCAGCGTTCAATCGAGCCGATATCATCTTTACACTCGCTCGGACGGCTTTCTATAATACCGTTATGTGATAATCTCAAAGTACTACCTGAAGTAAATTCGGCCAGTTCCACCGCACCCTTTAAAAGTAAAGCCAAATTTAGATATTCGCCTTTACATATTTTCTGTTTTAGTGTAGAAGGAACGTGTAAGGCGATACCATCTTGTGCTATGCGTGCAAAATAGCCATGTGAACTAACGTTATCAAGGTTCGGTAATTGATTCATTCCTGTAAAAATATTGCTATTCGGGTCTGTCTGTTGACTCACGTGTCTGATAACGCCGGGTAGGTTCGAATTCGGCATGTCACTATCAATGTTGAAATCTTTAGGCGGGTTATCATGCACATTACTCGTGTTAGTTTCGCCATTTTTCCCAGTCGCCCTCTGAGGTAAAATTTTAGATGCCTGAATAATTTGTTCAAAATCGATGACGTTACCTTTATCTACGTCCGTTCCATCATCCACTGAGGGTTTCCGCCGTTTTGCAGCTGCCCGTGTAACTACCGGTCTCCTCTTAACACCTTTACCCCTCCCCGGCATAGCTATATACGATATTGATGTTTTGCTTTTACCCGTGCAATATGAAAGTGCGAGGGCGACGTGGCGGTCACATGGCCTTTTATACCCGACCAGTTCACGTCCGATCTCGCGAGGATTAGTTACTATAGAGAAACTAGCGTCTTTAAAATACAACTTGCTTCCGTAAAGCGTGTCCGAAAATATACGGAAATTGTTACCAGAATAACCAAGATTAATCTTTAAAATTAATCTCTATTATTTTCAAAGAAAATTTGACGATGGCGGCCATTTTGAATTTCCTTAAATAAAATAAATTCCCCAAGATGACAAAGTGCCATACAGTGGATTCTCATTAAGTACACCATAAAGAACTGGAAAATGCAAAAACACTTGTATCTACACTATTGCAAGGTTCAGCTTCAGTTCTCCTAGACTAAAAACAAAATTCAATATTCAATGCCTGAAACTTTGTAGTATTACTGCAAATTGATAGTACTTAGTGAAAATAAAAATACATGTATTTGAATATGCCAATTAAAATGCATAAAGATTGAGATAATTACATTTTTAAAAAAGAGTCAATTAAGCACACCATAGTTGCCTTCCCCGTGCAGCTGAAATAAGGCCGTGTCAGTCGGAACCTGTTCGGGGTTTGGTATAACCCTTGTATTCATTACCCTGTGTGCTGTTGTTTTTATCTTTCTTTAGGTAAATATGCTGTTTTACTAAAACTTTGCATCTTTACATCAATAAACAAGCCTTTTTTGTACAAACTTTAACATTCATTCGCTCTTATTGCCACCTCTTTTTAGGACCTAACAATTGGATGCTTTTTAAAACCGGCCAACTTGTTTTTTTAGATTAAGACGTGGTGTGGACGTGAACTATGTGGTTTGTTTGTTTGTTGTTTGTTTTTTTTTCACAAATAAATATAATGCGCATTTGCTTGTGATATCTGTTTACGACAGTTTGCAAGGACGAACCATTCACAGACAATTACGGGCACTTAGTTATTGCATTGTTATTGTTTATCTCATTTGTTCCAATATCATGACAATGACATATATATATGAAAAGAAGTTAAAATGTTGTTTTCCTTATGTACTAGAAGCTCTACTGAATTATTATTAAATTATTATTGACTATAAAAGTAAAAACCATGGGAGATGGGGATGGAGAGAGTGGGGGGAAGGGAGAGAATATTACCGGCTATGAAAGTATCAAAGGGCGAGAATATTTCCGGCTATATAAATAATAAAGCTAGAGCCATATCAATACAGTATGGGCGAGACATACACCGACTATTAACATTTGAGAGGAAAGCACAACCAAAACCGATAAAAGATAAACGAGACAGCAACAGCGAGACAAGCAACGACCCTACATGTACCATTAATACAAAATGAAAAAGGTCTACACCTAATATAGCAAGGGGGTATTATTAAAGCAAGATCTGGGTAAACATCGATCTAGAGGTATGATGACAAGAACACCGTTAAGAAACCATAACCCAGCGGCTACTCTTTACTACCCAGCAGTCATTACTACCCAGTGGCCATTACTATAAGGTAATTATCTAATTCACAGGCGCCGAGTCCAAAACAGGTTTGCAACACAACATTGATGAGTGCGATTAATGTTGCAAGACTAGTTACTGACGACAGTTAGCATTCCTCGGGTTGCTATAAGAACGACGCACTAAGGGGAAACTGAAATATTATAACTGACGACAATTATATTTTCTCAGGTTGCTATAGTAATTCCATAGTGACGACGCATTAAGGTGAATATGTTATATTATAACTGATGACAATTAGCTTTCCTCAGGTTGTTATAGTAATTTCATAGTGACGGCGCACTAAGGTAAACATGTCATATATAGTAACGACGTCAACTACTTACGGCTATTCTCAGGTTGTTGTAGTATATCCATGGTGACGGTGACAACTAACTAAACTTTACGGAAAACACCGAGCGATGAATCGAAAGTGATTTTACACTAGGTTAATATCAAAAGTCTATGTTTAACATTGCTGCACTGTAAATTATGTCATTAATAATATGATGTTACTTTAATTGAGCGTAATGATTTTGTTGGATCTCTTGGAAATTGTATCTATATAATGATCTGCAGGTGCGGGTTTGGGGTTATACCTAGGGTACTGCTGTTGTGAACAGTTGCACCAGCGGGACGGAATACTGTTTACTGCTCTTTCATTACGTGAAATAAATTTGATATTTTCCGGTGACTGGTGCCAAGGAAAACAACATGCGTAAGTGAACATTATAGTTATTAAAATGTTTATTGTTGATAAAATGATTTTCATTATGTTAAGTGTTATTTTTTTAATTTATATTTATTTATTTTACATCGATTTTGAAACACTTTCTAACAACTCGCTTAAAGTCTTCCTGGATATAACCAGTATTAAGTATGTGCGGATTAAGTGTCCTACTTATTGACACTATACATAGCCGTAGTGGAGGATCGAACCCACGATTCTCCGATCATAGGTCCGATGATCTACCACTAGACCTGCCGCTCTACATGATTAGAGATGTCAGTACTAGTGTTACAAGAACTGGTAGTAACATTATCACTGTCACATGTAGGATCATTTAAAATTGTCAACACCGAGATTGTCGCTGTACTAATTAAAATTAGTTCGTGGCGTTCCTTTCGGTTTTTTTTACATCTGGCGTCAATTATCAAAAATCTTTACACTTGTACTATGAAGTATCAGCTTTCGAGTAAGCGTTTTTTAAATATAGTCCTGCACAATCACGTTAACAGCGCCGCCTAGCGGTATATGTTTTTTTGACACTTTTCACCGTTTTGTCGTTATAAAATGGTCAATATTAATTAAAAAAGGTTTTCACAACATTTTTAGATTAATTATTTTATTTCTTGAGATAAGATTACAACATTAATACAGATAAAGCGCAATCGATGTTACCTTTACATCTAGTCATTACACAGGGATTGATTTAAACGTGGGTTTCAAAACAACACATTTTGAACATTCACGCTTGATTACGCAAAATGCTCTGTACAAGTTCTTGCATTTTTCATCGGATAAACTTTATTCATTTCACTACAGAATGACTGGTTAAAAAGAGAGGTTGGGGTGTTCACGCTAGTTTTATCATAAAATCGAATTCAAATTAAAAATGAAACACTGACATTTTGGACGACGTCATATTTTACGTTATTATTATAGAGTAATTTGTTGACATCGTCCGAAATCATAAGCAAAGGTCGTGTTTACTGGGCGTTTCATTTTTATTTAAATTCAAATTGATAAAATACTAGAGTGAACAACCGCTCTTTGTATTCAATCGTATATTAGTGAAATTAATAAAGTTTAACATATGTGAAATTCTAGAACTTGTAGCCGAGCTTTTTCGCGTAATCAGCCGTGAATGTATGTCAACGTCGGCGTAATGATTAGGTGTAAAAGTAACACAAATTATATTCTATCTGCATGAAAGTTTTAATCTTATCGTAGGATTATTGTATTGTACGGTGTTTAGCGTCGCTTAGTATGACATCATGAAATTTCAAATGAAATACATTTTTTAATTGACGGATTATTTATTCATATTGATTCAGGTATCTAAATAACATTAATTTTGCATAAATTACATACACATGTACATTTTAGCGTTTTACCTTGTGAGATTGACCGCCGGGTGAGGGATCGTACATTGACTCTGTCAAAAGGCATATTGCTATACATTCAGTTCTTGAATTTTGTTCTATGTTCTACAACAAATAGGATCTAGATCTTTAAGATTTTTTCCGAATAAAGAGTGCATGTATTTGGTCCATAGCAAAACTGTATCCACTCCTAAAAATTCCCAATGTGTTGATTAGGACTTTATTTAATGGGAGATTTTTATAACTCTTATTTTTTCTAAAATAGTAGTTCTTATCTGCTCTCTTAAATATATTTTACAACACACGGGGCCATCCTTCTAAGTCGCCGTGTCAAGATCACCGCAAATGTCGTAGGCTCGTGTCACGCTTGCTCCAAAAACTTTATGTGAGAAAGTTTGCAAATTACTTGCGAATGGACGATGGTTCGTCTCAGAATTATTCTGCGGCCTTCACTAGATATGTCATATATAACCCCATTTATTATATGCAATACAGCATGCATTATACTTCTAATTTAAATAAGTATTCTATAAGGCAAATTGTTTTATTCTCGTGTTGTATATTTTGACACTAGGTACCTACAGCTTTATATTGTTGACCAGCGCTGTTCTCCTCGTAGGCATGCTGCTCTTAAACAACAATGAAGGCGTTGAGGCCCAGGAAAAGCCTAAGAAAGCTGGCTTTTTATGGAGAAGAAATCGCAGACCAGTTCGGAGGTGCATAACGATTCGAGTTCCGAGATTCAGGAGATCGGGATTATAGTACGGAAGAGAAGCAGAGGGGTATAAAAGAATCAGGTATCCGTCTGTTTGTCATCACCAAGGCGTATCTGTAAAAGCTTGCTTCGATAATTGTTTTTTATAAAATGCTTTTAAAGACTTTTATCATGGATACATTGCTTATTATAATTGGAGATGCAATGTTTGTTATCGAAACATATTATTTATATAATACTTTATCTTGATACAATTTATTTTATTGATAAAATACTGTGTATTGATACATACTGTTTATTGAACTATACGTTTAATTTATATAAATAATCACTGGTGATTGATGCAATACTTTTTTATTGATAAAATACTGTTTATTGATACAATACTGTTTATAAATACAATACTGTTTATTAATACAATATTGTTTATTGGTACAAACTGTTAATTGATACAATACTGTTTAAAAATACAAAACTGTTTATTGATACAATACTGTTTATTGATAAAATACTGTTTAAAAATACAATACTGTTTATTAATACAATACTGTTTATTAACACATTAATACTGTTTATTGTAAAATACGTTTTATTTATACAATTGCACACTAGCAATTCATGCAATACTTTTTATTGATAAAATACCTTGTTTATTTATACAATACTTTTATTTATACAATACTGTTTATTGATACAATACATTTTATTTATACAAATTGAATACTGGTCAATGATGCAATACATTTTATTAATTCAATATATTTTATCGATACAATACTGTTGATTTATATAATACTGGTAATTAATAAAATACTGGTAATTGAAACAATACTGATAAATGATAAAATAAAGTTTAATGATGCAATACATTTTATTGCTGAAATAATGGTTATTAATACAGTATTGATAATTGATACAATGGTGCTAATTGATAAAATACTGTTAATATAAGCAATTCTGACAGTTGATATAATATTGTTTATTGATACAATAGATTTGACTAATACAAAACTGTTAATTGATGCAAAACTGGACATAGATATATAGTGTTTAGTAATTTAGTATGTTTTATTTATTCATTACTCTTTCTTGAAACAATATGCTTTGTTTTCATACAAAACTGATAATTGATACATTACCGTTTATTGATACAATACTGTTTATTAAATTAAATGCAATATTTATTATTGATAGTTTTTTTGTTTTTTTGGTTTTTTCAGTCTGTCTTTGGAGACGCGTGGATCATCAGTTAAACAGCAAATAACCGAATATACTGTCGCTAAACTTAATAAATAAACAAACCATTTTTATTGATTTGTTTTTATTATATATCAAAATTTACCTAAATATTTGCTTTGAAAATGCCATGTCAAATTATAAGACTATAGCTCAAACATCACTCATCCAAATTGTGCTAGTTCAAAGATTTAGCCGATGTATATTCGACGATTGTTTAGCGTCAGACTATTTCATCTTACGCCATCGATTCATGTGAACTAAACATAGAACATGAGTTAAAGACAATGGTGTTTTATTGTTTTATAAACAAAAAAGGAAACAACCATTTTTATCGTTGCGTTTATTCTTACAAGTAAGTGTATGTCAAATCAGAGTGAAAATTATATTAGAGTAAACTATTTTTAAAGACTCCATATTATTCTCGAACTTTAAAACAGCATTGCAGTTTTAAAACAGTCGTTTTCTTATGAATCCAGTATAATGTTGGTTAGGAAACGAAAATCAGCAAACTATCTAGATAAGTAAGTATAAATTTATACCATATTGCTCATGATAGCTGTATAAAACTATCATCAAGTTAAAACTGAATCTGCAAACTTGGACCAGTCAATGTTATACATATATTTGGCAGTAGAAGCGTTACTTGGTACTTGTGTAAGTGAAATACAACTATAGACAGATTATGCAACACTTTCTTATACGGCAAGTGTACGGAATAATAATACATAACAAGAGCTCTCATTCCTTTCATTTCTATGTATTTCAAATTTCGAATAATAAACCTCGAAAACGACCGATGTTTCTATAGCAACTTGTGTTTAGTATTTCTAGCTGGCCAAAAGCCGTTGTATCTTTTCTTCTTCATGCAAACAGAATTATGCCAAATAACACCATGTTTTAAGAAGTTTCAAACCAAATGGTTTCAGTCGTCGTTCGACTATTCTATACATTCTTTCTGATTTCTTCAAATCTAAGTTAATCAATTCAAAGATATGCACGCAGTTGTGCTTTTAAACAAAGTTTTCCGCTTTTCTTTTTTTTACTTGCTAAATGAATAAATCATCTACTTTCTCCTTAAAGGATTACATGTTTCTCTCTCAGCACTACAGTATCAGAAAAGACATCTAACTGCATAAGCGGAAATCTGATTTCTCTAATCAAGTTAATTCCGAGAGTTTCTCCTACGTTGACATCGTTCACATCTTTGTTCTATTCTCTGCACTTCTCTACACCCCATCTTACACACGCATGATATATGTCTTCTTCCTTTACTTGTCTTTTTTTTTTCGTCTAAACTTTCAGATGTAAAACATCTTCCATTAACGACATGAACCCTGTTGATTTTAGAAATTTGTTTCCATATTTAAATATAAAAGTAAGACTTTGATTTATTAAATCTTGTTCATCAAACGTAAGCGCCTGTTGTAATATGTCACATACCTTAACTAGGGACATTTTCGACTCTAGGTAGTTTTGTCATTGCTCTGCTAAAGCTGTGACCGCGTATTTCATCCCCACTTACAGTAATGACATCACAGAGTCTGCCGTGGGGTCACACTTTTCAGAATAGAGGAATCTGTAAAAAAAATGTGAATAAATGAAATAAGTACAAAATGTGTTGTATAAGTAGAAAATGAATCAAAGCAGAACAAAATTAAACACTTAATTCATATGCACCTATCAAAAAGATTCATACACGTTTTTGTTGACGTATATTCAGAGAGTGACGTCACTTAGATATTAGTTTTGCGGCACGCTAGAGGGCGCGGTAAGAAGTTTTACAATGACAGAGTTTATCTATTGATTGATTAATTGATGATTGATGTGTTTTTAGGTTAAAACACAAATATACAGGATACATACTTATTACAAACAAAATGTAGATAAATTAGTAAAAGGTAGTTTTATGACTATTAACCATACTATATAAAATATATTAATTACTACAAATTATTATAATGTATCACGGAAAAAGTTTTTTTGCCAGAGTCCAAAGTAAATATTACTGATCCAGGTCCATATAATATACCATAGACACTATGATAAATTAAATGGAATAAGTAGAGAACTTTTTATTTTTCTTTCTGTTAAATGAGACATGAACCAATCAGTATTTTCAAGCCCATTTACTCTTGTTTACCACGTAAAATATGATGATCATTTCTATAAAATGTTTTTGTATATCTAACATAACCATGTGTGTATATTGTCCTTTGGCACTATTGCTCCTAATATGATCCATTAAGTGGACAAGGCAAGTTTCAGTAGAATGTCAATTCCTAAAACCGTGACTGCTATTAATACAATAAAAATATCATTAATGTCATCTAAGAAATTCTCAAGTTGTATATAAACAGACCTTTCTAGCACTTTAGACACAATACTTAAAATACAAACTGGTCTATAGATGCCTACCTCAAGATTCCGGCTTTACTTAAGGAAAGGTTTTACCAAAGCTATTTTCATGCCATCGCATGCAAAAATGTCTGATATAAAGTGATGATATAGATGAATATAATTTAATATGTGATAACACAAGTTAAACTTAAGCATTTGAATTACGTGATCCATTTATAAAAGCATACAATCTTAAAATATCAAATAAGAAAAGGACAACGTTACCTTAGAAACTAGAACAATGTCTATCTCAAAGGAATCTCAATTATGTCACGTGATTCCGCCATTAATCCACAAAACATGGCGTAAAACACGGGGCTCCTGCTGACCAACATGTATTTGTGTGCTTTCACTGGTCGTTTGCTTTCTGCCAGCAGAAATGTGACGTCACAAAGTATTTCTTCATCCAGCATATGCAGATTTGCTTCTGCCAATCATGTATTGATCTGCCAGCTATTACATGTACCCATGTCTGTTATTAATGGAATATATTAAATGATATTATTAAATATATACATCATACCAAAAACGTGTGTTCAGGTTTTTTTATTCTTTCAGGTATATTTTTTTACATTCAAAATAACTAATGATTCATTAAAACAGGATGTGTCAAATAATCCGATTCTACAACTGGTTTGATGTCTAAAATATTTAAAAAAAACTTCCGCTATGACGTGTGTATTCAGTACAAGTTTGTATTTGTTAGGTACATCTTACAGTGCAAAATTTAGTGAGAAAGAAAAACGTTTTTGTGGTGTCCTATATTTTTGAACGAAGAAATCAAACACGAGAGTCGTCTCGCGTGAGTGAAAATGAAATGAACATTTATTGGTACAACAAGCAGCACTGACGGATCAAACATATTAATTGATAATAAAGACATGACGTTGGTTATATTTCAATAACTCTAAGACTAACTATTATGTCACATGATAGATTTAAGTAATTTTATGAATGTATAATTTTAAATGAAAAAAAAAACCTGATAGTGAATATATTTTAATGAGTCTTGATAAACGGTTAAATAAAGACTATAAGATTGGCAGAGCAATGTGTCACATGGTGGCAACGAGACATGAAAGTGGGGATATATTAAATGTTACAGCTGAGACAAGATATTCCCATGACAAATATATTGTTCGAATAATAAATACGTGTTTATCGACCCATATAAGACAATGCCGCTTTTAAAGCAATAATTATTAGTTATTTCACCCCCGGGAGAAAGTTATGGAAAGCTGATGGGATGGAAATTACATGGTATAAGTACACAGCAATATCATGTTGCATACTGAAAACCTTAATATCACATATAAATATATATTGTCAATTATCTAGTTCAAATAAAAAATGAAACACAAAGTAATACTTTTGAATTGTAGCCATTTTTATATAGCTAAAAAAATTGATTACAGTGACATTCATTAATTTATGGGGACACACTAATGTTAAAAGTAAGTATATTAAAATTTCAAAATTTTACAATTAGCTAAACATATTTTCATCCAATATATCATGTCTGTATAGACTCACTGTCAGAAAGATATCTATTTAAACATGCCAAAATAAGATGTTGAAAAAGGATTTCCTAAATGTGGTTTGTGACGTTCAAATGAGTCACATAATTTCGTTTTTAAATCGATTTGATCAGCTATACTGATTTACCTTGTAGATTTTTTTCGTCTTAAATATAATTCGAATAATGATGTGAAGGTCGTCAAGTGCCACCTATTTTAGAATGGGGATTTCGTTTCAAGTTTACCACGCAGATTTGCCATACAACACCATTCGGATTTTATCTACTTATGATAAGGACATGTTTTGTATCCATTTTAAACGTTTTATATTTTCTTTCAAGACATTTACAATGTGTCTTTTTCGGGTACACTACCTGTTAAATGTACGTGTCTTGCAGGCACTGATTTTACTTCACCATCAGTTACAGGGCACTATTTTACACCGTGTTAAGATATGGCATTATTCAACTTCCGGTTTCTTATTATAATCCCTTTCACATTTTGCACCAAAGCCCAAGCATGTTTGAGTTTATAGAATAAATAAAATCAAAATCTGATAATAGTAAAAAATATTGTTAATTTAGCCTAATTTATAATTATTTAAAGTGTTTTATCTGTAAGAAATTCTCTAACACATAACGTTATGTTTTGTTTATTTCGTCCTCTTTAATGGCATGGGGAGTACTTTATCTTAGTCACGTGATTAAATTGTATTTTGTATGTGTTTGTTATATGGAGATATTAAATGTATAAATCAAATAAAAAATCAAAGGCCAATAATTATACGGTTCTATTTTCGTTTCCAAAAAGTGTGTCTTCCTGTACAATATATTTAATGCTTGTGAGAAAAACGGTTACCGTAGTGATTGCATGTGTTGGTGTGTTGTTGTTTTTTCTATTATGAACGTTAATTTTTTTTTTAACATCGGTCAGTGTGTGACTCTATTTTGGTTGAAATATTAAAGGTTTCCGTTTCATTGTAAACATGACGTGTTAAGTGAGCGACCCCTCATTATATACATCTACTTTCGTTTACAGATACAATTATATATCTAGCAACCTTATGAATTATTTATAAAGGGAAATAATGGAACTTGCCGTTTTAATTATTATCATTATTATTATCATTATTATTATTATGATTATTATTATTATACCACACTTATATATCTTATCATATCAGAAATACGTTCAAAAGAGCTGTACATACAGTAAAATCCGCTTACATAGTATTGCATTATAATTTAACGACTCAGCTTAAAAGGTAAGATCATAAAACGTACATCAGCACGGAAATCCCAGTCACCTCAAACTGAATCAAAAAGACATGACGTCTACATATAGACTAAGATAATATACAGTAAACATGGAGATTAAAATCAATTTACATGGCAAAAAAAACAAGTATATGGCATCACAAAGAAATCATAAAAATTAAAAGCATTATAAAAACTGATAAAAAAATCAGAAAGTTAAGAGCTGGCTAGATTCAAATATCATCAAATGTCAGTGTTTCTAGAACAGTATCACGTACCACTGTTACTGTTAAGTGCACATAGTGTTTCATAAAGAAGTGTATTTTTGACAATTTCTTAAACACATTTAAAGATTGTGCGAACTGGATATTGCTAAGCAATGTGTTCCATAAGCGCGGAGCAGAATGCTCGAAACTTCTGTTTCCAAATAGAACAGTTCTATTCCTTGGTACCACTAATGTCAGCGAGTAACTAGAGGGTAGGACCCTAACTGATCTATAAACTTTCAACATTTCTTGTATATATAGTGGTGACTGACCATGTAACGCCTTGTACGTATGTATAAGGACTTTATACAAAATCCTGTAAGGCACAGGTAACCAATGAAGTTCTTTCAGCACTGGAGTTATATGGCTGCTGCGTGAAGTTCTTCTGATAATACGAACAACAGTATTTTGTACACGCTGCAGTGTATTTAAATTGGAACTTGAAATGCCGACAAGAAGCGCATTATAGTAGTCCAATATTGAGTTAACTAATGAATTAACTAGGGTTATTGTGGCATCATTTGCAAGAAAACTCCTTATACGACCAATACTGCTTAGATGAATATACGCAGATCTACAAACATAGTTAACTTGCTCTTCCATATCCATATGTGGAGTAATTATGGATGGCACCAAGACTTCTAGCATAGTCTGTTGACTTAATCAAAGATTCACCAACTTTCACTGATACATTTTAAACATATTTGGAATTATATTTTCATGAGAACAACATTACTTCAGTCTTGTCTGTGTTAAGTTTAAGCATATTTCTGTTCATCCAAGAGACAATTTTAGCTAAATAACACTCAATGCGATGTAGAGCTTCGATTTTGGAAACAGTGTCTAAAAGGTTTAAATGAAATATTAAACTCTTGGTATCTTTGCCACAGGTTTCAACCTTACTTGAATAATAGTCTATACGAGCCTCTTTCAGCATGGTGTTGAATGTTGCACACTGGCTTCTATAGATTTGATGATCAACAGTTAGTTTAGTTTGAAGCCATTTACGTTCCAACTTTCGCTTCAGATGTTTAGCAGAATGTACTTCATCTGTGAACCAAGGACAGTTAGGTCGAAGTGTGACAGTTTTAGAACGGACTGGTGCATTTTTATCAATTATTTTTGTCAACCCATTTATGTATGAATCAAGTAACTCATCCACATTTAAGCTATGAATATGTATCCAGTTAGATGCAAGTAAGTCCTGTTTGAATGAATCAATATCAATAGATCGTAGTTTTCTGTATGTCACAGTCTTTCTCTCAAGTGGAGGTTTAGATGCATTTGCACTGAACTTGACTGCTAGATGATCACTTTTCAAGTTACTGAGATGGTCTCAAAGTCCCGAATCAGTCACAATGATAGCAGATACTATGTTACTATTGTCCCTTGTAATGACTACGTCTAAGGTGTGTCCTCGAACATGTGTTGGATCATATATATGTTGCTGCATACCGCAAGAATGTAGGATGCTAGTGAATGTCATTGTAGCACGGTTAGTGGGTACATCAAGGTGAAAATTTAAATCACCAACGATCATGATATCTTTATCACTAGTTGCATATTCTGACAAGACCATTGGCCATTCATCTTCTAGAAACATACCAGTCTTTAAACCATTTTCTCTAGAAGTAGGTGGTCTATATACTGTGTCTAGCTGAAGAGCAAACCCATTGATGTTCAAACTACAATTTATATGTTCAAACTGAGTAAATTGATGACTTAACCTAAAACATTTTACAGTAACTAGATGTTTTGTAAATGAGCGTCACCACCCCCACACTGCGCCCTGTTTTAGCCCTTGCAACATGTTGTTTGCTATAATTATCAGGCATAAGTTCACTAATGCATAGTTTTGTCCTTGTTGGTACCAAACCATGTCTCTGTTAGGGCACAAATATCAAAGTCATTAGACTCTATGTATTCACATATAGAAGTAGTTTTATTTTTAACTGATCTTGGATTATTTTCACCAGATTGTCATGATTAACATGCTGTTTGCTACACACTGATTGATACTTTATTGCTCTAGGATATGTAATTTTAGCAATATGCTGTGGAAATGCCTTTAAATTGGCCAATACGTTTTAGGTAAAGATTAACATTGTCCGCCTCTACTACCTCTATAAGCAAATATACCTAAATCCTTTAATCTATGTACAGTTCTCTTTTTTAATACTTCCGTCCCTCTGGCTAGTTTTCAAATTGTAAGTAAATCACAACGGCTGAACTACCTAATTACACTCAAGCCAATAGCTATCATTAGTAACAAGTTCTGTTGTTGATAGTCACTCATCCAAAACAATGTATTATATCTAATTATCAAATTGTATCTTCAAATTTCTTCTTTATTCCACAAAATTAATACACAAAAATGATGCTAGCTCATTAATAATCTAATATTACAATTTTCACGTATGTACATGTACATTTACTAGTTATAATATAAAATCACAAAAAATTGAGAGTCCAAAAAAAAAAGTGCAGCCAACACCTGGCGCAACAAAGGAGAAATCGTACACATTGGTTTTCGCTATGTTACAATATTTAGCATTAGTGTCTACTTTCGTTTTCGTATTTACATTACAGTTTAATATCTTCACAATAGTGCAATATCTAGTCAAACAAATTTGGCAAACACGTGATCGTTTACTTCTGTACAATAAGTACAACAGTGGTATATCACAGATATACACACCTGCAAATAAATAATAATTATATGATCTTACCTTGTCATGAGTTCGAATATACACCAACTTTATGCAGTATCGGTTTCTTTGATAACCACGTCTATGTGAGAACAACACAGTACGTGTACACTGCCTAAATTGGGTCCATAGCCGTATACCTCGCGTATCAATTCCGGTACTCTCCAGTGATGATGGATAATTCCCACGTTCGTGATTGAAGATGTTAATTAAGGATACTTTCAATGCATACTCAACAATAAAGATGGTACCTATACTGTAATGCTGACAATGTTAAGTTGAAACGTAATTATAAATGGTCAATATTATTTAAGTGAGAAAAACTTCAAAGATTGTTTAACCTAGAGCAATCATTTGGGTTAGTCCTCATATACCTATATAAAAAGGTTTAGTTTGTTGTTGTTATTTTTTGTAAAATAAGTGAAACACCTCATAATTGCATGTCGGTTGCCTGTTTACATCACCAAAACTTTCAGTATTTAACGCCTGAAATTTAGCAGTCGTACTTCAAATTGACAGTATTTATTGAAAAAAAGAAGTTATTATACATATAAAGGTCTAAAGGTTCATTATAGGCGTATAAATAATACTTTTATTTTTTTTTCTTTAAAAATGCATCTTTCATTATTTGAATGGCAGTATTGATGTGTTTTGAATATTTTGAAAGCATTCTTGTGCTTTTATTGTGAATTTAGAAAAACAATTATATTAATGCTTGGAAATTGGGGTATGAATACATGCTTTCGGAAGTCTACTTTCGCTTTGTGTACAGGCTGAATAGGACAGAAAATCTCTTGGAATACACATGACGTCTACGTTTCTCATTATGTTTTGATAGTGCAGAGGTTGTCAAACAATAAAATGTAAGTTTCACTCCTTTCATTGAGTCTTTCTATGAATGACACGCATGCAAACCTTTATATTTACTTTAGAATAAAGAACAAAAGTCAATGGTGGGCTTACAAGGGCTCCGTTTTAGAGCTTAAAGTGGGGCTATACCCGTAACAAGGTAAGGTTATATAATTCTGGTTTATCTGCAGCTGTGTGGATTTATAATGTATAACATTATGGCAGTGACCGTACTTATAATTTTAAAACACACAGTTATAAAATTCACAAGTACGTAACTTGAACAAAAAGAGATTAATTAAACATTCAACACTCGTGGTACAAAGACTCAAGCAAACTAATTTGCATTTGTGCACAGATTTAATTGTAGATATTATTCTAAATATATTTATTGTAGTTCGGAATAACTTATTCTCGTGATTCGTAACTGAGAAATATGAACAGGAGTTATAAGTATGCAAATCATATGGGCGTGTTGGTCCCTTTTTCTCGTGTGAAGTTACTATAAATAGACAGACGAAGGCGCGCTTATGTTTTTCGAAGATTGGAAGACATAGAGAGTTTATCGATTGTCATTTTGTCGATTTTGAAAGTTGATCAGTTCAAGTGTGGCGGGTGGAAAATATAAAATGGAGGAAGATATTATTGAAGAGGACAAACATAAAAGGAATACAAGTAAGTTACCGGGGAGAACTTCGGAATATTCTGCGTTACAAGCTTTTTGTTTATTTAGGGAATATTTAGATATGCAATTGAAATATTTGAGAAAAGATTTGCTTAATAAGCCTCAAAAATTAAACGAGAAGAAAATTAAATTCTGTTCGGAATCTCACTGCATACAGTATGAATTTAATTCTGAAATTGAGGAAGGCATAGCACGTAAAAGGAGACGAAGTTTTGGCAAATTAACTTATTGCAAAATTGAAAAAACTTATTTAACGGATTGAAATAGCAGACAGTTCCCCCGATGGCTGGAGTATCGTGCGCGAGTATGAAACGCCGAGCTTAGGTAGTGATAGCGAAAATGATAAAAAGCTTAAACTAGCTGAAGCTCGAGCTGTAAAAAAACACAAAAACAAACACAACACACTAAGCTTTCCTCAAATGTATCTTCAATTAAAGATGTTGTTGACAAGGATTTTTTTGTTTCATGCCTGCTACTACTAAGCTATTTCTGGATTATGGAACAGCCCAAGGTCGGTGTGAGGGGAGAAATCATTCCTTTCGGTGTGGCGCACGTAGCGGAGCGGAGCTGCCACCTAAGACGACGTCTGTTTTGGGTGTGGACTCAGAGGCCACTTCCGTCGTGTATGCCCAAAATCCACAGGAAAGTAAAAAATGTATATTTGGTTCTGACAGGTTTAAAAGTTTTTGCAATAGATAATTCCGTAGTTTGGCTTATAAAGGTAAAAAAAAATAATGTTTGTTGTTATATAAAATTGCTTCAAGAGTTATCTGTATATACCTGCTCCTTACTTTGATTTGTTGCGTTTTGTATAAGATTGGCATGTAAAGTTACCTGTATATACCCTGCTTCAGAGAAAATCCTACTTAGGGATCGATGACGGAGTTTAAAATGCGAAAAATGAAATTATTATAAAAGGATAAAATTATGTATTTGACAGATTACTATATTCTTGTGACAAATCATAACAGCACTATTTTTTCTCATAAAAGGTAGACTACTAGTGTGTGTTGTTATATAATATTGCTTCAAGAGTTATCTGTATACACCTGCATCTTACTTTGATGTGTTTCGTTTTGTATTACATTGGAATGTAAAGTTACTTTACTGTATAAACCCTGCTTCAGGGAAAGTCCCACTTTGGGATTAGTAAAACATATTTTATTTCAATATCTATATGTTGCAATACAATAACATGTTATATTTTATAAGCTGTAAGAATGATACACAGATAAAAATGGATTGGATTGAAAGCATGCTTGCTTTGGGTTTGATGACGGAGTTTTAAAAGTGAAAATAAAAACTATAAAAAAGTATATGTATTTTATATATTAATAACATATGACTTGAGTTATTGTATAGTTAACTAACATGCTTTTATATTAAATTGTTTTTACTTTTGTACAGCTAACAGATTTGTTTAAAGTAGGAGTTTGGATCGCAATTAAAGAATTTTCATAAGAAATTAAACAAATATGTACTTAGAAAAGATGTTATTTCTTATACTAGAGCTACAGAGATTCTATTGGAGAAGCTAGAATTGACTGGCTGAGATAAATCTAAATTTGGATTACATTCATAAAGGTCGGGTAGGGCATCGTTTGCCGCAAATCATGGCGTTTCTGAGAGATTGTTGAAAAAGCATGGTAGATGGAAGACAGATTTTGCAAAAGATGGCTACATTAGGGAGACTGATGACGTCAAAAGATCTGTATCATTAAATCTCGTTATTTAAATTTTGAATCACGTGCTTTTTATTGTCGATCAATACTCTATGTCAGCACATATCGTCACCTTATAGTGTGTTCGTTATTAATAGCTTACATGTAACATGATTAGTTATGGTTACTATACTATAAATAATTGATGTTTGGCTGAATTTACGAAAGAAAACATAAAAATATTTATTGAAGTTCGGAATTACTAATTCTCGTGATTCGGAACTGAGAAATATGAACAGGATTTACAAGTATGTAAAACATATGGGCGTTTTGGTCCCTTTTTCTCGTGTGTAATGACCAAAATGTCTATAAAAAGACAGATGAAGGCGCGGTTATGTTATTCAAAGATAAGCAGACATAGAGAACTTATCGATTATCATTTATTTTTAAAGTTGTTCAGTTGCCCACCAACTCACCTTTTCTTAATGACTGTTTTTATGTTTTAGCTTTTACATTCTTGTCATAAGAGGTACCCACTGGATCTACGAGTTAACAAGCGATTGATTATTAATTTACTTATGTATTATATACATGTATATGATTACGATGTTAATTGTTGTTTTCTATTGAACAATAATGGTATTGTTATAGATTATCTATAATCTATTATTATAGATTTTGAGCCTAAACTAGAATTAAAGACACCGATGTGTTCAGGACAGTGAGAGCTTGTAAGCTCAGTCTTTAAATTGTTGATGTTAAGGACAGCACCACTACATCAATACAGTGGAAAATGTTTAAGTGAAACGTCCCTGGAAATATAATTTTATTTTAATTGGAAATATATTGTTCACTGAAATGAAAATAATAAATACTCTATGTCTGCGCATATCGTCACCTTATATTGTGTTTGTTATTTATAGCTTAACAGGA
The DNA here is from genome assembly GCA_029582155.1 of Panopea generosa. NCBI lineage: Eukaryota > Metazoa > Mollusca > Bivalvia > Adapedonta > Hiatellidae > Panopea > Panopea generosa. Next base: position 10,489,990 of record CM055899.1, read on the forward strand.
TTAGTTACTATACTTTAAATAATTTATGTTTGGCTGAATTTATGAAAGAAAACATAATAACGTATTTATACTGGAAACATCTGAGGTTTGTATAAATATTTGATTTGACTGGCATAATATATATTGGGTTCCCTTTTATAACTGTAAACATGGCTTCCAATTTAACATTCAGTGCCTTACAAAACTACACCTGGATACCTAGGGTGGTATTCATCAACCATTCTTAAGAATATTCTTAGACTTGAACTCAAGAGTTTTGAAAAACACTTTTAGAGAAGATATTTTATTACCAAAATTTGCAAGCATGTAGGGATACCTAATATATTGTCAAATTAATTTGGATTTTCAAGCCTGAGTATAAGAATACGACCCCAGGTGGATATACTTAACATCGAAAGTAATAGGTTTTTATCTAAATGGTATGCATTACTTATCCTAGTGTCTTCAAGCTAAATAAATCTGACATGTGTATGTATGAAGCAGTGTTTCCTGATTACTATATACTTAATAATGCTGGTTTTGTAAGTAGAGAGACGAATAAGAAATGAAATGCAACGTCTGCTATATGCATGATATTGCATTTTCACATTGCTCAATGTATTCGTTTTTAGAGGATAAAGGGATGTTGTGAATTTAAATAAATGTAGAGTCTATATTACTTAAATATTTCTTCGTTACATGTATCACACATTTCCTAAATCGCTTTTTAATTTCCACTTCTATTAGTCTCAAATTGTCTAATACAACACTGATTTAAACATTTATGCGACATACATGTAGCTTGCATTTACCTAATTTATACAGTGATGTGATTGACAAGCTTCGTAATATGCTGTGCTATTATCACTTTGTTTAAGACTTTGCGTTTTATTTCACTAGGATTGTATTTATATACTTTATACACTTATATTAATAATGTTTGAACGTAGTCTGTAGAACGGACCCAGCTCTCCAGATTAAGTCCCTTAATTAGCAATTTTGAGAGAGCCACATTTAAGCATGCTGATTGGTCAGTTACTTCATCTGAAAGTTTTAATGACGTCACAGTTTAGTAAGTTTCCAATTGCTATGAATTGCATCACAATCATATAATTCCCTGATGTTTCATAGGTGGTTAATAGACCTGGTTCGGGAGATATCAGGTTATGGAATGGAAACATATACAGTTCTCCATCATGACAATGGTGGGGAGTGGGTATGGGGGCTATACTGTATAAACATACACGTACAACATTTCTATTGCCGTTGTTTTATTATTTAAATACTGTTGGGAATAAAATATTAAACACATGGGTCTAACTTAACCAACAATGACAACTCCGGGTGTCGCAGTACAGTTTGTATTACATATATCGTCTTCACAGCACTGATGGCAAACCCGAACTGACCTCTCTGATAATGACCTTGAACCGAACGCGCATTGCTGAAAATAAATATGATATGTTTACAAGATAAAAGGGTGGATATCAAATTAGTTCGTTATATGTCTTAATTGGGTTACATTGTGTATATCTCGTATATTGTGTACAGGATTTAAGTGTGTTGTTATGTGTCTAACAGCATAATAGTTTGTATTAATAACGTTCCAATTAATAAATTTTGTGTATTTAAAGGCAATTTATCAGGATTTTTCAAACTTTAAAAATTGGCTAAAACATATGTTTATTATTTATAATGCTTATATATACTGTCTGATCCCATACTGCAAAAAGGATAGTTAATTAAACATTCCTAATATGGGCTACGGGCCTTTGTTAGACTACAATAGATTTCTTGCTTTAAAGTGCAAATATTTTGTGACGTATAAAATGAGACACTTGAATTCATTTTGATTTCAATTTGATCCATTTTGCACAGGGGCGGATCCAGATTTCAGTTTTGAGTTGCACAATACAAAATCGGAACGGGCACAAACGTATTGTTATGTATTTTTATACGCAACATTTTGTATCGTTTCAACCAGGGACGTGTTGATGTCAAAAAATACGTTTACCAGCAACTGTTATTGTTTCAATTTAATACGCAATTCAAGATTGAAAGAGTTTCATACGATAGAAATAATGGTAGATCCCTAAGTTGATTGTCTTTGAATAAGTGTTAAAATCACATCACATCGCAGCATTGTTCTTTACAAAAAGTTATTAATACATATCAAATAATGTTATAATGTCACCACAGCTCCAATATAACGTGAACATTTTTGTTTTGGCAGTTAACAGAAAAGTCTCAGAACCGGTAGTGTTCAAAAGTTTATTTTCAAAACGTCAGGTACTGACATCATTCATGAAACGATTCTGTGAAAGCTACAAAATAATAAAACAATACGTTGTAGCTTAATCCAATAAACAATATATAAAATTACAATTATTGTCTTTTGTTCTTAGCAACTGCTTACCCAAGTCTTACATAACCAAAATAATATATCAACATATCAATGAAAATAACGTTCTTAACTTTAAAACTGTACGACTCAGTCAGGACAAATAGAACTATGAACTCGAGTTCAGATCGAACACGCTCGACTCAAGGGCGAAACAGAGGGGCGCACTGTATAATAAATTGAATAATGTAGTAAGACGGTAACCAAAATAAACAGTTAGAATTGATAACAGACGTAAGTATTGAAGGTATACAAAGTTCGGGGCGTGTTTACAATATACTGACACGCAAATACACCGTAGAATAGCTTACCCGTAAGGCGCACGTAGGGGCGAACTACCATCGGAGTGGAGTAAAAAAAAAACTCGGAAAATAAACAACCTAGTTTAAACTAAATACACAATTAAATTAAACAATATGCAATGATTAAGAACTCATCATAAACATCCGATTTACTTTTAAACTGCTTAAATTCACTTACATGGTTGTCTTTGTAGGCAAAAAACAAAGGAAATTTTAAGAGCACGTTTACTCTGCACCGGCCATTTAAACAATGTTTTCGGACCAAGGATGCTTCGTCCTTACGCCCCTCGCTCGTGGGCTTTTCATATAAATAATAATAATAATAAAAATACAATGACATAACAATTTTCTTTTTCAGAATAAAACAGTTTTGATTGATGCGTTGATTGAAACGTCCACCAATCATTTGAATTTGAAAGTATGAATTTCAATAGACTTCATATGGCTAAATTGATTAGTCGAATGTGTTTTTATTTATGTTAAATGAAGAAGCTTGGCCTCGTATATTATTAAGATATATATGTAACTCCACGTTCTTCTATTATTTTTTGTAAACTATCATTCTTATTTCAGATAAAACTAAAATACATGTCAAGTAAGTTTTAAAAGCAATCACACTTAAATTTAGTTCCGTATATTGGTGTAAATTATATTGTATATCATGTTAAACTAGAACATGTTATCTCTAGATAGTAACGTGCATTGCCAACGTGCGAACATTCCAGATACATACAAATCATAGCAATATACACACCAATCATAGTAGTAAACACACAAATCACAGTAAAATACAAACCAATCATAGCAATATACACACCAATCATAGTAGTAAACACACAAATCATATTAAAATATAAACCAATCATAGCAATATATATACACCAATCATAGCAATATATACACCCACAAATCATAGCAATATACACCAATCATAGCAATATATACACAAATCATAGCAATATACACACCCACCAATCATAGCAATAAACAACAATCGAAGCAATATAGACACCAATCATAGCAATATATACACAAATCATAGCAATATACACACAATTGATAGCAATATACAAACAAATCATAGCAATATACACAACATTCATAATTATATACACACAAATCATAGCAATATACACACCAATCATAGTAGTAAACACACAAATCATAGTAAAATACACACCTATCACAGCATTACATACATCAATTATAACAATACACACATCAATTATAGCAATATATATATATATCAATCATAGCAATATACATACCAATCATAGCAGTATACACACCAATCATAGCAATATATACACCAATTATAGCAATATACACACAAATCATAGCAATATACATACCAATCAGAGTAGTATACACACCATTCATAGCATTATATACACCAATTATAGCAATATACACATCAATTATAGCAATAGCCAAACCTATAATAGCAATATACACACCAATCATAGAAATAAACACAATAATCATAGCAATATACACATCACTTTTAGCAACATACACACCAATTATAGCAACATACACACCAATTATAGCAGTATACAAACCAATTAAAGCAATATATACTTCACTTATAGCAATATATACACCAATCTTAGCAATATACACCAATCATAGAAATATATATACCAATGATAGCAATATATACCATTCATAGCAATATACACACCAATTATAGCAATATGCACACAAAGCATAGCAAAACATATATTATTATAGCAATATACACACCAATTATAGCAATATACACACCAATGATAGCATTATACATACCAATCTTAGCAATAAACACAATTATCATAGCAATATACACTCAAATTTTAGCATTTTACAAAAAAATCATAACAATAAACACAATCATCATAGCAATATACATACCAATAATAGCAATATAAACATCAATTATAGAAAGATACAAATCAACATAGCAATAAACACAATAATCATAGCAGTATACAGACCAATTATAGCAATATACATACAAATCATAGCCATATATACATTAATTATAGCAATAAACACACAAACCATAGCAATATATACACCAATTATAGCAATATACACACCAATTATAGAAATATACACATCAACATAGCAATAAACACAATAATCATAGCAATATAAACACCAATTATAGCAATATACACACAAATTATAGAAATATACACATCAATCACAGCAATAAACATAATTATCATAGCAATATACACAACAATTATAACAATATACACACCAGTTAAAGAAATATACAAATCAACATTGCAATAAACACAATAATCATAGCAATATAAACACCAGTTATAGCAATATACACACAAATTATAGAAATATACACATCAATCATAGCAATAAACACAATTATCATAGCAATATACACACCAAATATAGCATTATACACACCTATTATAGCAATAAACACAATTATCATAGCAATATACACACCAAATATAGCATTATACACACATATCATAGCAATAAACACAATTATCATAGCAATATACAAACTAATCATAGTAATATACACACCAATTAAAGCAATATTCACACTAATCATAGCAATTTACACACCAACCATAGCAATAAACACAATTATCATAGCAATATACACACCAAATATAGCATTATACACACCTATCATAGCAATAAACACAATTATCATAGCAATATACACACCAAATATAGCATTATACACACCTATCATAGCAATAAACACAATTACCATAGCAATATACAAACAAATCTTAGCAATAAACACACCAATTATATCGATATATACACCAATTATAGCGATAATCTCACAAATTATAGCAATATACACACAAATCATATCAATATACATACCAATCATAGCAATATACACACCAACCGTAACAATATACACAGAAATCCTAGCAATACACACACCAAGCATAGCAATATACACACCAATTATAGCGATAATCTCACCAATTATAGCAATATTCGCTCGAATCATAGCAATATACACACCAGTTATAGCAATATACAAACAAATCATAGCAATACATGTATATACATTAATTATAGCAATATACACACAATCATAACAATATACACCAATCAAAGCAATATACCCCATTCATAGCAATATACACAAAAATCATAACAATATATACATTAATCATATCAAAATACACAATATACACACCAATCATAGCAATAAACACACCAATTATAGCAATATACACACCAATCATAGCAATATACACACCAATTATAGCAATATACACACTGAACATAGCAATAAACACAATTATCATAGCAATATACACACCAATTATAGCAATATACACACCAATCATTGCAATATATACACCAATCATAGCAATAAACACAGTAATCAAAGCAACATACACACCAATTATAGCAATAAACACACCAAGAATAGCAATATACACACCAATCATAGTAGTTTACACACCAATCATAGCAATATATTCATCAATTAGAGCAATATACACCAATCATAGCAATATATATATACTTTTCATAGCAATATACACACCAATCATAGCAATATACACCAATCATAGAAATATACACCAGTTATAGCAATATATATTAATTATAGCAATATACTCACCTATTATAGCAATATACACACCAATTATAGCAATATACACAACAATCATAGCAATATACACACCAATTTTAGTAATATACACACCAATTATAGCAATATACACATCAATTATAGTAATATACACACAAATCATAGCAATATGTACTTCAATCATAGCAATACACACACCAATTATAGCGATATACTAACCAATTATAGCTATATATACTCGAATCATAGTAATATAAACACAAATTATAGTAATAGACACTCCAATTATATCAATATACACACAAATCATAGCAATATACACCCCAATCCTAGCAATATACACACCACTTATAGCAATATTTAATTTTCAAAACTAAATAAAAAAAGTTGACCGATTGACAACAGTTACGTTTTAATACCATAAATATTATACTTATCTTAAACGTATGATACATTGGTAGAAATTATAAAATCCTTTCATTTATTATTAAAGTAAATATTAATTGCAGCTAATTAGGTAATTTGTCACTTTTAAAAAAAAAATGCCTTTTTGTACCAGACGATGAAACTATATAAACGAGTGTAATTGTGCAACTAATTCCTGAAGAACAGACGAGAAACGATTAAAACAAGTGTAAACTTTATTATGCAGCTAAATATTTTTTTTATTATCATTAATTTTATAATCCTGTATGTACCAGGTACCTTAAGAACAGAAGGGATATGATGAAAGTAAGAATATAATTTATTGTGGCCACCAGTCAACAACAACTATTTTTTCTAATCATCAAACAGTGTTGACACTTGATGCGTAGAGAAGAGATATTCATGTAGACGCTAAAAGATATACACCATAAACTGATTATTATAATTTAATATGAAATAGGTTAAACCTATAAGGCGAGCGCTTATGTATTCGTATATTTACAAACATTGTAGATAACAATTGTACAAACATGGTTAATTCCGTCTGTCATCGAGTACCACGGAACAGACAGGCTTACAGTTTGCTGCAAAATGAGATTACAAAGTTCGACGCGTTTTTTGAGTAGGATTGATTGATTTGATTGATTTGATTGATTGAATGATTGGCGTCATTTTTATGCCATCGAAGGCTAACGGACGATCAATTATCCTTACCACTCTTTCCTTGGATCCTGAAAGTTTAAGCAGTACTCAAGCACGTAACTTTCCCACTTGAATCACAGTGAGAAACGAATGATATGATACACACTGTCTTATACCAATCATCGAGACCTCTGGATTAACAGTCAGAAGCGCTACCAACTGAGCTAAATTTTGGCGTAAGAAAAAAGAGTTTAACGGTTCCTCTCAATATTATTCTAATATGTTAAGAATCATAATGTTTGCTTTAATACGCATAGCAGATATTTATATTTATTGTTACAACTCAGTGCTTAAGTAACAAAATACGGCTCTGTGTACACCTGTCTTATACGTGGTAGCACTATGTGAGGTATACTTGTAAGTTTCACCATGTATAACGCATGAGATACTCAACGATTAAAGGTGATTACATGTTAATAGAAGTGTCCGTCCTTAATATGTCCGCCCGAGACCAGTCCTTCTGCCATATTGATTAAAGATGACACGGCATTAATAGGAGAGTATATTTTTTGTCCATCCGTCAACCTATCTGTTCGTTGGTCTGTCCGCCCATCAAAATCATTGTTTATAATATTCATACATACTGAAATGTTTCAGACTGTGCTGATGAATAAACCAGCAAGTTGATTAAATTTCAAATGAAATAATCGTTTTAACATTAAGCATATTAAGATATATATAGTAAAGTGTAGATAAGTAGATACATGTAGTATAATATAGATAGTACATGTAGTGTATATAGTGTAGTGTATGTAGTCAATGAAATGTAGTTTATGTAGTCTAGATAGTATAGTGTATTTAGTGTAGATAGTGTAGTGTAGATAGTGCAGATAGTACAGTGTATAAAGTGTATATAGTGTAGTGTATGTAGTGTAGATAGTGTAGTGTATATAGTGTATGGTGTGTATATATAGTAGTGTAGATAGTGTAGTGTATGTTGTGTAGAAAGTGTAGTGTATACAGTGTATGAAGTGTATATAGTGTAGTGCATGTAGTGTAGTGTATGTTGTGTAGTGTATGTAGTGTAGATAGTGTAGTGTATATAGTGTATATAGTGTAGTGTATATAGTGTATGTAGTGTAGTGTATGTATGTAGTGCAGTGTAGATAGTGTAGTGTAGTTAGTGTAAGGAGAAAAGTGTATAGAGTGTATGTAGTGTAGATAGTATAGTGTATGTAGTGTAAAAAAGGATAGTGTATAAAGTCTATGTAGTGTAGATTGTATGATGTATAAAATGTATGCAGTGTAAATAGTATAGTGTATATAGTGTATGTAGTGTAGGCACTGTAGTGCACATAGCGTATGGACATTGTGTAGTGTTATGTAGGTAGTGTAGATAGTGTAGTGCAGTGTATGAGCTGAAGTGTATATAGTGTAGACAGTGTAGTGTAGGTAGTGTATGAAGTGTGTTCAATGTAGTGTATGTAGTGTAGATAGAGTACTGTAGGCAGTGTTGATAGTATAGTGTATGTAGTGTAGACACTGTCGTGCATATAACGTATGGACACTATGTAGTGTTACATGTATGTAGGTAGTGTAAATAGTGAAGTGCAATGTATGAATTATAGTGTTTGTAGTGTAAATAGTGTAGTGTATGTAGTGTATGTAGTGTAGATAGTATAGTGTATATAGTGTATGTAGTGTATACACTGTAGTGGATATAGCGTATGGACAGTATGTAGTGTGATGTAGGTAGTGCAGATAGTGTAGTGCAGTGTATGAATTGTAGTGTATGTAGTGTAGATAGTGTAGTGTTAATAATGTATTAAGTGTATTCAATGTAGTGTATGTAGTGTAGATAGTGAAGTGTAGGCAGTGTTCATTGTATAATGTATATAGCGTATGTAATATAGTGTATGTATTGTACGTAGTGAAGTGAATGTAGTGTAGATAGTGTACGTAATGTAGATAGTATAATGTATATAGTGTAATTCAGATAGTATTTTGTTTATAGCGTATGTAGTGTATATGTTTGTAGTGAAGTGTATGTAGTGTAGATAGTGTAGTGCAGGTAGTGTAGATTTTATAGTGTATAGAGTGTATGGAGTGTAGAGAGTGTAGTGTTGATGGTGTAGGTAGTATATTGAAGATAGTGTATATAGTGTAGATAGTATAGTTGGTGTCGAGAGTGTACTTTAGTGTAGACAGTGTAATGTAGATAGCGTATATACAACAGTGAATTCATTTAGCTTTATTTTTCTCTCATGTTTATTTTTGTATTTTTAATCTGTTATTATCAGCGCATGTGCATGACGTAAAAACGTGAAAATTTACCAAAAGATATATAAACTAACGAAGCAAATAGTAATGTTTAACAACAATTACCGTTCGTTTAATTAACAATTATAGTTAACCGCAACGCGTTCAAGCGTACTTTACCTATTGTTGTTGTATTTTTTAAACTTCATTTTACATCGACTGTGAACCAAGTATTTCAAACGTAGTAAAATCACTCTCAAAGTATTTCTGGGCAAAACCAGTACTAAGTATATACGATTAAAGTGTGTTGCTTAAGGAAACCACAAATTGCCGCGACTGGGGGTAGTAGGGGGAGAGTAGGGGGTGTGTGTGTGTGGGGGGGGGGGGGCGATACCACGTCCCGATGGACTACGAGGACAATCAGGAGTGGGACGGAGAGACTCAGACAGAGTTAAGTGTACATTACGAGAATTTCTTCATACAAATCTTCGTTAACAACGTTGATCTTTCGACAACAATAACGTATTAACACTAGACACCTGGTAATTATATTAAACGTATTATTCCTTGGTAGAAATGATAAAGCAATTTTATGACTAAAAACGAATATAATTTACAGATAATTAATTAATTTGTCCTTGTGAAAGAAAAACAATGCAACTTGTACCAGGCACCTGTAGTGCAGATGCGAAACGATGAAAAACAAGTGTAAACTTTAATTTATTGCTAAATAATAATTTGTCATAATTAAGGAAACAAATATCAATGTGTACCAGGCGCCCTGAAGAGTAGAAGGGGCATTATGAAAACGGGAGTATAATGTACTCGGGACATCTGTAAGATAAGTCAACATGTTCGCTTTAAAAGTTTGTCAACAGAGCAAACACCTTTGAGAGATGTTACATTGAGTTTATGCACGTGACTTAATGAGAAATGCAGGGAAAGGGCCAATGTAGTCCGGTTTCCGTTTAATTTTCGTTCGTTTGGTCACCGTTTGAGTTTATAAACCGAGTAAACATGAGCAAGGATGCCGAACGCAGCCCTGATGCGTCGTGAAGAAACGTTCATAGTGATGCCATGGATATACACCGTAGTCTGATTAATATCATTCAATGTAATGTAATGCGTTGTCATGCAATGCAATGCAATGCAATGCAATACAATGCAATGCAATGTAATGTAATGTAATGTTATAATTAATATAATATTGTAATGTAAGGTAAGTTAAGGTCATGTCATGTCATGCCATATCATATCATATCATATCATATCATATCATATCATATCATATCATATATAATATCATAACATATCACATATCATATAATATCATATCATATTATATTATATCATATTATATCATATCATATATCAGTGTCATGTCATGTCATGCAACGCAATGCATTACCTTGTAAATGTAATGTAATGTAATTTAATGTCATGTCATGTCATGCCATGTCATGTCATGAAATGCAATGCAGTGAAAAGTAATGTAATGCAATGTATTGTGACGTAATGTAATGTCATGTCATGCAATGCGATGCGATGCGATGCGATGCGATGCAATATAATGCAATACAGTACAGTACAGTACAGTACAGTACACATAGCATAGCATAGCATAGCATAGCATAGCATAGCATAGCATAGCATAGCATAGCATAGCATAGCATAGCATAGCATAGCATATCATAGCATAGCATAGCTTAGCATAGCATAACATAATATAGATCTAATAAAATATAAATTGTAAAAAGGTAAAACCTATGCAGATGCTTGCATAAAGCAAATACCATCAATTAAAATCGCACAAATTCGGTCAATTGCGTCTGTCGCCGGATACATTCACACAAATTTCACAGTATGCTACAAAATGAGATTATCAACATGTTTTTGGCGTAGACAAATGGAATGTTTTACAATCGTTTCGTTAGTATTCCAATCTGCTAATGTTCATAGTGATTGTTTTATTTTCATTTTTACAAAACTCCAGTGACTAAATTATTTAAAAACGGTTTCCCATGAAACCACTTCCGGATCCAAGCTTTTACAAACTGTTAATGTTGTGAATGATTTTCAACAACATGCATATTACAATATGAATCAGCTTTGCTTGCGATGACGAGTGAAAAATAAACAACTAAAAGGTAAAATAGAAAGACACACTCAAACAATAATTAATCATATACATACATACTGGTATATTTCAGATAGCGGAATAAATGAATATTGTAGGTAAAGGCCATGAGGTAAAATCGTCATATTGTATGTTTTGTTCTTCGTAAGAATCAATGATAAATTGACTGTAGTGCCAACATTCAGTTTCAACTAAAATATTATGTTAAGTGTTCAGGTCATGTGATATCAAAATGTGAATATGTAATAAGTAAATAAAATTCAAATACACCTTCTAAAAAGAGAGCTGTCATGCTTATCTGGGTCACTGGGATGGACTTTTTTACTATTATGTACATGAACTAGTAAATAACCATGGTAATAAATATACAGAACAGTAGACGCACTGATATATGTTGAAACTTAGTTATTTTACATCAATTGTGAATTAAGTAGTAAAAGTCAGAAATGTACTTTGTGAAGGTAGTTCATGCAATGTAGGTTTAGGTAGCTTAATTTGTTTAGTGTAGGTAGTTTACGAAATTACTTGTGTATTATAGTTCAGGTAGGTAATGCAGTGTATGTAGTTTAGGTAGTTTAGTTTGTTTAGTGTAGGTAGATTATGTAGTTTAGTTTGTTGAGTGTATGTAGTTTATGTTATGTACTTAGTGTATTTTTGTTCAGATAGTTCAGGTACTGTTTTGTATTTATTGTATAGTAGTTTAGGTAGTTTAACTTGTTTAGTGTAGGTAGTATAGGTAGTGTACTTAGTGTATTTTTGTTCAGATAGTTCAGGTAGTGTTTTGTATTTATTGTATAGTAGTTTAGGTAGTTTAACTTATTTAGTGTAGGTGGTTTAGTAGTGAAGTTAATTTTGTACTTTAGATATTGTGAATAAAATGTAGATGAATACAATTTTAACTAAATAAGACTCGATACCTTGTTTAGTCATTCGCCGTACGAATATATTGCTGAAGTATTTGTTTGAAATGGTAAACACACGTTTAATTAGCTCTTTATGACAAATCCAAATTGGCGTTAAATATAGTTAATGATTTATGAAGTGATAGTTTACTATGAGCTGTAAGAATAACTAAAAGATAGTATAGTAATACAACAGCAGTTACTAAAAAATAACCATACTAAAGAGATGTTTCTTTGTCGTATGACGCCGTATGACGTCGATATTATGCATGTTTATTTATTTGTAAAATTCCACGTTTACCATGTGTTCAGAATGTATTATGGACCAGAGGCCTACATTGCTAAAACAATTTTTTTGTCGATTATCCAGTGTAAAAAAGTGAAAACCAGAACAAACCTTGATATAATCGCCAGTTGTCTTACATGTCATAAGTGTTCCGCTCTATATATTGGATACTGTTTTCATTTTCTTAAGCTAACATGACTTCTGCACATGATAAACTTTAATTTTGTTCACATGTTTTCTTCATTGACCAGATAGATAATATACGATGGTATTGCATCTCTGATTTGATGTTATTGTTCATTTTTTTTTACCTTGCATCGATAGCTAAACTTGTCCATTCTTTGTGACAATGAGACATAGACAAAACATTCGATCCTGCGGAAATATCTTGTTCTTACATGATTATTGTAAATAATTAATTGGTTAGGTCGCATGAGCGACCGAACCCTATATAAGGGTCACTTTAGAAATTGACTTTGGGAGCTGCCATATTGAAACGTCACGATCACGTGTTACAAGGAAGTCGCCATTGCTTTATGGGATTGTACAAACCGTAAATTGATACTTAAACCAGGTCATATTTACCGGCTGAGTATGTGTAACAATTGATTGTGGCGTTTCATTGCACTAATGGTGTTGAAACTGATCTTTTTTGAAGATTTATCGCCGTTTATGACAGATTCCTGCTGAGTTGATGTAAAGTATTTTCAAATACCGGTAACCATGTATTTAATAATTATTATGATATGCTAAACCCATAACAACGGAAATAATAACAAAATCAAGCAGCTAAAGTTGTTTATTTTATTCGATACAACATAAATATATTATCTTTAGGCATAGCACTACCATATTGGAAACAGGATGTGCTTCCGCGAGTTATTACTGTTGAACAAAGAACAAAAATCAAAGGCGGGCTTGACTTCAGTAAGATGGGGGATGATATTCAAAAATGTAAATTGTTGGTAAAATAACCTGTTTTTACACTCTCATGATTTTATGACAAATTGTTGACATTTCCGTCATAAAAAAAAACACATTGTGTTATGTCTATGCCTCAAATAAAGCATACATTGCATATTTACATTGAAATTAATGAAAAATCAGAAAATGATGATGATTTGTTTATTTTGAATGATTGAAATGTGCAATTATTAGCATTTGCTTATTCTTGAATGTATTTTGGTAAGATTATGTCTTCAATGTGTCATGAGACTATTGTGGTGTAATATATTTGATTGAAATAGGTAAAAAAAAAAATAGGCTCAAATTAGTAGAACACATCAAAATTGAATTCTGTCGAATTAGCGCCTATATATAATGACCATGTGGAAAGTATTATTCTGAAAAAAAAAATTAATATTCAATGCCTGAAACTTTGCAGTATTACTGTATTACTAAAAATTGATAGTACTAAGTGAAAATATTAATACATTTATTTAAATATGCAAAACGAAATGCATAAACATTGATATAATTACATTAAAAAAAGGTTTCTATTAAGCACACCATATTTGCCTTTCCCGTGCAGCCAAAATAAGGCCGTGTCAGACAGAACCTGGTCGGGATTTGCTATAACCCTTGTATTCATTACCCTGTGCGCGGTTGTTTTTTATCTTTCTTTAAGTAAATATGCTGTTTTACTAAAACTTTGCATCTTTACATCAATAAACAAGCATATTTGTACAAATTTACACATTCATTCTCTCTAATTGCCACCTCTTTTTAAGACCTAACAATTGGATGCTTTTTACAACCAGTCAACTTGTTTGTAAATTAAGACCTGTTGCGTACATGAACTATGTGGTCTGTTTGTTGTTTTTTTTTTCACAAATTAATAGAATGCGCATTTTCTTGAGATATCTGTTTACTCAGTACAGTTTGCAAGGACGTACCATTCACAGACAATTACGATCACTTATTTATGGCATTGTTATTGTTTATCTCATTTGTTCCAATATCATGACAATGACATATATATACGCAAAGAAGTTAAAATGTTGTTTTCCGTATGTACTAGAAGCTCTACTCTGAAATATTATTAAAATATTATTGACTATAAAAGTAATGAACCATAAGAGATGGGGATGGAGAGAGTGAGGAGTGGGGGGGGGGGGGGGGGGGGGAGAGAGAATATTACCGGCTATGAAAGTATCAAAGGGCGAGAATATTTCCGGCTATATAAATAATAAAGTTAGAGCCATATCAATACAGTACGGGCGAGACATACACAGACTATTAACATTTGAAAGGAAAGCACAATCAAAACCGATAAAAGATAAACGAGACAGCAACGGCGATACAAGCACCGACCCTAAATGTACCATTAATACAAAATGAAAAAGGTCTACACCTAATATAGCAAGGGGGGTATCAAAAAAGCAAGATCTGGGTAAACATCGATCAAGGGGTATGATGACAAGAACACCGTTAAGAAACCATAACCCAGCGGCAATTCTTTACTACCCAGCGGTCATTACTACCCAATGGCCATTACTGTAAGGTAATTATCTAATCCACAGGCGCCGAGACCAATACAGGTTTGCAACACAACATTGATGAGTGCGATAAATGTTGCACGACTAGTAACTGACGACAGTTAGCATTCCTCGGGTTGCTATAAGAATTCCATGATGAAGACGACGCACTAAGGTGTATGTGTTATATTTTAACTGACGACAATTAGATTTCCTTCAGGTTGCTATAGTAATTCCATAGTGACGACGCACTAAGGTGAATATGTTATATTATTACTGACGACATTTAGCTTTCCTCAGGTTGTTATAGTAATTTCATAGTGAAGGCGCACTAAGGTAAACATGTCATATATAGAAACGACGCCAACTACTTACAGCTATTCTCAGGTTGTTGTAGTATATCCATGGTGACGGTGACAACTAACTAAACTTTACGGAAAACACCGAGCGATGAATCGAAAGTGATATTACACTAGGTTAATATCAAAAGTCTATGTTTAACATTGCTGCACTGTAAATTATGTCATTAATAATATGATGTTACTTTAATTGAGCGTAATGATTTTGTTGGATCTCTTGGGAATTGTATCTATATAATGATCTGCAGGTGCGTGTTTGGGGTTATAACTAGGGTACTGCTGTTGTGAACAGCTGCACCAGTGGGACGGAATACTGTTTACAGCTCTTTCATTACGTGAAATAAATTTGATATTTTCCGGTGACTGGTGCCAAGGAAAACAACATGCGTAAGTGAACATTATAATTATTAAAATGTTTATCGTTGATAAAATGATTCTCATTATGTTAAGTGTTTTTTTATTAATTTATTTATTTTACATTGATTGCGAAATACTTTCTAACATTTTTCTCCCTCAAAGCCTTCCTGTATATAACCAGCATTAGTATGTGCGGATTAAGTGTCCTACTTATTGACACTATACATAGCCGTAGTGAAGGATCGAACCCACGATTTTCCGATCATGGGTCAGATGATCTACCACTAGACCTGCCGCTCTACATGATTAGAGATGTCAGTACTAGTGTTACAAGAACTGGTAGTAACATTATCACTGTCACTTGTAGCATCATTTAAAATTGTCAACACCGAGATTGGTCGCTGAACTAATTAGAATTAATCCGCGGTGTTCCTATTTTTTTTTACATCTGGCGTCAGTTATCAAAAACCTGTACACTTGTACTATGAATTATCAGCTTTCGAGTAAGCTTTTTTTTTAAATATAGTCCTGCACAATCACGTTAACAGCGCTGTCTAGAAGTACATGTTTTTTTTTCGGACAATTTTTACCGTTTTCTTCTTATAAAATGGTCAATATTAATTGATAACGGTTTTAATAACATTTTTAGATTAATTATTTTATTTCTTGAGATAAAATTATAACTTTAATACAGATAAAGCACAATTTATGTTACCGTTATATCTTGTCATTACACCGGGATTGATCTAAAAGTGGGTTTCAAAACAACACATTTTGAACATTCACGCTTGATTGCGCAGAATGCTCTGTACAAGATCTTGAATTTTTCATAGATAAACTTTATTCATTTCACTACAGTATGACTGGTTAAAAAGAGGGATTGGGGTGTTCACGCTAGTTTTATCATAAAATCGAATTCAAATTAAAAATGAAACACTGACATTTTGGACGACGTCATATTTTACGTTATTATTATATAGCAATTTGTTGACATCGTCCGAAATCATAAGCAAAGCTCGTGTTTATTAGGCGTTTCATTTTGATTTAAATTCAAATTGATAAAAAACAAGAGTGAAAACCGCTCTTTATATTCAATCATATATTAGTGAAATTGATAAAGTTTAACAATGTGAAATTCAAGAACTTCTACCCGAGCTTTTTCGCGTAATCAGCCGTGAATGTGCGTAATGATTAGGTGTAAAGGTACCACAAATTATATTCTATCTGCATGAAAGTTATAATCTTATCGTAAGAAATAAAATAAGTCATTTACTAATGTTATCAAAACAATTAGTATGACATCATGAAATTGAAATTGGAATACACTTTTTTAATTCAGGGATTATTAATTCATATTGATTCCGGTATCAAAAATTTATTAATTTTGCATAAATTATATAGAAATGTACATTTGAGCGTTTTACCTTGTGAGATTGACCGCTGGCTGAGGGATCGTGCATTGACTCGGTCAAAAGACATATTATCAAACATTCAGTTCTCGTCAAACATTTGAATTTTGTTTTATGTTCAACATCAAGTAAAATCTAGCTCTTTTATATTTTTTCCGAATAGAAAGTACATGTATTTTGCCGTAGCAAAACTGTTTCCAATGTGTTGATTAGGATTGTTTTAATGGGAGTTTTTTATAACTCTTATTTTTTCTAAAATAGTAGTTCTCATCTGCTCTCTTAAATTTTACAACCAC
The DNA here is from genome assembly GCA_029582155.1 of Panopea generosa. Classification (NCBI taxonomy): domain Eukaryota; kingdom Metazoa; phylum Mollusca; class Bivalvia; order Adapedonta; family Hiatellidae; genus Panopea; species Panopea generosa. The sequence continues at coordinate 10,507,808 of CM055899.1, forward strand.
ACCCCCCACCCCCCGTGACCAAGTGGTCTAAGTCGCCGTCTAAAGATCACCGCCAAGGTCGTAGGCTCGTGTCACGCTTGCTCCAAAAACTTTATGTGAGAAAGTTTGCAAATTACTTGCGGATGGACAGAATTATTCAGCGGCATTAACTAGATAGGTCATATATATATAACCCCATTTAATATATGCAATACAACATGCATTATGCTACTAATTTAAAAACAAGTATTTCTATAAGGCAAATCATAATATTTTCGTGTTGTATATTTTAACACTAGGTACCTACAGCTTTATTGTGTTGACCAGCGCTGTCCTCCTCTTAGGCATGCTTCTCTTAAACAACAATGAAGGCGTTGTGGCCCAAAAAAAGGTTAAGACAGTTGGCCGTTTTTGGAGAAGACCAATTCGAAAGTGCAAAACGATTCGAGTACCGAGATTCAGAAGATCGCGATCGGGATTATAGTACGGAAGAAAAGTAGAGGGGTATAAAAGAATCAGGTATTCGTCTGTTTGTCATCACCAAGTCGTATCTGTAAAAGCTTGTTTCGATAAATGTTTTTATAAAATGCTTATAAGACTTTTATCAATGGATACAATGCTTATTCTGAATGGAGATGCAATGTTTGTTATCGAAACATATTATTTATATAATACTTTATCTTGATACAATCTATTTTATTGATACAATACAGTTTATTGATACAATACTGTTTATTGATACAATACTGTGTTAAATAAAACAATACTTTTTATTTATATTTATTTATACAATACTATTTATTGGTACAATACTGTGTATTTATAGAATACAGTTCATTGATACAATACTGTTTATTGATACAATACTGTGTTTATCGATACAATACTTTTAATTATACTTATTTATACAATACTATTTATTGGTATAATACTGTGTATTAATAGAATACTGTTTATTGATACAATACTGTGTTAATTAATACAATATTGTTTATTGATGCAATACTTTTATTTATACTTATTTATACAATACTATTTATAGGTATAATATTGTGTATTTATAGAATACTGTTTATTGATACAACACTGTGTTAATTAATACAATAGTGTTTATTGGTGCAATACTGTTTACTTTTTACTGATACAAATTGAATACTGGTAATTGATACAATACATTTTATTATTGCAGTTAAACAGCAAATAACCGAATATACTATGGCTAAATCTTATAATAAATAAACCACTTTTATTGAATTGTTTTATTATATATCAATATTTGCCTTAATGTTTGCTTTGAAAATATTTTGGCAATATACATGTACTTTTAATTGAATTATTTTTGTGTTAGAGGTCACATTATTTGAGAAATTCTTCACAAAGCTTCGGGTTTGTATCTGTTTTGTTATTTTCGCTAAGTATTCCCTTTCTAACGACAATATTATACAAAATAACATTTGTCTACTGCTTGTTATAGTTAGTTTATTTCCATTTTTAGTTGTGTCTCAACAAATTTGTTCAAATACCTTCAGTGATTAATTATGGATACATGTTTGATGTTTATTAATAAGTATGGTAACACGTGAATGAAAAATGAGGATGTTAGAGTCGGTTGAATAGTTTCATTTTGACAACTCAAGGGCCATAACTCAGACATCAATTAACAGATTCGCCATATTCAATAATATCCTATATAAATACGGTCTACTTTTTCGTTAAGATTCAATGAAAAATGCTGATGGTATAATGATGACATTGTAAAATAATACAATTGTTAGGATATAAGGGCCATAACCCCATATATCAATGTCTGTGTAGTTAGTTTAAACTATGTGAACATTGCGGAGTGCACACAAAACCAAGTGTTTTTTTTTTTGTCAATTCTGTAGGGGCCGAAATATCAGTCCACACACATAAGACCAAATTATTAAATACTTAAGGATTCACAAATTGCTGGTTGAGATGTTCAGGAATTTGTTTGAGATATTTTTGTTATATAAATTGTGTAAGTATGGATCAAGAAGCGTAATAGTAAACTACTGAAGGGTATTTCTCAAACAAAAAACATCTGATTTGGCCAGTTCAGGGACATGTCCGAAATATGCTGGCATGTATGCATGTATAACCGCTGCGGATGTTTAATGAAGATCAGGCGAATACATGTAATATAATCATGCTCAAACCTACAGACGACATTCACCCAACGCTCGATGTTAGTTTGTGTATGTCAACCAGCAAGCTGCTCACAAACCTATGCACACTCGCTATAGTATGCAAACAGACTGATGCTAACTGATACCATGTCTTCAGAGGTTTCAAACGCAACAGCATCAGTCACCGTTTGACTATTTCATATCTTCTGACGCCCTCAAGCCTTGTTATATGTAGTCGATTTACACGTGTTTTTTTTTTCCTCTTTTCTTTTTTACTTGATAATTGAAGAAATACATCTTCATTCTTCTCAGAGGAAAACATGTTTTTCTCTCCTATAGTATCCGAAGAGATATTTAATTGCATAAGCGGATATCTGATTTCTCTAATCAAGTCAAGTCCGAGAGCTTCTCTTACGTTAACATCGTTCACATCTTTGTTCTCTTCTCTGCACTTCTCTTCACCCCATCTTACACACGCATGATGAACATCTTTTTCCTTCACTTGGAGTTTGTCCGACTCAATTATCAGATGCAGAACATCTTTCCTGAAGGACACGGATCCTATAGATTTTAGAACTGTGTTTCCATTCTTGAATATGTAAGCTAGACTTTGCTTATTCAGATCCTATTCATCAAACGTATGCGCCTGTTGTAGTATTATGCATACATTACCTGGGGACATTTCCGACTGTAGGTTGTTTCATCAATTCTCTTATAAAGCTGCGACCTCGTACTTCTTCCCTAAGTAGAGTAATGACATCACACTGTCTGACGTGATATCACAATTTTCAGAATAGAGGAATCTGTAAAAGATATAACAAACGAAATAAGTACAAAATATTTATATAAGTAGAAAATAAGTAGAAAATGAATCATACATGGATCAGTACAAAATTAAACAATTAAACACTTATATTTACCTATCAACAATATTCATACACGCTTTTGTTGACGTCTATTCAGACAGTGACGTTATCTTGGCACTTGTTTTGCGACACGGTAGGGGAGCGTTTGGTAGTGTTACAATGACACAATTATGTTTCTATTGAATATAGATTACATAACGATGATGACATAGCTAAATATGTGATAACATAAGTTCAACTCGAGCATTATAGTTAAGTGATATGTAAGTGATATATACAAAATCATCCAATCATATTTGTTTTGTTGAATAAGAAAGGGACTTCAGAAGCTGGAAACAATCTCAACATCAGGAATCAATTATGTCACATGATTTCGTCATTGGTCCACAAAACATGGCATAAAACACGGGGCTCCTGTAACATGTATTCGTGTGTCTTAACTTGTCATCTTCTTTCTTCAACAAGAAACGTGACGACACAAATAATCTCTTAATATGCATGTGCATATTGGTTTCTACCAATATTTGTTGGTCTGTAAGCTTTTATCCATGTATGTTATTAATGGAATCTGTGTATTAAATCATATTATTGATATATAAATAATACCAAAAACATGTTATAGGTTTTCATAGTCTTTTGGTTTTCCTCTGCAGAGGCCATCCTTTGTTTGAGATAGCGTTTGATTTCCTGTTTGGAATCACGCTTTTGTTGACGTCTGTTCAGACAGTGACGTTACCTTGGCATTTGTTTTGCGATACGGTAGGGGAGCGGTTAGTAGTGTTACAATGACACAGTTATGTTACAGTTGTACATAGATTACATAACGATGATGACATAGCTAAATATGGGATAACACAAGTTCAACGAGCATTCTAAGTCAGTGATATATAAGTGATATATAAATAGACTTCAACATCAGGAACCAAAATTATGTCACATGATTCCGTCATTGGTCCACAAATATGGCATAAAACACGAGACTCCTGCTGACCAACATGTATTCATGTGCCTTAACTTGGTCCACAAAACATGACATTAAACACGGGGCTCCTGTAACATGTATTCGTGTGCCTTAACTTGTCATCTTCTTTCTCCCACAAGAAACGTGACGTCACAAATAATCTCTTGATGCTGTGAATATGCATATTGGTTTCTGCCAATCCTTTGTCTGTCAGCAAGCTTTTATCCATGGCTGTTATTAATGGAATCTGTATATTAAATCATTTTATTGAATATATAAATAATACCAAAAACATATTTAATGGAGGTTTTTTTTGCTATCCTCTGCGCAGGCCAGTCTATGTAAATGTAAACCCACCACTGATTTTTGTTCTTTATTCGTAAATAATAAAAGTTTAAAAGCTTGTCATTCATAGAGAGGCCCAAATGAAAGAAGTGAAACTTACATTTTACTGTTTATCAGCCTCTGCACTGTCATAATATGATGGGAAAAGTAGGGGTCATGTGTCATATAAGAGATGTTTTCCTTTTGAGGTTGACAAACAGTAAAATGTAAGTTTCACTTCTTTAATTTGGTACTCTCTATGAATGACAAGCCTTCAAATTTTTATTAATTAAAATAGAATAAAGAACAAAAAACAATGGTGGGCTTACACCTATAAGAGAGACTTGAGTGAGATGGGGGTGATTTTCCAAAATGTTAATTATAGGTAAAATAACCTCTTTTTTACACTCTCATAGTCTTAAATGACAAATTGGAGACATTTGCTTCATAAAAAAACAACATTTTGGCAAGTTTATGCCTCAAATAAAGCATATATGTGCATATTTACATTGAAATTTCATGAAAAATCACAAAATTTTGAAGATTTTTTATTTTGGATGATTGAAATGTGTTATATTTAGCATATACATTGTATTGAATAATGTATTTTGGTAAGATAATGTCTTCAATGTGTCATGAGACTATTTTGGTGTCAATATTTTAATGGAATTAGGTAAAAAAAAATATTTTTGGTAAAATTAGTCAAACACATCAAAATTGCATGTCGGTCAACATCTCGCGCCTGTATATAACGGTCATGTAAAAAGTGGTATTTCGACAAAAGTTTCAGTATTTAATGCCTGCAACTTGACAGTATTACTTCAAATTGATAGTACTTAGTAAAAAAGAGGTAATTATGAAATAAAAAAAAAAGTTTCCTTATAGGCATAGTACCACCATTGCAAAAAAGGAAGTGCTTCCGTGGGGTAGTCGTATAATGGCGGTTATAAATAATCCTCGTTTCTTCTTCTTTAAAAATGCATTTTCCTTATTTTAATGCTCATTTTTTTATTTGAATAGTTTTATTGATGTATTTTGAACATTTTGATAGCATTGTCATGTTTGAATTGTGAATTTAGAAAAAAAAAATGATGCTTTGAAATTGGGATATGAATACATGATTTCGGAAGTCTACTTTCACTTTGTAACCAGTGTACACACTGAGCAGAAAAAAATCTCTTATATGACACATGACCCCTACTTTTTTCATCATATTTTGATTGTGCATAGGTTGACAAACAGTAAAATGTAAGTTTCACTTCTTTAATTAGGTACTCTCTATGAATGACAAGCTTTCAAACTTTTATTATTTACTATAGAATAAAGAACAAAAATCAATGGTGGGTTTACACCTTAATACTATTATCTACTAGTAAATAGCAAAGGTAATAAATATACAAAACAGTACAAGCACTGATGTGTAATTAAACGTATTTATTTTTCATCGATTGTGAATTTATTAGGTAGTCTAAGAAATAAGAAGTTTGTTTGGTGTAGGTAGTTTATGTTATGTATTTGTGTGTTTTAGATCACTGACAGGTAGTTCATGCAATGCAAGTAGTTTAGGTAGTTTAATTTGTTAAGTTAAGATTAGTTTGTGTAGTTAAGCTAGTTTGCTGTAGGTAGTTTATATACTGTACTTAGAGTATTTTTTCAGATATTTTATGTAATATAAATGTTGTGTAGTTTGTGAAGTGTTGTTAAGGTAGTTTGCTGTAGGTAGTTTATATACTGTACTTAGAGTATTTTTTCAGATATTTTATGTAATATAAATGTTGTGTAGTTTGTGAAGTGTTGTTAAGGTAGTTTGCTGTAGGTAGTTTATATATTGTACTTAGAGTATTTTTTCAGATATTTTATGTAATATAAATGTTGTGTAGTTTGTGAAGTGTTGTTAAGGTAGTTAAATTTGTTTAGTGTAAGAAGTTAAGTAGTGAAGTTAGTGTACTGTAAATATTGTGAATAAAATGTAGATGAATACAACTTTAACTAAATAAGACACGAAGATTGTATAGTGATTTGCCTTACGAATAAATTACTGAAATATTTGTTTGAAATGCAAAACAAATGTTTAATTAGCTATTTATGACAAACCAAAACTGGCGTTAACTAAAGTTCATGATTTATGTAGTGATAGTTTAATATGAGCTGAAAGATTAACTTAAATACAGTTTTGTAATAAAACAGCAGTAAACCAAAGAGATGCTTCTTTGTCGTATGTTGTCCATAGTATGTATGTGCATTAAATAATGGGTAAAAGTCTACGTTTGCCATATGTTCAAAATGTATTATATACCAGAGCAGAGACCTACATTGCTAAAATGAAAGTGTCGACTGTCCAATCTAAAAAAAATGAACAACCAGAATACACTTTGATATAATTGATAATTTTCTTACATGTAATAAATATATGTACGTTTTTCTATCAGTTAATAACCTTAACATTTATGGATAAACGTATTTGAAAGCATTTCATATGTTTGAGTTCATCCCTGTTTCTTGGATACTGTTCCGCCAAATCCCACTACTCTTGGTCCATAGTTTTGTATTGAGACAAACGTCACATCATTCAACATGATCCTCAGATAACATGACCTCTGCGCGTGATTAACTTTGAATCTGTTCACATGCTTTCTTAGTTAACCAGACAGATGAGATACGATGGTATTGCCTCTCTGTGTTGATGTTATTTATTTAGCTTTTACCTTCGGTCGATACATAAACTTATCCATATTGTGTGACAGTGCGATACAATCAAAACATTCGCTCCCGCGGAAATGTCTTGTTCTTACATGATGATTGTAAATAGTTAATGTTTAGACTGATTCATGTTGTAAACTGTTAATGAGTAAGTATGTGGTTTGTTTTTTGTTTGATTAATTTATAAATGGCAATTGTAAACATAATGCGTTTTTACTTATGATATCTGTTTACGACAGTGCAAAAACGTACCATCCACAGACAATCACGTGTACTTAATTTGTTCATAATAATTTGTACAAGTAGCTTGATAATTATGTAAAAACGAGAAGAGGCTAGCAATATTGTTTCCGCTTATGTTATATAAGCTCGACTGATTCATTATTGGTTATAGAAGTAATGAACCGATGGGGTGGGGGAGTAAGGGAGATAATATTTTCGGCTATAAAATTATAAAAGTATAAAGGGCAAGAATATGTCTGGCTATATAACTAATAAAGCTAGAGCCGTATCGATACAGTATGAGCGAGACATAGACTGAACATAACTATATGAAAGGAAAGCACGATCAAAACCGATCACAGATAAATGTACCATAAATACTAATTGAAAAATGCCTAATGATAGCAAGGGGCGTATTACAAACCAGAGACCTAAGTGAACATCGCCTAAGAGATATTATGACAAGAAACAGAAGCGGTCATTAGTATAAGGTTATTATCTAATTCACTGTACAATATGGATGTGTATCGTCAATTGTAAAGTGAAAGCTTGTATAAGACGAGACTCCACAGGCGCCGAGTCCAATGCAGGTTTTCACCACAACATTGACGAGTACAATAAAAATGCACGACAAGTAACTCACGACAATTAGCCTTACTCAGGTTCCTATAAGAATTCCATGGAGAAGAAGACGCACTAAGGTAACCGATTGTTAAATTTATAACTGATGACAATTAGCTTTCCTCAGGTTGCTATAGTAATTACATTGTGACGACGCACTAAGGTGAGCATGTCATATTTATAACTGACGACAATTAGTTTTCCTCAGGTTGTTATAGTAATTCCATAGTGACGACACACTAAGGTTAACATGTCATATTTATAACTGATGATAATAACCTTTCCGCAGGTTGCTATAGTAATTCCATAGTGACGGCGCGCTAAGGTAAACATGTCATACTTAAAAACGACCCCAACTCCTTACAACTACTCTCAGGTTGCTAAAGTATATCCATGGGGTTAGGTACCAACTACTTGCATTTTAAAGGAATACTGTCCAGAATTATAAATAGAGAATATTTGATGTGTGCTAATTTATTATTGAATTTTTAAACCACTTGGCGATCAAACATTATGCAAGGCATAACCGAGTTTTATATACTATATTACAAACACGTTCAATTACTTCCATGATAAATGAACACAAATGTAAGATTTTTTATTACACTAGGTAAATATCAAAAGTCTTGGTTTTACATTCCTGCACTGAAAATTATGTGATGCATAAAACGATGTTTCGATTGAGCGTATTTATTATGTTGAATCTCTCGGATATTATTTATAATGATCTACAGGTGCGTGTTTGTGGTTATACCTAGGGTACTGCTGTAGTGAACAGCTGCACCAGTGGGACGGAATACTGTTTACTGCTCTCTCATTACGTATTATAAATTTGATATTTTCCGGTGACTGTTGCCAAGGAAAACAACATGCGTAAGTGAACATTATCATTATTAAACTGTTTATCGTAAAATGAAATGAATTTCATTATGTTAAGTGTTCTTTTTTTACCAACATATTTATTTTACATTGAGTGTGAAATAAGTTCTAATAACTTACACAAATCAAGGTCAAAGTCTTCCTGGATAGAACCAGAATTTATTATGTGTGGATTAAGTTTCTTGCTTAAGGGCACTATACATAGCGGAGGATCGAACCCACGAGTTTCAGATTATGGGTCCGATGATCTACAACTGGACCATATGCATAGCATGATAAGAGATGTCAGTTCTAGTGTATTGGTAATATCATTATCACTGCCACTTGTAGCATCATTTAAAATCGTATTTGTTTACATCTGGCGTAAATTATCAACAAAATATCTGTACACTTGTTATATGAAGTATCAGCTTTCGAGTTAGCTCATTTTTAATATAGTCCTACAGAATCACGTGAACAGCGCCGCCTATCGGTACTTTTTTTTCCAGACAATTGTCAACGTTTTGTCCTTATAAAGTGGTCAGTTTTATTTGAAAACTGTTTTAATAACATTTTTAAATTACTAATTTTGTTTCCTGTAATAAGATTATAACTTTAATACAGATAAAACACAGTTTATGCTACCGTTACATCTTGTCATTACAACGGGATATATTAAAACGTGGGTTTCAAAACAACACATTTTGAACATTCACTCTTGATTGAAAGCAAAAGTGCTCTGGTACAAGTTCTTGAATTTTCCATTTGATAAACTTAATTAATTTTACTACAGTATGACTGGTTAAAAAGAGGGGTGTTTACTCTATTTTTTTCCTAAAATCAAATTCAAATTAAAAAATATGAAGCACTGGAAAACATACGACGCCTGTCTGCTATTTCGGACGAAAGCAAATATCAAACGTATTTCATTTTAATCTAGATTCAAATTGATGACAAAAATCTTGCGTTTTGTTCCATCATATAGATTGTGAAATTAATAAAGTTAAATATATACGCAATTCAATAACTTGTATCGGATATTTTTCGCGTAATCAGTCGTGAATGTTGCAAATCCCCACCTGAACAGATCAAATGGAGCCACCTATGTGTTTAAAATAGGTAATAGTATTAGTTGTATAGTTTAAAAATGGTTACCGTATATATTTCTATTATGACGTTATGAAATTGGAATACATTTGTAGTATAGGCGTCTCTTTGGTTGTAAACAAACGGGCACCAGGTTGTTGACCTAGTTTCTATTTATAGTAACTCATTTGCATATAAGCGATTTGGATCATAGCGCATGCGCCAGATTGACAACAGGTGCGCGGCGGCCTTGTTGGATGGCTACAGATGGTGACATGTTTGCGAATGTGTGGTGGCCATTTTGGATGTTCGTTATTGTGCGGTAATAATTTAATTTAGAAGGCGACTGACGTCATATATAAGTTTAGAACGATAGTCATGCGTTTGATAAGAAAGTCTCAAAATATACATAGCTGACTTGTATACTCGATCTAGGGCGTGGTCGCGGACATTAGTTGGGTCAGGCCCTCAGCCATAGAACGAGACGTTTTAGTGACAACCGTTTCTTAAAAAAATAAACATGAACTACATCTTTTTATATAACAACTACTACTAAAATTTTAATAACAAATAATTAAATCTCACTGTAATAAATAGGTGAATAAATAATTAAAAATAAATAAGTGAAAAAATAATTAAACGTAAATATAGACTCTATAACTTACTTACATATTTCTTCTCCAACGGCCAACACTCAAATGAACGCCCTACGTTTATGAGACGTTTTAGTGACAACCGTTTCTTAAAAAATTAAACATGAACTACATCTATTTATATAACAACTACTACTGTAATAAATTAGATTAATAATAAAAAATATTTAAAACTAATTGTAATAAATAACTGAATAGATAATTAATCATAAATAATAAAGCATTAACACTACTTAAAAATTAAGTAGACGCTGTATTATAAATAACATGTTTCTTCTCCAACGGCCAACACTCAAATGAATTTCCTACGTTACACAAGACACAAAGTGATTTCGCGTACGACTTTTCTATTTTTAGATATAGCATTTAACAACCATTGCATCAACTGAACCCCACGCTAAGAGATTAGTGTCAAGCCTAGTATGTGTCTGTTCTTGTATTAACACGATACATAAGCCCTAAGCGGATTAGTCAACACACGCCGGATACACAACAAAGGCCTATAGATATGTCAGAGTTAATACCTTTACGTGTCCCCAGTATGTTTAGCGTCTACCGGATATGAACACAATAGCCCATTCATCAGCCAAAAGTTAATTTCTTTAACGTCGCCTGACTGTCTAGCGTTTGTTTACTTAGGCACGGAAGTGTAACAATAGTGTATTCGAGTGTCAAATTTAATCACCGGACGTCGTAACAATAGATCAAAAGATCCTTTGTGTACACGTTCTATTTAAAGTCAACGAAATTCAGTACATGACCTAGCTTGTCGGGCCGTGCTTTGTGTGACCAAAGCTAGTGGAAATTTTTTTAACAAAAGATTCTATTTATGAGTGTACCGGTGCAATATGACTATTGACTCTTACCAAGACGGTAGATGTCGCTAGTGGTATCATTTGAGTCATGACTGTGAACACACATGTACTGGATTTTTTAAAGCAATAGGTAAATACTTTATTTAAAGATAAAACATGATTTTATTTGTAACGTAGATGTTGTTGAACAGTATAACACAAATTTTACAGAAAAATGAAAGGTTCGAACCTTTAACCAGAAGTTTGAAAAAATTGTTCCGAAGTAGGACAAGTTATATATTTTGGAAAGGTATGAACGAGTACATTACGAAAAATATGGTTCCCACCGGAAATGACGTCATAAAATAACTTTTATGCATGAACGTAGCATATCGAACGAGATATTTTTGGAAAGGTATTGAAAAGCAGATTTCAAATATACTAGGTTTATTGGTATAGCTGATTATTTTTTCGATTTATGTCTGAAACAAAAAAAATACTTTAATAACGAACCAAGTATGGTACCATATGAAAGAAAATGGCGCGCAATTTTCAAATATGTTATTGTTATAGGTCTAGGACGACTCCGAGCTGAGATATAGACGTTTGAACAAACCGGAAGCGACGTTATAAACGATCGATTTTTTAATGCGTGTCCGTAACTTATTGAGTAATATATCATTGGAAAAGTATTGGAAATACAAATTTAACAGTCTACCTATTATAGGTCTAGGACGAGCCATAGCTGAGATACGGTCGTTTAAATAAACCAGAAGTGACGTCATAAAATTAAACTTCATCGTAGAATATTCGTTTTGGTAATGTTAGAGTCACTCATAAGGAAAATGTATTGCGTATAGATATTTCTCTTACCGTTTTCGAGATATCAAGATTTAAAAGTTGTGTGACGTCACACAATTTAACGCTTTATTGCGCCGAAATTTCAAACGATCATTACCTGGTCATTTTTTTAGATAAAATAGACTTTTCGGTTATCGTACAAAATAACTTTTTAGGCTCTATCAGTTGATATAATCGGACCGGAAGTGGAATCACTCATGCGTAAAAAGGTCATTTCTTCATTATTTATATGTCGATTTCAATAAACTTGGAGACTAGATACATTAGTATTTTCTAAAGATTTCAGAATCAAATCCAATATGAAAATGAATGAAATGTGTAACGAGTAGATAATTGTATTGTAGAACGTTTTGATTTGAACTATGTCTTAAAATGAAAGTTTATGAATGGTATATTGTAATGTTGTTATATAAAAGATATTGTGCGCGTCTAGACATGATGCTATATTCTATAAATAAATAACCTATCAGCACGAGCGTGACGTGATGATCTATACATAGGCACAATACTGAATTCTGGCTACCAAAGACCAGTGATCATTTGAACTAGATCACTAGAACGGACAACATGATTACCAACGTTGTGTGCTGTACAGAATTACATTGTTATATGTTTGAAAGACGTTGTGTCAAATTGTGTAAACAATGAATATAACCAAGCTAAATTTCAAGCGGCCATATGGAAACATAAACGGATAGGTGGGACGTGTATGGTGTTAACCAATGGAAAACTAATGGTTAATGGAAAAGTAAAATCCATACGAAATCCAGGCAACGAGTTAGACGTTATGCTAGACTTATACAATGGGTTGGTCGTGTCAATAAAACGTATTGTTTTATCAACCATTAGTGCACACTACAAATTAAACGGTCCATTGGATGTGAACACACTCGCTAAACAATATGGTGGAACTTACGAAGCAGAACAGTTTCCGGCAGTCATGTTTGTGAAGGATACCATTCACTTTACGTGTTTTCATACTGGTACTGGTACAATAGTTTACATGAAATACAATCAAATGAAGTATGAGATAGTAACACAATTGGTATCAAGACAGAAAGACAATTCTATGATACTGTTATACCTACGTTATTAGAAATGTAGATATTGTAATTGTGGGGGTGGGGTGGGGGGGGGGGGGGGGTGGACTGCTCTAACCCCATTGTATTGAGAGGAGTTAATAAAAACGTTGTGTGTTGTGTTTTCATTGGTAATCAAAATAGCGACAAGTCTATATTCTATTTTACAATATTTTTTTTGCATCATTATTTACATTTGTTGAACAAAACGTGTAACAATACGTTCATTTTCATTGTCACTAAACATGTTCCGGCATCTTGTACTTTAATCGTATTGTATTTATAACAACGTTCATTTCTGAGTAATACACGTTTAAATAAGGTTGTGATAATATTCTGGGTGGTGCCCATTAGAATCAAAGAATTCTGATGGTCCTCGGTGTGGAAGGTAGACGACGGTCCAATGCTGACCTGGTCGATAACTCTCGTCGGTGTTCACGATATAAATACGAGGTCGATATCGTTTGTTCATGTTTAGTTGATCGGCAGCGCAAACACCTCCATATTGTTTAAACGTTCAATTTCTTGTGTACGCATTACTCCAAAGTGACGTTCATATTACTGTCAATTTTCATCAGTGATGTAAACTGAGCATACACGACTGTGCACGGTACATACATTACTGTGCACGGTTCCGGCAATGGCTCGGTAAAATTGAGCTCTAATCTCTTATGTCCTCTCTATATGTCTCGGTTTCTTTGATCTCCGTCTATGTTGAAAACGTACAAACAATACCCGTTTTTGAATGTATGCCTGTTTATTCACTCCAACTCGCTAACTAGTGGCTGGATAAAGACGGTCGTAGGCGTCAATGAAGTTGTCACCCTTTTAATTGGGCTGTAAAGGATCGGTAGGTACTGATTGTCCGTCCACAAAAAAGCCCGAGTAGTTACAGTTGTAGTGTTGAAATTTAAACGGATTCTTGGTATAATTTCTGTGATGCACCGATGACGACACGATCCCTACAATAAGTTTATTAGGGATATCTCCTTGAAATAAATCGTCTACTCGTCTACTTGCCCCTTGAGGATTTGATCAATGACTTCGTGTAAGGATAAAGAGCCTGTGTGTCTTTCAACACTCCCGTTTGAGATAGTAGAACTGCTGGGTTCACTTTAACCAGGGCCACTTTTAGGTACAAATTTGTGATCTTAACGTTATAGCCCGTTGCTGGTGACATCAAACGAAATCTGTCGGCATTTTGCCATAATTTAAGATGAACGGGTACGCCATTAAAAAGCGCTTTCTCTTGTTGACACAGATCGAGAGGTAAATGACCGATAAGATCGACTTCCTTGCTTTCTGGGATGAACCCTGCTCTTAAATATAATCCATTATTGGTACCAGCGGGAGAAGGATTATCAAAGTCAGGGTCATATTTGAAAAACAGTTGACTTTGTAGTTCATGTGCAGTTGTAGTGCTGAGTAACTTATCCAGGTACCTTTTGTAAGCATAATTGTTTTCGATTTTGCTCACTGGATGTTGCTGAATCTTGAGGTCCACTTGTGAGAAAAGAGTGTGCAAGGGAGCATTAGTCAATCCCATGAGATCATCTGTGTCAATATTGGTTCCATCGTTCTTAATGATTTTTAGTTTGACGTAGAGTAAAGTTTGACGTATATCCAAGTACGACGTAGATGATCCGTCAATGTAAAACTCAATCACAGAGCCTTCTGTTCACTGATTAAAAGGTATATACTGTGTCTATGATATTTTTTGGGATGCCGTCTCTACGCGATTAGGTTGAAATAATGACAAGTCTTCGTATTGTACATCTTCCCTCTTTAGGATAGGTAATCATCAAGCTCTTGATACGTGAGGACGGCTTTCGTTTCTTTTGAACAGTTTTATTTTTGGTAGACTTTCCCTTATGTTTTTTTGGTCGGCCGTTTAGAGTTTTCCTAGTAGGTTTAAGAGTGATTGGCACATCCTTATTAACTTTTTTCTCTTTCAGTTCGGATTTGGCGAGATTCACGGCTTGTTTTACCGAAGACACTACGGTGATTTCGGGTTTGATGGTGCCACTTATCTGATACACAACGTAGTAGCCTCTAGAATCTTTACGTAATTTTCCTTCTGTCATCCTTCGGAAATGCTTTGTCCATTTTTCTACGTCCATATTTTCTTTGTCAAATGTAAAGTGCAATACAATACGGTCCTATCTGTTTCCTGTAGTAGTTGTGTCTTCCCCTTATAAAAATTCTAATATGTGACAATGTATCCGTTTTCACTTGGATGTAGTAAGGGTCTGTGAATGTAAATAATGCTTTATTCTTTTTTTCTCTACGTACACTTCTTAGTACTGGAGTTAATGTTTCAGCCACATAGGATTATTGACAAATGTCCGAACAGACGTAAAATAAATCCTCTCCTATATCAAAAAAAGAAGTAATGACCCATGACTACTATATACAAAGTACGTTATTACACTCTTATAAGTTTTTCAGGGTTTTCCAATCGGTCCTTGCCTCTGCGATTCCTTCGTCAATGACTGGTGTCATTTGCTTTAAACTCCTCCACTGGTTCAAGTCCAGCTGTATACCGATTGGTGTGGCATTTCCATTAATAAATATTCTAATGTCCATAAACACTAGACCGTCCTTATTACAAACTGTAGCATAGGTATTGTCACGTAGAGAATATTGCTTACCGTAAACACAAAAGGACTGGTTCAGATTAGGTTTCATGTCGACAGGCTTGACTTCAATAGGACAGTGGAATACACCAATCATGACGATTCCCGGCAATGCACATGTACTTAAAATGAGTATAACGCCGATCCATTTAATAATGGTCAAATGAAATTTAATATTTCTTGGCTGTTGTTCTCCAAACGGTTCTAACATGTGACTCTCCACACTAAGAATATTGTTTGACACCTTTTTTAGGAATCCAACTATCGTATTTCTTGGGCTAATGTTACCAGTGCACCAACACTTCTTTCTGTTTGTTTCTCGTCCTTTTTATAGTATCAGTTCTATATAAAACGCTGTAGTGTCGTTTACATTGTCTGCTTGCAGCTCAGATCCATAAAATGTCCCTTCTATCTCTTCCCTGGACCAATCTTCTAGAGTATATACGTGGATATCTTCTCTCTTAATTCTCGTTTTGAATTTTAAACAATTCACCTGTCCACTTTTGTGAATATTCTCTGTCGAATATTCCTCTCACGTGTGATATACGTACAACTTGTCCTATTTTGTACTTATACCTAGTCTTCGGTTTACTCTTTGTTTGCTTCGGGTTTGACTTCCCCTTATGTGTTCTCAAAAGGTACTGTTCCAAACAATTTTCACCTTATGTTTCTTTATTGACAGAGCTTGGAGAGCTGCCTAAACTCCGATGCACTGTGTTATTGTAACTATACACCGTATCATTCAATACATTAATATAACGTTTTGTTCTTTCTTCATGACATAGCGGAGTAGTTTATGCTTTATGTTTTAATGATTCTTTCCACGTAATTCGCTTTGGGATTATTTTGTGTCACAAAAATGATGAATTCCAACGGTCTTCGGATAGGCGGAAATCTTTCTGTTACGGAATTCCTTCCCTTTATCGGTCCTAATAATATTAGGCCGTCTACGTTGATTCATTATGTGGCTTAATGCTTTCACAACTTCTTAAGCTTCTTTCATTTTTAATGGTTGACACCATACATATCTAGAAAATACGTCAATCGCAACCAGTAAATATTTGTAACCGTCGTTGTCTTTGATTAATTGTGACAAATCAGCCAAATCTATATCCCATTGTGAATCTAATCGATCTCTCTATTTCTGGGAAATTTACGACGTGCGCCACGAGTCAAAGAATATGACTCTTAATCTTGTAACCATTTTCTGATTCTGTATCTTCCAATTTAAAATTTTCCTTCAGATTTCACCCCATGACACAGTTTGTCTGGTCCCGCGTAACTACCCCGATGGTTGACATCATAATAAATAAAGGTTAAATACTTCTTCCAATCAGACATGAATCCACTTTTTAAATTATTCTTAGGTATTCCAGGAGGGCTTATTTTCTTATTTGGAAGTTGTGTTGTCTCAGTCGATAGAACTCTTGTGAGTGTGGTAGGTAAATGTGTCTCTTGTAAACCTCTATAAAATTCCACTATTCCTTTCAGTTGATGACCCTTATGTTTGTATTGACTATCTTTCAGTAAATGTGTTATATGTGATCCTGATACGGTTGACCCTTTGTAAATAATTCACCAACATTATTCCAATTTAATGTGTTTTCGGGGTCCCTCATGATATGAGCTAATATAGATCCGGTTTTGTATTTGTATCGTTGAGGCATCGAATCTAATATATGTAATGATTGAAGTCGACCCCCTCCGTATTATTCCATTTCTTCTGTAATAAATGACTCACGTTGTGGCTGTTGTGGTTGATCTGGTTGATGATAATTTTGTTTTATTAAACGTTCATATTTATCATATGGTAAACGTATAGATTTTTTCATTCCATTTAACTTTTGAATGCCGGTTCCACGGATTTCAGAAGTGAGCAATGACACTGCTTTGTCCACACAACAACTCTTTTTTCTTCTTTAGCCTGATTGACGAATCGCCAATTTGCCTGATGACTTTTCAGTGCTTCTTCAACTGTGTCTTCTTGGAAGGGGTGAGAGGTAAAATACTTCGCAGCAGGTTCACAACGATGTGAATTAATGCCCGCAATTGATCGTTCGTGATGGTATCCAATAATTGTCTTTTTTGAAGTTTTGACGTAGTTGACATCAACAATTGGAAAAAGCTCCAGTGTTTCTTAACCAAGTTGAACATCTTGCTTTAACTTGTATCGATACACCCTTATACACTTTTGTAAACAATGGGGTTTTCTCCAGGAAATATTCGGCTTCTCAACCGATTATTATCTTCAGCTTGTGGTGATAAATTAATAACTAAGTAAGGATACGGTTCTTTGATTGCATCTTCATAGACTTGTATAAGAATGTTACGCTTATGAGGAAACATTTGTGCATTCAAGTGTCGAATCTGACTAGTCCCCTCTTATATACTTAAACAACACCAAAAACAAACTGTTCAATGCAATGTTTATCGCCGATCTACCTTGACCGTATAAGTTCTGTACAATAAAGATCACACTTAAACGACGATGGCGACATCCTTGAGTAAACAGCAACTCCATCTCATTGTTTTCTATCATGTGTTGTTGTAGGTCATCCAGTACAACGAGACAATGTGACCTTTCTGCAAACTCTTCAATATCAGCTTGCGTAGGTAATCCTTCATGTAATGTGAGATTCGGTATCCTTTTTTCCATCTCTTCAAACAAGGTTTGATATATACTGTAACAGTATATAACATTCTTTGGTGGATCTCGTACATACATTCCACTACTGTTCTGTAAAAGTTTGTACACCCATCTAGATTTACCACTCCCCGTTGAACCAGAGACCATGATGCTTGAGCATGGCACAAAATGTAGTAGACTCTACGTTTCCCACATGTGTTCCTTTATTTTCTTTAGGCCCCCAGCTTAGGGCACTCTGTGGTGTCATCGTATCCAACGATGGTTCTTTTTTCGTTATTGATGTGAGATTATGAACTTGTTTCATATGAATTCGTAGACTTCGTAAACCTTTAGTCAAACATATAGGACAGTATTTTCTTACACGTCCCATGTTTGTATTAAACTATATATGTACATCCCCTTATGGCTAATCTAACAATGACATTGCTTCATGACAAGTGACCCTGAGAGTGGCCCTGAGAGTTGCCCTGAGAATGGCTTGCGTGGCCTGCGTGGCCTTGAGAATGGCCCACATGGCCCTGAGAATGGCCCGTGTGGCCCTGAGAGTGGCCCGCGTGGCCCTAAGAATGGCCCGCGTGGTCCAGAGAATAGCCCGCGTGGACCTGAGAATTGCCCCACGTTGCCCTGAGAATGGCCCGCGTAGCTCTGAAAATGGCCCTCATGGTCTTGAGTGGTCATAAAATTGTCAAATATGAAGTCTGAATTGCTATTAGTTAAATGGTAATATAAAAACAATAAAACACAATCATTCTTTACATCTTTTATTTACATGTTATGATGAAAAACTTACAAAAGTACAAATATTGACTATGTTAAAAGAAGTAATAATAAGTAATATATTTCAGGTTTTAATATATATACAGTACGGGAACCGTTTTATTACCGAGTTTTTACGTTTCAACGCCGTTTCGACCACGTTTGTGATGCGCTAATTCGTTGGTTCGTTGGTTCGTTTGGAAACTAACAGTTTAGGGTACTTATGCACATTCGCACCGTTTATCCATTTCTATTCTGCGCATGCGCAGCGTTTTACCGTTTCAGTTTGTGTTATTCGCATGCGTAGCGTTTTTCAGTTTCACTTGATTAATATGTTAATGTGTGTTTTGATTAACGCTTATTCATTATACAATTGTGTGTAATGAATACCAGCTGAGTTTATGATTAGTAGTTTTCGGTTATCATTCAATTGGTATTTTTTATTTTGAAATCAAGGTATATCGAAAACTTTACATTCTCCAGTGAATAGCAATTCCATCATGACAATGTTTGTTTATTTCAGAAACTTCTCTCGTATGTGAATATTTTCAATTCAATATAACGGTATAATTAACATACGTGTATATATAAAAAAAATTATATTGAAACAATAAGAATGTTTGGCTAGGTAAATAGTTGAATTGTTCATTGATATAATTAAATGATTTACGTCTCTAAATAAGGTACCTAGCTAGTGTGTACAAATTTAAAGACCAAACATGAATCTTTGAAAGAACATGTGTTTTAATTAATGACATCAACTTGCAATCATGCGACTACCGATGCGTATCGCAACATCGGGTAATTTCGGACAGATATGTCAAAATTATTTGGTGTTGCGAGTTTTCGTTACAATGCTGTGTAAACATCACAGGATTAGAGAGGCGTGTCGAAAGCTTCGGGATAAAAGGTGTGAATACGTTGATATCGCAAATTCACTTGATTAAAATACAAATTATAAGTAGATATATATCTATTTGAAAACTGAAATATTGATTTTATAAGCGTATTTTTATTATACTTCCTGAAAGGACCAGATGAAAATATGTCACGCTGGTGTGAAATATGGCGTTTACCCTAGAAATCGACATATACGTCAAATAAATGGTTTAACTCTAGCACAATCTCACTGAAGAATATTTAATACATGGCCTCGATAAATGACAGGCATATTTTATGTAATTAGATCGAAGGTTAAACGCAGTAGCCGTATTTAAATTTAATAATAAATTAATATACTTAATTTCCTCATTCAAATTAATTTGTATTGCTAAATAGTAAATAAAAACACACGAGGTAAAAACCATTTTATCAACGTATATAATTATATAACAGAAAATGAAATATAGGTATAAGTTTCCTCAATACACCATGTGTATTTGTTCATTACGGCCAATACGTGTTCAATAAAAAATATAACCATAAAACCAAAAATTAATTCACATGTATTGTAAAAAACTAGATACAGATGTCTATAAACTACAGATTCCCATGGTATTCGAATTGCACGCTATCTAATGTCAATCTGGTTTACACGGATCGATAGATGAAAAAATATTGTAATTATATTCTGAAAATTGCTATTCCTACTACCACCACTTCTACTACTGCTACTACTACTACTACTTCTACTACCACTACTAATACTACTACTACTACTACTACTACTACTACAATTACTACTACTACTAAAACTACTACTACTTCTAATAATAATACTAATACTAGTATTAATACTGCTGCTAATACTGTTGCTGCTATTATTACTTCTACTACTACAACAACTACTATTGCTACTGGTGCTGCTTCTGATACTACTACTACTACTACCACTAACAATATTACTACTTCTACTCCTACTACTACTACTTATACTACTACTACTACTACTACTACTACTACTACTACTACTACTACTACTTCTTCTACTACTACTACTACTACTACTACTATTACTGTTACTAATACTGTTGCTGCTGTAACTACTCTACTACTACTACTAAAATTAATGCTGATGCTAACAATGTTGCTGCTATCAATACTACTACTACTACTACTACTACTACTACTACTACTACTACTGCTACTACTGTTATTGATGCTGCTACTGATACTATTACTACTACTACTATTACTACTTCTTCTACTACTACTACTTCTACTACTACTACTACTACTACTACTACTACTACTACTAATACTGCTACTACTACTACTACAACTACTACTTATACTACTCATACTACTTATACTAATTATGATATTAATACTGATGCAAATAATGTTCTATCAATACTACTTCAATTACTACTATTACAACTACTACTGATACTGATACTAATGATGATGATGATGCTGATGATGATACTACTACTAATAATAGTGTTGCTGCTATCAATACTACTACTATTACCACTACTGCTACTGATGCTGCTTCTTATACTACTAGTACTACAAATAATAATAATGATTATAATATTGTTGCTGCTATCAATACAACTACTACCACTACTACTACTACTACTACTACTACTACTACTACTACTTCTACTACTACTACTGCCACAAATACTAATACTACTTCTACAATTACTGATATTGATACGGCTGCTGCTGCTGCTGCTGCTGCCACTGATATTTGTACTACTACTACTTCTATTACAACAACTACTATTACTACTACTATTTATTATGATAATATTTCTACTTTAGCTGATGCTGCTGCTACTACTTTATAATTAATACTGCTACTAATAGTGTTAATTCTGTTACTACTACTACTACTACTACTACTACTACTACTACTACTACTACTATTACTACTTCTATTACTACTACTACTACTACTACTACTACTACTACTACTACTACTACTACTACTACTTATACTAATACTACTACTACTACTACAGCTACAACCAGTACTACTACTACAATTAATATTATTGATACTGCTGCTGCTTCTGAAACTTTTACTACTACTACTACTACTAATACTGCTTCATCATCATTATCATGACATTATAATCTCAACACCATCTTCATCATCAACCATCATTACCATTATCTGCATCATTATCATTATTATCATTATCATCATCATCATCATCATCATCATCATCATCATCAATCATAATCATCATCAATCATCATCAATCGTTATTGTATGCAGCAACAATAGCATAATCTGTTTAATCAATATCAGTAGCAACAGATGTAGCAGCACTATAATTATCACAGTTAACTGTATTAACAGAATCATCTCATAGTCAAATCACTAACAACACAACTGTCATTATAAATATCATCTCAATATCATCATATTATAACCACCACTCCGGGCTAAGACGGAAGCACGATCGACTATCAATCCAATGGTCATGCGTTCGAATCCCCTCCCGGCCACACTCTGTATATCTATAGACGAATCCCCTTGAGACACAATGTCGTATAACAATTAACACGGAAAGAGTGGCCGGGCGGGGACTCGAACGCACGGGCCCTGATTTGAAGATCAAACCGACTTAGCTTAGCGGGTCCGTCTAGACGGTACTGTAATCTTCATAATACATTCTCAATGCTGATTGACTGCAAGGCATTTAAAGAAATACAGGCATTTCTTTACTCTGATACGTTTAAAAAGTTTCCAGTTAAATGTTTTTGTCAATTTTTCCGTATGTATAAAAATACACTTAATATAGAAGATGCCCACACAAAGTCGGTATTTGTCATTCTATTGTTAATAGGCGGAAACGCTAATTAGTGACAGTGTTGTTGTCCCTGTAAATTTAGTCTAGCAGTCTGACTATCCATTATTATAGAATGCAGTACGGGGTCTGACTAATCCCCCCCACCACCACCCCCACCCCAACCCAAACTCCCTTAATTGCATCGGCGTCATGTCGGTCTTCCTTTGTGATCTACACAATGCATATCTGAGTAAGTCGTTTGAGTTTAAATATATGTTTATAATAAATGCATACATACTCTAATACTAATCTGAAATCTAAAATTTTACCTAAATTCATTTAAAAGCAATTTAATGACCATGATAAATGCTTATTTAATTAATAGTTATAGTCGGTAATGAAAATAAGAAAGGAATTAATACATTTACTTTTAAGTAAGGAATTATATATACACGTCCATTTTTCTCTTTATCATTTCAACCGTTCCGTCAACATTAGCCATAAAATCCATTCTAATTTGATTGGATATTTTATACGGGATGACACGGCTTGCAGTCATGGGATTATAGATCACTTAGTGTCGCATCGCAGGAGGCATATTTAAGATATTAGAATAGGCTAAATAATTGACAGATATGCGCCTATATTTTTTTAGATATATTTCTCATTCATTGTTCCTGAGTATGACTTTTTCAAAACGAGACTATGTATTATGTTAATTACAAGATCTAGTACGGTTATGTTATCGAAGATTGTTGAACAATATGTTTTTAATTCCTTTTATACAAAAATCAAACACTTGTCTTGTTTCAATCCACAATAGCATTCCATCCTGTAGATATGAATCACTAACTGAGTGGAAATTAAGTTATCTCTATACAAGATAATACAGGCTTTTGTTCTACATTCAGATAGTGCATCTATTGTGGTGGCTGTTCAAGTTAAGTATATATATATATATATATAAATATATTAAAGCAAAACATCTGAAACAGATATTGTGGTATTTTTTTTTATATAAAAAGAGCTTTTAAATTAATAAGGTTGTAGGTGATCAATTTTTCGCGTAGGATAAAAACATACAGTCATAGTTATTTTATTTATATTTCTTCATTTTTTTATTTAAAAACGTTTTAACCAAATATCTCCGCATAAAAGTGAAACCTATATTTTTATGATATGTGGTTGAAACGATGGTGTGGTGTTTTTAAATTGTTTATTCAGTTTACGCTGTGATGTCATATCCATGACATGTAAGGACAACTTTTAGGTTTCCAAAACAAAAACATAATATACTAGTGTACACCAATTTCTGTTAAATAATAAATTAAGAAATCACACTCCAGTTGATTTTCAAATGCATGAAATCATGAAAAGTAAATCACGTTAAACTTCCCTATCGGCGGTAAAAAAATCAAAAGTCAATGATCTTCGGGTTGACACAGCGTGTTAATAGGAAATGGAATAATTAGTGATAATTACATTGCTGGAGGGCGTACTTCGCACTGCTTTATAAGGGCTTGTGTTAAAATTGCTATATAAACATTAACATATGTTACTTTAATTGAAATTATGCAGAATACAGAATAGTTTATTTTGTGCGTTTAAGGTTTTTTTTTTTTTTTGGCGAGTAAGAAAAGTTGATTATTTAAGAATAAATTGATTGTTACTGTAAACCTGTATGACTGATTTGATGAGTATATTTTCGGTAACATTATTGATAATGATACTAGTTGATTATATTAATCATACTGATTGTGTATTTATTTAATTAATTAACTTCATAGATTAGGAGATTATACTTTCTTATTTTATTAATTATCTATATTTAATGATCTAGAGGATTGATTAACTTTCTTACTTAATTGTAGATAGGTCGTGTGTTTGAATCCCCGCCCGGCATGTCTCCCGTCCGTAATGATTGATATACGACATTGCGTCTCATTATATTCATATCTCACCGCTGATTAAAGTGGGAAAGTTATCAGTTACTGGCGGAAATGGGGTGTGCTCGAGTACTGGTTAACATTTCAGGATTCTAGAAAACAGTGGTTAGGTAAAATGATCATCTGTTAAACTTCAATGACATAAAAAATGAAGCTAACTATTCAGTCAATCAATCAATCAATCAATCAATCAATCAATCAATCAATCAATCAATCATAATAATTAAATAAATGGATGGATGGAAGGATGGATGGATGGATGGATGGATGGATGGATGGATGGATGGATGGATGGATGGATGGATTGATGGAAAATCAATCAATCAGTCAATCAGTCAATCATGATAAATAAATAAATAAATAAATAAATAAATAAATAAATAAATAAATAAATAAATAAATAAATATAAATAAATAAATAAATAAATAAATAAATAAATAAATAAATAAATAAATAAATAAAGAAAAAAAAAAGTGAATGAATGAATGAATGAATGAATGAATGAATGAATGAATGAATGAATGAATGAATGAATGAATGAATGAATGAATGAATGAATTAATGAATGAATGAATGAATGAATGAATGAATTAATAAGTTATTAACCGTATGCAGACCTATGTAAAAATATTATAAGATAAGCACCGGCCAAAACAGCCTTGCTGGTTTAGACAATTTGGGTTCATTACATAAAAATTAAATAGAGTGCAGGTATTGTTATTAAATCAATACATAAGGCCAATACATTGCTCTTATATAGCGCAAATTCATTTGCTAATAGTATTTATAAGTGAAGTTGTAATCGGTATGTAAGACTTAATAGAATATAATTACATTCATTTGTGTATGGTTACGATAATATATCATTATTACCGTAATACTATCATATGTAATCTTATAAACAGCGTATCGACTGTAATGGTCATTATGCACTATCAACAAACTAACTGATGCCATAAATCCCATACAACATTTAAAATATCGTGGTAGTAGTTATAATTCAATGTTTTCATCAGCAATATATGTAATAATATCGATGACCAATCAAGTTCTTATTTACCGTCGCGCTTTAAACTGGTCATTTTGGCGAGCATATATCGATAACCAGATCACAACGCTCTTCATTATGAAATGTGAATTCAAGTGCATCTGCTAAACGTTCGGAATGCTTAAGCTAATGGTTTCGGTTGCTGATTTGATTATCTAAGCGTTTATCCAATCAGCAACCGGAACGCTTAGGCTAAGCGTTCTAGTTGCTGACTGGATAAACGCTTAGATAGTCCAATCAGCAACCAAAACGCTTGTTTAATCGTAAGCGTTTTGTGTTCGTTAACTAGGCGTTTCCGACGCGTTTCGGCCCGGTAATAAAACGGTTCCCGTACTGTAACAAAATTGCATTGCAATGACTTAAACAGCAACATCAACAAATTATTAACAACACCAATCAATATCCGTAAGGTACTGTATCAAAATTGTCCAACCGTCTTCGTTTTGTGTATACCATTCTATATGTCTATTGTTCTTCTCTGTTGTACAGTTTTCTCTTCCGTTTGTCTCTACATATCTTATAAGGATTCGTAACTGTAATTGTGTTTTGATCCGATAATGTCACGATAGATTTCACTTATAAAATTATGATTTTACTGTTTGTAAAATTTAATGTAAACTCTCTTACTTTACACGTTTCATTTCCAGTGTTTGTTTTGTACGTATAGTTTTTAGGACCCCCAGACACAAACCCATCAATATGTTCTCCCCCTCCAAGTTCATCTGTCAGTTCTCCCAAGAAATCACCGAGTGGAGGATCATATTTTCCAGTTCGACTAACATAGATCACACTGTCTGTATCGTAGTAGAGGACACGTCTATCCAACACACCATAAAGTTTTATTCGGGCCCAGCAGGTGGCAAATGTAGCCAAATAAATGTTAGTCTTGCTGTCTTCGGGTAGGCAGTCCTTTTTGTTCGTCCACTCCAACTGAATGGTATCATCCGCCACAATATGAAAGTTTTGAACTTGTTTCATGGGATCTGTGAACACTTGTAAGAACTGGTCGACTTCCACTTCGTTAAAGAAATTGGTTTGATGCATGTTTAAGCGTTGTCCAAATTTTCCCCAGAAACTATTGAGGCACAATTTCGCCAGTGCTCTCAGTCCTGGACTCTTTTCTATGATGGCTCTGTCTAATGAAACACCTTCTTTTTCAAAATATTGTTCATTATCAATTTTCATGTCATCTTCAGTCTTGATACATTCTGGTGGTCCGCTCGCTTCTTGTTTGAACTTGAGAAAGGTGTTGGTGTAGATTGCAAACAACCCTCCCTCTCGTGTTTCTGCATCATACTTGGTTGTTTCTTTCCAATGATACACTTCGTATATTTTAATAAGCTTGTACCCCAGTCGTACTGTTGTTTGAATTTCTGGGGTACACCACGTTCCTGTCATTGTTCTATCTTCATCAGAACATGTACATTATGTTTGATTCTCGTTGTCTGCGCAGGTTCTACATAGTGGGTATTTCAGCTTTCCATTCGATCAATAGGGGAGGACCGGATGATACAGTCCTTTTGGTGGTAGAATCTTCACTTTTGCCACACCAAAGTAATTGTTGATGTCTTGAAAGTCTGTAGTGATGATCTCGTGTTGACCCACGGGGTATTGGCGGCATTTGTTGACCCAGGGGTATAATGATGTAAAATCCACATATTTTATTTCTTCATTTTCTTTGACTTTGTAATAGAGTTGACTTGCGTTGGTCCAACCGCCCAAAAAACTGTCGCGAGGATCTAAATGTCCAAGTGATTAATGAATAGTCTCACGGCTTGTTTCTGCTCACATTGTTGATGAAATTCGTGTTTCCAAAAGCATACGTATTTAATGCGAAGATTCTTGATGTTCGATTTTTTCATCAGAGTTAACGCGTAAAGTTCTTTCATAGAATGTTTTGTTAATGGGTGTGTCATTTCTTCTTGGTCCCCCGGGAAGCAATCGGGGCAACCGTGAAACACACACTCGTGAAACTCGTACGCTGTACTGGTCTCTAGACAATAACCGTCTAACTTGTACCGTGTGACTGTTAAACATTTTTCACCGCCATTAAGGGCATGTTGTATGTGTACACCCTCTACCTCAGCCATCCATTTAAGCCATTCAATTGATGCTTTAATGTACTGGTTATTATAACCCTCTGGTGGTATTTTAGCAATTGGTGATGAAATGGATTCCTTGTCTTTAATAAGCATGTCTTTTAGTTCACCTTCTCCAATCCATCCGCCATCTTTTTTCACGTGAATCTTTCCAACAACGATTTAAGCAGGTGTCCATTTGTTTATTTTTGTTCAGTTTTACTCTCAAGGTTACTTCTAAAAATTTCGTCCTGTAGGCATTCATACAAACTGACACGATGTTGACTGAATCAAAGGGATCAACGTCACCCGCCCATTTCTTTTCCATTTTTCCTTTATCAGTGATTATTTCTTTCTATTCACCAGTGGCTGCCATCAAAAGGTGTTGAAACTGAAGACAAGATTGTCGTAAAATGTCCACATCACTTCTATAATAATTTTCCATTTCTCTTCTCTCTCTTTTGCACTCATAAAGTCAGCGCCATAATATTTGGGGTCAGGATATGGTCTGATATATTTCTGGTTTTCCTTTGTGTTAAAGTAGTTTGGGAACCACCCTTTCTTCAATTCTTTCAAATCAAATGCTTTCAGTAATGCTGACAATTTCATGGGTAAAAAGTTTAAACTGTCAATAACCTTGATATGTAGGTCTTTCTCAACAGTCATGTACATGATTTTCGCTCCACTTTAAATAATTGTGTCATGTCTCAAAGAATTGTCAATCAGGTATTCCAACAAAAAGTAACCATCATAACCCTTCATGTTGTAAGCGACGGTTTTAAAGTATTGGTGCTGATCTGAGAAGAGCCATTTGCAAAATTTCTCCGCCGTGTCATCTCCTTGAAAAATGGTTTTCTCGAAATCCACATTTCCCCTGACATGGGTCAATATCTTCACCATCAATATCTTGGCATTCTTCACACCGTGTTCCACATGCTTTACACACAGAGTCGGGTTCTAGTTTCTTGTCGATAAATTTGGGACAGACCGTATGAGCCCCCAAAAAATTGGGTCGATGTGTGGCTTTCACGCACCAAGACGTTTTACAATGTTGACATTTTGTACACGGTTTACACGGTTTACACGGTTTACACGGTTTACACGGTTTACACGATTTGCCATCTTTGTAGTCTCTACAATTTGACGATGTGTACCCCTCTTGACATTCCATTTTCTCATCTTGACTACATTCGAAATCGAAAAAGATGAATTTGGTTATAAAGTCTTCTTTGGTGGGTATTGCTCTCAGGTAACATTGATGATCATCCATGACAAATTGCTCACAGGAATTACAGTAATATTCTCCACATTGGTGCTCTTCCTTTTTTCTCTTCTCTTTGTTTAGCACTTTGTAACACATAGTACATTTCCACCATTTTTCACTCTGAGAGGTACCGCTCACTTCTCCTTTGTTCCTTCCTTTCCTATGCACCGGTACTTGTTTGTGTTGTATGTAACATTCTTGTGATCTACATTCCATATTACAGTGGTCACCGTGTTTTCCGTTTTAAGACCTTTTACAGATGATACAATGCATTTCGCACTAATGTTTTTCCCTGTGGTCGTTATGTTTGAGACACTTCTCGCAAAAGTTCATTGTGCAAAAGAAACCTGTGATGCTCGTTATAGCGTGAAAATGGTCGTCGTACACGTGGTAGATGTAGATACAGGGACGTGTATTCGAACTGGGACCTTTCACAAACCTTACTTCCTAGTCTTGCATTGACCACCATGACACTATATTCAGGACTTTTTCAAACGCCTCTACATCATTTTAACTTGCACGACGATCAAATGGGACTCCGGCAACCTGACTAATAGCTACCGCCAAGTGTTGTTGTTGTTTCAGATGTTTGTTGGTAAGATCCTTGTTATATGTTAATGATAGCCTATTAATGTTCTAGTACCAATTTTAGATTACTTTTCTTTCCTCTTTGTTTCGTGATCTTTTTCCATTCTTCGGGGGTACATTGATGTAGTTTGGCCCACGCCACCCCTATCGATCTCGCCATGCATAACTGGTCATTATTTCCGATGGTCACGATAGACGTCTTTAAGTGTAACGATTTGTTCTTTCCTTTCAGTCTGGTAATTTTTCATCTTGCACCTCCATTAGGTAAATCGATAGAGCCAACGGTGATCTCCATACATTCATCGACTGTTAGTTGTTGGTTACTATTTAACACTTTCTCTATCGTACTCATCACAACATCAGCATTCACCTGAGCCTAGGGCTGTAGAAGAACGACAATCGGAGCATGAAGCGCCTCGTGATGAATGACAACCCGTCCGAGGTCATTTTCCGCACCTTTGAGCCTGGTCCAATATGCCATCAAACATGTTATGGAAATCATGATAGATGTCTTGTAGTTGTCGCCCCTTGTGGTCTTCGTTTATTTTGACTTTATAAGTCTTCTCTATTGCCGCTGTCT
Source organism: Panopea generosa (assembly GCA_029582155.1). Lineage (NCBI taxonomy): Eukaryota > Metazoa > Mollusca > Bivalvia > Adapedonta > Hiatellidae > Panopea > Panopea generosa. The sequence continues at coordinate 10,538,195 of CM055899.1, forward strand.
TCGCAAAGGTACGTGTCCTTTCTAATTGAATCGTATGCATGTCTTGAACAGATGAAAGCCCTGGTTATGGTAACCCTCTACCTTGTTGATTCCAGGGTCCATCGTCCACACACTTGCTAGAACTCTTCCATTTCATCATCAAACAGTAGATATTGTATCGCCCCGTCTATCACTTCTTGTTCTGTAAAGTTTAACGCCAATTCGTCTCTTCAATACTGACATTTTCTGATCTGTAACAGTCGCTGTTGAACCATAAGTGTATCTTGAATATCATAAATCATCGCATATTCCATCAATTCTTCTTCGTCGATGAACGTAGCCACCATGATCTCGTATACTGAAGTCATCAAATCCATGTTGAATGTTTAAATTCTACGAAGATAATGATTTTAAAAGCAGAAATACTCCCTTATATACTATCCTATGATCTATTTGTAGTAACACACGTCATCGATTCTCATTGGTCGATTAAAAATAGAAATACTGGTTCAAACAAATTCAAACCTGTCCAGACCCGTACACTCATGAATAGAACGTGCACACAAAGAACCTATTAATTATTTGTTCAAAATAGTTCCGCTAGCTTTGGTCACACAAAACATACCATACGACAAGCCGGGTACATGTACTGAACGGTCGTTGACTTTCAATAGAATGTGTACACAAAGGATCTTTTGATCTATTGTTAAGACGTCCGGTGATTAAGTTTCACACTCGAATACACCATTGTTACACTTCCTTGCCTAAGTAAACAAACGATAGACAGTCAGACAGTCAGGCGACGTTAAAGAGATTAATTTTTGGCTGATGAATGGGCTATGTTGTTCATATCCGGTAGATGCTAGACATACTGGGGACACGTAAAGGTATTAACTCTGACATATTTATAGGCCATTGTTGTGAATCCGGCGTGTGTTGACTAATCCGCTTAGGGATTGTGTATCGTGTCAATACAAGACCAGACAGTAAGGAGACACATACTAGGACCGACACTCATCTCTTAGCGTGGTGTTCGGTTGATGCAATGGTTGTGAAATGCTATTTCTAAAAATAGAAAAGTCGTGCGCAAAATCACTTTGTGTCTTGTGTAACGTAAGTTATTTATAATAAAGAGTCTAATTAATTATTCAGTAGTGTTTATGCTTAATTATTTATTTTTAATTATTTATTCAGTTATTTATTACAGTTAATTTTAATTATTTATTATTATTTATTTAATTTATTACAGAAGTAGTTGTTATATAAATAGATGTAGTTCATGTTTAGTTTTTTTAAGAAACGGTTCTCACTAAAACGTCAAATAAACGTAGGGTGTTCATTTAAGTTTTGGCCGTTGGAGAAGAAACATGTAAGTTATTTATAGAGTCTATATTTACGTTTAATTATTTATTGACTTAATTATTTTTAGTCATTTATTACAGTTAGTTTTAATTATTTGTTATTATGATTTTAGTAGTAGTTGTTATATTAATAGATGTAGTTCATGTTTAGTTTTTTAAGAAACGGTTGTCACTTAAACGTCTCCGTCTATGGCTGAGGGCCTGACCCACCTAATATCCCCGACCACGCCCTAGATCGAGTATACAAGTCAGCTCTGTATACTTTTGAGATGTTCTTATCAAACGCATGACTATCGTATAAACTTATATATGGCGTCAGTCGGCTTCTATATTAAAATTATGGCCGCTAAATGACGAACATCGAAAATGGCTCTGCACATGCACAAACATGTTACCATCAGTTTTCATCCAAAAATGGTGCCGCGCACCTGTTGTCAATCTCGCGCTTGTGCTTTGATCCAAATCGCTTATATGCAAATGAATTACTATCAATAGTTACTAGGTCAACAAGACGGCGCCCGTTTATTTACAACCAAAGAGACGCCTATACTACTTACATTTATTTTTAGTTTGCGGATTATTAATTCATATTGATCCTAGTATTCAAAAAATATTAATTTTGCATATACCTGCTGTAAAAAAATAAATGTATTTACATAATAGCTTTTTACCTGTGTGAGATTGGTCTCCGGGATGATGGACCGTGCATTGATTCTGTCAAAAGGCATTTTGTCACATATTCAGTTCTCGTCACACATTTGAATTTTGTTCTATTTTCTACATCAAGTAAGATCTAGCTCTTCAATTTTTTTTCAAAATAGATTGTACATGTATTTTGTCCATAGTAAAATTGTATCCACTCATAACAAATCACAATGTATTGGCCAGGATTTGTTAATGAGATTTCTTTTTTTTTCTACAGAAGTAGTTCACATCTGCTCCTTAAAATATATTTTACAACACACTGGACCAAACTTGCCCGAGTGGTCCAATTCGCCGTCTCAAGATCACCGCCAAAGTCGTAGGTTGGAGACCCGATCGCTCTAAATATTTTATGTGAGAACGTCTGCCAGTTTCTTGCGGATGGACGGTGGTTCTACTCAGAACTATTCTGAGGTATTTACTGGATATCCGATAAAACAACAATGAAGGCGTTGATGCCAAGATAAAGGATTATGCAGTTAAAAGATTTTGGAAACCATTTCCCAGACGAATTAAACTTTGTAGATTTTTTCGAGTACCGCAGGAAGGCTTCTGGCCCGGTTGATAAAAAATGGATTTACTTCGAACCAGGTATCTGTCTGTTTGTCATAACCAAGACGTATCTATAAAAGATTGTTTCGATAATTGTTTTTATAAACTGCTTATAAGACTTTTATGAAGTGATACAATGTTTATTATGAATGCAGATGCAATGTTTGTTATCGATACATATTATTTATATTATACTTTATCTGAATACAATCTATTTTATTGCTACAATACAGTTTATTGATACATACTGTTTATTGTAATATACGTTTTATTTATATAAATAATTACTGGTGATCAATGCAATACTTTTTATTGATAAAATACTGTGTTTATTGATACAACACTGTTTATTTATACAATACTGTTTATTGATGCAATACTATTTATTTATACAATACTGTTTATTTATACAATACTGTTTATTGATGCAATACATTTTATTTATACAAGTTGAATACTGGTCAATGATGCAATACTTTCTAATAATACAATATATTTTAATTGATACAATACCCTTTATTTATACAAATTGAATACTGGTAATTGATGTAATACTTTTTATTTACAAATATTGTTATTGAAGCTAAACGTTTTATTGATACAATACCTTTCATTTATATAAATTAAATACTGGTTATTGATACAATACATTTTATTCATACTATAATGTTTATTGATACAATAAATTTGATTGATACAATACTGTTGATTGATACAATACTGATAATTGGTACAATACTGGTAATTGAAACAATACTAATAACTGATAAAATAAAGTGTATTGATACTATACATTTTATTGATGCAATACTGTTTATTATTACAGTATTGATAATTGATACAATAGTACTTATTGATAAAATGCTGGAAATAGATGCAATTCTGACAGTTGCTAGAATAATGTTTATTGATACAATAATGTTTACTGATACAATAGATTTGACTGATACAAAACTATTTATTGATACAAAACTGATAACTGATATAATAATGATAATTGATACAATATGTTTATTGATATAGTACTGTTTATTTATTCATTACTGTTTCTTAAAACAATATGCTTTATTCATACAATACTGATAATTGATACATTACCGTTTATTGATACAATACTTTTATTAATGCAATACTAATTATTGATAGTTTGTTTTTGTTTTTTCAGTCTGACTTTTGAGACGCACGAATCATGACATTCAAACAATTAGTTGAACAGCAAATAACCGAATATACTGTTGCTAAACTTAATAATAAATAAATCATTTTTATTAATTTGTTTTTATTATATATCAAAATTTGCCTAAATGTTTGCTTTGAAAATGCCATGTCAAAGTAAAAGACCATAGCTCAAACACCACTCATCCAATTTTGCTTGTTCAAAGATTAAGCCGAAGTATAGTGGACGATTGTTTGGCGTCATTCAGAATATTTCATCTTACGCCTTCGATTCATGTGAGCTAAACATAAAACAATGGTATTTTATTGTTTTAAAAATAACAAAAAAGGAAACAACCATTTTCATTGTTGCGTTTATTCTTACAAGTTTTCGTAGCATGAAAGTTTAATGTATGTAAAATTAAAGTGACTGATTGAATGAATATTTAGCGTCATTTTCATGCCATCGAGGGCTAACAGACGATCAGTTAACCTAACCACTGTTTCTTGGGATTAACCAGTACTCGAGCACACCCCATATTCGCAAGTAACTGATAACTTTCCCACGGGAATCAGCGGTGAGAGACGAATGGTAATAAGAAGCAATGTCGTATATCAATCATCACGGAGATTGTTGCGGGCGGGGATTCGAACCAACGGTCCCTGGATTGATAGTCAGACGCATAACCGACTGAACTAATCGGAATCGGTGAAAAAGAGTGAAAACGTTGTTTTTATATTGTTAAAGACTCTGTATTATTCTCGAACTTTAAAACAGCATTGCAGTTTTAAGACTGGGGTTTTCTAACGATCCCGCAATAATGTTGCCAAGGTTAGTAAACGAAACTCAGCAAACTACATGTATCTAGATATCTAAGTATTCATTTATACCATATCGCTTATGATAGCTGTATAAAATAATCATAAAGTTATGTTTTACTTTCATTTCATTTCATCCAAACATAAAGCATTTATCATCTTATTTAAAGTTTGTTAATTAAATAACAAAAACATTATAGGAGTAGAACCGGCAAGGCAAAGTTTTAATAAATCTAGTTATACACATTTTCATTCACACAAGAACAGTGGTCGAGAAAAAAAATTATATTGCCATTATAATACAATGGCATTAATGTCAATTAACACTTTCATTGAAAAAAAAAATATATCAATATAGATCTCATGTATCATTGTCCAAATCTACTGATCCAAGCACTCTGAATACACTGGTACACCTTGTCTCTTGTTCCTATGACAACACAAAATCGTCATTTCTGTAACAAAACAAAAATATGATAATAACACAAACATTTATTAACAATTCTCAATAATCAACACTGGTGGGTGCGTGGGTACTTGTTACAAAGTGATGTGTACTCTGCCTAGTCGAATGACGCGAGATAGTTTCAAGTCAGTTGAAACGCACGTGAAAATTTTTCCCCGCCTATCTGCTTGACTGAGCATCTTAATTCAATCAATACCCGTGACCTCTATATAACAACTTCAAACCCGAAGATAAATATAGTTATGTTTTACTTTCATTTCATTTCATTTCATTCAAACATAAAGCATTTATCATCTTATTTCAAGTTTGTTAATTGAATAACAAAGACATCATAGGAGTAGAACCGGCAAGGCAAAGTTTTATACTATCGACAGAAAAATTACGGGTTAATTATATAACCAGTAGGCTATAACATATGAAATCGTAAGATTATATTCCCAAGTGAAGGGAACCACTTGCTTTTACTTCGTTTGATTCCCTTACATATCTATTTGTAGCACTATCCGACTTCTACCTACCGTGTTTTTTAAATAAACAGTCAGGAATACCTGCACAGGCTGCACCTTTGGCGCCCCCTGATCTAAATGAATAAGCCATATCATTTTTTATCGTAACCTAACAACGATAAGTTTTGTACGATAATTTCTCTGGATCTTGAATATGAAATGTGTTTTCATTTCATTAAAACATGTTTTCCTAGCTTCTTAGAAAAAATTACATTTCTAAAAAGGTATTCATTTGAGGCGTGACAGAAGTCCTCTAACTCAAGATATTTATCTAAAAACATAATAGGACAAGTGTTTTTCCCCGTTCTAGCAATGATAACTTTACTTCCTTTTTTCCATTGATCTGGTTTGCTTGACACTATGTTAAGTTTAAATTTGACTATGGTCATGACTATAACTAATGTCACTTTTTCTGAGATTGACCAACTCATCAAACCGCAGAAATTCTGCAAAACTGATTAAGGAGGAATATACCTTTTAAATTATTTTCGAAATCAGTGGAATATTTGGTTTGTAATGAAACTAGAAGTAATTTCAAATTTGAATATGCTTTTTTTCTGCGGTAAATATAACACTTCTTTACCTATGATGTCGTAAACATGGCCATGTTTGGTCTTTTTGACGTCCCGATTTATAGCAGCAAAATCGCGTATTTGACGATCTCAGTCAAGTTATACCGAATGTACAGAATCGAAACACAAATCACCACGTACACATTCAACGGATATATGAATTTATATATGCAATAATTACGACGAACGCCAAATTCTGAAAATATTAGCGAAAAACGGAAATTATTATTTTCTCGATTTTTTCGAAAAAAATGCTTCAAATCAAAATTACCAAAAAACAAACCAAGCGATTTTGAAATAATTTTTATTTGATTTATAACAATATGCTTTACAGTGATTGTGAGATTTTTAGAACAATCGACAAACTGGATTTTTTTTTATTTTTAATTATTTAACCCCACCCTACGTCAAAAAAGACGTTAACATATTGCATAATTCTACACGTTTTCCATAAGATTTTCGGCAGTTGATTGAAGTTAAAGTATCTTCTAAATCAGTGGTTCAGTTAGTATATTATGAAACTAAAAGAAATTTCCAATGTAAATATGTATGTTTTGCAGCGGTCAATAGAATATTTATTTATATGTGACGTCGTAAACATGGCCATGTTCAGCCTTTTTGACGTCCCAATGTATAGCAGCAAAATCGCGTATTTTTTCGACCTCAGTTGAGTTATTCCTAATACACAGAATATAAACATATATCACCATGTACACATTTGACGAATGTATGGATTTACAGATGCAAAATTTATGACGAACGCCACATTTTGAAAATACTAGCGAAAAACGGAAACTATTTTTTCTCTCGATGTTTTCGTAAAAATGGCTTCAAATCAAAATTACCAAAAATCAAACCAAGCGAATTTTGCATAATTTTTATATGTTTTTATACTTTATATTGTACAATAATTGTGTGATTTTTAGAAACATTGACAAACTAGATTTTTTATGATATTCAATTATTTAACCCTACCCTACGTCAAAAACGCTTTAAAGCAAACGTCAACGTTGGTATAGCGCTTGAGATATACGTTTTGTGATAATTAAACAAGTTTGTTCTAACCATTATATTAGTATTTTGTGCACACTAGTTATATATACTTCTGCTGTTTAGTGGCAACTAATTTGTCTATAGCATTTATGATAGCGTGTCTGTTTGGTGCACGTACAAAACCGTCACTTTTTTTTTCACTTACAGGGAACTGGATTCCAAAACAATATTCCCATTTCTGACTAGCTTCACGACTGCTAGTGAAATGTGGACATCACGGATGTCAGTTATTAGAACAACAGGTCTGGCCTTTCTAAAATTCGGAGCAAACTGTTACACATACATAAAATGGGTTTGAAACAATACCGTCTATGATGAGCAGTGAAAAGCCACGATCCAGGTATATTGTCATTGAACGTACGTAGGAGCATGGGGCTGGGTGGAAGGGTGGCCTTTTACTGCTAAAGTGGATATTGTTTCAAGCTCATTTTATAAATGTGTACTGAACAGTTTGCTCCGAACTTTAGAAAGACCAGACCTATTGACCGGAAGGTTCCAAATCTTTCACAAATGTTAAATACAAAGCAATATTATTACACCAATTACAAAATGATTTGAAATAACAATCGTAAGTTTTATAAGTGTTCTCAGACTTTGAATGTTTTACTAAATCTTTAAGTTTCTCTTTGTACATCTGTAATCTAGGTGTAAATTCTCGGAATATATTTGTTGCCAGCGTTCTGCTTTAAATGTATCTGTCAGACGTAAGAATGACATCGTTTACTATGCTTTTACATTACTTGAACAAAACTGCACCTCTGTGCATGAATATAATCGTATTTAACTGTCCCACTGGGACTAAACTGCACCTTTGTGCATAAATATATACAGATTAAACTGTCCCACTGAGACTAATCTGCACCACTGGGCATAACTATAAACTGCACCACTTTGCATAAATATAAACTGTTTTAATTGTCCTGTCCCACTGGAACTAGACTACACCACTGTGCATAACTATAAACTGCGCCTTAAACTGATTTAACTGTCCCACTGGGACTAAACTGCGCCAATGTGCATAAATATAAACGTATTTAACTATCCCACTGGAACTAAACTGCAGCACTGTGCATTAACCAAATGCTAGAATCTGACTGCAAATACTTTACTGGAAAATCTTCTAGAACTAAAGATGGAAGTACCGGACATGGATTTTTTAAAAATTTCTTGTCCCTTATTAAATTCCAAAATACCACGTACGTTATCCTGTTTTTCATAACTGGGTTTGAATAAAGTTGATCAAAATACAGAACTGGGCCATTTGGGTAAAATCAGGGATAACATGGGCTTTACATGAAATAAGATGTTGAACAGTTTTATTGACCAAATATTTTGGTGGAACGAGCTAATTATTATCATTTTCCCAATTTTGCGTGAAACAGTCTACAGCTTCCGTTTGAAAATTATAGAATTTAGAATTGTATCCAAAAACCTTGCGATTTTCTGAACTAGCAAACCTGTCAATTTCATAAGGTCCCCACAGTGAATTCATAAAATTGCAGAAATCTGAGGTTTCTGCCCGTTCATCAGTATCATGAATTTTGCTTACATTATCTGCTATCTGATTTTCATTTCTCGGTACTCATTGAATTTCTAGATCGATATGATGATAAAGACACAATTTGAATATTTCTAAAGATTCCGTATGTAGGCCGGGTTTGGTACTGCCAACTTTTATAATGTGTACACAGTATTGAGAATCAGAAAACCATTGCACTGATCTGTTTCTTAGAACTTTTCCAAATGCGTTAAGAGCTAAATGTACAGCTCTAATTTCTCTGCAAGTAAAACTTTCCAATATATCTTCTGCGGGACAATGAATTTCTGAAAACGTAAATACTTGAATTTTCTATATAAGCTGAACAAGCAACATTACTAGCATCAGAATAGACAATAGTTTGAGTAGGTGTGTATTTTTTAGAAGCCTACAATTTATGCTTTCAATATTTTCTTGCCAGAATTTTAACTCAGATATACACGAATCATCGGCCGAAAGTTTATATCTGAAATCCCAAGAAAAGCGTCTTTCGATTTCCATATACAGAAACCTTGTTAATGAACGTGCCAAGTTTCTAATAACTGGCATCATGGACACAATTTTACCTGTGCATACAGCCAATTGTCTAGCTGACACGAAAGGAAGATTGCCAAATACATTGTATATTGACTGTTTCAGACTGTCTACCCTTCTCTCAGTAATAGAGATACAAAAACTCTCAGAATTCCAAATGATGCCTATCCATTCTAAATTTTTACTGGCAACCAAATAGATTTTTCAACATTAATTACAAAACCTGCAGATTCTAAAATATTCTAATGAATTTAGCATCTAAAAGCGTACTTTCATAATTTGAATTTGTACCCCATCCGTCATCTAGAAACATAACGATTTTTATGCCGTTAAAACGCCAGTACTTAACAATCTCTTTCAACACTTTTGTAAAATTAAAAGGGGCAGAATTCAAACCAAAAGGGACTACAGTAAAACAGAAGTATTTCTCCTTAACAGAGAACCACAGGAATGTTTGATGTGGTGGGAAAATATCAATATGGTAATATCTTTAAGATAGGTCAAACTTGAAACAATAATACTTTTTTTTCAAAATAGTCGACTGCTGTCTTCAAGTCCTCAAATGTTTCCAAATATCTTTATTTACAATGCGTAAGGCTAAAAAAGCGTTGTTTTTACTCTTAATTAACTGATACACTCAGAGGACTTACACTATGTGGATTGAAAGGGGTTCAATAATATACTGACACTGTAACATTTCAGTAATAGAGCTTTCTAAGAAATCTATATTTTCTTCTGCAGATTTGTTATCTTTAGAAAAAGAGCTTTCAGAAGTAGAAAGGAAAGGAATTTTATACCCGAATCTTATAGCATCTAAAATATCAGAATTTGCTCCTATGTGTTCCCAGAAACTAATTTTGCTTTTCAGTTTTCCTTTAACATTTGACTGTCCTGAATCTGAAGACATAGCATATTTCCTTTTGTTTTAATTCAAAGAACTCATCATGTTCAAACAGAGTCAATTTTTACTTATCATTTATTGGCACTCAAGGGAATTGAAGTTCTTCTGCTTTCTGATGATGGCATAGTTAATCTTGTCGTGCTGCTTGAAAACGTGCAGTCTGCTCTAAAATGCCCAGTCCTTCCACATCTGAAGCAGACGTCTCTTGGATTTGCTATACGTTTTGGACGAAATGAATACTCTCTTGAATTCCCAGGAATTGGTGTGAACTGATTGACCACGTGACGAGAATGAAGAGTTGTTTCCGACGGGTGCCGTCTTGCCGCCATACAGAGAACACCGCATGAAATCAGAAAAATAGTGTGTAGAAGCATACTGTTTAGTGTAAGAAGTTTTAAGTTTTTTGACGGCTCTGGATTCTGCGCTTTTCAACTTTTTCTCGTCTTCACAATCACATCCAAGAGAGCGGGTCTCGTACTCTACTCAAGGTGGCCCAGCCCCCATGGGATGTATCAGTTACCTTAATGATCTTATTCCTGTACTTAATTTTCTGAACTAGATCAAAGGCCGTTTGTCTGACAAAATTTGTGTCTGCAGCACGCGATACAATATTCTCTAATCCTAATTTTATCTCCGAGTTAAAGACAAACTGATGCTTATGTGAAATGTTCTTGGAATTCTCATTCTCTTTAAACGTTGTTGTAATAGACTTATTTGTTATTTCGTTTTTCAAATCTCCTATTTGCGAGTCTAAATATGAAAAGATCAAAAGCTTCAAAAACTTCTCCCCCTGAGGGCCTACCTTGCGTCATAGCCTACGAAGCACTTCTAGAATTTGCTGTATGTTCTGTGTTGGGATTCCCAGCATGTCGCACGGAACTCTGTTCGTTGAATGAACTTCTCGATTCGTAATCTTCTGAATTTACAATATATATTACAATAGATAGTTTCAAGTCAGTTGAAACGCACGAGAAAATTTTTTCCCGCCTATCTGCTTCACTGAGTATCTTAGTTCAATCAATAACCGTGACCTCTATATAACAACTTCCAACCCGAAGATAAATGTATTTAATACGGAATCTGCAAACTTGGACCAGTCAATGTTACACATAATTTTTGACAGTAGAAGCGTTATTTGGTACGTGTATAAGTGAAATACAACTAATGACATATTATGCAACACTTCCTTATACGGCAAGTGTACGGAATAAAATACATAACAAGTGCTCTCATTCCTTTCATTTCTATGCAATGTAACGAATATATTTCGAATAATAAACCTCGAAATTGACCGATGTTTGTATAGTAGTTTGTGTCTAGTACTTCTAGCTGGCCTAATGCCGTTGTGCCTTTTCTACTGCATGCAAACAGACTTATGTCAACTAACACGATGTTTTCAGAATTTTAAAACCAAACGGTTTCAGTCGTTGTGTGACTATTGCATACATTCTTTCTGACTCCTTCAAATCTTATTATATCGATTCAACATTATGCACGTAGTTGTGTTTTAAAAAAAAATTCCGATTTCCTTTTTTTTACTTGTTTCTCCTTACAGGATAACACGTTTCTCTCTCAGCACTACAGTATCAGAAAAGACATCTAACTGCATAAACGGAAATCTGATTTCTTTAATTAAGTTGAACTCAAGCACTGGAATCACGTGACATATTTATAAAATCACACAATCTTAAAATATTAAATAAGAAAGGGGCAACGTTACCTTAGAAACTTTAGAAAAAATGTCTTTCTCAACATCAGGAATCTCAATTATGTCACGTGTTTCTGCCATAAATCCACAATACATGGCGTAAAACACGGGGCTCCTGCTGACCAACATGTATTTGTGTGCCTTCACTGGTCAGTCTGCTTTCTCCCAGCAGAAACGTGACGTCACTAAAGTATTTCTTCATCCAGCATATGCAGATTTTATTCTGCCAATCATTTATTGGTCTGCCAGCTATGATCAATGTCTGTTATTAATGGGATATATTAAATGATATTATTAAATATATACATCATACCAAAAACGTGTTTTCAGTTATTTTTCTTTCAGATATATATTTTAAAATTCAAAATAACTAATGATTCGTTAAAACAGGATGTGTCACATAATCCGACTCTACAACTGGTTAAATGGCTAAAATATAAAATAAAACTTCCGCTATGACGTGTGTATTTAGTACAAGTTTGTATTTGTTAGGTACATGTTATAGTGCAAAATTTGGTGAGAAAGAAAAACGTTTTTGTGGTGTCCTATATTTTTGATTGAAGAAATCAAAGACGAGAGTTGTTTCGCATGAAAATGAAATGAACATTTATTGGTACAACAAGCAGCACTGACGGATCAAACATATTAATTGATAATAAAGATATGACGTAGGTTATATTTCAATAACTCTAAGACTTACCATTATGTCACATGATAGATTGAAGTAATCTTATGAATGTATAATTTTAAATAAAAAAAAAACTGATAGTGAATATATTTTAATGAAGGAATCTTGATTAACGGTTAATTAAAGACTATATTTTTCAGATTTTCAGAGCAATGTGCAATTGACAGAGAAGTGTAATCTGCTCCACTCATCCTGAATGCACCATTAGAAGCATTCTTGATTGATGTATGTAGTATAATGTTTTTTTTAGGTATGGCTTGCTTATTTACTCCTTTGTAACTGAGTATCGAACCCGTTTCAGGTAACAAAGAATCAGGTCACATGGTGTCAACGAGACGCGAAAGTGGGGATATATCAAATGTTACAGCTGAGAGAAGATATGCCCATGACAAACATATTTTACGAATAATATATACGTGTTTATCGACACATATAATGTACAATGCCGCTTTTAAAGCGATAATTATTAGTTATTTCTCCCCCGGGAGAAAGTTTTTCTTTCTCCCCCGCCCAACCCCCACCAACAAAATGAAGCTGATGGAATGGAAAATTACATGGCATAAAGTACACAGCAAAATCATATTGCATACTGAAAACCTTAATATCACATATAAATATATATATTGTCCATTATCTAATTACAAATAAAAAATGAAATACAACGTAATGCTTTCGAATTGTAGCCATTTTTTAGATAGCTAAGCAAATCAATTACAGTGGCATTCATTTATTTATTGGGACACACTAATGTTAGAAGGAAGTATATCAGAATTTCAAAATGTTTACAATTGGCTAAAAACATTTTCACCCAATATATCATGTCTATATATACTCACTGTCAGAAAGATATATATTTAAGCATGCCAAAATAAGATATTGAAAGGGATTTCCTAAAAGTGATTGATGACTTTCAAATGAGTCACATAATTTCGTTTTTAAATCGATTTGATCAGTCATACTGATTTACCTTGTAGATTTTTTTCTTCTTAAATATAATTCGAATAGCGATGTGAAGGTCGTCAAGTGCACCTATTTGAGAATGGGGATTTCGTTTCAAGTTTACCAGGTAGATTAAAATATCATTTTGTCGTGTTTTTGGTGGATTTGCCATACACCAGTTCGGATTTTATCTACTTATGATAATAAAATGCTTTGTATCCATTTTAAACGTTTTATATTTTCTTTCAAGACATTTACAACGTGTATTTTACTTGTTAAATGCATGTGTCTTGCAGACACTGATTTAACTTCACCATCAGTTACAGGGCACAATTACATACCGTGTTAAGATATGGCATTATTCAACTTCCGGTTGCTTATTATAATCCCTTTAACATTTTGCACCAAAACCCGAGCATGTTTATAGAATAACTAAAAGTAAAAACTATTGTTGATTTAGCCTAATTTATAATTATTTAAAATGTTTTATCTGTAAGAACTTCATCTAACACATAACGTGATGTATTGTTTATTTCATCCTTTTCAATGGCCTAGGGAGTATTATATATGTATCACGTGATTAAATTGTATTTTGTATGTGTTTGTTATATGACGATATAGTATGTATAAGTCAAATAAAAAATCAAAGGTCATTTATTATACGGTTCTATTTTCAATTTCAAAAAGTGTGTCTTCCTGTACAATATATTTAATGCTTTTGAGAAAAACGGTTATCGTTACGGTAGTGATTGCATGGGTTTGTGTGTTGTTGTATTTTCTATTATGAACGTTTACTTTGTTTCACATCGGTCAGTGTGCGACTCTATTATGGTTGAAATATTAAAAGGTTTCCATTTCATTATATATATAACGTGTTAAGTGAGCGACTCCTCATTATATACATCTACTTTCGTTTACACATACAATTATATATCTAGCAGCCTTCATAAATTTATTTCTAAAGGGAATTAATGAAACTTGCCGTTTAAGGCGAAATCGTAATTATTGGTTTTTCGCTTTGTGACAATATTTAGCATCAGTGTGTACTTTCGTTTTCGTTTTTACATTACATATTAATATCTTCACAATTGTGCGATATCTAGTCAAACAGATTTGGCAAACATGTGATCGTTTACGTCTGTACAATAAGTATCACAGTGGTATATTATAGATGTACACACCTGCAGATAAATAATAATTATATGATCTTACCTTGTCATGAGTTCGAATATAAAACCACTTCATGCCGTATCGCTTTCTGTGATAACCACTCTTATGTGAGAACAACTCAGTATGTGTACACTGCCTAAAGAGGGAAAAGTACAGTAGACACTAGCGTATAACTCGGGTGTCAATTCCGGTACTCTCCAGTGAAGATATGTAGATTCTTGTATTTTTTCTTTATTTCAATGCTCTTTTATCATTTGAATGGCATTATTGATGTCTTTTGAACATATTGAAAACATTTTCATTATTTTATTGTAAATTTAGAAAAAAAATATTAATGCTTGGAAATTGGGGTATGAATACATGATTTCGGAAGTCTACATTCGCTATGTAATACAGACTGAATAGGACAAAAGGTCTCTTGTGTGACAAATGATGTTTACGTTTCTCAATCATGTTTTGGTAGTGCAGAGGTTGACAAACAATAAAATGGAAGTTTCACAACCTCCATTTAGGTTTATCTATGTATGACAAGCGCGCAAACCTTTTTATTTACTGTAGAATAAAGATAAAAAATCAATGGTGGCCTTACAAGGGTTCCTTATACAGCATAAAGATTATATAAGATTATATTATTCTTGTCTATCTGCAGCTGTGTATATCTATATTGTATAACATTATGGCAATGACCGTACTTATAATTTTAAAGATTCCAGTTCTCAAATTCACAAGTACGGAACGCTGACAAATATAGTTGAACGTGCACACATTCCCAAAAGAGATTATTTAAACTTTCAACGCTCGTGGTACAAAACTCACAAAGACTCTAGCAAACTAATTTGCGATGTGCACAGGTATAATTGTAGGTATTATTCTAATAAAGTATTTACACTGGAAACATCTGAGTTTTATAAAAATATTTGATTTTACTGGCATAATATATATTTGGTTCCCTTTTATATATGTAAACATGGCCTCCAATTTAACACAAATACCGATATTTTCTAATTTTTAAGTGGTGAGGACATAACTGCATACAGGTTTATATATTTTATTGTTGGTCTGTTTAATATCATAAAAAAAACCTGACCTAGCAAACACATGGTTAGATTCTATATAGATTTATGTTAGTTGGAACTATAGTCTAGAAGATAAATGAAACTACGATCATAAAAACATAAAAAAACAAAATATTTGAAAGACGGATGCAATTGATTTTATAAAAACTCGTACAATCGAGTGCCTTTGGTTGATAGCTTTAGTTGATAGAAAGAAAGGAACAAATAACAATGTAATAACACGGTTTGCCTCCCTTTAACTTTTGAGACGCCCACCCCCGCATTTTACCCCAAAAATAGATCTATGGTAGCTTGGGATGCTGAAAGCGGACTATTTTCATTGTTGCTATGCTGCATTGATGCGTACTAAGATGACCGTGTGGGTTCTTACTATACACTGTTAAACGGTACAATTGTTACGATACAAGGGCAATAACCCCATATATCAATGTGTGTGTAGTTAGCTTGAAATATTTGAACATCGATATAAGGGCAATAATCCTATATATCAATGTGTGTGTAGTTAGCTTGAAATATGTGAACATTGATATAAGGGCAATAACCCCATATATCAATTTGTGTGTAGTTAGTTTGAAACATGAGAACAATGATATAAGGGCAATAACCCCATATATCAATTTGTGTGTAGTTAGCTTGAAACATGTGAACATTGATATAAGGGCAATAATCCCATATATCAATTTGTGTGTAGTTAGCTTGAAATATGTGAACAATGATATAAGGGCAATAATCCCATATATCAATTTGTGTGTAGTTAGCTTGAAACATGTGAACATTGATATAAAGGCAATAATCCCATATATCAATTTGTGTGTAGTAAGCTTGAAATATGTAAACATCGATATAAGGGCAATAATCCTATATATCAATGTGTGTGTAGTTAGCTTGAAATATGTGAACATTGATATAAGGGCAATAACCTCATATATCAATTTGTGTGTAGTAAGCTTGAAACATGTGAACATGGATATAACGGCAATACTCCAATATATCAATTTGTGTGTAGTTAGCTTGAAACATGTGAACATTGATATAAGGGCAATAATCCCATATATCAATTTGTGTGTAGTTAGCTTGAAACATGTGAACATTGATATAAGGGCAATAATCCCAGATATCAATGTATATGTAGTTAGTTTGAAATATGTGAACATTGATACACGGGCAATAATCCCAGATATCAATGTGTGTGTATTTAGCCTGAAACATGTGAACATTGATACTAGAGTCATAACCCTATATATCAATGTTTATGTAGTTAGTTTTAAACATGTGAGCATTGATACAAGGGCAACAACCCAAGGTATCAATGTGTGTGTAATTAGCTTGACAAATTTGAACATTCATACAAGGACCATAACCCCATTTATCAATGTTTGTGTAGTTAACTTGAAACATGTGAACATTGATAAAAGGACAATAACCCCAGATATTAAAGCTTGCAACAATTGAACACTCATACAGGGACCATATCCCCATTTATCAATGTCTGTGTAGTTCGCTTAAAGCATGTGAACATTGCTGACGCTAGAGTGCACACAAAGCCAGATGGTGTTGTTTTGTAAATTCTTCAAGGGCCTCAATATTAGTTTACACACACAAGACTAAATTATTCAAAAATAAATGATTAAAAACCAATAACCCAGTTCGACAAGAGCATGACTTTGGTCGAGATATTGTGGTTATATAATTTGTGTAAGTTTCGATGAAGAAGCGTAAAAGTAAACTATTGAAGGGTTTTTCTCGTACAAAAAAAAATCTGATTTGGCCAGTTCAGGTACATGTCTGGAATATGCTGGCATATATGCATGTATAACCGCTTCGTATGTTTGATGAAGGTCAGGAGAATACAAGTAATATAACCATGCTCAAACATACAGACGGCATTCATGCATCGCCTTGTGTTATATGTATACATCAGCCAGCAAGCGACACGACCATACCTAAAAATATTTCCTGTATAAATAATGAAACAAATTGACAAATATTTTCGTGACTTCTCATGGCCTTCGGTGCATTTATAAATGCCGACACCTCTCTTAAACGTGAAAAAAAATCTTGTTTTAATCTAAATTTACTGATTAATAAATCTGATATTCAAATAAGCTGACGAAAATTATCGTAAATTCCCGATTCAATCGTATTTACTCTGCAAATTACGTCATCATTCAGTATTAGAAAGGTCGCTAGAAATATACAAATATATCAATGCATATTGATGGAAACTAAAGATTTATTTTTTATATCAAAGTAGTTTGTGAAGCACTATAGAAAAAAAACGCTGCTAGTGAAATGAAACTAGAGTATAATTTTTATATATAACTATTGTTATGGGATTAGAACTCGGATCGACCGAGCTACAATACGCAAATATGATATGCACTATACTATGTAGGAATATATAATGATCTGCAGTATACATCTAAATTGAAACTTAACCGCTTACCAGTAGTTAACCGATGATGCCAGGAAACTTCCGGACGTTTACGGATATAAATACTTAGGCATTAACTGTTATTCCACGAGTCAGGACACAAGCAAATATCAACGATAAAAGCGAGTTTAAATGTGTTTTTCTTTTACGATAACAACATGTTTCTGCACCAGACATGATCTAGACAGCCACAGCACCAAGTGTTACAAGTGTACCAGTTTTTTGGACATGCATACTGGTTCTGCCGCTTTAAATGCCGAGGTACTGAACATCAATTGACTTGACGTTGACACGTTGATAATCCAATTATTGGCTACTCTGTCAAGCTAACGGTGTAAACTCTACATTGTATTTACTAGAACAAACCCAACGTTGACAGTGAGCGGAACGATATTCGTTCCCGCGTCAGGTCCATTGAAGCAATGTCGGCTGTTTCCGGAACATGTTTGGTTAAAATGAAATGGTACATACTGGTCAGCTGTACCAAAGACTTGAAATATGGTACTAGAAGCTTCCTCGTTTGGCGCTCCGCATGAGGATCGTTCCTGGTCTGGTTAGCGAGGTATCAGCATAATGTGACTGGGTGGGTATCATTACATGTGTCAGCGGCATGATACTCCAATGTGGCAGCGCACAGATGACTGTCTCAAGTAGCTACCGTCGCGATTTGTCTGAGCAATTGCTGGAAGCGACGCTAAACACCATAAAAGTCAAGATCGATGTAGATCCTGTATATAATACGCTTGCTAGAATCCACACGATGTCTTATATTTGCATATTTTGACGATTCAAGGGACACAACATTAACAATCGTTCGATCTGGCCGGCTCGTGGATTTGTCCAAAATACTATGATTAAATATATAATTTGTACAATAAATGTTTGGTTTATGTACACTGAAAACTGATGATGCTATAATGCACATAATGACGAATAGTAACATTCTTTACGATGTCATCATCCTAACCGCCGTGGGCGTTTGACGAACATTCAGCGAAACAAGGAGGTGTTACACTGCCTGCCATGTCAAAGCTCAAACATCACTCATACCATTTTGCTAGTTCAAAGACTCGGACGAGGTATATTGAATGATTGTTTAGCGTCATTTTGTTTTGTTGATGGCTAGCAGACGATCAGTTAACATAAACACTCTTTCCTGGGATCGCGCAAGGTTAACCTCTACTCGAAGTACATCCATCAACGTAAGTAACTTTTATCTTTCCCCACTTGAATTAGAGGTGAGAGACGAACAATAAGGAGAACCAATGTCGCCTATCAATCATCACGGAGATTGTTTTCGGGCGGGGATTTGAACAAGGGACCCTTCTATTGATAGTCAGACGACTTAGCTTATCGGGCCCGGATGACCGAGCTTATAACATGGTTGTTCATTTGTATAACTGAATGCAATTGAAGGTCTAGTGAGAAATGCAGGTAAAACATAAAGTTTTCGTACAAATGACAGTCCACAGACGATCAGACACGAATCAGAAAAGATCATCTCGGGCCTTTGATTCATGTGAGCTAAAATAGACTTGGGTTGAAGTCAGCGGTGTTTTCATTTTTTAAAAACAAAAAAAGGAATCATTTTCATTGTTTCATATATTCTGACAAGTGTTCATAACAAGAATTTTTAATGTATGTAAGATTACAGTGTTAATGTATGTAAGATTACAGTGTTAGATTCAAACATTTTATTATGTGACGGAAGTTTTGTATATTTATTAAAGTTTCCATTTTAGTCTCGAACTTTATACAGCATTGTAGTTTTAACATTGTCGTGTCGTATTGAATCTAGCATTAATGTTGACAAAGAAACGAAATCAGCAAAGTATCTTGATAACTAAGTATGAATTTTTTTTCATATTGCTTATAGTACTGTATACAACAATCATCAACAATATCTGGATCTGCGACCTTAGAATAGCCATTGTATACATATATTTGGCAGTAGAGGCGTTACTTAGTCAAATGTAACTATATACAGATTATGCAACACTTCCGTATACGGCAAGTTTACGGAATAATAATACATATACATAATAATTGTTCCCATTCCATTAATTTCTATGCAATAAAACTAATGTATTTCGAACAATAAACCACGAAATTGACCTCTGTTTATATTTGTACCATGACCATTTAGCGGAGAATTAAAAAACTGAACTTGTATATC
Source organism: Panopea generosa (assembly GCA_029582155.1). Lineage (NCBI taxonomy): Eukaryota > Metazoa > Mollusca > Bivalvia > Adapedonta > Hiatellidae > Panopea > Panopea generosa. The sequence goes on from CM055899.1 coordinate 10,558,523, forward strand.
TCCTACATTTACACATTGTACACCGTTTTCCCCAAAACATGTTCCAGCAATCGGTAGCTTTAAAATGTATCTCATATTTTTCTGTATACTAAAAGGTGATTGAAACATTATAGTTTCAAATAATGTGTCTGTGTATCCTAATGTAACTTCTAAACTCATTAAACTATGGTTACTTGTGTTTAGTATTTCTAGCTGCCCACAAGCCGTTGTACTTTTTTTACTGCATGCAAACAGACTTATGCCAACTAACACCATGTCCTTAGAGGTTTCAAACCCAATGGTATCAGTAATCTTGTGACTATTCCATACATTCTGTCGGACGCCCTTCAGTCTTATTATATCGATTCGACGATTTACACGTGGTGTGCTTTTAAACAAGGTATTTCGCTTTTCTTTTTTACTTGATAATTGAAGAAAAACATCTACTTTCTCCTCAGACGATAACACGTTTCTCTCTCCTACAGTATCTGAAAAGACATCTAATTGCATAAGCGGAAATCTGATTTCTCTAATCAAGTCAAATCCGAGAGCTTCTCTTACGTTGACATCGTTCACATCTTTGTTCTCTTCTCTGCACTTCTTTTCAGCCCATCTTACACACGCCAGATAAACATCTTCTTCCTTCACTTGTAGTTTGTCCGACTCGATTATCAGATGAAGAACATCTTTCCTGAAGCACACGAACCCTGTAGATTTCAGAACTTCGTTTCCATTCTTGAATATGTAAGCCAGACTTTGCTTTACCAGATCCTGTTCATCAAACGTAAGTGCTTGTTGTAGTATGTCACATACATTACCTGGGGACATTTCCGACTGTAAGTAGTTTTTACAATTATCTGCTAAAGCTGCGACGCCGTACTTATTTCCCAAGTAGAGTAATGACATCACACTGTCTGACGTGATGTCACAATTTTCAGAATAGAGGAATCTGTAAAACACATAAATAAATGAAATAAGTACAAAATGAATAAATAAGTTATATAAGTAGAAAATTAATTATAACAGTACCAAAGTAAACAATTAAACAATTATATGTACCTATAAACAATACACGCTTTTGATGACGTCCACTCAGATAGTGCGCGGCAAGTAGTGTTACAATGACACAGTTACGTTACAGTTGTACACAGATTAGATAACGGTAATGACAGAGATAAATATCTGATAACAAAAGTTTAACTTGATCATTCTAATTAAGTGATATATACATTACCATCGAATCACAATATTGAATAAGAAAGGGACAACTTTACCTCAGAAACTGGAGAAAACTGTCTATCTCAACATCAGGAATCTCAATTATGTCACGTGATTCCGCTATCGGTCCACAAAACATGGCGTAAAATACGGGGCTCCTGCTGACTAACATGTACTTGTGTGCCTTAATTTGTCGTCTGTTTTCTCCCATCAGAAACGTGACGTCACAAAGAATCTCTTCATTCAGCATATGCATGTTGGTTTCTGCCAATCCTTTATTGGTCTGCCAGCTTTTATCCATGCCTGTTATTGATGGGATCTGTATAATAAATCATAGTATTGAATATAAAAATCATACCAAAAAACGTGTTATAGGTTTTCATAGTTTATACATTTTAATTTAAATGTATTTTATATAAATAGACAGTTATGCTGTCTGTAAACACCACCACCACCATTACGCACACACCTACTCAAACTATCCTTTACGTCTTGACTCGTATAAAAGACTAAATCGGGTTATTGAAGTGGGCTGACTGGTTGTGTTTTTTGTGACAATATGTTTCGAACGGTGACTCCGTGTTGCTGTCTCTTTTCAACAAAAACGGTATCCATTCGACATGTGTTTTTTACGGCTCTTGAACTATGAAGAAATGTATTACTTTATAAATATGTCGCTAAAAAATCAAAATTATGATACTTTGATTGTTATTATATTGTTATATATGGGTATCAACACTGTAATTTATCTGTTGATAGTGGTTTTAGATGGATTTCATACAGACCGATACAACCATTCCCCACCCTAACAGAAGAAATGCTAATATATATATATATAATAATGCAGCTTGTTTTGTCGATATTTCATTCGAACATGTTGTTGTTGTTTTGTTGTTGTTTTTTTTATATAATTCACTATCTGTTCATTAATTTAAGTTTGGTTAAGGTAAGGTTTTTAGCATCGTCGTGGTCAGTTCCGAGAAACAGTGGTAATTTCACGAGTCGGTTTTTATTGTATTACAGTATCCGTTATATAATGTGTTCTGGAATTACTTAAAATTATTATGTTTTGTACTGTAGGTTAAACTTTAATCGTATAATTATTCAATTTCACCTATCTAAAATATTGGGGTGAATATAGGCCAATGACCATTGACACGACGGAAAAGAAATTTATTGCAATCAAGGGAAGTAACCGTTAGTAGTATGTTATCAGATTTGAATACTAGCTGTCTCCCTTGGGTAAAAAATAAATAAAATAAAAATAAATAAATAAATTAAAACAAAATAGTTGTTTGTACACTTCTCGATGGCTTCCTGTATTAAACAAGGTGGTACCGAGTGATAATGTATCTTGTTCAGGAGTAGGAGCGATTCGCTTAAAAGTCAAGTGTGTTAACTTTTTACATTGTTTAAATAATAATATTATTTAAACAAAGAATTGTTATGAATATGTAGGTAATGGGAGAATAAAGTTGTTTTGAATATGTTGTCAATGAGAAATTAGAATTGTAGTATTGTTTCCAGATTTATAACTACAAACATGCCAAAGCGCCGATCCATGAGCCAGTATGGCACCCGCAGCAAGAAGAGGTCGAATAAAGATCCTACAGCTTCAGCGGTGGTAGATGATGATTTGGTGGAGCCTCCAGCAGTTTCACCAGAGCTGGTACAGGAGGTCGTGAGGCAGGTGACACCCCAGTTAGTGGAGACCATCAAAGCCAGGAGTGAGCACGCACCACTACAAGCTCCTCTGGCACCGCTACCCAGGAATAACTCGGCTAATTTATTAAACTATGATAACGCTTTCTGTGTTAATGTAGGTGCCACCACAAAACTAAAGAAAATGAACGGGGAGTTTGTTGAGTTGAGTCTGCTCATCAGCAATGCTTCTCATCCAGGATACTCCAGTTACAGGATCTATGTGATTGAGGGGCAGCTGGTGTTGCAGCCAAGGGTTCAAACTACAAAGATCATTGACATAACTGCAGTGGTCTAATGCCTTTTATGTTTTTATTAGTATATGTAACAAACTAACATTATATATATAGACTTATAGGTGGGTATACCAGGTAGTATACATGTAAATACCGATAACAGTAAGTATAGTGAGTGAACTAAAATGTGCATGACAGCATGACAAAGAACATACATTTTAAGGCAGTGTAGATTTGAAAAGTTAAAGCTGTAAGTAGGACAGATGTATAGAAAAATAATTGTAAGTCGAAGTATGAAATTGTCGAGACAAGAAGGGGCTGGTGAGTAAAGCATATTTATAAAGTAGTGACGTGCAATTTTGAAATACTGCTAATATATCAAATATTTGTTATTGTCCGTGTTAAGTATATAATACAAAATAATTAGAAAATCTTGATATATTATAGTGTTACAATCTTCTTCTTTTTTGTGGTTGCATACTGACCAGCCGATACATGAGCATCTAAGATGTATATTGAAGACCACATATACAATATATAAATAATGATGATACCCGCATAGTCTGTAAGATACACACAGATGATAATACAATTGCCAGTGATTCAGAAGCATAGTGGTGATACATAATGGATGCATTAGTGATTAAAGAAAGAACTGTTATAATCGAAAAGCCTCGTGATGGTGAATAGTTGATATACATGTGATAATAGAATGAAATGTTAATTGTAGAGGAGCCTAGTGATGATGCATAGTGAATGCACATGTAGTTGTAATAATAAGTATTACCTTGGAGAAACTTAGTGATGGTATATAGTTGGTATGATGAAATAACCATTTAGATGTATAACAAGAATCTTCATAGAGAAGATGTTTAGAGACATTAATGGAAAGGGAGGTGTGGCGTAGAGTTTAAAACGCAAGAAATATAACAGTGAAGAAATGAGAAGATATGTATCAATGATTAAGTACAAGTGTAATGACAAGTGAATAATTGACTTTATTTACTTGATTATTTTTAACAATATATGTAAATTCAGTAATATTGTAATTACCTAATATCTATGTTGTTTCTTTCTTTCTTTATCTTTGTAACTATCTCATTATCTTCTATATTTAATCATATTAAAATAAACTTTAATTCATAGAATAGCATTTGTCTGTGTATCTTTAATGGCTGCTCTAAACAAATTTGACAGATTTTACTTAAAATCGTCACAGTATATAGAGAATAAGCTACCCAGAATGTGTTCAGGGCTTACTGAAATACATGTAGCACAGTCCGCCTTGGTACACAGCGATATGGTGGCATAGGGTGGAAGCTTTATGATGAGCAATTAAGCTCGGGAACTAAATAAAAGATGGAGTATTGTAGACCAGGAACTATGGTTGTTGTATATGTTCCATACGTCAACATCCAGTGACGAATCCAAATCTGCTCGTTAATGTTACTTGAATAATGCTCGGTGTAGCAAACGGCCGTGCATTTACAAACACATATGCACGCGCTGTTCTAGTAATCATCCTTATTGGCGTTGCAATGTAAACGGTTCAGCTCAGTTGGGTATGAATGGTTCTTATCTTAGGAATGGTGTCGGCGGTCAGCGAGTGCCAGGGTTGGGTAGGAGGGATTTTAGCAACACATATATATATATATATATATATATATATAAAGTAATAAATTTCTTCATAGTTCAAAAGCAGTAAAAAAAATATGTCGAATGGATACCGTTTTTGTTGACAAGAGACAGCAATACGGAGTCACCGTTCGAATCACATTGTCATAATAAACACCACCAGTCAGCCCCCTTTAATAACCTAATTTAGTCTTTTATACGACAAATCCTATCATTGAAGATCGGTTATAATAATTACATAATTAAATAAATAGTTACAATGCAACCCTTTGATTGGTTCCTTCACGATTTCATGAATGGAACGTTATCCAATCGCAACGCTAGTTTCCTACAAACGCCGTTTTGATAAGACGTTAATATTAGTTGTTATTTGTTCAGTTCAGTTTAAATAAAACGACGCAGAGATAGCGTAATTTCCCACGGGTGATGGATTGAGAGTATCGGAATTGACACCCGTGGGTATCCGACGATGATATTATACATCGTACGATTCAGTATAAGGAAATAATTGATAAGGCTACTAGATACATAATAGTATGTCTAAACGAAAGAAGACGTATACAATGAGGAGTCGCTCACTTAACACGTCATTTACAAGGGCGGATGGTTTGATCTCATCCCCCCACACCCCCACCACCAAAAATTGTGCAAGCATATTTTTTTCTTCTACACGTTTACACTCAACTCAAGTTACCATCTAAACGATTTGTGTTAAAACAAATTATGCACGCATTTGATGTACCTAAAAAATGTGCAAACTTACTACTTCTAGCATGATTCTTGAGTATATTCTTCTAGTCGCCCAGTGTTTGTCTTTTGTTTAAGTTTTTTTTTTCCTTGTCGTTAAATCTTTATCGTTTCGGGTAATTTGTGATGGAGGCACCATCAAAGCGAGAAAAGACTAAAAAAAAGCTGAATAGCTTTTTTACAAGTAGATCATCATCTGCAGAAAGTCAAATGCAGAAGAAAATGTATGTATATAAGCATGTGATGACATGTGCAAATGATTTTAAATGGGCCAGTCTGCTAAAACATGTATACAATTAAAAATATCCACACTGCGTATGCCAAATCGTCAAAAGAACCGAGACAGAAAGAACCAAACTGGTGGACAAACTGAGACAAACAAATAATCAATACAACATTACGCTGTAGCGTAATAGGTAAGGCGTGCGTCCTCTCAATCTAGAGGTCTGACGTTCGAGCCTGCCTAGCGACATTTTTTTTGTTAATTTATTTAAAAGAATTAAGTAATAAATGTAATATACATTCACTTAAATATATTTGCCCCCCCCCCCCAACATCAATTCCTGGATCCGCACCTGCGCATCACCTCTAAACTGAAATCCTTGATCCGCCCCTGATTTATATAATGATTTTAATATTTTAACCAACAACAGTCTTACACTTACCGATGTTGTATCCCACGTTCCTAATAGGGAAACAACCGCCGACATTACTACTGTTTTCCTTCACAAGAATTAAAGAAAAATGTACCCGAAGAAACACATTTTGAAAACGAAAGTAGAACTACTTACCCTATAACTTCATTTCAATGAAATCTGTCATGGATCATAGATTTAGTGCTTTTGTTTAAGACAGTGGTTTTCGCTATGCTACACTATTAATCAATACTGTCTATGTAACAATATTTAGCATCGGTGTTTACTATCGTTTTCGTGTTTACTTTACAAAGTAATATCTTCATAATTGTGCGAACTCTATTTAAACAAATATTGGTAAACACGTGATGGTTTACGTCTGTACAATAAGTACCACAATGGTATATTATAGATGTACACACCTGCAGATAAATAATATTTTAACTGATCTTACCTTAACGTGAGTCCGAGTGTACTGTAGGTCGTATCGGTTTATGTGATAACCACTTTCATGTGAGAACAACACAATACTTGTGCACTGACTAAAATGGGAAAAGTGCAGTACTCTTCGTCGAATACCGGAATTCCGGTACTCTCCAGTGATGATGGATAGACCCCGGGTTCGTGATTTTAGTTGTAACTAAGGATACATTCAGTGCAAACTCAACTATAAAGATGGTACCTATACTGTACTGCTGCCAAGGTTAAAAAGAAACGTAATGCTAAATGATCAATATTATTAAAGTGAGAAAAAATTCAAATATAGTTTAACCTAGATAAAATATTTGGGTCAGTCCTCAATATACCTTCGACATTTAGTGTGGTCAACCCTTATGGACTTAAGGTAGTAACGGTCATATTCGTCATCCTTTGGTATTAGGATAAGTGGTGAGGATGTTTCGAATGGCAAAACTAATTTGGTCTATGATTTTAAGCTTGTACACAAAACGAGCGGATTGGTGGTCTAGTGGTTAAGGCATCATCACTGGAGAGTATCGGAATCGGAAAAGTAGTTCTGAAATACAAGAATTGCCTCTGATTTAACAACAACATATCACAGACATATATATCTGTATTTAATCAGATTTGTTTAATAGCAATATGATCGTGGAACCTAAACTTCAATTAACTATGAACTATTTTAAGGCTTCCAATTTTAGGACAGTGTATAGATACAGTTAATCACGCCAACCGATACAGACGTAGTACCATTATAGGAACCAGGAAATGCTTCCGTATAAGTTTCACTTCTTTTATTTGTGCCTCTCTATGAATCACAAGCATGCAAGCTTTTTATATACTATCGAATAAAGAACAAAAATTAATGGTTGGCTTACAACTACAAGACAGCCATTGAACAGAGAGGTTAGGGGTGATTATCAAAATGTTAATTGTAGGTAAAATAGCTTCTTTCTCAAACTCTTACTCTCTATAATGTGAAATTGAAGACATTTACTTCGTAAAAGATACATTTTGGCATGTTTATGTTTATAAACCACATATATGCATATTTACCATGAAATGTCATGACAAACATTAAGCTTTGAAGAATTTTTATTTTGAATGACTTAAATGTGCAAATTTTAGCATTTACACAGGTATTAAATAATGTGCCATGATACGTTTTGGGCGTAAATTTTAGTTGCTTTTAGGTTAAAAAAATATTTGTTAAATTAGTGAAACGCTTCAAAATTGCATGTCAGTGGACAACTCGCGCCTGTATATAATTATGACCATGCATAAAATGGTATGCTGATAATAAAAGTCAGTTGTAAATGCCTGAAACATTGGCAGTATCACTGCAAATTGATAGTATTTACAAAAAAAAAGGTAATTTTACATGTCAAACTATTAGGGGTTCCTTATAAAAGAGACTTCAGTGAGATGACGTGATTTTCCATACTGTTAATTGTTGGTAAAATAATCGCTTTTTCACATTCTTGTGGTCTTCAATGTTGAATTGGAGACATTCCTTATATATATTAATAAAATAAAAATAAATTTTACAGATTTTTTATTTTGACTGATAGAAATGTGAAATTTTAGCATTAACAGTATTGAATAATTTATTTTGGTAAGATAATTTCTTCAATGTGTCATGATATTTTTATGTTTGAAATTTTAGTTGGTAAAAGGTTAAGAAAAAAAATGTTGTTTTTTTTTTTGTTTGTTTTTTTTTTTGTTTGTTGTTTTTTTTGTAAAATAAGTAAAACATCCTCATAATTGCATGTCGGTTGCCTGTATTTATTGCCTGTTTCAGTATTTAATGCCTGAAATTTAGCAGTCGTACTGCAAATTGACAGTATTTACTAAAAGGAGGTAATTATACATGTAGAAATTTAAAGGTTCCATATAGGAGTATAAATAATCCTTGTATTTTTTTCTTTAGAATCTTTTTCCTTATTTCAATGCTCTTTTATTATTTGAATGGCATTATTGATTTATTTTGAACATTTTGAAAGCATTCTCGTGTTTTTATTGTGAATTCACAAAAACAAATATTGATGCTTGGAAATTGGGGGTATGAATACATGATTTCTTAAGTTTTATTTCGCTTTGTGTACAGACTGAATAGAAAAAAATATCTTGGATGACACATGACGTCTACGATTCTCATCATATTTTGGTAGTGCAGAGGTTGACAAACAATGAAATGTTAGTTTCACTTCTTCCATTTGGGTTTCTCTATGAATGATAAGCATGCAAACCTGTTTATTTACTGTAGAATAAAGATAAAAAATCAATGGTGGCCTTACCAGGGTTCCTTATACAGTATAAAGTGGGCGTATACCCGTAACAAGGTATGATTATATAATTATTGTTTATCTGCAGTTGTGTGTAGCTATGATGTAAAACATTATGGTATTTACAATATTGAAGCTTACAGTTCTCAAATTCACAAGTACTTGACCCGAACAAAAATAGTTGAACGTGCACAAATTCCCAAAAGAGATTGTTTAAACATTCAACACTCGTTGTATAAAAGCTCACAAAGACTCGAGCAAACTAATTTGCATTTGTGCACAGGTTTAATTGTAAATACTATTCTAATCACTTATTTACACTGGAAACATCTGAGGTTTGTATAAATATTTGATTTGATTGGCATAATATATATTTGGTTCCTTTTTATAACTTCAAATATTGATTCCAATTTAACATCCAGTACCTTCAAAACTACACCTGGGTACCTAGGGTGGTATTCACCAACAATTCTTAAGTATATGCATAGACTTGAACTCAAGAATACATTTTGAAAAACACACTTAGAAACGATTTTCTATGACAATGCATCTAAGGACACCTAATATATTGTCAAATTAATTTGAATTTTTAAGCTTGAGTATACGAATATCAAGAATGGTTGGTGAATACGACCCAAGGTGGATATATTTAACATCGAAAGTTATACCTTTTTAATTAAATGGTATGCATTACTCATTCTAATGTCTTAAAGTATAATAAAGTTGACATGTGTATGTATGAAGCAGTGTTTCTTGATAAATATATACTTAATAATGTTGGTTTTGTAAGTAAAGAGGCATATAAGAAAGGAGATGCGACTTCTGCTATATGCATGATATTACTTTTTCACATTGCTCAATGTATTCGTTTTAGAGGATAAAAGGGTGTTGTGAATTTTAATAGATGTAACCTTTATATTACTTAAATATATCTTAAAACAGTTTTTTCCGTAAAATGTATCACACATTTCCTAAATAGCTTTCTAATTTCCACTACTGCTAGTCTCCAATTGTCTAATACAACACTGTTTAAAACATAAAGTGCGACAAAGCTTGTATTTACCTGATTTTACCAGTGATGTGATTGACAAGCTTCGTAACATGCTGGGCCATTATCACTTCGTTTAAGCCTTATCAAGATGTGTATGAAAAGAACAATGATGGAAATTGATTTGCGTTTTATTTGACTAGGATTGTATTTATATACTAAACACTTATATTAATAATGTTTGAACGTAGTCTGTAGAACGAACCCAGCTCTCCCGATTAGGTCCGTTAAATAGCAATGTTGAGAGAGCCACATTTAAGCACGTCGATTGGTCAGTTACTTCATCTGCAAGTTTTAATGACGTCACAGTTTAGTAAGTTTTCAATTGCTATGAATTTGCGTCAAAGGTGTATAATTCCCTGATGTTTCATAGGTGGTTAAGAGACCTGGTTCGGGAGATATCAGGTTATGGAATGTAAACATATACAGTCCTCCATCATGACAATGGTGGGGAGAGGGTATGGGGGCTATACTATATAAACATACACGTATAACGTTTCTATTGCCGTTTTTTTTATTATTGAAATACAGTTGGGAATGGAATATTGAAACACATGGGTCTAAATTAACCAATAATGACAACACCGGGTGTCGCAGTACAGTTTGTATTACATATATCGTCTTCACAGCACTGCTGGCAAACCGGAACTGACCTTTCAGATAATGACCTTGAACCGAACGCGCATTGCTGAAAATAAATATGATATTTTTACAAGATTAAAGGATGGATATCAAATCAGTTCGTTATATGTCTTAATTGGGTTACGTTGTGTATATCTCGTATATTGTGTACAGGATTTAGTGTGTTGTTATGTGTCTAACAGCATAATAGTTTTATTAATAAAATTCCTTTAATCAATTTTGTGTTTTAAAAGGCAATTTATCAGGATTTGTCAAACTTTTAAAATTGGCTAAAACATATTTTTACTATATACAATGCCTATATAAGGCATTTACAGCGGGTTTTTTTTCTGATATACTACTTTTATATGTTTATACACACAAAATTCTTGCCTGTCTAGCAGATGAAATCATTATAAATCATCACATAGTTTATGAATATCATCACCTAGATTATAGTTTACAAAAGAATACAGCACAAACGCGCAAAACGTCATAGGGAAACACCAATCACTCTAATATGAAATCCTATAATTTCAAAGACAGGTTTCTTATTTGCTGAATTCACCGACAATACACTTAGTACTTACGTGTTTATTTCTACATCCCAGATGAAAATTTCTCTGTTCGCCCCATGTGAACTCTTCAATACTGCATTGCTAAAATGGAAAGCTTGCTAAATAAAAAATACTGTCAGATCTGATCTCACATTAGAGGCTTAACGAATGTGTAATTTTTCTACCAAAGTTTATTTTTCATTTTATTTTTCATAAAATAAATGGTTTAAATAACCGTCACCTTGTTGTGAATCATATAACAACAATTTTATTTGATATATAAATTTACAATTGATAGTTTGCTGGTTTACCAATTGAAACATGTTTAAAAATTCCATCAAAAGTGAATAACTAAGTAAACGTCAGAATAACCATCCCTCGCGTGTAGGATGTTGAAAATAAATAATTTGAAGTGTGTGATATGTGATACTATACATAACATATATGATAATATGACTCATAACTCTAACCCTATCCCTCTGGAGCATATTCTCTTAGTTTGCCTCCCCTCTAATTTCTCTTCCCTCTCCCCAGTCTCTCTTTTCCATTTATATAATATACCTTATGTTTATTTCTTTTGTATAACCCTGATATTAACATGAATGTTTGTAATGGTGTGTAATTATGTTTTCATTGTATTTTTATATGTTATTAAAGGAAGAAATAAAGATATTAAATTGAATTACATTGAATTGAATTGAATTGACCTTGAGCATAGAATAATTAATGTATTGTTATGTATATACATATATATGTTTGAGTTTGTATCTTTTCAACCAGGGACGTGTTGATGTCAAAGGATACGTTTGCCAGCAACTGTTATTGTTTCAATTTAATACGTAATTCAAGCTCGAAAGAGAAGATTCATACGACAGAAATAATGGTAGATCCCTGAGTTGAATGTCTTTAAATAGGTGTTAAAATCACATCACATTGCAGCATTGTTCTTTACTAAAACTCAAATAAAGTTTTAATGTCACCATAGCTCCAATATAACGTGAACATTTTCTTTTTTAGAATCAAAACAGTTTTGACTGATGCGTTGATTGAAACATCTACCAATTATTTGAATTTGAAAGTATGGATTTCGATAGAAATCAACTTTATATTGCTAAATTTATTAGTCGAATGTGTTTTAATTAATGTTAAACGAAGAATTTTGGTGTTGTAGATTATTAAAATATATAGAACTCTACTTCTTTCTATCATTTTTCAGGTAACTATCATGCTCATATCAGACAATAAAACACACATTTCAAGTAAGTTATAAAAGCAATCACACTTAAATTCAGTTCAATATATTGGTGTAAATTTTATTGTTTATCATGTAAAACGATCGAATCAAGTCTTTGATTCCAAAAAGGTTAACAATGTGGTCAGGGTTAATGGTTAACTATGCTATTTACCTCATCAATGGAACATAAGGTTATCTCTAGACAGTCGCGTGCATTGCCAATGTGCGAACATTCTAGACATAATGGACCACGTGCTGGTCTTGATGGCAGTCCTGTATGTGTACATAATATTATAAAGACATCGCCGCGGATAGAAATGCCATTTGAAAACGTTTTATGCGTTAACGTGTAACTTATAACAATAACTTAGTATCACTGAATTAAATCTATGTTGTCTAAATATCCATATCAGGGAAATTGCAATTTTATTTTTTGTCGAATGCTTTTTACCACGCCAGTTACTTCATCTATGAAGTATTTTAGATACTTTCAATTAATTTTACCTATGAAAGTGTACTTTGACAGTACATGGCCATTTAAGGAATTAATTATATACATGTATGTCGTACAACCATGACATATGAGCTTATAGGTACATCGTGCAAAATAAGTGAACTCAAAACAAAAGTCGGTAAAATAAATTCATGGCATACAAAACATAAACAGAAAGGGGGATGAATAAAATTATGACAGGTGAGACTTACTTAAAGAGACTTTAATTTGCTGTAAGAACAAGGATATCTCTTATATGCATGCCGTGTAGATCGGCACATATTATATATTTAAGTTTATCTAACGTTAATTATATGATGGTTAAAATTCACATAATTATTTTAGGACAGAAACGAGTATACTTTTTAGTATATTCAGGACTCACACCACCAGATGAAAGAGGTAGAACAAAAAATATAAATGTTACAAAGGAGCCCTATGGGAAATGTAATAGTGGTGTGAGACGTCAAGAGATTTAACTTTGAATTATAGTTCTTTAACATTCATATTAACAATGAATACTGACCTGGATCATCACATCCTGCAGAGTTACACAAGTATCCATGACAACAGTGCGTGCACGGGGACGTCGGAAAACCAGACGAATCTTGTTCATGCACGGCGCATATCTGAAAGATAGACACGGACCACCAATGCGTGTCAAATATGATAAATGTGGCATAAAATTTCGCACACTTTGTAATAAATACACGAATAAGGATACTATAGAAAAATGTTTTAAACTACATTTTTCACCTAGAGTAATATAATGACAAACATTATTTCGTTTTATAATTTATTGTAAAATTACCTCTGAAAAAGGTCCCTTCTAGATGAGTTATTGTTAACTGCTTTTTATAATTTTTAAAATATTCAGTTTGTTGTGTATTACACCGGGATATATATGTTGTGTGATACGTTCTTGGTTGTTGTGTATTACACCAGGATGTGTATATAATGTGATACGATTTTGGTTGATGTGTATTACACCGGGATGTGTATGTAATGTGATACGTTTTTGGTTGCTGTGAATTACACCGGGATGTGTATGTTATGTGATACGTTCTTTGTCGTTGTGTATTACACCGGGATGCGTATGTCATGTGATACGTTCTTTGTCGTTGTGTATTACACCGGGAGGTGTATGTTATGTGATACGTTCATTGTCGTTGTGTATTACACCGGGATGTGTCTGTTATGTGATACGTTCTTGGTTGCTGTGGATTACACAGGGATGTGTATGTTATGTGATATGTTATTTGTCGTTGTGTATTACACCGGGATGTGTATGTTATGTGATACGTTCTTGGTTGTTGTGTATTACACCTGGATGTGTATGATATGTGCGTTCTTGATTGTTGTGTATTACACCGGGATGTGCATTAAGAGATACGTTCATGGTTGTTGTGTATTACACCAGGAGGATGTATGTTATATGATACGTTTTTGGTGGTTCTGTATTACACCGGGATGTGTATGTTATGTGCTAAGTTTTTGGTCGTGTGGATTACACCGGGATATGTTCATTTTGTAATACGTTCTTGGTTGTTGTGTATTAAACCGGGATGTGTAGGTTGTGTAATACGTTATTGGTTGTTCTGTATTTCACCGGGATGTGTACGTTATGTGATACGTTCTTGGTTGTTGTGTATTACACCGGGATGTGTATGATATGTGCGTTCTTGATTGTTGTGTATTACACCGGGATGTGCATTAAGAGATACGTTCATGGTTGTTGTGTATTACACCGGGATGTGTTTGTTATGTGATATGTTCTTGGTGGTTCTGTATTACAACGGGATGTGTATGTTATGTGCTGCGTTCTTGGTCGTGTGGATTACACCGGGATATGTTCATTTTGTAATACGTTCTTGGTTGTTGTGTATTAAACCGGGATGTGTAGGTTGTGTAATACGTTATTGGTTGTTCTGTATTTCACCGGGATGTGTACGTTATGTGATACGTTCTTAGTTGTTGTGTATTACATCGGGCTGTGTATGTTATGTGAAACGTTCTTGGTTGCTGTGGATTACACCGGGATGTGTATGTTATGTGATAAGTTCTTGGTTGATGTGTATTACACCTGGATGTGTATGTTATGTGATACGTTCTTGGTTGCTGTGGATTACACCGGGATGTGTATGATGTGTGATACGTTCTTGGTTGTTGTGGATTACACCGGAATGTGTATGGTATGTGATACGTTCTTGGTTGCTGTGAATTACACCGGGATGTGTATGTTATGTGATACGTTCTTGGTTGCTGTGTATTACATCGGGATGTGTATGTTATGTGATACGTTCTTGGTTGCTGTGTATTACACCGGAATGTGTATGTTATGTGATACGTTCTTGGTTGCTGTGGATTACACCGGAATGTGTATGTTATGTGATACGTTCTTGGTTGCTGTGGATTACACCGGGATGTGTATGTTATGTGATACGTTCTTGGTTGCTGTGTATTACACCGGAATGTGTATGTTATGTGATACGTTCTTGGTTGCTGTGGATTACACCGGGATGTGTATGTTATGTGATACGTTCTTGGTTGTTGTGTATTACACCGGAATGTGTATGTTATGTGATACGTTCTTGGTTGCTGTGGATTACACCAAGATGTGTATATTTTGTGATATGTACTTGATTGGCAGAAATATAAATATATAATATATATATATTACAAATGTAATACCTCATATTTCAAAACTAATATGTTACTACAAAAGAGTATTTTTAAAATACATTTATCTGACTTTTTATAAGATTGTTATATGTTACACCAGGATGCGTGGAGATTGTTGCAATGTCCAATCCGCTTTTCACCTGATTTAGGTAATATTTTATAAGAAAATCCATTTGTTTTATTACCGTACCTATAAAAATAAGTCAGTATTGTCCTGTGCATACAGGTGTTATGCATGTTAAATTATAGGCATATTTCTCATGAATGAACACAATTGAAATATGTGATATTTCACATATTTACTATTACATTGTACATGTATATTGAAGCACGAATGGAGCCACTACTTCATGCATTGTATTGATCCTTTGGACATTTGTTTGTAATAGTAGAAGAAAGCAGATGAAGCTCCTACCTGTTTATTTATGCATCCCGATCTAAATGTGACATGTCCTACATTTGTCGCCGATCGTTGTACGAAACATATCTGATAAAAAATGAGTTATATCAAACTAAGATGTGTTTTTATACTTAAGATGATTGAAACATTTGTCTTGCTTCTAGTAACATTGGCACAGACAGATAAAGATGTCTGTAATGCTTCAATATGTCATATTGTGCATATACCGTAAATGTTGACTTTAACTAACTTTTTTTTTAAATTTCATTTGTAGATCTTAAACTTTATTTTGAATACTATATACTTAGAATTTAGAATTGTACAAAAGCATGACATATCAACGGACTGCCCACATCCCTTATACAATTTGAAAAGTTTTCAGACATAAGTGTAAGAATTTGCAAGCTGCCTATTTGTGTTTTGTAAATATATATAATAAATATGACTGTATAAATATTCATATTGATGTAATATGTTACCTCATCTTGCTGACAGTATTCTATGGAATCACAGTACGACAGACCAATGGCATCCTCACATGAGAAACAAACAGATGTAGGCTCATACTCAATCGCTTTAATTATAAATCAAACAAAGTGAAAATATATGAAAATATTATAATTGAAGTAAAAGTTCTGAAAACATTATGCCGATGAAATACATAATGCAGTTCGAAGTGTGTTTCTATTATGTTCAGTGTGACATATTTACTAACAATTTCATTGCATATATTTAATTCCATTTTCTAATCAAGTCAAATCAAACCATTATGATGAGAAATGTGTCATTATTTAAGATTTTAGTGATTTAAAGCCATATTTACTTTAGTAATCACAGAGAAAGCTCGCGAACATAATTTTATGTTCAAGCATTGTATATTTTATATGATGAAACCTTATTTTAATAGATGAAAGTTGGTAAAACAACTGAAAATGATTATTAAATACTATGATTAACGTTTTTAAATGCCATTTTTAATTTTGGATATAAGTTAACAATATTGAATTAGACTTGATGTATGTTCTAAACTTATACAACCGCTTATTGCTTCCAAATTCTTACCGATTTCGCAGTGCTTTCCAGTATAACCAGTTGCGCAATCGCAGGTGCTGTCTTGTCCACAAGTTCCGCCATTATAACAGGTGTAGTCTATAGTCCAACAATAAGATTTATTAATGCATAAACCACAGCATTGATAAAATGTTCATTTAAAGATTAATTATTTATTAATGCATTTCAGAAACACATTGAGGGACCATTGCATAATGTTGCCTAGTTCGACTACATTTTCCTTTAATCCTAAAATTAAAAAACGTCACTACGTGTTAGACACTCTAAATGTACGGTCATAAGTATTACAAATATGTAATATAGCGAGTAAAGGAAAATAAATCCCTGTCATTTTCTTGCAAAATATTACAAGAACACATTCGACTGCCTTTACACGTAGGAGACTACATGTGGTGAGTATACCAAAACACTTCTCATTAAACATATTTTTTTATTATTCTTTATGTTTTGCAAATGCGTTTTATCTAAACGCGTACACATTACATTCCTGATGCTTGATAATCACCGATAAAATTTGGCGATCTGGTTTAATACAAGTAAGATAATATAAGCTTTTCGTCATAATCGATTACGGTTTGTAATTATTATTTTTTTATTTTTTAATTAATCAAGTTTGTAGTAAATTGTTGTCTATGTAAATGTTCTATAATCGATAATAGTACCAATTTTGCAACTAAGTCAATTTGTACAGAATACAGGTCAATAATTATACTGCAAAAGCGCTGATAAATGGTCTTAAAATACTATTTGATATATCGACAATATGCTGAAATACATATTAGTACATTTAATTCAGTACATGTAAACGTTTAAGATTTATTATGTCATCAAGAGCTAACAGGCGATAAGTAAACATAATTACTCTTCCAAGAGATCGTTTAAGTTTAACCAGTTCTCGAGCACAACCATGTTCACAAGTAGCTGATAGCATTTTTACTGAAATCAGCGGTTAGTGACGAATAATTAGACGCAATGCCTGCATATCAGTTATCACAGAGACTGTGACCGGACAGAGATTACGAACATACGACCCATGGATTTACAGCTACCAATTGAGGGAACTGGATCCGAAGATAAATCAGCAATGAGACAAGATAATATTAACTATTCAGGCTATATGTATACTGAATGCACATTGTAAATGTGGATTGTTTGCAGAGTTCATTTAGAAATACAATATATTATTTTTGAGGATACGTCAGTATGTCCATATCAACCCGTTTATTGACTATAAGTATAAGGGTTTACTAATTGCTAAAGAACTTAAACAAATGTGCTAAGTATAAAAGAGGCAACAATGAAATGTGTGTCCTTTAGGAAAGACACATAAGGCATTAACGTATGACCAGTAGCAATTGAGATAAAATTTGTAACTAAATGTTGTTATTTCATAGTCATTTGAATCATGGCGCTCATCAAGTTCTGTTCAAAAATGGAATATTAATAGAGCCAGAAGAAGGATGTTTGAGGGGTTTTGTGAATGTCATAACCAACCACGACAATACTCTGCTCTTTTCCTTCCCTATGTGCATTTCGTGCACTCAACGCATGTCTTTATCAGATATTATTGCTGTAAAACTTCAACCAATAACAACACCTCCAACAGGACAGGTACAATAGCCGCCTTGTTCTCAGAATGTCATTTACTTAATAGTACATGTCTTGCAATGTACGTTATTACATATAAATGCTTAGTTAGATAACGTTTGTAAGTGTTCTGATGAAAGATTATTAAACATGTAAGCTTGGAGGTTTCTGTTGTAAGTACATGTATATGTTAGAAACAAATAAAACAACATATTTAAATTATCAACTTGGAAATACTTACCATTTGGTGAAGAAAATGTAAATCCTAGAGAAAATCCAAAAGCATTCGATTGCTTTAAGCCATAAAGCATTGCAGAGAAACGTACATCCTGAGATGGATGTAACAACGTGTGGTTCCCTGTTCCAATATCTACTGTTATGGTGCTGGAACAATGTAGTTAAGAGAAAAGCATATTTAATTATGCATGTTTTTTTTAAAAATCTAATACGTTTGGTATACAGCAATTCTATCATTGTGCAACTTAACGTCTCAGAACACAGTTGCGCCACTATTTCTCCACAGTAACATGATTCTTGCGCTTAAAAATGTGCTGTATAATTTGGTTTGAAATATTTGCAAAACGGTTCATAATGATTTCAAGGATTTCAAATGAGTACAGCAAAAGCTGGCTTAGAATATACTGCAATAAGATATCACTGGTGATAAAAGTGATTTTTATGGGATATTGACAGATGCATGTGTTTATGAGCATCTGAGGGCTTCTTTTTTTAAAAAAAAAATTTAGGTTGTCACTGCACTACCTTTAAAAAAACAAACTGGTCAACCTACCTAAGTTATTGTGCAGTTTTATGTGGGTATTTCAGCTTTCAAACAAAAATTCTTCGTGGAGTATTTGTTTATCGTTGAAATCCTAGACCCTATTCTATATAGAACAAATAACAAAATTCAACTGTGTAGTGAGATCTAAAATCTATAAAATAAAAAAAGTATAAGCGATTGTAGTGTATAGATGACGGTGAGATGTTAAAATGCACATGTGTATAATGAACAAAATTGATTCATGCATTTTTCAAGTCAAATTACACGTTATCCTGTATACAATATTAATATTCGTTCTAGATATTAAATTAATGATAATAACTATGCTATAATTTATAACTGAAAAAATCCTGTAGTTGATTGATATATAATAATGTAATAGAAAACAAGGCTACATAGTGTAAACAACCATCATGGTGTCATGTGAATGATATGTCTCCAGGTACACATATAGTGTCATAAACGTAGCTGGTCATCGTATACATTAACGCTTATATGTTAACGACTTGTGCGACAACCGTCAGTGTAACAAAAGCCCTAATGTAACAAGTGTTACACGAATAGTTGATCGCAACCTTTAGTGTAACAAAATCAATTCTTGTTACACTA
The DNA here is from genome assembly GCA_029582155.1 of Panopea generosa. NCBI lineage: Eukaryota > Metazoa > Mollusca > Bivalvia > Adapedonta > Hiatellidae > Panopea > Panopea generosa. The sequence continues at coordinate 10,578,501 of CM055899.1, forward strand.
AGGGTTGACACCGCAACTTAGTGTAACAAAAATAAGTTTTGTTACACTAAGGGTTACGGTTGCGACTCTTAGTGTATCAATTGTTACACTAAGCACATGTTTGGTACATGTATTGACATTTGATAATAAAACGGTTTCATTTACTGTAACATCTTTTTCCAACTAGAATTGTATTAATCCCTGCTATGAAATGGGTCCATATAATGTTACCCATGTTCGTCCGCCCGCACATATAAATTGGTAGTTAAGTGTCTATGGTTAAGAATTAGTAACTTTTCGACGGTTTAAAACAGTTGAAAAAAATTACTGTTCTTTTATCTTGGACATTTTGTTATTATGGAACATTTCTAATAAAATTATTCCATAATGCTTGAAAAAAGTAACACAGTTGGAAGATAAGTATCATGTCCAACTCTTGGTAAAAAACGTTAATAAACAGCAATAAATTACAATATAATGGGTCTCCTTTAAATTTTCGTTTAAACTTTTGAAAAACGTCCAACATCTATGACAAAGTATTTTTGTAACACTATTATTGATAACCGCAACTCTTAGTGTAACAAAATATTTTTTATGTGGATGTGATTTGGTGAAGAAAATCTTATTCCGGGGAAAGGTACAGGTATAACGGACGGACGGACGAACGGACGGTACGACGAACGGACATTGGTAGCACTATACCCCTATCACCCCCCTTCCCCCCCCCCCCCCCTCCACACACACACATTTCAAGGCGGTTGCATAAACAATACGTATCAGTATTAAACAGATAAATTGTATAAATTGTGTAATTTGACATAATATGTAGGGATATTATAGAGAATATGATTTCTTAATTTTTAACGGTTTTTTTTTTGTTACACTAAGGGTTGGCACAGAAAAATGCAAAGAGCATGGTATCATAATGTCAAAGTACACTTATCGAGTTGTATCTATTTTTTAAGTTTCTCCTTTTTCTTAAAGACAAAGTAAACAATAGTGTAATTAACCGTGTGTAGTGTAAAGACAGTTACAAAAGTTTACTTCAAGCAGTTATTAATATCAAGAATATTATACATACCTATAAGTATCATAGGGTGAGGGGAAATGTGTCAGGTCAGTCCATGTACCGTTCAGTGAGTTGCCATCAAGGTGTAGACCACCTGCGTACTGCTTCTCCATGGTGATTACTAATCTATTTGCAAACTGTTCATCCGTTAATGGCGACGGAAATACGTAATCATTACTGTAGTGACTGATTGCCGGAACTGACATCATGAACGGATCGCCATCAAATTTATCATAATATTGACTTAGTCCGTATTGTACAACATTGACGGAGTCGTTAGCCGTAATAAATGTAGCTTCTGTTCCGAGAAATAGTTCATACATTCCCGTAAATAGTTTAGTGTGTGTATGAGTACTGTTCATAACTGTGCAGTTGACATACTGGTTGTCGGTGTATGTATAGATGCGTATTAGGTAGCCTGATCGCGGTTTAAGTGGTGGTACGATATATTCTGCTCCCCAAGACATGACAGGTATAGGGGAATCAAGCAATGTGTCACATTCTGAATGTTGCCTTGGGATATTGGTGCACCTATTTCCAGTGATTACTGACACTTGTTTATCACTCCATATTATATTTCCCGACAGGTCTTTGCCGCTTTTATCGTTATAACTCTGGAGAGAACCCAGTGTATGCGACGTGGTATGACCGCTTGTGTCAGTGATATTGACTACAGTCTCGTTGTGTAAGGCAGTAACAATATACTGGTTATGTCTGAAAGTAAACAAGGACATTGCTTTTATTTAATTTACTAAACATGGATTTTGTTTAAACATAATCAATAACGACAAAACTACGTTATACATTGTGTAGTAAATTTCGATGTTGAAAAAAAAGTGTCATGAAAATATCACATTAAATTCAAAGCTATAATTAGTGTAAGTTTCATAAAGAACTGTACCCAAATATAAGAATAAACAACAACAACAACAACAAAAACAATAATAATTATAATAATAAAAAACAACGATAATATAAATAATAATAATATTAAAAATAATATTAATATTAATGATAGTAATAATAATTATAATACTACTACTAATAATGATCAATAATAATAATAACACAATAATAATAATAACAATAATAATTATAATAACAATGATAATAATAATCAACAAAAATAACAATAATTGTAATAATAAAATAATATTATAATAATAATTATAACAATAATAATAACAAAAATCATAATAAAAACAACAATGATAATAGTTACACCAACAACAATAAGAATAATAACAATTATAATAATAATAATAATAATAATAATAATAATAATAATAATAATAATAATAATAATAATAATAATAAACTTTTTCATCACACCAACTTGCACATAGATACAGACAGACATGAAATGTGGCATGCACTTGGAAATTTACAAGACACACACTCACACCCAGTATGTTTACTAGAAAACCAACCGTACACATGCTTTTATATGAAAATATGAACAAAATAGAACATATTCAAACTAAAAGTATATTTTACAACAGGTGATGATTCTTAAAAATACATATTTTCATCAATTTAATAAAGCTGTCTGTGTGTTTGTTGGCAAACAGTTCCATAAAACAGGTCGAGTGAAAGATACGCTGTTCCTGTAGAGTTCTGTTTTTTGTTTGGGCAGAAAGCTCTGAGAAGTGGGTAAAGTTATATTATTGTTATTTTTATTGGAAATATATCGGATATAAGTAAGTGATGTCCCGTTCTCTACTGTAGTTTTTTGTTTACCTACTGGTATCCAATATATTGGGAATGATATTAAGATCTGTAAAGCAAATAAAATATGAATTCCGTACGCAGGTTACTCTCACAAATCGATTTAACAAATTAGTACGTCACGGAAAATACTTATAGATGATATATTTTTAAGTTTGTAATTGAAGATTGCATTTGACATTAATTAAAATATCGAGCATCGTAATTCATTTCCAAATAAATTGATGAACGCATATGATACGATGTGTTCTATTACCATCTTTCACTGATACCCGATCTGTTCTTATGCCAGATAAAACTTAGAATCTATACCTTCCAGCGGGTTCAAAGGAAGACACGACATATTCGGTTGAGAGCGAATTGACGGGTAACGCAATGTAAGACGCTGCTATCCCACTTGTATATGCGGTTAGAAAGACAGCAACATCCACATCTGTATCTATAACGACCACCTTAGTTTGGACACCTGCAGTTGTCTGTATTAGAGATGCTGCATTTATATCAATCTTTACTACTCCTGTTTCGAGAAAAGAGAGATTTGATGATTCTAGTTGAATTTAACATATAATAAAATAAATTAAATAAATTAATTTAATTTGTTTATCTGTCATTTTCATTCAAATGCTGTTTTGATATAGTCTATCCCAGAACATGACATCTCGGTATCTCCCGAATCAGGTCAATTAACCACCAATGAAAAAGCAGGGATTTCAACGCATGTCCTCAATTCATAGCAACTGAAAGCTTAATAAACTGTGACGTCATTAAAACTTTCAGTTGAAGCTGACTAATCATCGTGCTCAAAAGCGGCTTTCCCAACATTGCTATTTATCGGACCCCATCGGGAGAGCTGGTTTTGTTCTATAGACTAGTTTTGATATTATTCCATTCGTTACCGCATTTTAAAAAGCACATGTGTCAATAAACTTTCTTCATGATAATTCTAGATGAATTTAACATGATAAAAGATAATTGTTGATATATGGGCATTGAAGAGATAGTAACTTGTTAAACCGAGATATAATACTTTAAAAGCATACAGTAAATAAAGTTAAACGATAACATAGTGTTCTTGTAGATCTTAATATTATGTACAATTTTAATAATAGCATTCTATCATCAACACATTTTATAAAGCGCATGTGTCAGAGAATTGCCTTCATATAGCATTCGGTCTGTTTCATTTATTTTTTTTAAATATTTGAGTTTTATAGTACGTTTTACCTAAATTAAACACTAACTATAAAACAGGAGGTTTAGGAACAGGCAAAATATCTATTCTTGTATAAGTCTCACTGTAATAAAATAATGAATTCTAAAGGTCATATAGTACAATTGTATTGGCACGCACAGCAGCGTCAGGTAGTACAGGTTTGTTAAAGTTACCGCTAGGTATATAGGGATAAAACACTTTAACGATTGATTAACATATTCATTTTTGGGTTAACGAATAAGTAGATTTGACGTTCATTTCATAAACATCCGTTGAATAAAGAGCTTTTTAGAAAAAGTAAAGGAGTTTATAATTGTAAAACTAACTATATTTTACTGTAGCCCTTGTTATAATTCTATATCAGTTTTTTTAAATATATAGTAAGCCTGCTTTAAATTGCTCGTGTCCAATATGTTGTGAACCCTGTGACCTATATCATTGTATATATTTATGTGTGACGTCACAGTGCACTTCGAAATGGATCAGCTGTTGTCTGTGTACATGTATTGTAGCGTTGGAATGCAAGAGATTGTTTGAATGCATGCATGTTTGTAAGATTCCGCTTACAGAAATAACTTAAATAACTCCTTGCAATTAACCCGCAAAATACTGTCGCATGTCTAAATCTCGCACATAGTTTCACCAGAACGTTACTAGACTTCAGTAATTAAAGACCTTGCTTCATATTACAACTCTATAGAAAATAACGAAGATGTAACTATATATGTAATTAAATCATTGTGAGATAATTCATTTCTTTAACGCGTTTCTGGTAAGTCATTTGTAATCCTTTTATTGTTAGTAATACTATGAAATATCTGTAATTTGTTACATTTACGAGACGTGTGAACGTGTCTATTTTAGACTAATTGTATTTTTATATTTCTAAATGTATGTTTTATGTATTTACAGGCTATTGTTATTGTCATTACGATACTATTATGATAATAAATACACGTACTCCAATTAAACCAAATCATTGTTGTTGAACTTTATAAGACCCGGTTACATTACAAGCAGCCTTTTGTACATTTTGAATCGTACGATGTCTGGGCAAATGGTTATTTTTTTTTACTCGAGATTCACCTGTGATATGTGGTTATTTTTGTAATATACACGTATGATAACCAACAGCTTTGTCAGTTAGCAAAAGTATGCAGAAACGTTGTGACAAGAGTGAGAACAACATTTTAACTTGACCACAACATACGTTATATTAGTAAGTACTTTTTATATTGTGTTTCCTATAGTTAAGTAATTTAAATGTCCAATAGCTATATTTCGGCATAATCAGTTTTATGTAAAATTTGTATAATGCGTTGATATATATTCAGACTCGAATGTCAATTTAATTTCATATCCACAGTATTGAGAGTTGTTTATTAAGATATAGGTCGAGGAATCTGGGAACGGGTTTTGAGATGTTTTTATTGTGTTTATAATGAAGTTTTGAAAATCGGCATTTTGAATAGTAATATATGTGTCATTAGATTGTGTTAGTTTATAGTTAATAGATAAAAAATTTGTCCGTCAGTGTTTATATGATATAATGTGGAAATATGTAGAGATGTATTTGCTACCAAGGGACTCGACATTAGATGACGTAAAGCTTTAATAGCTCAGTACTACATAGAACATGGGAAGAGAACCCTGTTGATACATTCATAAGTGATGGATGGAGACATAACTACGCAACCGGAGGTAGTGTTTGTATAAATATGTGTTAAAACAGTGTAAAATATTCAACGAAGTGGTAGGTTAATTGTATAGCGACATCGGTAAAACTGAAGAGTAGTAAAGTGGGAAAGTGATATAAATTAGAGCTAAGAACATTATAAGACCGGTATTTTTCTTTCTTGTTGAGTAAATCTCGTTAATTTGTATAAGTTATGTAATTGTATTTCATAATTTTATTTATGAGCATATTTGTATTCTACCCTAGTGAGTTGTCGTCCCTTGATCATTGTTTGGGTATTAATATTTGACATTAATATATAACAGTTTGGCAAATTGGTTAATATTCGCATTCCAGTTCTGAATTAAGTTAAATGTTAGTCTTTGTTTAAAAAAATAAAAGAACATGTTAACATTACCAACGCTTCGGAATAACCAAACATGATTAAACCCTAATCTTTCTAATATTGATACAACCGATGAAGCTTAACATTTTTCATTTGGATATTTTTCCATGTTTGTAAGCATCATGTTATTAATATATTTGGTATATTTAATTTCATCACAGTGTAATACCTTAAACCAATTTTTAACATTAGCTAACCGTCTGTAATTGTTCTTTTGAATTCTTTCTTGTTCACCATATATAAATTTATTTTGTGTTTGAATTTGTACTCCTAATATTTGCTTACATAATTGTAAATGAACGCGTTCTATATCAATATCATTTGAATGGCCCCAAACTTCACTTCCATAAATTAAAAATTGTTAAAATAAAATTGTCAAATAGACCAAACATATGACTGACGGATAATTTAGCGAATTTATAAACATGGGATTTCGATTTAAATATAGCTTTAAGTGCTTTTCCTGCCAAGGACTCGTGTGTTTCAGAGAAAGAACCACTTGTAGTAAAGACTATATCTTAATATGTAAACTTATTCACATTTTAATTTCTGTGCAATATAAACATCTACGACCGCGACCACCTTTTTGGATATCGTAACTATTATAAATATTTTTCAAAATTTCTTTTAAAAAATCTTAATATGTATCACTCTAAAGAGGATTGTATCTTGTGTTATATTTTCTTATAGCCCAGCCATTTTACTAATGTTTGTTTATATATATATATATATTTCCAAATATTTTTTATAAATATGAACTAAGAAATTACTTGAACTTTAATAGTTTTACATGATAATTTTTTATCATAAATATGTATGCGGTGGCTGTTTTGTATTGTCGTATACGTTTATAACAATATTATAATGACTTTTTAAATGAATGTTTTTATACCTGTATGAACATCATAATGACTTATGGAGCTTATTGCTTGAGAGTTGTGTTGTGTTAGGTTTAGATGACCATCTCCACTGCTTGCGACGTATATTTTATATGTATCGCTTCTTATTCCGTCCGGTTCTGGAAACGTTAGCAGGAATGTCCTACCTTTGTTGGCTGCTCAATTAAACATAACATATTATAAACTCATATAAATAACATGTCCCTTCCGTTTCTGGAAATGTTAACAGGAATGTCCTGCCTTTGTTTGCTGGTAACTACAACATAAAATGTTATATATTATGAAATCTAAATAACTTAACATTTATTACTACAGACTGATATTTTGAAAGTCATTATTATATTATGCCAATCTCTGTAATACAACCAGTTATACCAGAGACGAATGGAAAGCAGACACCCGAAGATTAATATCCGTTTAATACAAGGGGTGTTTCTGATATTTTGCAATCACCCGGTATAGTCGAAACCTCGTGTAGTACATGAAGACAAACAATAAGGGACTGTAGAGTGATAATCGCTATACATTTTGTACAAATGTCATCGAAATCAAAATATTGCAATTTCGATTTCTCTCAGTTGTATCCATAAACACTGCATTGAAAATGTCTCGAAACGAATTGACAACATCGGTGATATGTGGGGATATGTTTTAAAGTCCGCTGTTAACTATGCTAAATGCATCTATGATGAGAAATGTAACATTTATGGGCATGACCGGAAATCATATCCAACATATTTTAAATGGTTTGCTAAATTCAAATCCAAAAAAGAAGTCAATCAAATATGCTCCTCATAATGGTTGGCCGAACTATAATGTGACCAGGTTGAGTGTTGATAGCATACAATAAATCATTGAGAAAGACGGGCGGTACTGTCCCATAGTTATCCCGGATGACGAATTTAAGTGGACCATCAGTTCTCCATATTCTCAAAATGACCTCGCAGTTAGGAACATAAGTGATCGATGGATGAACAGAAACGCACCAAGTTACAAAGACATTTCTAGAGTATTGTAGAAAGATATTTCATAACGTCGTAACAGGCGTTGAGGCATGAGTTTACTTTTATGAGCCCAAACGGACAACAAAAAGCGGATAACAGGTTATGGGCAACGAGACTCAGTAATGCCAAAAGAAGGGTTTTTTTATGCCATCTTAGTTCGAAATAATTGACCAGTTGTACATGTCGCTGTTCCAAATGTTCGAAGAGTCTCAGGCCTGTTCTCTTAAGAAGTTGTACTCACAAAGTTGAGAATGTCCATAACGAAATTACGACCAAAAAAAATGGTCTTCGATGTCTCAATTTGCTATATAATAACGTCCCAGCCAATTGTTTTTGAATTTCAGAAGGCGGAAATGGTCAATGTGGTGCCTCGAGCACATCCTTTATATTCTCCAGATTTGGTCCAATGTTATTTTTTCCTGTTCTCAAAGCCTGTTCTGGACCCCTTAGGGTTCAAGGATTGCCTAAGGATCTGCGTTACATCAGTGTATGATACATGTAGGTAAGGCATGTGCAAACAGTTTCAGAAATTAGATAAAACGATTGAAACGGTGTTTATTTAGCTAAATGAGATAACTTTGACAGTAAATAGAGCAAACTTATAAATCTTTCTCAGAACATTTCAAAGAAATCCTAACGATTGAAAAAAGCTGATACACTACTGAAAAAATCTGATACACCCTTGTATACAGCAATAATACGGTATATGGAACCTCAACTATGTGTTTAAATATGTTTTCGAACCATAGTCGACATTCATTAAATATGTAATGCTAAAGTAAGCAATATATAAGTGTTTGATATGTACATGTATAAGAGTCATACCATGAACACTGTCGTTTGTGCTACATGTATGTGTAATAGAACTAGGCCATTGGCATTTGAAAAAAGCGCAAACATATTAATAATATAATCATACACGTCTTGCTAAAACATCAATGACATGAATTACATTAACTGACCATCTTCTTTTTTTGCAATTTTATAACTTTATGTATAACGTTATGATTGACTTACAGGTATAAAATGAATGAATATAGAATCTAGTTTAATACATTTGCTGTTACAATGTTTGTGTTGTTTTAACAAAACCAGAAACTGTTAACCCATAACCGATACACAAATAAAAGGTTAGCAAGATTCATATAAAAAAAACTTAAATCTAAATATAATCAAAGTTTTTTTTCTAGATTAAACAAGAACTATTTGCAATCCATCTAAGATCAAGTAATTTCCGTTAATAAAACAATCGTTTATAAAAGTAGTTAAGTTCAGTAGGAATGTTGTATGCAAAGTTTACAAATTGTCCAAATCATTATGAGATACATGTCTCTGTTTATAGCGTCTGCTTTTATAAACGGTTGCTATTTCGATAGAAACATTTTATTTTCGGTTATACTAATAAAAGTAAGAATATTTTATTGTTTAAGGCAAAGTTGTTAGTTTACAGTTATTACCAGTAAAAGATAGGCTGTAAAATGTAACAAAGGTCTCCCAGAAAGGGACCGTTACATAACAGTGATATACGAGCACGCCGATTGGTCAATTTCTTCAGCGAAAGTTGATTCACGTTACAGTTTGATAAACACATTCAACTGGTATGAATTGTGGATCAAGCAGGGAAGTCCATCCATTTACAAAAGGGTTTTAAAACAGAGCGTGTGTTTGTTTGTTTGATGTTTAGTGCCGCTTTCAACACTTTTTTCAGTTATATCGCGACGGTGTCTACTTGAGACAGTATTTTAAGCGCTGCCACACTGGAGTTTTATACCTTAGACACATGTTATGACACGCCACCTAGTCACTGACACCGGGTCAGTCAGACCTAGAACTATCCTCTAATTGCTGAGCGATGATATCATCTCTCACAAAGGATGCTGATATCAAAATGTCACACTCAAGGACGCTGTAATTATTCTTCAATTTCCTTTGACCCGAGCATGCAGATTTAGAAAGTCGCGCTAAGAACAAAGGTCAGGCGCGAAGAACATGTGCTTAGAAACTAATTATTTTAGATCCGCTTAGGAAATCAAGGCAGAATATGATCAGGATTAGTTAGGCGGTATCGTAAGAGACAGAAAAAGACTTAACCTATTTGTAATAATTATCATCACATCCGACACAATAACAAACTCCTTCAATTTCAGTCTTGAAGCTTACTATTATATACATGCATGTTACTAGTATGCTATATAAAGGTACAATATATAAACCCACTATTGGTGTTTGTTGTTCTTCATTCTATAGTAAATAAAAAAGTTTGCATGCTTGTCATTCTGAGAGAGACCAAAATAAAATAAGGAAAATGGCATTCTGTTTAGTGTGTACACAGTTGACAAAGTTAAAGTATACTTCCGAAATCATATATCCATACCCTAATTCCATGGCATCATTTTTTTCTAAATTCACAATTCAAACATTACAATACTTTCAAAATGTTCAAAATACACCAACAATTCCGTTCAAAGTATAACATTAAAATAAGGAAAATGCATTTCTAAAGAGGAAGAAACAAGTATTATTTATAACCAACATTATGTGACTACCACATAAAGGTCTTACTACATACATGTTGTTGAATTATGTTCTTTGTTCTAGATAAAATCAGGAATTTATCGGCATATAAAAATGCAAAATAACTGTGGTAGGTTAACCAGTTTGTCAGTGCAGTGCCACTCTATTTGTTTTAATAAAGAGGTCCCCAAATACTCATTAATACATCCGTTTGTTAAAATCCTACAAAAGTCACTTTTAAACACTAGTGTTGTCATATTGCAGTATAGGCTATGCAACCTTTAGCTCTACTCATCTGCAGCAAGTAATCACTGACCCTGGAAACGATTTTAAATATATATTTCAAACCAAATTACATAGGACTTCATTTTAAGCGCAATAACCATTACCGTTGCAAAAAAGGGGGCGCAACTGCGTAATGGGGCGCTAAAGAAAGGTTAACCTCTTCAGTGGAGCATTGCTGCGGGTTTCATATTGTGTAAATGTGTACATTTTTGTAAACGGTACGTAGTGTGAAATACTAGTACGTTATAATTTCAGCATACTAATTAGGAAACACACCTTTTGCATTGTTTATATAAAATTGTTAAAAATATATGCGTTTATGATTTAGATAAGTAAACACAATTTATTAATCTAATTTTAAACTGTAAGTTTATTATATACTCACAAGTTAGGTTAACACCTTGACACTGAGTTTTTCCATTTGAAAGCGAGATATTCAGTATCATCAACTGCAATTGAAATATACACATTCAGATGTGTATAACTTATCTGTACATAATAAGATTTTTTAAAATATATCTGGTTTAACAAACTTAAGGTTCCTTTTTGTATCTATTGGATTATCCAAGACATACGTTCTCATCTAATTTTCGCTAAGGTCGTAGGTTCGAATCCCACTTGCTCCAAAAACGTTATGTGTGAAAGTATGCCAGTTACTTGAGGAAGGACAATGGTTTTACTCAGATACATTCTGAGGTATTCCTTCACATGTAAAACTGGATATGCCATAAATAACGAAATGTTTTAAAATGGCGTTAAACCATATTAAAAAATCATCTTATTTTCCTGCAACTGTTTGTCTTTTTAATCGCCATGCAGTTTTACAAGATCGTGGTAATTTCATTATATGTCAATCAATTCATTGAATGTTAAATGGCATTTCGTTTGATTTTGGTTGAATAATAATGGTCCTTAGATTCTATGACCAATATGCAGTGTATGCATTTTCCATCGGCACACAATTCATTTCAAGTTATAGACACTCTGTAACAAAAAAGTGTGTTAACGTGGTCTAAATTATCAGTGTCAGCTAATAACAACCTATGTATAGTGTATAGACGTATATCAGTAAAGTAGAGTAGGTTTGTTAAACTTATCGCTAAATAGATAGGGATTACACATTTTAAAGATATTTTTACATATTCATTTCATTTTTGGGTTAAATAATAAGTCATTTTGACGTTTATTTCATAAAAATCCGTTGAGTAAAGAGTATTTTAGGAAAAAGTAATTATTATTGTAAAACTAATCATAGTTTACCTTTAGCCTTTTTTTGTAAATTGTTGTATAGTCCAATATCGGATAATAATTTAATTCCATGATGTTCTTGAGATAAAACTGTGGTATGCGGATATCTTGTATAAATAAACGAGTAGAAGCTTAGACCCTTGTCAGTTAGTAACTTCGAACATTGATCGTTGTGGCAGAGTATACCACATAAACTGACCATAACATGCTGTATTCTTGAGTGAGTACATTCTATATTATGTTTTCTAGAAGTTAAGTAATTGAAGTGTCCGATAACTATATTTCGACAGAAGCAGATCTAAGTAAAGTTTTGTATAAAATGTTGATATATATTCCGACTAAAATGTGGTGAATTTAAATTAATATCCGCAGTATAGAGAGTTGTTTATCAGGATATAGGCGAGGAATCTGGGAACGTATTTTGAGATTTTTATATTGTGCTTAAAATGAAGTATTGAAAATCGACATGTATATGTGTGTGTGTGTGTGTGTGTGTGTGTGTGTGTGTGTGTGTAGCCGTTTTATTGACGTATGTGCGACGTAAGTCACACGTAGGACGTTATCCTCGTAACAGGAGTCAGTCGGTGGTAGTACCGTCATAGGACGCGCAACCCATATAATCGTCATATGGTCAACATGACATTTCAGACGTTAGACTGGCGTCGGTATTAGTAGCTCAGTACTACACAGTACACTGGAAGTTATCCCTGTGGATACATCCTTCGCCGGAAGGGACAATTGGAAATATACCTACGCATCCGGACGCCGACGTAGTGATTTAATAAGTATAATATTTATGTTTAAATCATTCATTAACGTTGCAGAGCAGTTTTCATCGCGACAATCAGTAATATACAATAGTTAGTAGCAGTGTGTATTTATCATTAGTGATATATAATAGTTAGTAGCAGTGTGTATCGTGACATCAGTGATATATTAGTGAGTAGCAGTTTGTATTGCGATTTCAGCAACATATTCATGAGTTGCTGTAGCAGTTTTATCGCGACATCAATTAGACAAAAGCTGATTAAAGTAAACAGTGTAATCACGATTACATCTTTGAAGATTATAAGATCCGTATTTTTTGTTCATGTTGAGTAAATCTTGTTGATTTGTATATATTTTATAATTGTATATTCATAATTTTATTTCAGTAATAGTTATATTCTACTTTAGCGAGTTGTCGGTCCTTGGTCATTTTGTTACATTCTGACAGAAATAATTTTTTATTTGTTGCACGATTTTTTTTCATGTAATACATGTACTAGTTTTCAATATACAATTTGAGTTAATTATATTTGCATATAAAATTACCATATGGCCAAACATTCACAGGACTTAACATTGATTTATTACTTGAACATTAGTAGAATCTGATTTCAACAGTGGCGTATGTCCCTTTAAGAATATACAATATATGTTAAGTTTATATGACCATCAGCAACTGTGTAATGTATATGTGGTAAACATTCAGGGCCAATTCGAAAATCCTTTTGAGTATTGCGTTCATGTTGTCGTGCTCAGTTGATCAATTTTATATTTATATCGAGAATGTCGTGATAGTTAATAAGAAAAGTTTGAAAATAACTTTAGTTGGTTCCTTTAATCTAGAACAATATACTTATTTACATTCTAAAGACTAAGACTATCAGGTCTAATTACAAAAGTAGCATAATCAATTAGTAAATGGTAAACGTTAACGTTAACGTTGTATATATTATTTTTTGGGATTTAAATTTGTAGAATGTATCGACTGTTCTGACTAAATGTTATAACGATGTTCTAGCAGTTAGTTGCATTACAGTAGAGAGTCCGCCTTGCATTCAGAAGGTCGTGTGTTCAATCCTCGGCAGGGTCATACCAACGACAAATTGTACTAAAAGCTTTCTCACTTGGCGCTCAGCATTAACTAAGATTATGGTTCTAGGTCTGGTCTGCAGCGTGGCAGCGCTTAGTATACTGCCCCAGCTACACATTGTCGCGATATAACTGAGCAATTGTTGAAAGCGACGCTAAACAACAAAATATTACTTATAGTATCAGTTCTGAAAAAAAGAGGAAAACATTATCAGTTATATTTAACCAAAAAAGCACGTCTCCAATATCTTCATCGTAACACGTAAGAAACAATACCGTTTGAAAATAGAATAATCAACAAATTACATACTGTGATAATAGTGAGCCATTTCACACAATTCTCCATATTACCAAGTTGACAACCGTTCCACGTATCAATGATAAGGAACAATGGCACTAACAATTTGGCAAGTAAGGCCAGGCAATAAGTAGGACATAGATAAGAGCAGGGATGGTCTAATTTGTATGACATTATCAAATGATCTCAGATTGTATTATGAAGTTTATACTAACCATACACCAATGATAAGGACAAGGATTTGCAATTTAACATTCAATGACCCTGCCTGGCTATTGTCTTTAAAATGAGATGTTATTTGTTAACACCCAGGTATAAATGCACAGGCAAGACTACGGTGAACGCGCCTTGATATAATGCAATCCATAGACACTATATCAAGACCTCTACCAACCAAATTGCCATAAATCATGACTTATGTACTTTGGTTTGACATGCAACACATTTGGACTGGACGGACAATTTACATAAATGAACAGATATTTTTACATATACATGAGTAGGATCAAGTTATGGATTCATAACTACTTATGTGTTGATGTATTTATTTTAATATGTATGTTAATATGTTGTTTTTGTACATGTAGAGTGTACATGGAATTTTCCTTCCTGTTGGCTTCGAATACGCTATAAACCCCTATTCATTCGTCAATACATTTATTTGAACAATCAGTCACATTAAACGAGAATATTTTAGTAATACGCTGATTCCTAAAGATAACAAACCAATACGATTTTTAAAGGGCTATAAAGGGCTTTCATTTACAAATGTAATATCTGTACTCCAAGCTTGCTTCAGGTACCATTGTAAATAGAATTTAAGTTGTAATACCAAACCTTATACCTGAATGTCAATCGTGTTTGTACAGGGAGATAATGTAAATTCGGAAAATTAGTTATCTTCTGCGTAATTGTTTACTTTAAAAGTGTAAAACTATCAGTTTCATCATGTTTAACATAGAAAGGAGTTAGTTCAGTCGATAGCGTGCCTTGCTATCAGGCCCTGAATTAAAATTCCCACCCAGTAACAGTCTTCGTGATGAAAGCTATCAGTTACTTGCGGAGATGGATGTGCCCAGGTACTTACTAACCTTCCAGGGTCCAAGGAAAGATTGATTAGTTAACTGAGCATCAATTTGCTCTGGATTGCATAAAAATGACGCTAACTATTCAAACAAACTTAAATTCTAAGCCCGAGTGAGTTAGCCATGAAAAATAATGATTATAAAATATAATTAGTTATAAAGTAGTGTATCAGCAAAATTCAAAAAGTAATGTATACGCAAAATTAAAAGCTGTGTATCAGCAAAAACCAAAAAATAAGCGTATAAGCAAAATTAAAAGTAGTGTAGAAGCAAAATAAAAAAAGTAGTGTGTAAGCAAAGTTAAGAAAGTAGTGTTATAATGAAAACAATATAACGAGGGAGGTTTAAAACAGATTGATCTTGAAGCTTTTATAAATGGCATGGGAACATGCAGTAAAACATATAAAATACAAAATATTACAAACATTTACCATTTTATCAAAGACATTGATGGATCTAAACGATCATTAGTATATTAGTATTTATCAAAACAATGCAAAACAATCTTAGAAAATAAAATTGGGACATATTTTTACTATTAAACACTAAACTTTGTCTGATATATACATATCTTCTTTCAGATATACAAAAAAGGGTGGAAACAAAGCGCTAAAGAAACAGCTTCTACAAAACTGTATGCGTAATCACGATGTGGTCATCTTAAAGAGTACCGTGTCCAGACTACAAGTTAAATTTCGTATAATTAAATACTGTATGAAAGCAAATGAATATGCTCCGGCCTAAATGAACTATATAGATTTACTACATTTCATTTCCCGATGAAAAACACTTGCAGCTCGGCAGAGCTAAAAGGACCAGTTTGCATTTCGCTGATTGACGTTAGTTTCACGTGGCGTTTGCCATAAGTTGTCCTACAAATGCTTGCACTTATTCAGTATGGTGACAACGTCGCCGTTACATTCATGACATTGGCTTTGCGGTTAAGTGCATATAATTTGATTCTTAAATATCAAAATTACAAAAGTAACGTAATAGTTTTATCTAAAATAGCTGGAGATATATAATGTATATATAAGGATTAAAACCCGAATTTGGAGTTTTCATCAGGTGATAAAAAATATTTGGCTAGTTTAATGTTGCCGAGAAGACCTACGGACTGACCATTTCAGGGGATCTTGGAAGGTTAACCAGAACTCGAACAAACCCCTTCTCTGCAATAAAGTGAAAACTTTCCCATTTGAATCAGCAGTGAGAGACGAATAAAAATGAGACGCAATTTCGTAAATAAATCATCATCGAGACTGTGTCCGGGTTGCGATTCGAACTCAAACGCCCTACCGACTAAGCTTATACGGTTCCGCCGAGCATATAGGTAGTTATGTATGTATGTCCGTAAACCGCTCTTATATAGGTGGCTTTTATTACTGTATACATGAAAACGGGGACCAAAGGTCACGAAAGTAAATACATTTCCATCAAGACGGACACCCTACTGGGTTGTTATACAATTCCTTGACCCAGCTTCAAACGCCGATAATGAATTACTAAACACAAAACTCATTCTGACCGCGTGTGATTATTTGTAAATCCTTGTCACGTAGTGAACTTTCAAACAAACTTAAATCATGCCCATGTTCATTTGCACTTTGAGTTCAACGGTTCGTTCGAAATAGTGGTTGGTATCAAAATGATCACAGTAATGTTGCAGATACCACTGCATATTAGAAATTAGAAATAGGCTAAAATATCCGGATTTAATAACTTTAATTTTATGCCTTTGAATGTTACCTGGCTAATGTCCAGTAGTTCATATCTCTGTTCTTTACTTCAGGACAATGCTATATATTTTTGTGGAATTTCGGAGCATTGGTTTACAGTCATAATTCATACTCTATTGATGTTATAGACAACAAACAATTACATAAATCGCATGCTAGTTCTGATTTTGAATTAGACGCGTAGTGAACGGTGGTGTAACAATATGTGACATATTAAGCAGAATAAATACATTAAGCCATTAAGCATTGAAGATGATATAATAATAAGAGTCAAGTACCCAAATTGCTCCTCATCAATATATGTTTATAAATAGCTCATATATACATTCCTTGCCAAAGATTACATCGATAAATTATATAATCTTTGGAGCTTGTACTGTCAACTTGGTATAGTAGTAGTCATGGGCAATTTTAATTCAAATTGTCATACAAGCGATAAGTGTGATAGTAGGAATATGTATTTCAAAAGTTTTTAACCGATACAAATTGTGTTGCTATTAATACTTTAGAATCGTGTATTGGCGTAAAAACATCAGCCGTGTCTTATGACGGCAGGAGTGAAATTGTAATAGAATAATCTGATTATATTTTAGTTCCTACCGAACGTATGGACTGTGTTTCGCATTGGGAAATTGTCAATGGTACCTGTTCAAATTTGTCGAATCACATGTCTATTAGATGCCAGTGCTATCAAAATATGATAATACTGTTTACAATCATAAGTATAGTATTAACTTAAAAAAAGATGAGACAATCGGACATGCATAGTTTCCAAACAATGTTAAACAACTGAAATAAGTTGTAAGAAATAAGCATAATACATTACGATAAGCCAGATATTGATAGAAATGTATAGCTTAATAGTCAAAACCGTTATTGCATCGTTGATGAATGTATTCCTTTGTCTATTTTTAAATATAATGTAAATCCCTATTTGGAACAAACTCTCACAGATGCGCTTAAAGAAATGATATATAAACGTTCGTCTAAAAAAGGGAAATCTAGAAGCAACGATTCGACCAGTTACAAAAGCTATAAAATTGCAAAATGTAATTTTAGAATGACATAATGTTCAACTGATTTTATATAAGCTTGACGAAGAATTGACAAAACTGCTGAATTCGACAAAGATCACTTTTGGAAACTAATAAACCTACGACGGAAGCGCTCAAGCAATAAAGCTGAAGCAGAAATTAAATTTAAATGACTTGTTTATAGCGACTAATAATGCTTGACAGATCAATGGAAAAATAGTTTATAATAATCTTCATACATACCTGTTAACACTTTTAGTTACGACAATGACTGGAAAACACGTGTAGACAACACACTTGATTTACTGTTCCATGATAAAGCTCATGTTTAAAAAGATACAAGGGCTACATCTGATGTTCGAAGTGAATGTCTTCCTTTATGGTCAGCACAGCTATTGTCAAGAGTCACATCAAAATGCACACAAAAAGCTATGTCTTACATACCTATACTAGATATACACTTCATCAACTCCATTTAAAGGAACGTTTGTTTAAATTACTGCTCATACCATGGTAAAGAGATAAAGAAATCCGAAATCAAGAAGTTATTAATTCGAGTGTGCAGATTCAAATGTAGTATACGTATAATGAATGCAAGGCAAATATAACAACAAGTGACTTTAGCTGAAATGGCCTCTTTGTATATGAACAATGTCTCAATTATTGATTTTCGACCTCTTTACGATGTTAACCTATACTATAATGTCGTAAATTAAGTGAATTCATATCGCTCTTGATATTGGTTCGAGGACTCTCGTATTGACACGTGTGCCGAGGACCAATACGACAGTCCTTGGCCACATATCAAGGTCAATATGAATTCACATAATTAATGATATTTCTAATCGATTGATGTTCATCCTCCTTTTTAGTCTCTGCTAGAATGACACTGCGTAAGAAATGTACCTTCGTATTAATTACACGAACACATAACAGCAATAGTAACGATAGATAATATTTACTAAGAGTGAAATCAAGTCGCATTAGTGTAAGATCCGTTATACACAGGGGTAGACCCAGAATTTCAGTTTAGATGGGGACGCAACGTTCAAAATCTGAACGCTTAAACACGTTTTCAACAGAAATGCAATATATTTTTATAACATATGGGACTTTAGGGGGAGAGGTCGTTCGTTTTTTAAACTGTCCAAGTGACATACATGTAGATACATATAAGTGCTGTCTGTTTTAAGAATGGGGATTTCGTTTCAAGTTTACCACTCAAATTTAAATATCGATTTTGTCACGTTTTGATGGATTTGCCATACCAAACTATTCGGATTTGATTTATCAATGAAAATGAGATGCTTTTTATCCAATTTAATAATTTATGACTTAAGAAATTTATAGCGTGTTTTTGTACTGACTTAAATATCTGCGGGTTCCTTACCATATAAGCGATACAATTTCCCTCTTGTGACATCAAATACGTAATAATAGTTAATTAATGACAATCAATATTTGCGATGGACCAACTCTGAGTAATAAAATTGCTATAACGTCTCGCTACACAGTTGCGCCCTTTCATTGTCACGATACCATGATTCTTGCGCTTCAAAACGTTCTATGAAATTTGGCTTGAAATGTTTTCAAAATGGTTTATAGTGGTTGTTATTTCTTGCTATAGATGAATAGAGCAAATGCTGTGTCAAAACAATGTCGTTGTTTTATAGCATAAATATCTGTATATAGTAATTATTATAAGAAGAGGTAATAAACTCTATTTTTTTCGCTATTATTATACCAATTTATACCAGATATAAATTTTAAAAGATAATTCACCATAAAAAGATGAATGATACAATTATAATTCATGATTGAAATATTAATCATTAATCATGAATTGGACACCATTTTAAAATAGGTGTTTTCCTGAATATAAAAGTCAGAGATTTTATGGTTCAAAGAAGGACAGTTAACTGTAATAAAGCAAAACCATATTTAGCTAGTTTCTTTCGACGCAAGTTGCAAGAATTCTGCTTGAGATTTTCAGCGTCAAAGTGTTCTTGAAACCTCACAGGAGCTTAATTGCGTTGGTGGGAGAGTGCACTGCGACAAAGATTCTTTCTAGCGATGGGCTTTGGGAAGGCTTGTGTTTGAAACTCATAAGAATGTTTATTGTGCTGGAACTGGGGAGTGTTTCATGCACAATAGTTTAGTCTGATGCTTTAGTTTGAAACTGTTATTAAACATAACATGTTAGTTTTGTGCTGGAACTTGATTTTTATCTTAGTTCAAAGACATAAATTTGGAACAGTCTCCAAACGTATAAGTGTATATTTATGCTGGAACTGAGCTGTTTGTTTGTTTGTTTGTTTGTTTGAGGTTTACTAATCAAAAGGCAAGACGCCTGAGGATTTATATATTATATAGTTTGAACAAAATTGTTGAACATAGTTTCACAGCTTAATCCAGTGAAGACACAGTCGCCTTAGAGAAGATCCCGTATTTAGGTCAAGATACTCACCCAATATCTTGACATGCTGGCATAGCAAATACTGCAATTAGACATGACTGGTGATAAACAAGTGACTTTTATAATATTTTAAATGATGTATTAATGAGCATTTGATTTCTTTTTTAAAAACGTCTTGGGGTGTCACAGCAAAATCTTTACAAAATACAAGCTAGTCAATCTGCCTTTTTATGTGGGGATACATTCCTACTATGAAAATATATATTTAAAAAATATTCAATATGGAATATTTATTTACGTTGAAATCCTGGACCTTTCTTTATATAGAACAAAGAACAGAATTTAACTGTGAAGTGAGACCTTTCTTTATATAGAACAAAGAACATAATTAAACTGTGCAGTGTAACCTATAAATGCATATTTACGTTTAGTTTGGTATTATGGACTATTGCTTATATTTCAAATTTAAAATATTAAACGATGAAATTGCCGTTGGATTTTATCTGTAGCGTTAGCAAATATAATGCATTTCAAAAAATCGTACTTCTATTTTTACTGCCTTAACACTCTTTGCAACACTGTTGCCATCGTGCGATCCAGCAATAGTTTGTTTTACCGTGTACCTGGTATTCTTATCTATTATCACAGCTAAGACAAACATAATGTCTTCGAAAAACCTTTGTGACGGCGTCAGTACGATATCCACTGAAACTAAACTATGGCTGTATTTGTCAAAAACTTCTAGCTTGCCAACATAGGTACGTGTATTTATTTAGCTTAGTTGGTTTGTAAAGACTGACGCCAATTAATTCCGCATCATTCGAAGTTTCAAACGCAATACCATTGGTTCTCGGCATATTGTGCCAGTCCGCTGTAATACCAACCAGTCGTGTGATATTAAATCGTTTCTTTTTAATTATACGAGATTTGTTTTTAAACAGACTTGTCCGGTCCGCTTTCCCAGATGTCATTGTAAGGTAAACATCGTCTTTCTCTTCTGACGTTAGTATTCCTCTTTTCCCTTCAACTTTCGAGAACACTTTTAATGACATACACGGATATCTAATCTGTTTAATCAAATCCAGTCCGAGTGCATCACGCTTGCTTGTATCGTTCACTTCTTTGTTCTTTTCTCTGCACTTCTCTTCAGCCCATCTTACACACGCATGATAAACATCTTCTCCCTTCATTCGGAGTTTGTCCGATTCAATTATCAAATGTAGAACATCTTTCCTTAACGACATGAACCCTGTAGATTTTATAACTTCGTTTCCATACTTGAATATAAAAGTGAGACTTCAATTTACCAGATCTTGTTCATCAAACGTAAGCGCCTGTTGTAGTATGTCACATACATTATCTGGGGACATTTCCGACTCTAGGTAGTTTTTACATTGCCCTGCTAAAGCTGTGATCGCGTATTTCATCCCGACGTAGATTAATGACATCACAATGTCTGCCTTGAAGTCACATTTTTCAGAATAGAGGAATCTGTAAAAGATATGAACAAATAAAATAAGAACAAAATGTGTTGTATAAGTAGAAAATAAATCAAAGCAGTACACAATTAAACAATTAATTCATATGTACCTATCAAAAACATTCATACACGCTTTTGTTGACGTCTACTTAGATAGTGACGTCACTTTGATATTTGTTTTGCGGCACGCTAGATGGCGCGATAAGAAGTTTTACAATGACATAGCTGATTTATTGATTGATTAATTGATGATCGATGTGTTTTCAGGTTAAAACACACATATACAGGTTATATACTAATTACAAATAAAATGTAGATACATTAGTAAAAGGTAATTTTATAACTATTAACCATAATATATAGAATTAATTAATTGCTACACATTATTTAATGTAAAATATCGCAGAAGCAATTTTTTGGCTGAATCCAAAGTAAATATTACTGATCCAGGTCAATAAAATATACTATAGAAACTATGATAAATTAAATGGAATGAGTTGAAAACTGTTTGTTTTCTTATTGTTAAATGAGACATGAATCAATCAGTATTTTCAAGCCTATTAACTCTTGTTTACCACATAAAATATGATGATCATTTGTATCGAATATTATTGTATATCTAACATAACCATGTGTGTATATTGTCCTTTGGCACTATTGCTTCTAATATGATCCATTAAGTGGACAAGGCAAGTATCAGAAGAATGTCAATTATTAAAACCGTAGTTGCTATTCATACAATAAAAAACATTATTGTTGTCAACTTAGAAGTTCTCAAGTTGTATATAAACTGACCTTTCTAGAACTTTAGGCACAATACTTAAAATACAAACTGGTCTATAGATGCCTACCTCAAGATTCCGGCTTTACTTGTGCAAAGGTTTTACCCAAGCTATTTTCATGTCATCGCGTGCAAATTGTTCTGATATAACGGTGATGACATAGATAAATATAATGTATGTGATAACATAAGTTGAACTCAAGCATTTGAATCACGTGATATATTTATAAAAACACACAATCATAAAATATTTAATAAGAAAGGGACAACGTTACCTTAGAAACTTGAGAAAAATGTCTATGTCAACATCAGGAATCTCAATTATGTCACGTGATTCCGCCATTAATCCACAAAACATGGCGTAAAACACGAGGCTCCTGCTGACCAACATGTATTTGTGTGCTTTCACTGGTCGTTTGCTTTCTCCCAGCAGAAACGTGACGTTACAAAGTATTTCTTCATCCAGCATATGCAGATTTGATTATGCCAATCCTTTATTGATCTGCCAGCTATTTTCCATGTCTGTTCTTAATTGGATATATTAAATGATATTATTAAATATATGCATCATACAAAAAACGTGTTTTCAGGGTTTTTTCTTTCAGATGTATTTTTAAAGTTCAAAATAACTAATGATTCATAAAAACAGGATGCTTTACATAATCCGATTCTACAACATATTTGATGGAAAAAATATTAAAAAAAGGTCTTCCGCTATGACGTATGTATTCAGTACAAATTTGTATTTATGTACGATTGGTATCTGTTAGGTACATGTTACAGTGCAAAATTTGGAGAGAAAGAACGTTTTTGTTGTGTCCTATTTATTTTGAATTAGGAAGAAATCAAAGACGACAGTCGTGTCGTATGAAGAAGAAATGAACATGTAATGGTACAACAAACAGCGAATGATCAAACATATTAATTAATAATAAAGACATGACGTAATAGTTTTTTTTAATAACATTAAGATTTATCATAATGAAGGTGTCTTGATGAACGAGTAATGAAAGACTATAAGATTGGCACAGCAATGTGTAATTTACAGAGAAGTGTTATTGTCTACACTCATCCTGAATGCACCATTAGAAGAATTCTTGATTAATGTATGTAGTATAATATTTTGATTTTGATTTTGGCTTACATCTTTATTCGTTTGTAACTGAGTATCGAACCCGTTTCAGGTAACCAAGAATCAGGCCACACGGTGTCAACGGGACATGAAATTGGGATATATTACATGTTACAGCTGAGACAATATATTCCCATGACAAACATATGTTTTTAATAGTAAATACTTGTTTGTCGACCTATATAAGACAATGCTGTTTTAAAAGCTATAATTATCCCACAGTAACAGACTTTCGGAAGCAGTTTCCCTTATAGCTGCGGCGAAAACTCAAGCAGCCTGGTATCGGGTCGGACGATGCTTGTACCCGCGTATAACATTATTACCTAATGCCTGCATTGTATAATATGCAGTAAAATCATGAGGGCATACCAAATGTATAAGCACTGACAGACTGTTTTGAATGATTGATTGGGTGATTTAATGAATAAGTGAATGGGTAAATGAGTGTGTGAGTGAAAATAAGTATGCGAGTTTTAATCTGAGACAGAAGTTAACTAAATGTCCTGTCGTCTTATGAGAGTATTGACGTGCTTATTCTTAGAGAGAGAAAATCATTTCTCAATAAAGATATATACACCTGCAAATAAATAATAATTATATGATCTTACCTTGTCATGAGTTCGAGTATATACCCACTTTATGTCGTATCGGTTTATGTGACAACCACTTTTATTTGAGAACAACACTGTACGTGTACACTGCCTAAAGTGGGAAAAGTACAGTAGACTTATCGCCGTATACATCGGTTGTCAATTCCGGTACTCTCGTTATAATGGATAGACCCCACGTTCGTGATTTTAGATGTTAACTCAGGATACATTCAGTGCAAACTCAACTATAAAGATGATACTTACACTGTACTGCTGACAAGGTTAAGATGAAACGTAATTCTAAATGGTCAATATATATTAAGTGAGGAAAATTTTAAAGATAGTTTAACTTAGATAAAACACTTGGGTCAGCCCTCATTTACCTTGAACATTTAGTGTGGTCAACCCTTATGGTAAATCGTACGAACACGGTCATCTTCGCCATCCTTCGGTATACGGATAAGTGGTGAGGTCTTTCGTATGGCGAAGCTAATATTGTCTATGGTTTTAAGCTTGTTTGAGAGTGTGTATACATAAACAGTGTATACATATCAAAACGAGCGGATTAATGGTCAAATGGTTAAGGCATTCGTCGAATACCCATCGATAATCAAATCCGATACTCTCCAGTGATGACTGGAGAGTATCAAAATTGACACACTGGGGGTCCGACGATGGTCTACTGGTGTAATACCTCTACAAAATCCCTCTATATAACTCATAGTAAATTGTCTATAAAGCTGGGCAATATTGTTCCGTCTCTGACCAATTCCCTTACCTTCCGATCAATAAACTGGCCCTGTTTTCTTGTAAACCAATTACCAATCTCCGTAATTATCTAAAGAAAATGGTACCTTTAAGGTTTAACTTTTCCACAAATTTAAAATTTCTGAGATCACTGTTAATATTTACACTTCGCGACTGACTCTTCCGTTGCATTACACCCACACCCTGACTACATGTTGTCGGAAAGAAATGCCTCTGATTTAACAACCACACCACACTTTAGCTCACATACATATATATCTGCAATTAATCAGTATTTTCAATAGAAATATGACCATGGAACCTTAACTTCAAATTACTAGGCTTCCATTTTAGGCAGTGTATATATACAGATAATCACGCCAACCGATACAGACGTAGTACCGCTATTGGAACCAGGAAATGCTTCCGTGTAAGTTTCACTTCTTTCATTTGGGCCTCTTTATCAATCACTAACATGCAAGCTTTTTATTTACTATCGAATAAAGAACAAAAATCATTGGTTGGCTTACAACTATAAGACAGACATTGAACAGAGAGATGGGGTGATTTTTCAAAATGTTAATTGTAGGTAAAATAGCTTCTTTCTTACACTCTTACTCTCTTTTTATTGTGAAATTAGAGACATTTACTTCGAAAAAGATACAATTTCGCATGTTTATGGCTCAAATAAATCACATACATGCATATGCATATTTACAATGAAATTTCATGACAAACATTAAGCTTTGAAGATTTTCTCTTTTGAATTACTAAAATGTGCAAATTTTAGCATTTACGCAGTAATAATTCGAATCTCATTATCATACATGTATTTAAAGCATTTTCATTGGACAACGTCAATTTTTTAAAGACTTTTATTTTTTCGATAAAACCCTGGAACCGGACTTCTTTAACGTTTCTCGCGTAAACAAAGAAGCATCGACATTTTGATGGTCAGTTTAACAATATACGAACTTAAATTACGTTCATTACGGTTCCACGCTTATTTTAAATAATAAAATACAACAAAAACAAACGTTAGATCTAGTCTTAGCTGTTTTCTTCGGGTTATTGTTTTATAGATTTCTTTGATTCAGCGATTTAAACAATCAGACCATAAGTTGTTTTGATAAACAATGAAGTAAGTCATAAAATGTTCACATTTGAGATGTATAGTATACCATTGAACACAACCCTGGTTTACCGAATGTGAATACTAGTCGTTGACAAAAATTTCCACAGACCAATTTGTTCTACAGGAAAAATGAAATAAAAATGTAGTTGAAGTTCAGAGGCAAACGATCGTGAGACAATGTAAATACACAAACCTTGCACGTAAAAGTCGTTTAAAAGGTTCCAAATTCGGATTATCCATCAATGAGCGTGGATTTATATGACCTTCGTAAATATTGACACATTTTTTAAAAACAAACGTGTAGACAAAAACTAAACAATGACGTCAGCGTCTACACTGTGTGGGTATTTCCTTGAATTATTGATTTTTTATTTGTCTAAATCGAGAGATAAAAGGCAGGTATTTACTTTTTTCACCGCAAAATATTTCGTCATTTTACAATAAACTAACTTATATTACAGAGTTCATCTGATAATGGAAATAATAGCCGTTACGATATTATTGTATATTAGATCTCGAGAATTTGATGTCAACCAGGACAGAGGTGATGTATTCTTACACGTTTACTTTGCAGCGTATAGTTATTTTTGTTTTGTTTTTTTCATTCATTTAAGAAGTCTCAAATTAAATATAATCATCAGGATTGGAATTATAAGGATTATATTCATTTTTTCTGTTTGTTATGCATGTGTAAATAATGTCAAATCACGCACAAATCTGTCATAAAGTCGGACTTTATTTGATTTGTGCGTGATTCGACATTCTTTCCATATGCATAAAAAACAGAAGAAATGAATTTAATCCTATATTAAATGATGTATGTCTTTAATGTGCCATGAGACGATTTGGGCGTAAATTTTTTATTGCATTTAAGTTAAAAAAATATTGGTTAAATTAGTGAAACGCTTCAACATTGCATGTCAGTGAACAACTCGCTCCTGTATATAATTATGACCATGGATAAAATGGTATTCTGACAAAAAAAAATCAGTATTTAAAGCCTGAAACTTGGCAGTATCACTGCAAATTGAAAGTATTTACAAAAAAGATGTAATTTTACATGTCAAACTATTAGGGGTTCCTTATAAAAGAGACTTCAGTGAGATGGCGTGATTTTCCAAACTGTTAATTGTTGGTAAAATAACCTCTTTTTCACATTCTTGTGGTCTTCAATTTGAGACATTCCTTAACATATATTAATAAAAAAACTAAATTCAAAATATTTTTTTTATTTTGAATGGTTGAAATGTTAAATTTTAGCATTTACAGTATTGAATATTTTTTTTTTTTTAGGTACGAAATTTTCGTCAATGTGCCACGGTACTTTTTTTTGTTTGAAATTTTATTTAGTATTAGGTTAAGAAAAATGGTTGTTTTTTGTTGTTTTTTGTTGTTGTTTTTTTTTTTTTTTTTTTGGTAAAATTAGTGAAACACCTCATAATTACATGTCGGTTGCCTGTTTATATGACCAAAAGTTTCAGTGTTTAATGCCTAAAATTTAGCAGTCGTACTGCAAATTGACAGTATTTACTAAAAAAAGAGGTCATTATACATATAGAATTTTAAAGGTTCCTTATAGGCGTATAAATAATCCTTGTGTTTTTTCTTTATTTCAATGCTCTTTTATTATTATTTGAATGGGATTATTGATGTGTTTTGAACATTTTGAAAGCATTTTCATGCTTTTATTGTAAATTTAGAAAAAAAATAGTAATGCTTGGAAATTGGGATATGAATACATGATTTAGGAAGTCTAATTTCGCTTTGTGTACAGATTGAATAGGACATCTACGTTTCTCATCATATTTTGGTAGTGAACAGGTTGACAAACAATAAAATGGAAGTTTCACTTCTTTCATTTGGGTTTCTCTATGAATGACAAGCGCGCAAACCTTTTTATTTACTGTAGAATAAAGATAAAAAAATCAATGGTGGGCTTACAAGGGCTCCTTATACAGCATAAAGTGGGCGTATACCCTTGACAAGGTAAGATTATATAATTATTATTTATCTGCAGTTGTGTGTATCTATGATGTATAACATTATGGCAATGACCGTACTTATAATTTCAAAGATAAAAGTTCTCAAATTCACAAGTACGGAACTCAGACAAAAATAGTTAAACGTACACACATTACCAAAAGATATTATTTAAACATTCAACACTCGTGATACAAAACTCACAAAGACTTCAGCAAACTAATTTGCTATGTGCACAGGTTTAACTGTAGGTATTATTCTAATAACGTATTTACACTGGAAACATCTAAGTTTGATATAAATATTTGATCTGACTGGCATAATATATATTCGGTTCCCTTTAATATATGTAAACATGGCCTCCAATTTAACACAAATACCGATATGTTCTAATTTGTAAGTGCTGAGGACATAACTGTATACAGTTTTATTTATTTTATTGTTTGTCTGTTTAATATCATAAACAAACCTGACCTAGCAAACACATTATTAGGCTCTATATAGATTTATGCTAGTTGCAACTATAGTCTACCAGATAAATGAACCTACGATCATAAAATCATACAAAAACAAAATATTTGAAAGACGGATGCAATTGATTTTATAAGAACTCGTACAATCAAGTGCCTCTGGTTGAAAGCTTTGGTTGATAGAAAGAAAGAAAGAAAGAAAGGAACAAATAACAATGTAATAACACCGGTTGCCTCCCTTTTACTTTTGAGACGCCCCCCCCCCCCTCCCCCCCCCCCCCCCCCCCCCATATAGAACCATTCGGCGTGAACCCTGCAACTTTCACCACCGCAAAATCCGAGCAAGTGGTGTTAAAAATCTAATAGTTTGTATGCTTTTCGTCGTTATCAATATTAGTTAAAATGTGGCATGCTTACTAAACGCTCTGATTTTTATAGCACATATACAAAAAATAAAAAAAATACATTCGTATAATAGCGTAAACGTGAATCGAAAATGAATAATTTTTAAGAACGGCGAAACAGTTGAGCACAAAGAGTGGCCTTTGCGAGGGTTCAAATCGTTATTTTCAACAAACAAAGCAAGTATACTGCATTTTTGAAGTATTCCAGCACTTCTTTTATTAATATAAATATTTTCAAACGAATATCAAGCTTAAATCGTTGTATTGAGACCACAATTCCAATTTCCCACCGATTTTTACCCCAAAAATGGCGACCAAACTAGATCTATCGTAGCTTGGAATGCTGAAAGCGGAATATTTTCACTGTTGCTATGCTGTCGTTAAGTGAACATGGATGTGTACTAAGATGACCGTGTAGGTTCTGACTGGACACTCTTAAATAGTACAATTGTTACGATACAATGGCAATAACCCCATATAGCAATGTGTGTGTAGTTAGCTTGAAACATGTGAACATTGATACAAGGGCAATAGTCTCATATATCAATGTTTGTGAATTTACCTTGAAACATGTGATCATTGATATAAGGGCAATAAACCCAGATATCAATGTGTGTGTAGTTAGCTTGAAACATGTGAACATTGATACAAGGGCCATAATCCCATATATCAATGTTTGTGTAGTTAGCTTGAAACATGTGAACATTGATACAAGGGCCATAATCCCATATATCAATGTTTGTGAAGTGTGCTTGAAACATGTGAACATTGCTGACGCTAGAGTGCACACAAAGCCAAATGATGTTTTTTTTTGTAAATTCTTTATGGGCCGATATGTATGTCCCCACACACAAGACTTAATTATTCAATATTTGATGATTCAAAACCAATAACTCAGTTTGACAAGATCAGGACTTTGTTCGAGATATTGTTGTTATATAAATTGTGTAAGTTTCGATAAAGAAGCGTAATAGTAAACTATTGAAGGGTATTTCTCGTACAAAAAAAATCTGATTTGGCCAGTTCAGGGACATGTCTGGAATATGCTGGCATGTATGCATGTATAACCGCTTCGTATGTTTGATGAAGATCAGGCGAATAATGGTAATATAATCATGCTCAAACATACAGCCGTCATTCATTCATCGCCCGGTGTTATTATATGTCTGTATAAATCAGCCAGCAAGCGACACAACCATACCTAAAAATATTTCCTGTATAAAGAACAAAACAAATTGACAAATGTTTTCGTGACTTCTCATGGCCTTCGGTGCATTTATAAATGCCGACACCTCTCTTAAACGTGAATAAATCTTGTTTGAATCTAAATTTACTGATCATCATTCAGTGTTAGAAAGGTCGCTAGAAATATGCAAATATATCAATGAATATTGATGGAACCTAAAGACTTTTTTTATATTAAAATAGTTTGTTAAGCACTATAGAAAAAAAACGCTGCTAGTGAAATGAAACTTGAGTATAATTTTTTTATATATAACTCTTGTTATGGGTTTAGAACTCGGATCGACCAAGCTACAATATGCAGATATGATATGCACTATACTATGTAGGAATATATAAAGATCTGCAGTATAAATCTAAATTGAAACTTAACCGCTTACCAGTTGTTAACCGATGATGCCAGGAAACTTCCGGACGTTTACGGATATAAATACTTAAGCATTAACGTTATTCCACGAGTCAGGACACAAGAAAACATCAGCGATAAAAGCGAGTTTAAATGTGTATTTCTTTTACGATAAACAACATTTCTTTGCACCAGACATGATCTAGACAGTCACAGCACCAAGTATTACAAACGTACCAGTTTTTTGGACATGCATACTGGTTCTGCCGCTTTAAATGCCGAGGTACTGAACATCAATTGACTTGACGTTGACACGTTGATAATCCAATTATTGGCTTCTCTGTCAAGCTAACGATGTAAACTCTACATTGTATTTACTAGAACAAACAATACCATGTTGACAGTGAGCGGAACGATATTCGTTCCCGCGTCAGGTCCATTGAAGCAACGTTCGACTATTTCCGGAACATGTTTGGTTAGAATGAAATGGTACGTATTGGTCAGCTGTATCAAAGACTTGAAATATGGTACTAAAAGCTTCCTCGTTTTGCGCTCCGCATGAGGATCGTTCCTGGTCTGGTTGGCGAGGTATTAGCAAACTCTCACTGGGTTGGTATCATTACATGTGTCACTGGCATGATACTTCAAAGTGGCAGCGCACAGATGACTGTCTCAAGTAGCTACCGTCGCGATTTGACTGAGCAATTGCTGAAAGCGGCGCTAAACACCATAAAAGTCAAGATTGATGTAGATCCTGTATATAATAAGGGTGCTAGAATCCACAAGATGTCTAATATTTGCCATTTTTGACGATTCAAGGGACACAACATTAACAATCGTCCGATCTGGCCGGCTCGTGGATTTGTCAAAAATACTATGATTTAATATATAATTTGTACAATAAATGTTTGGTTTATGTACACCGAAAACAGATGATGCTATGATACACATAATGACAGATAGTTACATTCTTAACGACGTAACTGTCCTAACCGCCGTGGACGTTTGATGAACATTCAGTGAAACAAGGAGTTGCTACATTGCCTGCCATGTCAAAGCTCAAAGATCATCCCATTTTGCTAGTTCAAAGACTTGGCCGAGGTATATTGGATGATTGTTTAGCGTCATTTTGTTTTGTTGATGGCTAACAGACGATCAGTTAACATAAACACTCTTTCCTGGGATCCAGGAAGGTTAACAGCTACTCGAAGTACATTCATTAACGTAAGTAACTTTTAACTTTCCCCACTTGAATCAGAGGTGAGAGACGAACAATAAAGAGACCTAATGTCGCATATCAATCATCACGGAGATTGTGGTCGGGTGGGGATTTGAACAAGCGACCTTTCTATTGATAGTCAGACGACTGAGCTTATTGGGCCCGGATGACCGAGGTATAACACGGTTGTTCATTTGTATAACTGAATGCAAGTGAAGGTCCAGTGAGAAATGCAGGTAAAACATAAAGTTGTCGTACATAAGACAGACCACAAACGATCAGACACGAATCAGAATAGATCATCTCGGGCCTTCGATTCATGTGAGCTAAGCTAGACTTGGGTTGAAGTCAGCGGTGTTTTCATTTTTCAAAAACAAAAAAAGCAATCATTTTCATTGTTTCGTATATTCAGAAATGTTATGTATGTAAGATTACAGTGTTAAATACAAACATTTTATTATGTGTCGAAAGTTTTGGATATTTATTAAAGTTTCCATTTAGTCTCGAACTGTATACAGCATAGTAGTTTTAACAGTGTCGTGTCGTATTGAATCTAGCATTAATGTTAACAAGGAAACGAAATCAGCAAAGTATCTTGATAACTAAGTTTTAATTTACTTCATATTGCTTATAGTACTGTATAAAATAATCATCAACAATATCTGGATCTGCGACCTTAGAATAGCCATTTTATACATATATTTGGCAGTAGAGGCGTTACTTAGTCAAATGTAACTATATACAGATTATGCAACACTTCCGTATACGGCAAGACTAAGGAATAATAATACATATACATAATAATTGTTCCCATTCCATTCATTTTTATGCAATATAATTAATGTATTTCAAATTTCAAACATTAAACCACGAAATTGACCTCTGTTTATATTTGTACCATGACAATACAGCGAAGAATTAAAAAACTGTACTTGTATATCTCCTACATTTACACATTGTACACCGTTTTCCCCAAAACATGTTCCATTAATCGGTAGCTTTAAAATGTATCTCATATTTTTTTGTATACTACAAGGTGATTGAAACATTATAGTTTCAAATAATGTGTCTGTGTATCCTAATGCAACTTCTAAACTCATTAACCTATGGTTACTTGTGTTTAGTATTTCTAGCTGTCCACAAGCCGTTGTACCTTTTTTACTGCATGCAAACAGACTAATGCCAACTAACACCATGTCCTCAGAGGTTTCAAACGCAATGGTATCAGTAGTCTTGAAACCATTCCATAAATTCTGTCGGACGCCTTCAAATCTTATTATATCTATTCGACGATTTACACGTGGTGTGCTTTTAAACATAGTATTTCGCTTTTCTTTTTTACTTGATAATTGAAGAAAAACATCTACTTTCTCCTCAGACGATAACACGTTTCTCTCTCCTACAGTATCTGAAAAGACATCTAATTGCATAAGCGGAAATCTGATCTTTCTAATCAAGTCAAGTCCGAGAGCTTCTCTTACGTTGACATCGTTCACATCTTTGTTCTCTTCTCTGCACTTCTTTTCAGCCCATCTTACACACGCCAGATAAACATCTTCTTCCTTCACTTGGAGTTTGTCCGACTCAATTATCAGATGTAGAACATCTTTCCTGAAGCACACGAACCCTGTAGATTTCAGAACTTCGTTTCCATTCTTGAATATGTAAGCCAGACTTTGCTTTACCAGATCCTGTTCATCAAACGTAAGTGCTTGTTGTAGTATGTCACATACATTACCTGGGGACATTTCCGACTGTAAGTAGTTTTTACAATTATCTGCTAAAGCTGCGACGTCGTACTTATTTCCCAAGTAGAGTAATGACATCACACTGTCTGACGTGATGTCACAATTTTCAGAATAGAGGAATCTGTAAAAGACATAAATAAATGAAATAAGTACAAAATGAATAAATAAGTTATATAAGTAGAAAATTAATCATAGCAGTACAAAAGTAAACAACTAAACAATTATATTTACCTTTAAACAATACACGCTTTTGATGACGTCCACTCAGATAGTGACGTTACCTTGATATTAGTAATGCGACACGTTGGGGTGCGCGGCAAGTAGTGTTTCAATGACAGTTACGTTACATTTGTACGCATATTAGATAACAGTGATGGCAGATAAATATATGATAACAGAAGTTCAACTTGGCCATTCTAATTAAGTGGTATATGCAAAAACATCGAATCACAATATCAAATAAGAAAGGGACAAATTTACCTCAGAAACTGGAGAAAACTGTCTATCTCAACATCAGGAATCTCAATTATGTCACGTGATTCCGCCATTAGTCCACAAAACATGGCGTAAAACACGGGGCTCCTGCTGACTAACATGAACTTGTGTGCCTTAAGTTGTCCTCTGCTTTCTCCAAGCAGAAACGTGACGTCACAAAGAATCTCTTCATTCAGCATATGCAGATTAGTTTCTGCCAATCCCTTATTGGTCTGCCAGCTTTTATCCATGTCTGTTATTGATGGGATCTGTATAAAAAAATCATAGTATTAGATATATAAATCATACCAAAAACGTGTTATAGGTTTTCATAGTTTATACATTCTAATTTAAATGTCTTTTATATAAATAGACAGTTATACTGTCTGTAAACACCATCACCACCACCACGCACACACTTACTCACACTTGTAGGAGTGGGACACACTATCCCCTACGTCTTGACTCGCGATACTAGGATTTGTCGTATAAAAGACTAAATCGGGTTATTGAAGTGGGCTGACTGGTTGTGTTTTTGATGACAATATGTTTCGAACGGTGACTTCGTGTTCCTGTCTCCTTTCAACAAAAACGGTATCCATTCGACATGTGTTTTTTACGGCTCTTGAACTATGAAGAAATTTATTACTTTATAAATATGTCGCTAAAAATACAAAATTATGATACTTTGATTGTTATTATATTTGTATATATGTGTATCAACACTGTAATTTATTTTTTGATAGTGGTTTTAGATGGATTTCATACAGACCGATACAACCATTCCCCACTCCAACAGAAGGAATGCTAATATATATATTAATGCAGCTTGTTTTGTCGATATTTCATTTGAACATGTTGTCGTTGTTTTGTTGTTTTTTTTTTATATCATTCACTATCTGTTCATTAATTTAAGTTTGGTTTAGGTAAGGTTTTTAGCATCGTCGTGGTCAGTTCCGAGTAACAGTGGTAATTTCACGAGTCGGTTTGTATTGTATTACAGTATCCGTTATATAATGTGTTCTGGAATTACTTTAAATTATAATGAATTGTACTGTAGGTTAAACTTTAATCGTATAATTATTCAATTGCACCTATAATGTTGGGGTGAATATAGTCCAATGACTATTGACACGACGGAAAAGAAATTTATTGCAATCAAGGGAAATAACCGTTAATAGTATGTTATCATATTTGAATACTAGTTGTCTCCCTTGGGTAAAAAAATAATAAAACAAAAATAAATAAATTAAAACAAAATAGTTGTTTGTACACTTCTCGATGGCTTTCTGTATTAAACAAGGTGGTACCGAGTGATAATGTATCTTGGTCAGGAGTAGAAACACACATGCTTTAAAAGCGTTTCGCTTAATAGTCAAGTGTGTTAACTTTTTACATTGTTTAAATAATAATATTATTTAAACAAAGAATTGTTATGAATATGTAGGCAATGGAAGATTAAAGTTGTTTTGAATATGTTGTCAATTTGAGATTAAAATTGTAGTAATTTTTCCAGATTTATAACTACACGTATGCCAAAGCGCCGATCTATGCGCCAGTATGGCACCTGCAGCAAGAAGAGGTCGAATAAAGATCCTACAGCGGTGGTAGATGATGATTTGGTGGAGCCTCAAACAGTTTCACCAGAGCTGGTACAGGAGGTCGTGAGGCAGGTGACACCCCAGTTTGTGGAGGCCATCAAATCCAGGAGTGAGCCAGCACCACTACAAGCTCTTCTGGCACCGCTACCCAGGAATGACTCGGGTAATTTATTAAGCTATGATAACTCTTTTTGTGTTAATGTAGGTGCCACCACAAAACTAAAAATAATAACCGGGGAGTTTGTTGAGTTGGGACTGCTCATCAGCAATGCTTCACATCCAGGGGACTCCAGTAACAGGGTATCTGTGGTTGAGGGGCAGCTGGTGTTGCAGCCAAGGGTCATTGACTACAAAGATCATTGACATAAGGCAGTGGTCTGATGCATTTTTTAGTTTTTATTAGTATATAAACAATAAGCCACCCAGAATGTGTTCAGAGCTTACTGAAATATATGAGCACAGTCCGTCTTGGTGCGCAGCGATATGGCGGCATAGGGTGGAAGCTTTATGATGAGCAATTAAGAGCAAAGAAAGCTCGGGAACCAAACAAGAGTTGGAGTATTGTTGACCAGGAACTATGGTTGCTGTATATGTTCCATTCGTTAACATCCAGCGGCGGTTCCAAATTTGTTCGTTATGTTATGACTTCAATAATGGTCGGTGTAGCAAACAGCCGTGCATTTACAAACACATTTGCACGCCCTGTTCTGGAAATCATCATAATTTGAGTTGCAATGCAAACGGTTCAGCTCAATTGGGTATGACTGGTTCTTATCTTAGGAATGGTGTCGGCGGTCAGCGAGTGCCAGGGTTGGGTAGGAGGGATTTTTAGCGACACACATATATATATAAAGTAATACATTTCTTCATTGTTCAAGAGCAGTAAAAAAACATGTCGAGTGGATACCGATTTTGCTAAAAAGAGACAGCAAGACGGAGTCACCGTTCGAATCACATTGTCATAATAAGCACCACCAGTCAGCCCCCTTCAATAACCCGATTTAGTCTTTTATACGACAAATCCTATTATTGAAGATGGGTTATTATAATGACATAATTAAATGAATAGTTCAGTACAATGCAACCGTTTAGTTGGTTCCGTCACGATCTCATTCAGTTCCATTTAAATCAAACGACGCAGAGCCAGCGTAATTTCCCACGGGAGATGGATGAAGAGTATCGGAATTGACACCCGTGGGTATCCGACGATATCATACATCGTACGATTCAGTATAAGGAAATAATTGATAAAGCTACGAAATACATGATAGTATGTCTACACGAAAGGAGACGTATATAATGAGGAGTCATTTACCCAACACATCATTTACAAGGGCGGATCCCGGCGACCCCCCACCCCCACACTCGAAAATTTGGCAAGCATATGTTTTTCTTCTACACATTTACTCTGAACTCAAGTTACCATCTAAACGATTTGTGTTCAAACACATTTAGAAGGTATTTGATGTACCTAAAACTTACTACTTCTAGCATGATGCTTGAGTATATTCTACTGTCGCCCAATGTTTAGTCTTTTTTTTAAGTTTTATTTCCTTGTCGTTATATCTTTATCGTTTCGGTTAATTTTACGCTGAATAGCTTTTTTTACAAGTTGATCATCATCTGCAGAAAGATAAACGCAGAAGAAAAGGTATGTATATTTGCGTGTCATGACATGTGTAAATGATTTTAAATGGTCCAGTCTGCTTAAACATTTAAACAATTAAAATATCTACACTGCGTAGGCCAAACCTTCAAAAGCACCGAGACAGAAAGAACCAAACTGGTGGACAAACTAAGGCAAACAAATAATCAATACAACATTGAAATTTATGTTTCATCTATTTTCATTCAATTTTATATTAAAAAAAGATTTAGCCAGAAAAAACAATATGCCATCGGCCTGCTCCTATCAAGAGAGTGATGTGCTATAATTATGTGAATAAATGCCCAATGTCTAAGTGGCGCTGTAGCGTAATAGGTAAGGCGTGAGCTTCTCAATTTAGAGGTCTGACGTTCGAGCCTGCTAGCGACATTATTTTTTTGTAAATAAAAATGTTTATAAAAAATTCAAGGTATTCATGTTATTATTTTTAACTTTATTTAAAAGAATTAAGTTATAAATGTAATATACATTCATTTAAATATATCCCAACTACTCCCCCCTCCCTCACCTAACATCAATTCCTGGATCCGCACCTAAGCGTCCCTTCTAAACTGAAATCCTTGATCCGCCCTTGATTTATATAATGAAAAGTAAAGGTTTAATATTTTAAGCAACTTGAGTCGTACATTTACCGATGTTGTATCACACATTCATACATGTAATAGGGAAACAACCGCCGACATTACTACTGTTTTCCTTCACAAGAATAAAGATAATGTACAGGAAGAAACACATTTTGAAAACGAAAGTAGAACTACTTACGCTATAACATCATTTCATTGAAATCTGTCATGGATCATGGATTTAGTGTTTTTGTTTAAGTCGAAATAGTACACATCGGTTTTCGCTATGCTACACTATTTATCAATACCGTCTACTTTCGTTTTCGTGTTTACATTACATATTAATATCTTCATAATTGTGCTCACTTTATTTAAACAAATTTGGTAAACACGTGATCGGTTACGTCTGTACAATAAGTACCACAATGGTATATTATAGATGCACACACCTGCAGATACATAATAACTA
This sequence comes from Panopea generosa, assembly GCA_029582155.1. Classification (NCBI taxonomy): domain Eukaryota; kingdom Metazoa; phylum Mollusca; class Bivalvia; order Adapedonta; family Hiatellidae; genus Panopea; species Panopea generosa. The sequence goes on from CM055899.1 coordinate 10,616,997, forward strand.
AATGATCTTACCTTGTCGTGAGTTCGAGTGTACACCCACTGTATGCTGTATCGGTTAATGTGATAACCACTTTCATGTGAGAACAACACAATACGTTTTTACTGCTTAAAGTGGGAATAGTACAGTAGACTCTTCGTAGTAAACGCTGGGTGTCAATCCCGGTACTCTCCGGTGATGACGGATAGACCACACGTTCGTGATTTTAGTTGTTAATTAAGGATACATTCAATACATACTCAACAATAAAGATGGGATCTAGACTGTACTGCTGTCACGGTTAAGATGAAATGTAATGCTAAATGGTCAATACCATTTAAGTGAGGAAAATTTCAAAGATAGTTTAACCCAGATAAATATTTTGGTCAGTTCTCAAATACCTATATAAAATTAGGTGGGGTTTTTTTGTTGTTTTTTTTTGTAAAATTAGTGAAACACCTCATACTTGCATGTCGGTTGCCTGTTTATATACCCAAAAGTTTCAGTATTTAATGCCTGAAATTAAGCAGTCTTACTGCAAATTGACAGTATTTACTAAGCAAAGAGGTCATTATACATGTAAACAATTTAAAGGTTCCTTATAGGCGTATAAATAATCCTTGTTTATTTTCTTTAAAAATGCATTTTCCTTGTTCCGATGCTCTTTTATTATTTGAATGGCATTATTGATGTGTTTTGAACATTTTGAACGCATTTTCGAGTTTTTATTGTGAATTAAAATATTGATGCTTCGAAGTAGGGGTATGAATACATGATTTCGGAAGTCTATATTCGCTTTGTGTACAGACTGAATAGGACAAAAGATTTCTTGGATGACACATGACGTCTACGTTTCTTATCATATTTTGGTAGTACAGAGGTTGACAAACAATAAAATGTAAGTTTCTCTTCTTTCATATGAATCTCTCTATGAATGACAAGCATGCAAACCTTTTTATTTACTTTAGAATAAAGAACAAAAGTCAATGGTGGGGTTACAAGGGCTCCTTATACAGTATAAAGTGGGAGTATATTCGTGACAAGGTCAGATTATATAATTATTATTTATCTGCAGTTGTGTGTATCTATAACGTATAACATTATTGCAATGACCGTACTTATAATTTAAAGCTTATAGTTCTCAAATTCACAAGTACGTTACTCGGACAAAAATAGTTGAACATGAACACATTCCCAAAAGAGATTATTAAAACATTCAACACTCGTGGTACAAAACTCACAAAGACTCGAGCAAACTAATTTGCATTTGTGCACAGGATTAATTGTAGATATTATTCTAATAACGTATTTACATCTGAGCTTTGTATAAATATTTGATTTGATTGGCATAATAAACATTTGGTTCCTTTTATGTCTGTAAACATGGCTTCCGATTTTACATCCAGACGAATGTTACCAGTGCCATCAAATTACACCTGGAAACCGGGGTGGTATTCACCAACCATTCTTAAGAAAATGCTTAGACTTGAACTCAAGAATAAATTTTGGAAAACACACTTAGAAATTTCCTAAATAGCTTTTTAATTTTCAACTATTAGTCTCCAATTGTCTAATAAAACACTGTTTAAAACATAAAATGCGAGATAGCTTGTATTTACCTGATTTTAACAGTGATGTGATTGGCAAGCTTTGTGACATACTGGGCCATTATCACTTTGTTTAAGCCTTATCAAGATGTGTATGAAAAGAACAATGATGGAAATTGATTTGCGTTTTATTTGACTAGGATTGTATTTATATATTAAACACTTATATTAATAATGTTTGAACGTAATCTGTAGAACGGACCCAACTATCCCGATTTAGTCCGTTAATTAGCAATGTTGAGAGAGCCACATTTAAGCACGTCGATTGGTCAGTTACTCCATCTGAATGTTTTAATGACGTAACAGTTTAGTAAGTTTTCAATTGCTATGAATTGCGTCACAGGCATATAACTCCCTGATGTTTCATAGGTGGTTAATAGACCTGGTTCGGGAGATATCAGGTTATGGAATCGAAACATATACAGTCCTCCGTCATGACAATAGTGGGGAGAGGGTATTGGGCTATACTATATAAACATATACAGTCTTCCATTATGACAATGGTGTGAGGGGTTATGGCGTCTATACTCAAAAAACATACACGTATAATGTCTCTATTGCCGTTTTTTATTATTGAAATACTGTTGGGAATGAAATATTAAACACATGGGTCTAAACTAACCAACAATGACAACACCGGGTGTCGCAGTACAGTTTGTATTACATATATCGTCTTCACAGCACTGCTGGCAAACCGGAACTGACCTTTCAGATAATGACCTTGAACCGAACGCGCATTGCTGAAAATAAATATGATATGTTTATAAGATAAAAGGGTGGATATCAAATCAGTTTGTTATATGTCTTAATTGGGTTACGTTGTGTATATCTCGTATATTGTGTACAGGACTTAGTGTGTTGTTATGTGTCTAGCAGCATAACAGTTTTTATTAATAAAATTCCAATTATTCAATTTTGTGTTTTAAAAGCCAATTTATCAGGATTTTTCAAACTTTGAAAATTGGCTAAAACATAATTTTCCTTTTATACAATGCCTATATAAGGCATTTATAGCGTTTATTCCAATATACTCCCTTTAAATGTTTATATACACAAAATTATTGCCTGTCTAGCAGATGAAATCATTATAAATCATCACATAGTTTATGAATATCATCACCTAGATTATAGTTTACAGATGATTACAGCACAAACGTGCCAATCGTTATAGGGAAACACCAATCACTCAAATATGAAATCGTATAATTTCAAAGACAGGTTACTTATTTGCTGAATTCACCGACATTACACTTAGTACTTACATCCCAGATGAAAATTTCTCTGTTCGCCCTATGTGAACTCTTCAATACTGCATTGCTAAAATGGAAAGCTTGCTAAATAAAAAATACTGTCAGATCTGATCTCACATTAGAGGCTTAACGAATGTGTAACTTTTCTACCAAAGTTTATTTTTTATTTTATTTTTCATAAAATAAATGGTTTAAATAACCGTCACCTTGTTGTGAATCATATAACAACAATTTTATTTGATATATAAATTTACAATTGATAGTTTGCTGTTTTACCAATTGAAACATGTTGAAAAATTCCATCAAAACTGAATAACTAAGTAAACGTCAGAATAACCATCCCTCGCGTGTAGGATGTTGAGTAATAAATAATTTGAAGTGTGTAATATTTGATACTATATATAACATATATGATAATATGACTCATAACTTTAACCCTATCCCTCTGGAGCATATTCTCTTTATTTGCTCCCCTCTAATTTCTCTTCCCTCTCCCCAGTCTCTCTTTTCCACTTATATAATATACCTTCCGTTTATTTCTTTTGTATAACCCTGATATTAACATGAATGTTTGTAAAGGTGTGTAGTTATGTTTTCTTTGTATTGTTATATGTTATTAAAGGAAGAAATAAAGATATTAAATTGAATTACATTGAATTGAATAGAATTGAATTGACCTTGAGCATAGAATAATTAATGTATTGTTATGTATATACATATATATGCATGAGTTTTTATCTTTTCAACCAGGGACGTGTTGATGTCAAAGGATACGTTTGCCAGCAACTGTTATTGTTTCAATTTAATACGTTATTTAAGCTCGAAAGAGAAGATTCACACGACAGAAATAATGGTAGATCCCTGAGTTGAATGTATTTAAATAGGTGTTAAAATCACATCACATTGCAGCAGTGTTCTTTACAAAAACTCAAATTAAATTTTAATGTCACCATAGCTCCAATATAACGTGAACATTTTCTTTTTTAGAATCAAAACAGTTTTGATTGATGCGTTGATTGAAACATCTACCAATTATTTGAATTTGAAAGTATGGATTTCGATAGAAATCAATTTTATATTGCTAAATTTATTAGTCGAATGTGTTTTAATTAATGTTAAACGAAGAATCTTGGCGTCGTAGATTATTAAAATATATATAACTGTACTTCTTTCTATCATTTTTCAGTAAACTATCATGCTCATATCAGACAAAATAAAACACACATTTCAAGTCAGTTATAAAATCAAACACACTTAAATTCAGTTCAATATATTGGTGTAAATTTTATTGTATATCATGTAAAACGATCAAATCAAGTCTTTGATTCCAAAAAGGTTAACAATGTGGTCAGGGTTAATGGTTAACTATGCTATTTACCTCATCAATGGAACATAAGGTTATCTCTAGACAGTCGCGTGCATTGCCAATGTGCGAACATTCTAGACATAATGGACCACGTGCTGGTCTTGATGGCAGTCCTGTATGTGTACATAATATTATAAAGACATCGCCGTGGATAGATATGTCATTTGAAAACGTTTTACGTTAACGTGTTACTTATAACAGTAACTTAGTATCACTGAATTAAATCTATGTTGTCTAAATATCCATATCAGGAAAATTGCAATTTTATTTTTTGTCGAATGCTTTTTACCACGCCAGTTACTTTATCTATGAAGTATTTAGACATTTTCAATTAATATAACCTAGGAAAGTGTACTTTGACAGTACATAGCCATTTAAGGAATTAATTATATATATGTATGTCGTACATCCATGACATATGAGCTTATAGGTACATCGTGCAAAATAAGTGAACTCAAAAGTCGGTAAAAGAAATTCATGGCATACAAAACATATACAGAAAAGGGGATGAATAAAACTATGACAGGTGAGGTTTACTAAAAGAGACTTTAATTTGCTGTAAGAACAAGGATATCTCTTATATGCAAGCCATGTAGATCGGCACATATTATATATTTAAGTTTATCTAACGTTAATTATATGATGGTTAAAATTCACATAATTATTTTAGGACAGAAACGAGTATACGTTTTAGTATATTCAGGACTCACACCACCAGATGAAAGAGGTAGAACAAAAAATATAAATGTTACAAAGGAGCCCTATGGGAAATGTAATAGTGGTGTGAGACGTCAAGAGATTTAACTTTGAATTATAGTTCTTTAACAATCATATTAACAATGAATACTGACCTGGATCGTCACATCCTGCAGAGTTACACAAGTATCCATGACAACAGTGCGTGCACGGAGACGTCGGAAAACCAGACGAATCTTGTTCATGCACGGCGCATATCTGAAAGATAAACACCAACCACCAATGTGTGTAAAATATGATAAATGTGGCATAAAATTTCGCACACTTTGTAATAAATACACAAATAAGGATACTATAGAAAAATGTTTTAAACTACATTTTTCACCTAGAGTAATAAAATGTCAAACATTATTTAATTTTATAATTTATTGTAAAATTACCTCTGAAAAAGGTCCCTTCTAGTTGAGTTATTGTGAACTGCTTTTTCTAATTTTTAAAATATTCAGTTTATTGTGTATTACACAGGGATGTAAATGCTTTGGGATACGTTCTTGTTTGTTGTGTATTACAGCGGGATGTGTATGTAATGTGATACGATTTTGATTGCTGTGTATTACACCGGGATGTGTATGTTATGTGATACGTTCTTGGTTGTTGTGTATTACACCGGAATGTGTATGTTATGCGATACGTTCTTTGTTGCTGTGGATTACACCGGGATGTGTATGTTATGTGATACGTTATTTGTCGTTGTGTATTACACCGGGATGTGTATGTTATGTGATACGTTCTTGGTTGTTGTGTATTACACCGGGATGTGTATGATATGTGCGTTCTTGATTGTTGTGTATTACACCGGGACATCGGGTTGTTCATTAAGAAATACGGTCATGGTTGTTGTGTATTACACCGGGAGGTGTATGTTATGTGATACGTTCTTGGTGGTTGTGTATTACACCAGGATGTGTATGTTATGTGATACGTTCTTGGTCGTGTGGATTACACCGGGATGTGTTCGTTTTGTGATACGTTCTTGGTTGTTGTGTATTAAACCGGGATGTGTATGTTATGTAATACGTTCTTGGTTGTTGTATATTTCACCGGGATGTGTACGTTATGTGATACGTTCTTGGTTGTTGTGTATTACACCGGGCTGTGTTTGTTATGTGATACGTTCTTGGTTGCTGTGAATTACATCGGGATGTGTATATTATGTGATAAGTTCTTGGTTGATGTGTATTACACCTGAATGTGTATGTTATGTGATACGTTCTTGGTTGCTGTGGATTACATCGGGATGTGTATGATGTGTGATACGTTCTTGGTTGTTGTGGATTACACCGGGATGTGTATGATATGTGAAACGTTCTTGGTTGCTGTGAATTACACCGGGATGTGTATGTTATGTGATACGTTCTTGGTTGCTGTGGATTACACCGGGATGTGTATGATGTATGATACGTTCTTGGTTGCTGTGGATTACACCGGGATGTGTATGATATGTGATACGTTCTTGGTTGCTGTGAATTACACCGGGATGTGTATGTTATGTGATACGTTCTTGGTTGTTGTGTATTACATCGGGATGTGTATGCTATGAGATACGTTCTTGGTTGCTGTGTATTACACCGGAATGTGTATGTTATGTGATACGTTCTTGGTTGCTGTGGATTACACCGGGATGTGTATGTTATGTGATACGTTCTTGGTTGCTGTGGATTACACCGGGATGTGTATGTAATGTGATACGTTCTTGATTGCTGTGTATTACACCGGAATGTGTATGTTATGTGATACGTTCTTGGTTGCTGTGGATTACACCGGAATATGTATGTTATGTGATACGTTCTTGGTTGTGGTGTATTACACCGGAATGTGTATATTATGTGATACGTACTTGGTTACTGTGAATTACACCACGATGTGTATATTTTGTGATAAGTACTTGATTGGCAGAAATATAAATATATGTTCACGATTAAAACAAATGTAATACCTTATATTTCAAAACTAATATATTACTACAAAAAGGGTATTTTTAAAATACATTAATCTGAATTTTTATAAGATTGTTATATGTTACACCAGGAAGCGTGGAGATTGTTGCAATGTCCAATCCGCTTTTTACCTGATTTAGGGGATATTTTATAAGAAAATCCATTTGTTTTATTACCGTACCTATAATATAAGTCAGTATTTGTCCTGTGCATACAGGTGTTATGCGTGTAAAATTATAGGCATATTTCTCATGAATTAACACAATTGAAATATTACTATTACATTGTATATGTATATTGAAGCACGAATAGAGCCACTACTTCATGCATTGTATTGATCCTTTGGACATTATTTTGTAATAGTAGAAGAAAGCAGATGAAGCTCCTACCTGTTTATTTATGCATCCCGATCTAAATGTGACATGTCCCACATTTGTCGCCGATCGTTGTACGAAACATATCTGATATAAAATGAGTTATATCAAACTAAGATGTGTTTTTATACTTAAGATGGTTGAAACATTTGTATTGGTTCTAGTAACATTGGCACAGACAAATCAAGAGGTCTGTAATGCTTCAATATGTCATATTGTGCATATACCGTAAATGTTGACTTTAACTATCTTTTTTTTTTAAATTTCAATTGTAGATCTTAAACTTTATTTTGAATACTATATACTTAGAATTTAGAATTGTACAAAAACATGACATATCAACGGACTGCCCACATCCCTTATACAATTTGAAAAGTTTTCAGACATAAGTGTAAGAATTTACAAGCTGCCTATTTGTGTTTTGTAAATATATATAATAAATATGACTGTATAAATGTTCATATTGATGTAATATACTACCTCAATATATGAAAATATTATAATTGAAGTTAAAAGTTCTGAAAACATTATGCCGAGACATACACAAATACCTAAACATGTATTTACTAATTGAAATACAATCAAACTTATACAGATCGAATGTGTTTCTATTATGTTCAGTGTGACATATTTACTAACAATTTCATTGCATATATTTAATTCCATTTTCTAATCAATTCAGTTCAAACCATTTTATGGAGAAATATGTCATTATTTAAGACTTTAGTGATTAAAGCCATATTTACTTTAGTAATCACAGACAAATCTCGCGAACATAATTTTATGTTCATAGCGTTGTATATTTTATATGATGAAACCTTATTTTAATAGATGAAAGTTGGTAAAACAACTGACAATGATTACGTTTTTAAATGCCATTTTTAATTATGGATATAAGTTAACAATATTGAATTAGACTTGATGTATGTTCTAAACTTATACAACTGCTTATTGCTTCCAAATTCTTACCGATTTCGCAGTGCTTTCCAGTATAACCAGTTGCGCAATCGCAGGTGCTGTCTTGTCCACAAGTTCCGCCATTATAACAGGCGTAGTCTATAGTCAAACAATAAGATTTATTAATGCATAAACCACAGTATTGATAAAATGTTCATTTAAAGATTAATTATTTATTAATGCATTTCTGAAACACATTGAGGGACCATTGCAAAATGTTGCCTGGTTCGACTACTTTTTCCTTTAATCCTAAAATTAAAAAACGTCACTACGTGTTAGACACTCTAAATTCACGGTCATAAGTTAATACAAATATGTAATAGAATTTATTCATCAATGGTAATTTCGTAAAACGAGTAAAGGAAATCAAATCCCTGTCATTTTCTTGCAAAATATCACTAGAACACATTCGACTACCTTTACACGTAGGAGACTACATGTGGTGGGTATACCAAAACACTTCTCATTTAACATATTTTTTATTATTCTTAATGTTTTGCAAATGCGTTTTATCTGAACACGTACAACATGTAGACACATAAGAGTGGCATTAACATTTCTGGTACTTGATAATCACCGATAAGATTTGGCGATCTGATTTAATACAAGTAAGATAATATAAGCTTTTCGTCATAATCGATTACGGTTTGTAATTATTATTTTTTTATTTTTTAATTAATCAAGTTTGTAGTAATGTTGTCTATGTAAATGTTCTATAATCGATAATAGTACCAATTTTGCAACTAAGTCAATTTGTACATAATACACGTCAATAATTATACTGCAAAAGCGCTGATAAATGGTCTTAAACTACTATTTGATATATCGACAATATGCTGAAATACTTATTGGTACATTTAATTCAGTACATGTAAACGTTTAAGATTTGTTATGTCATCAAGAGCTAACAGGCGATAAGCAAACATAATTTCTCTAAGAGATCCTTTAAGTTTAACCAGTTCTCGAGCACAACCATGTTCACAAGTAGCTGATAGCATTTTTACTAAAATCAGCGGTTAGTGACGAATGATTAGACGCAATGCTGCATATCAGTTATCACAGAGACTGTGACCGGACAGAGATTCGAACATATGACCCATGGATTTACAGCTAACGATTGACGGAACCGGATCCGAAGATAAATCAGCAATGAGACAAGATAATATAAATTATTCAGGCTATATGTATACTGAATGCACATTGTAAATGTAGATTGTTTGCACAGTTCATTAAGAAAAAAAAAAATATTTTTGAGGATACGTCAGTATGTCCGTATCAGCCCGTTTATTGACTATAAGGATTAGGGTTTACCAATTGCTAAAGAACTTAAACAAAAGTGCTAAGTATAAAAGAGGCAACAATGAAATGTGTGTCCATTAGGAAAGATACATAAGGCATTAATATATGACCAGTATCAATTGAGATAAAATTTATAACTAAATGTTGTTATTTCATAGTCATTTGAATCATGGCGCTCATCAAGTTCTGTTCAAAAATGGAATATTAATTGAGCCAGTAGAAGGATGTTTGAGGGGTATTGTGAATGCCATAACCAACCACGACAAGACTCTGCTCTTTTCCTTTCCTAGGTGCATTTCGTGCCCTCAACGCATGTCTTTATCAGATATATTTCTTTAAAAATTTCAACCAATAACAAACGCCACCAACAGGACAGGTACAATAGCCGCCTTGTTCTCAGAATGTTATTTACTTAATAGTACATGTCTTGCAATGTACGTTATTACATATCAATGCTTAGTTAGATAACGTTTGTAAGTGTTTTGATTATGATATATGTATGAAAGATTATTAAGTGTGTAAGCTTGGAATTTACTGTTGTAAGTACATGTATATGATATAAACAAATATAAAAAACATATTTAAATTAGCAACTTGGAAATATTTACCATCTGGTGAAGAAAATGTAAATCCTAGTGAAAATCCAAAAGCATTCGCTTGCTTTAAGCCATAAAGCATTGCGGAGAAACGTAATCCTTAGATGGATGTAACAACGTGTGGTTCCCTGGTCCAATATCTACTGTTATGGTGCTGGAACAATGTAGAAAAAAGAGAAAAACATATTCAATTATGCATGTTTTTAAAAATCAAATACGTTTGGTAAATAGTAATTCTATTACTGTGCGACTTAACGTCTCAGTACACAGTTGCGCCGCTATTTCTCCAAAGTAACATGATTCTTGCGCTTAAAAATCTGCTGTATAATTTGGTTTGAAATATTTGCAAAACGGTTCATAGTGACAGCCAAAGCTGGCATAGCTTTTACTGCAGTATCATTGCACCAAAACAAGCTGCTCAACCTACCAGTTATTGTGCATTTTTATGTGGTGATACATTTCTGCTTTGAAACGAAAATTCTATGCGGAATACATATTTGTTTATCGTGAAAATCCTAGACCTTATTTTATATAGTACAAAGAGCAAAATTCAACTGTGTAGTGAGATCTAAAATCTATACAACAATAGAAAAAACAAGATTCGCGATTGTAGTGTATTGAATTCGTTGAGATATTGTAATGCACACATTGTAATGAGCGACTGATTCTTGCATTATTTCTGTCAAATTACATGTTATCCTGTTTGCATCATTAATATTAGTTCTAACTTAAAATAAATGATAATAACTATGATATAATTTATAACTGAAAATATTCTCTATTTGATTGATATCTAATGATGTAATAGCAAACAATGCTACATAGTGTAAACACCTTCATGGCGTGAATGCTTTGTCTCCTGGTATACATATATTGTTATAAACGTACCTGGCCATCGTATACATTAAGGCATACATTTTAACGACGTGCGAGTGGAAAATGCAAACATTTTAAGAGCATGGAATCATAATGTCAAGGTACACTTATCGAGTTGTATATATTTTTTTAAGCTTCTCCTTTTTCTTAAAGGCAAAATAAACAATAGTGTAATTAACCGTGTGTAGTGTAAAGACAGTTACAAAATTATACTTAAAGCAGTTATTAATATCAAGAATAATATACATACCTATAAGTATCATAGGGTGAGGGGAAATGTGTCAGGTCAGTCCATGTACCGTTCAGTGAGTCGCCATCAAGGCGTAAACCACCTGCGTACTGCTTGTCCATGGTGATAACTAACCTATTTACAAATCCACCCTCCGTTAATGGCGATGAAAATACGTAATCATTACTGTAGTGACTGACTGCCGGAGCTGACATCATGAACGGATCGCCATCAAATTTATCATAAGATTGACTAAGTCCGTATTGTACAACATTGACGGAGTCGTTAGCCGTAATAAATGTAGCTTCTGATCCAAGTGATATTTCATACATTCCCGTAAATAGTTTAGTGATTGTATGAGTACTGTTCATAACTTTGCAGATGACGTACTGATTGTCAGCATGTGTGTAGATACGCACCAGGTAGCCTGATCGCGGTTTTAGTGGTGATACGATAAATTTCGTTCCCCAGAACATAACAGGTATAGGGGAATCCAGCAATGTGTCGCAGGATACAGTATGCAATGGGATAGAGGTGCACTTATTTCCCGTGATTACTGACACTGGTTTATTGCTCCGTGTAACAGTCCCTGACACGTCGACGTAGCGTTTATCGTTATAACTCTCGAGAGAACCCAGTGTAAGTGACGTAGTAGTACCGTTTGTGTCAGTGATGTTGACTACGGTCTCGTTGTATAAGGCAGTAACAATATTCTGGTTAGGTCTAAAAGTAAACATGGACATTGCTTAAATTTAATAGTTACTAAACATAGATTTGTTGAAACATAATAAATAAAGACAAAACAACGTCATACATTGTGCAGTAACTTTCGATGTTGAAAAAGAAATGTCATGTAGATATCACATTAAATTCATTGAATATTTAGCGTCATTTTTATACCAACGAGGGCTAATAGACGATCAGTTAACCTAACCACTGTTTCCTGGGATCCTGAAAGGTTAACCATTACTCGAGCACTCCCCCATCTCCGCAAGTAACTGATAACTTTCAGACTTGAATTAGCGGTGAGAGACGAATGATAAGGAGACACAATGTCATATATCAATCACCACGGACTTTTATTAGTATACGTTTGTTAAAGAACCGTACCTAAATTTAAGTATAAACACAATAACAATTGGTATAGAGAATTGCCTTAGATTATCATGAAAAGTATATATTCCAAACATGCAACTGTTTGTTGATTAAATGTATACTATTCAATTCTTAAAATGTTTATTATTTCATATAAATGTGTTTGTAAATACTTACACTTAAATCTCATAATCAGAATAGCAGTCTCAGTAGCCAGTTTCAAATTATGCTCAAACTACTGACATGGCTGATTACTCAGATGTGAAGACATATTCACGATTATTTCATTGATATTTTAACATTGGTAGTACTGTTGCTATTAAGGTGAATGTTATGTCGCAGCACAACTTAGACTTCAAATTTCTTAAAATTGCCATATCTTATATATGATAGAAAAATATTATAGAAAATTACCGAACTTGGTCATGTATGATGTGTTGTAGAAGTAATTAAAACGTCTGCTTTCTTTATACCTTTGCTTCGTTTATAAAACAAATACGCTATTTTGGAACTACGTCATTCTATTTTAGATGGAACATACCGTATTAGGGATGACAATACATTTATCTGTTACATAAAATATGCAATACAATAAATTCAATATTAATGTGTTACCTGTATTGAACGAGTCTAACTATAAATAGAATGACGTAGTTCCACAATAGTGTACTGGGTTTATAAGTGTGAAGTTTTTAAGTAAACACAGGCGTTGAACCAGTATAAACCCAATACGCTATTTTGAAACTACGTCATTCTATTTTTAGATGGAACCTACTGTATTAGGGATAACAGCACATTCATCTGTTGCATACATTATACTTAACAAAAGACTCAATATTAATGTATTACCTGTAATGGACGAGTCCAATTATAAATAGAATGACGTAGTTTCACAATAGCGTATTCGGTTTATACGCGTTTTATTGCACCCGTGGTAACATTGTAAACACATTCTGTCTTCAGTGTAAAGTGGATATGCAATACGGTATACCTAAACGCATGACTTTTGTACCCGTGAAACTGAAATAATCTGAAGTGATATGGCAAAATGATTCTCGTGTCAGATATTAGTTTTCACTCACTTTGAATATTGAAGACGTTTTTCCTATTGGAATGTGTTGATGCTATATAGAAACTTGCATAAAACACGAGTTTTTACGCGGATTAACAAATATTGGTATTCTCAAGCAAAACAGACCTCAGAATCAAATTGAAGTTATAAATATGTTGATAACAATAATAATGATAATGATAGTTATAATATAACGATGATAATAATAATGATAATAATAATAGTTATAATACAATAATAAAAATAATAATAATAATAAAGTAATAATAATAATTATAGTAATACTGTAATATAATAACAATAATAATAATAGTAATAGAATAATGTTAAAAAAAAAACAATATTCGCATAATAAGGCGACAGCTAATTTCCCTTACGGATTCATATATAAGTTAAATACTTACAAATACACATTTAAGACAAATATATAATAAATGAAATGCATATGAAATTATAAAACATATGTTATAAACTTTTTCATTACACCAACTTGCATATAGATATAGACAGGCATGTAATGAGGCATACACGTGTTAATGTACAAGACACGCATTGCCCTGCCAGTTAGTTTACAAGAAAAGTACATTTAAAATGCTAATACATGTATCTTCCGTGGCCTAGTGGTTCAGGCGTCCGCCTCTGAAACGGGAGGTCGAAGGTTTGAATCCCGGTGGAAGCTCTTGGATTTTTTTCTGATGCGGCCGGTTGCTCACCCAGCAGCTAGTTAAACTGAGGGCTACCGAATGTCTAAAAACCTGATGCCTTGCAATGGTAGCTTTCGGGAAGTTAATGCGTACAACATAAAGGTGGCTCATAAGCCCAGTGTGGCTGGCCCTTTCAATAGGGAAGACACTATAATAAACAAACACTTTATTTTACTTTTGTATATGAAAGTATGAGCAAACATATTGATACCAATAGGTGACGATTCTTAAAAATAAAATTTCATCCATTTAATTAAGATGTCTTCATGTCGGAAAACAGTTTCATATAACAAGCAGGGTGAAATATACATTTTCCCTATAGAGTTCTGTATTGTGTTTGGGAAGAGAGCTCTGAGAAGTTGTCGTACGTAAAACGGGTAAAGTTGCATTATCATTATTACTTTTATTGAAAATATATTGAATATAAGTTGGTGCAATGTAAATGTAGCCATTGGTTTACATACGGGTCTCCAATACATTTGCAATGATGTTACGATTCTGACAGTGAAACGGAAATAAAATATGAATTCCGTATTGAGGTTACTCTCACAAAAACATTTAGCAGAATAATACGTAACGGAAATTGCTAATAGAGAATAATGTATTGTTTCAAGGTTAGTCGAGGATATGTATTTGACATTAATTAAACTATCGAGCATCGAAATTCATTTCTAAATACTCGTATAAACATATAACATCCAATGTGGTTTATTTACTCTAGTATACTGATTTCCGAACCGGACTAATACTAGATGAAACCTAAACACTATACCTTGATTCACGTGGTTCAAAGGAAGACACGACATATTCTGTTGAGAACAAATTTACGGGTAACGCAATGTAAGACGCTGTTGCCCCACCTATATATGCGGTAAGAAAGACAGCAACATCCACATCTGTGTCTATGACGACCACCTTAGTTTGAATACCTGGAGTTGTCTGTATTAAAGATGCTGCATTTATATCAATATGTACTACTCCTGTTTCGAGAAAATATATTTAATAATTCTAGTTGAATTTAACATAAAATTATAAAATAGAAGTGTTAATGACATTAGTTTTACATTTGAACGTCTCACACACAAATTAATTTTGTACTGTTCACATATAGAGACATGCACTTCGGGAACACTGAACACAATGTCAATGGTTCCAAAAGTGTCTTGTTCCCATAGGTTGTCCTCTGTTAATCCAAATATGCAGGACAAACCTGGGGTTGACCAGGTTGCTTTTCACAATTTCGTTAGTTTGATGATACCCCTTCATTTTTGACAATTCTGCCCATTTGTGGCAGTGTATCACTTTGCATCTTTAAACTGTTATATCTTCACCGAACAATACCCAATGTCATCCAAACTTGGCAGAACTCATGAAGATGTTCACAATTTTGATGTTTTTAGGACACACCTTCATTTTTGACTGAACTCATTAAAAATGTTCCAATGTTCTCATGTGTACAAAGAAATATGAACAGTTTAAGCATTTTCAATGAAAATAATGCCCAACCGATTTACACATCTCTAATTTCTTTGGCGCAATAATCTTGCTTCCGTCGATAAGGGTAGGTAATTGGTAAGTGAGACCTCAAATACTGTTTTGGTACTATTCCAATTGTCACCGTAATTTAGAAAGCATATGTGTCATAATAATTCCAGAGACATATAAACAGAGATAGGTAACTACAAGCACGTGTCTATATTTCAGGTGGCACATGTGGCGTTTTATAAAACTTGGAAACATAATTCCTCTAATCGACGTATTTTTGTGATTTTGGTATCAAAGAAAACGGTTTGATTGTAACTTGGGGCGGTGAATATTTCGTTTAAGAATTTATAGAAATGAAGAATTGTTTACGCTTAATTTAAGAGTTGTTGTTTTTTTATAATCATTTTCTCATTTTAGCCCATGTTTAAAGTAAGAGCTAAAAAAAATCTTTAAATATCAATATGAGATTTTCACCAAATATGCAAAACTTACTTCTTCATCTTTCTACATAAATATTTTATTTCTATGGTGTGTTGTTGAAATGTATATGTTTAATCAAGTTCACTACCGTATTTTGTTTAAAAAATCGTAAAAAATCCAACATGTTTTGTTTTCATCACGTAATAAATCAAATTTAGAAAACAAAATTAAATGGATAATTGACAAAAGTCATCATTTTTATAAACTTTACTTTGGTACCTAAATTGATAAATTCAGACAAATATTCAAAGAGTTATTAAGACATACTAAAGGTGCCAGCGGAAATTACAACCGTGTATGTTGAATTAATATTAGTCCGCTAGTCTCTGTAATTAAGTCACTGATAATTCTAGTTGATTTTAACATATTAAAGAGAATTGTTGATATTTGGGCTTTGGGGAGACATTAACTTGTTGAATTGAGATACAATACTTTAAAGCATACAGTAAAAATTAGTTGAAAACAAAGTAAAACGATAACATATTTATACAGTAATGTGTTCATGTAGATCTTAAAATTATGTTATGTATTCTTTTTCCATATAATTTACAACTTAAATCGGCCGTCTGTATTCAAAAATTGTTTTGATATCATTCCATTCGTATCCGCATTTTAGAAAGCGTAAGTGTCAGATAATTGTATTCATGTTTATTGTTCCGGCTGTTTCAATAAATTGTTTTAAATATGTCCATCTCATAATATTTACTTTTAAAAATGGGGTTTTGCAAACGGACAACATGTCTAAATCTTGTACAGTCGTATTAAATAGTTTAAACTTATTTATTTACTTCGATTGTGAAACATGATCTTACAACTTAGGCAAATCATGCTCGAAGTCTTCCTGGTTAGAACCCAGTACTAAGCACATATGGAAAAGGTGTCTTGCTCAAAGACACCACATATAGCCGCGGCAGAGGATCGAACCAACGACCCTCCGATCATGGGTTCGGTGCTCTACCACTGAACAACGCACTGGACGTCTCACTAACAAACTATTTAAATTAATGAATTTAATGAGTCGTTTTGTATACGAAAAATATTGTGTAAATAACTCCATATAACCACACCATAACTTTCCTTTTTTTTTATAGTATACCAGAACACACCTAACAATTGGACGTTATGAATTTGTTATTAATGGCAGTAATACGTTGGTCTCAGTATCATTTTTTCAAAGCGGCTGTTATGCAGGTTTCTAATTATTACAGTACATATAATAAATCGATTGATACTATAATGAAATTGAAGTTTATACAAATATACAAAACTATATTTTATCGAATAAAAATGAAAACATAAACATAAATTATATATCGAAAATTAATAAGGAGTGCTGGTCAGTCACGTTAGTGGTCACGGATGCGTTCAAACGATCGGCTCAGTGCATCTCAAAAACAACAATCAGTATAGGATTTACCCAGAAGACTGGCTCGCTTTTATGAAAAAAAAATGTCACTACGAACAAATTGTTTATCAAACGGAATGTTTTAAAAATTCATATTATTTATGTGCATTTTGAGTATATTTATAATACCTTATCAGCGTTTATTCAAAATCATATATATCTCATTTTTTTCTTACCATGTACTACTCTAAAGAGGGTTGTAACATTTGTTGTATTCTATTTCTATTATAGTCCAGTCATTTTGCTGTTTGTCAGTATAAATATTATATATACACAGTTGCAATAAAAATATATTCATGAACTGAGAAATAATTTATTGAAATTAAACTTTAAAACTTTAAAACTTTACATGATAGTTTTGTTTTATTATAAATATTCATACGGTTGTTGTTTTTAATTACCGTATAAGTCTGTACAACTACTCTAATGGCTATTTCAAAGAATGTTTTTTATACCTGCATGAATATCATAATGACTACTGGAGCTTGTTGCTCGTGTGCTGTGTTGTGTTAGGTTTAGATGACCATCTCCACTGCTTGTGACGTATATTTTATATGTATCGCTGCGTATTCCCATTGATTCTGGAAACGTTAACAGGAATGTCCTACCTTTGTTGGCTAGTCAATAATACAAAACATATATATAAATATATTGCCCCGTCCGTTTCTGGACACGTTAATAGGAATGTCCTAGCTTTGTTGGCAGGTCAATAAAACATAATATATTATATATAAATGTCTTGTCTCGTCCGGTTCTGGACACGTTAACAGGAATGTCCTACTTTTTTGGCTGGTCAATAAAACAAAACATATTATATATACATATAAATAACTTAAATATTTATTACTCTATTGTTTCTGATATTTTGGGAGTCAGATTATTATATTACGCCAATCTCTGTAAAATAACCAGTTTTGCCAGAGATGAATACGGGGGGTGTTTCAGATATTTTTTCAATGACCCGGTATACTCAAAACCTCGTGTAGTAATATGAAGGCAAACAATATGGGACGGCAGAGTGATGATCGTTGTATATTGTGTACAAATATCATCGAAATCAAAATATTACAATTGCGATTCCTTCAGTTGTATTCATCCATAAACACTGCGTTAAAATGGTTGACAAGCAAATTGACAACGTAGCTGATATGTGGGGATATATTTTAAAAGCCGCTTTTAACCAGGTTTAATGCTAAATATGCATCTATAACGAATAATACAACATTTATTGGCATGATCGAATGGCATAGCCACCAGTTTTCTAATGGTTTGCTAAATTCAAATCTGGACAGGAGTCCGCCAAATAAAAAAAAATAAATAAATAAAAAATATGTTCTTCAGTCACGTAGACTGAACTATGTAGTGACCAAGTTGAGTGTTGATAAAATACAATGAATCTTTGAGGCAGAGTTATCGCAGATGACGAATTTGATTGAAGCTGCTCGAGAAATATCTAGAATAGCAACCATGTAGATAATGACATCGATAATAAACATTCATAAAGCTCATTTAATGTCCTAGTGTCTGGAAATATATATTTAAAAACGATAAAATAATTGAACAACAGTGGTTATTTATGATATGCAGTCAGCCATTTGATTTTTTCCCAGTATACCTATTACCACGAATCGGCTAATAATACCACCATCAGGCACCAGTATGGTGTCATCAGGAAATATAAACTTTTGGTTCAAAGATGTGGATCCTTGGAATTATATAGCTTTAATACAGTGTTGCCATTTAAATAATCAAATAAGTGAAAATATTCTAATTTAACGTTTAATGTAAGTATATTTTATGAGTTTAACATGCACATAAACGAATACAAAAGTATATATACTTCAATGTTTTGATACATGTTTCCTTGACTGGCAATATTATTCGAATGGCTTTAAAAAATTGACAAATAATAACAGTGTTCGTTGAAATGAATTGATTAAATGTTGACCCCATCATGCATACATATTTAGAATTCCCTTTTTGAACAGGAGTTAGGCGCGAATAGCATGCACTTGAAACCTTCTTATTCTAGATTTGTTTAGAAAAGCAAACCTCCAATATGATCAAGATTAGGTAGGTGGTATCGTAAGGCGCGCGAATTTCAAATTGCCTAATGAAAGAGAAAAACGACTACAAAAATATGCAATAGTTAAATTGCATCTGACACAATAACAAACTATCTCAGTCTTGAATCGTTCTATTATATCGGTACATGCTACTAGTATGTTATATAAAGTAAATGTTATTCTCGACATTACTTCTAAAGTGGAGCTGTGCTGCAGGCTTCGTATTTTGTTAACGAATAAATTTTTGTAAATGGTTCGTAATGTAAAATACGTTATAATTTCAGCATACTAATTAGAAAATACGCCTTTTGCAATGTTTATATCAAGTTGTTGAAAATATATGCGTTTATGATTTAGATAAGAAAACACCATCAATTAATGTATTAGTACTTTTAAACTGTTATTTTATAATATACTCACAGGTTAGATTAAAATCTCGACACTGAGTTTGCCCATTCGAAATCGAGATATACAATACCACCAACTGCAATAGAAATAAACACTATTAGGCCATTAATTGCTAGATTATCACCCCGCCCGCCCCCTAATTTTCATGCCGCACCTACCCTTTTTATTTTCATAAAAAAATTAAACAAGATAAAAAAAATATTTAAAAAAATAAAATATTTAAAAAATAAAAATATAAAATAAAATCTTCCCGCCCTCCCCTTTTTTAAGAAAAATTTGGATGATAATCTAGCAATTAATTTATAATGGCCTTAGACGTACATAACCGATCTGTACAATATCCTTTTTTCAAACTTTTGGTTAAACAAAGTTTCCTATTTGTATTTATTGACTTTTTCAAATGTTGCATTCGAAATTATCATCTTATTTCCAAGTGCAAAAGTGATTACGAACACTTCCACAAAACGGTTTGTATTTCTTAACCGATTTGATCGTCATGCAATTTTAAAGATCGTGATCATTTTAAAACCTGGTTTGTTTTATAAGTTGACCCATTCATTGAGTTCTCACTTAAGAATTACCTCCCTTTCATGACGGTAGCAAGATCCTTACGCCCAAGAAATTAGAGCTGTGTAAAGCGGTTGGGTAATTATTTTGTTAAAAATGCATAAAATGTCATATTTCTTTGTGCATATGGGAACATTGGAACATTTATATGGTTTCTGCAAAGTTTGGATGACATTGGGAACTGTTAAGCCTTTTGGAGATTGCGCTCATGTGGTTGTGTACAGTTAAGCAGGAATGTATGCATTATTAATAAGAAAAGTTAGAAAAGAACGTCAGTTGCTTTGTTTAATCAAGTACAATGTCCGGCCGGGTAATACCAAAATAATGCGACTGGGTAGGGTATCATACTATGTGTTTGCGGCATGAAACTCCCGTGTGGTAGCGCTTAGAATATTGCCTTAAGTAGAAACCGGCGCGATATGACTGAAAAATCGTTGAAAGCGTCGCTAAACACCATACAACAACAACAACAACTACTACTACTACTACTACTTCTACTACTTAAATTATAGAGAAGTTCTGAAAAGGTAGGAAGACATTATCAAACTGAGTTATTTATAACCAGATATACACACCTCAGTCCCATGCAAATGAACAAAATATCTTCATAGTGCCACGTAAGTGTATTAAACAACAATACCTCATGGAAATATAGAATAATTAACAAACTACGTACTGTGATAATATTGAGCCACTTCACACAATTCACCATAATGCCAAGTTGAAAGGTGTTCCACGTATCAATGATACGGAACAATGGCACTAAACATTTGGTAAGTAAGGTCAGACAATAAACTGGACATAGATAAGAGCTTGAATGATCCAGATTGTATGACATTATCAACTGATATCAGATTGTATTATGAAGTTTATATTAATACAGCAGTGATACGGACAGTGTCTTTATAATGTACTTATAAAAGCATACATATAGTTATGTAAGTTTTATTACTTAGATATTTTATTTCAATTTAACATATATTTGTGTTAGCCATACTATATGAATTCTGAAGAATTACATTTTTATAAGGAGTATTGTTCGAATATACTTTTATTAGCTTTTCTTTTCTATGTCTAATCCCACCATTGATTTTTGTTCTTTATTCTATAGCTGTAAATAAAAAAAGCTTTCAGGCTTGTCATTCACAGAGAGACCAAACGAAAAAAGTGAAACTTACATTATATTGTTTGTCAACGTCTGCACTACAAAAATATAACGAGAAAAGTAGGGGTTATGTATTATCGACGAGCTTATGTTTTTTTCTGTTTAGTGTGTATATTGTTGACAAAGTGAAAGTAGACTTCCGTAGAAAGTAGTGTATTCATATAATTAGAAACTAGTATATACACAAAATTAAAAAAAAAATGTAGTATAAGCGAAATTAAAACGGTAGTGTGTAAAAGCAAAATTAAAAAAATAGTGTTTAAGCAAATTTAAAAGTAGCGAAATTAAAAATAGATTGTGTAAGAAAAGAAGGGGTCATGTGTTATTGACGAGATTATTCTTCTCTGTTTAGTGTGTATATTGTTGACAAAGTGAAAGTGAACTTCCAAAAAAAGTAGTGTATTCCTATAATTAGAAACTAGTATATACACAAAAAAAAGTATATAAGCGAAATTAAAATGTAGCGTGTAAAAGCAGAATTAAGAAATAGTGTTTATGCAAATTTAAAAGTAGCGAAATTAAAAATATATTGTTTGTAATGAAAAATTAAAAGTAGTAAATAAGCAAAAATAAAAAAGTAGTGTAGATCTATAAGCAAAATTAAAAAGTAGTGTATAAGCAAATTTTAAAAAGTAGCGTATAAACAAAATTTAAAAAATAGTGTATAATTAGAATTAAAAAATAGTGTAAAAGCAAAATTAAAAGTAGTTAATAATCAAAATTAAAAAGTAGTGTATAAGCAAAATTAAGAAGTAATATGTATAAGCAAAATTAAAACAGTTGTGTATAAGCAAATTAAAAATATTATGTATATAAACAAAATTAAAAAAGTAGTGTAAACAAAATAAAAAAATCAGTGTATAAGCAAAATTAAACAGGTAGTGTATACGCAAAATTAACAAAATAGTGTATAAGCAAAATTGAAAAAATAGTGTTATAATGAAAACAATATAATGAGGGAGGTTTAAAACTGATTAATCTTGAAGCATTAATAAATGGCATGGTAATATGCAGTAAAACATATCATAAAATACAAAACTAAGGAAAAATTATACAGAAATGCAGAATATGAAATACATTATCGATTAAAAGCACATTTTATTTCAATTTAATGGAGTAATTGCTGTAATCAAATACTTTACAACAATATTAAATATTAAAATGTCAACCCTAATAATGACTAGTCCAATTATTCCATGTAACATTTACCCATTTATCAAAGACATAGCCCCAGAGTCTTCTTGCGGCTTTTATATGGCAATTGTGGCTTTAAAGAAGACATATGTTTTAATAATGTACATTTCAACAAAATTGTGTCGGTATTGTTGTCAATTACATGTGATGACTATCATTTACATACGTAACATGTATTGTGCACCACAAACTGTAGCGCTGCACGTTGTCATGTTATCGCAATAACAGTGTAATAAAAAATGACCCAGATATACATTTAATGCAAATTGGGAAAAGGTTCCAGAGTTGTTTCCCTTATAACAATTCTTCCATTTATACTGCTAACCTAAATGAATTCCAAGAAAAGGTGAAATATTAGTTTAATTCGAATACAGCGCAGATAGAAATAAATGTAAGTATTACAGGTTTATTATAACAAGATTTAGAAATGTATCAATTAGTTTGTGATATTTATTTTGATTTCAAATAATGGTATTCTCATGTAGATCGTGCATCTTCACGTATGGCCCAATTACAGTACCAGTGAAACTTTACTTTTAAACTTATTTTGTCTCTTTTTTATATACAAGAAATAGCAAAAGAAATGGGCCGCAAGTTATCCAACATTTATAGTTATCCTAATGTACATGAAACTTATTAGCAGATTATTTTAATTGTGTCTGCTAGGTACTTTTACCAAAATCTTTAAATTAGAATCATTATCTGCAGTACTGTATATATCGATGCTCCAGATAAGCACTATTTGGGGGTATTTAAACATTGAAATTTCTGAATAAAACATTGAAATTTAAATTAAGTGGTAAAATAAGCATTGGTTATTCTCAATTTCAGTGTTGATTTATAGTTTGTTTTAAATGGCAATTTGATAAGAATGTTCATTTTTACCCTTAACATTTTGAAAATAAGCATTTGCATGCTAATTTAAGGGGTAAAATACTCATTTGAAGAAAAGTTTATCTGGAGCACTAATTTAGTATCTATTAAATTAGGCATATTTAAGAAATTATCCAAAATGTCATGGTTTTTGGTTCAAATGTGCTAGTGAACATGTCGTAACATATTTTTTTTTATTAATTTGTAACTCGGATGTTAATTACCTTAGCGTTGATGAATTTAGCAGTGGGCAGATGTCAAGACTTAAGAGTAAGGTTATATTTAAAAAAAACATACTTATTTTTTAAAGGTCTAATGAAAAGTGCTGGTGCTCATTAGACAAAGTAGTTAATTTTCAGATGATTCCAGTGCAACCCCTACATTAATTAACAATATTATAAACTGGTTAAAACACTCATCACATTTCTTAAAGGTTGAATTTGGTAAGTTTGGTCATAATCAAATGATAAATATAAACAGATGCAGGCAAATATAAACAAGTAGTCACTAAAGTTAATTTACATTCGCATCACTATCAGATAATTGTACCAGAGGGAGGGTGGTGGGGGGGTATTTACTTTTAATGTCCAAAAGGTTTGAGACTTGGTTCTAGAGTTAAATTTTATACTGAGTTCGAAAATTCATTTCATACTAACGGCTGTTATGACGTTTTGTCACAAATCCAAGATTGCCACTAAAATGACTACCAAATATTGAATTTCATGTTTATATAATATATAATCTGATAGAAAACACTGCAAAGTGTTACAATTTAGATGTTTTGAGTTCTTGTAGGTTGTATGACATGTTTCCGGGTAAAAAAGTTGAAATATGGTTGATTCATGTACAAAAGACTAAATAAGGGTCAAAATGGCCGCCAAAAATAAAAAAATATATACTTTTTCTCCAAATATTCGCATTTTGTCTAATGCCTTGACCTGATTTTTATTTATAGATACTTGTTTCTAGAGATAAAATGTATTGTTAGTCCGAAAATATATTTTTTATTTAAAATGTATCTTCAGCTTCAGAAACATTGCTTTCGGCATAAATTATGAAAATTAGATCATGCAAGCGATTAAGGAAATGCCCAAATAACGGCGAAGTCTTGAAAACGAAAGTGAAATGATTTTTAGCTCTACTGGCCAAAGGCGGGCAGAGCTTATTGTCTGTCATCCGTCCGTCTGTTAACCTTTTTCTTGTAGCCGCGATAGCAGCTTAATTTTTCATTGAATCTTAACCAAACTTGCACAGCAGTTATATAACCACAAGGTCTCGGACGAGTTCTTGAACCAGCTTGATTTGATCACAAACGCCTCTGCCACAGGGCTTATAATCACATTTTAAACGAAACTTTAAAAAACATATTCTCTGAAAATTCAAAGCCTAGACCTTAGATATTTTACGTAAAGCATTACATGGAGGTTCCGTAAAAGATTTGTTGAAGTCGGGTCCCTGGGGTTAAATTTGGGGTCGCTACAGGGGTCACTGTTTTACATAAAGTTCTAAAGGGAAAATGTTGTAGACGTGATAGCACCTTCATTTTTCATTTAATCTTAACCAAATTTCCACAGCAGTTATATAAAGACAAGATCTCGGACGAGTTCTTGAACCAGCGTGATTTAATCACAAATGGCCCAGCCACAGGGCTTATAAGCACATTTTAAACGAAACTTTAAAAAAACATTTTCTTTGAAAATTCAAGGCCTATACCTTAGATATTATACATGTAGTATTGTATGTAGGTCCCCTAAAAGATTTGTTTAAGTCGGGTCCCTGGGGTCAATTTTGGGGTTGACATAGGGGTCAATGTTTTACATAGAGTTATATAGGGAAAATGTTGTAGACGCTATAGCACCTTTATTTTTCATTGAATCTTAACCAAATTTGCACAGCAGTTCTATAACCACAAGATGAGTTCTTGGACCAGCGTCATTTGACTACAAATGCCCCCGCCACAGGGCTTATAAGCACATTTTAAGTAACATTTTAAAAAACATTTTCTCTAAATGTTTAAGGCCTAGATCTTAAATATTTTACATGTAGCATTTGTTGCCAGGGCCTCTTGTTTAATATTCGTATGTCTTAATATATTTTCATCAAGTTTTTATGCAACAGTTTTTACTGCGCAACAGCAGACCAGAGTGAAATTAGCTCTTAGTATGACATTCATCGGTAAATGCATAGAATGCTGTAAGATGCTGTAAAATGGGCATAAAGTCACTTTTAGATGATTGCTCGCCAAAATGACCAGTTCAGAGTGTGAGCGTAATCAAAAACTTAAACTGACTGCTACTTAAGATGCATGCATAACTACTTGAATGTTTGCCATAGGTATAGTTTTACTAGATTTTAATTTGTAAATAGTATAGTGCAATGTTGTTAATGTTGTTGTGGTTGTGGTAGTATCGATGTTTATTTAAAGTTACAAAGTTTAACATAGCATACCAAACCATTAAATGTTGTCAGTCAGAGGCTTTTACAACGAGAACATGATATTATGAATTTAGATGAATCTTTGCCAAACAACTGAATTGTGAGCCTTGAACATTTCAGTGAATCTGGAAGGGCAATTTCGATGTAGTTTAAATCTTCCAAAACAAGTTTCCTGTGGGCTTTTTGGTGAAAAAATCCCTATCTGATACTTTTTCAAGGCGTTATCTCAAACAAACATTTTTTTTGGCCTAGGAAATGGAGCGTGCATGCCATATACAAGATACAATAGGCACATAATAATGGCATTTCATACATCGGAAGCTGTTTTATAATTGACGAGGTGTTTGCCTCTTGCACCAGAGGTCACGGGTTTGATTCCCAGCTTGAACTAATAGTCTCTTATTAGCTTACACCTAGTTCTGAATTTGACACAAAAATAATGAGAATATTGAGGGAAAATATTGGTTTTTCTACGTCTATACAATGAACATTGTCAGTTCAGAAAGTTGATGTTTTATTTTTTTAATTTCAGATTGTTAAGTTGAAGAAAGCAAGAATACGCTTGAAGTCTCTTTATAAAGAATTTGTTGCAAATCATTAAGGTAACAAACTATTGAATGTATTGATCGCTAAAATAAAGGTGTTGCACAAGGATTTTGCATAGAACCTACAACTCCACGTGCATACATACTGAACATAAACCAGTTGAGGATTAGGCGTTTCATAAGTCAATTACAATGGCATCAAGTCTACAAACAGAAGACATACTGTTTGGGTGTCATTTGTGTAATACACCATTTACAGAAGCATCAAGCTTAAAAGCTCACTTGCGATTGCATTCTGAAGATAAACCAGGACACTGCTCGGTGTGTAATAAGGACTTTACAAAAGCATCAGCCCTTAAAACACACATGCGGATTCATACTGGAGAAAAACCGTTTCATTGTCAGATTTGTCAAAAGACATTTGCACAATTATCAGCTCTCAGAAAACACACGCGGATACATACAGGAGACAAATCGTGCATGTGTAAAGTGTGTAATAAAGCTTTTACTCAGCCAACAACTCTAATTAGACACATGCGGATTCATACAGGAGATAAACCAAATGCGTGCCAAGTGTGTCAAAAGGCATTTACAGATCAAACGCAGCTGAAGATACATATGAGGACACATACAGGGGAAAAACCATTTGAATGTCAGGTGTGTAATAACAAGTTTGCACAGTCAGTACAGCTAAAATGTCACATGCGCACACATACCGGAGATAAACCATTTGTATGCGAGGTTTGTCAAAAAGCATTTACAGGGTCACAAAATCTTAAAAGACATTTTCTGATACATACTGGAGATAAACCATATGAGTGCGATGCGTGTAGTAAATGTTTTACCAGGTTATCAATTCTGAAAAAACACATACAAATTTGTCCTGGGAGTAAACCATTTGAATGTAATGTGTGTCACAAGACATTTCCCGCACCATCAACGCTAAAGAGGCATATTCTTTGTCATACTGGAGATAAACCATTTGCGTGTAGTATTTGTAAAATAAAATTTACAAAGTCAGAAGATTTGACGAGACATTCTTGGGAGCATTCTGGAGATAAACCATTTGAATGTACTGTTTGTAATAAGACATTTATATTGCAATCACGTCTAAACATACATATGAAAGTACATACTGGAGAAAAATGAATATTTGAGTGTATAATGAAAAAAAAACTAATGGCCTATGCAGATGACGTCGTGACTATTGCTACAACTTAGCAGTAATAGCAATGATAAAATAATTTTCATGAGTTATACTCAATTTATAAAATGATAGATTATCATCGAAAGTTTTCTTAAAAAGGGGGAGGATTTATTTATTTTTATTTTCTTTCTTTTTTTTTTCTTTTTTTTTTTTTTATGAAAATTAAAAGGGTCGGGGCGGTATGAAAATCAGAGCAGTGCAGAGGGCGAGGATGATACTCTAGCAATTAATTTATTATTGCATTATGAGACAAAACTATATATTAATACATATAAGATTCATATCCAACGGAATGCTAACCTTTCCACCAATCAAAATGTTAGTTCTTAGAAAGTGCACAATCGTACGTACTCCGGTATGCTTTAGATTTTACGCCAGACATCGAAGCAAATTTCACATGCAACTAACCAGGGAATATGGGGCTATTTGCAGGGAAAGATAACTTAAAGACAGTTTGAGTTTTTTTTTACTAAACTATAAATGTAATGTAGTCAACTATGCAGTGGGAATATAAGGTAAGATACAATACCCGTGTACAAATGCTGTGTACGATGTAATATATGGGAGCCAGTTCCTAGCCGACACACCTTATGCAAAGGTACAGCAGTGGATGTGGAATGCAGGTTGGAGTCAAACAAAATAAAACCTTACTAACTATTTTGTCGTTTTAAAGCCTTGGATTATGAAAGGATAAATTACAAGTTTACAAATGGTCTAACTTTACTGAATATAAGTTGTAAGAACTGTAGCCACACAATAAGATGTAAAGTTTGCAATTTCAAACTTATTGAATATTTCGATAACCCAGGAGAAGAAGTGTTGAAACTTGAACAATTGGCCTTAATGACACAATTTAATACCGACTCGTCGGAGGAAAGAAATTAAAATACTTTTACTATTAGCTTGAAGATGGCTCAATATGAAATTAATTAATAAATTCAAGACTGTGTCTTACGTGAACTGTCTAATGTATACATATTGCAGAGGGTGCATTATCAATGTTTAGATGCGGAATTGCCCTCAACAAGGCTGATGACAGGTCAATACGAAGGCTTAATAGGATTGGAGGATCGGACATCACTTGTTTCTGTTGAGAAAATGTAATAGAAGTAGATAATTATGATGTTCATTTAGAGTGTGCACATTTTAGCATAATGATAAATACATTATTAGACAGTATTTTGAGATAAATATATTATAATTATATTGAAAACTTAAATGTCTATTGGTACAAATAGTTTAAACATATTATATTGCTTTATATATTACAAATAAGCAAAAGGATTGGGCCACAAGTTCTAACAACATTTCTTAAGGCCTTTCCCGACAAAATATGTATATACAGATATTGATCAAAATGAAATACAATATATTTAACATATTTGAAGTAAATATGTAAGAACTGTTTGAACTAAATGAACATGTAAAAACTATTTGATGAAAGTAAAGATGGAGTAACTATTAGGATGGAAGTATGATCGACGATAGGGTCTAACTTCAGGGAGATATACATGGCAATATACGCTTGTATTATCAAATCGTTTGGTGTCCTTAATAAAATTCTGAACACGATTGATAAATGTGACATTATTTTGTTCTGTAAGTACATCTTTGCCAAATAAAACTACATCCACACCGAGAGGGTTAAACGAACGTGATGCACGAAAGAGAATGAGTCGTTCTTGTAAATATCAAAGTTAACCATGTTAAAGGAATACGATTACATGTATAAAAAATCAGAAGATGTGTCAAAAGTTATAAACAATGGACGAAAAAAGTTGTATTAATAGTGTTTAGCATGTATGCAACCTGTAACGTTTTAACGATTTGTACACGTAATAGTTTGATTTGTTTTAGTTTTGTATATACAGATATAAAGGACGTGCAATGTTTGATTTGAATTTTAATTGATATGCATATAATGTACTAGTTTAAACGTAACATCTTATATTTTGATGTCCTATGGTTTAAGCTTATATATCAATGCTTTATATACATGTTCCATGCGTAGATGTACGATTGTTTAGAATTGAAGAACAGGGCATAAAATCACCACACGCATGCGTCATATTTTTGTGTTACGGGTTAAAGTATCGACTGCACTATGACGTTAGAATTGTCATGTCGTCCATATGACAAATACGTGAGTTACACGTCTATCCACCTGCTGACTCCTGGATCGTTGTTACGTTGTGGACCCTCGTCACACATAACTAGAAACGGCTATAATATATACTAGTATATAAACTGAGATTTACAACTTCTTCCATCTCAGTGTGTAATAACATTACTTTTATTCATTACCCTCTATTAATTCCATGGTAGTTTTATCAATAAGCCGTAATGTATTCATTTCTTATCGTCTATCCATTTCATGGTAGCAAATAAATCTCTACAACCATTACTTTAATTATATGCATCACAATATTTGCTTTCCCCTCCACATAACACCACAAGTTACAATATAACACTGACGGATTACAAGTCAGTTATATATATATATATTTAGCATACTATACTAGAATGCTGATTTTCAATAATCATCATACAGTATACACAATACAAAAATATGTTCATAGATTCCTCATAATTTTGCCCTTTATCTCATTCGGAACTCCTCGGACACTGCTCACACTTTTTGTGCTTCCGCAGTCCTGAAGCGATTCGGAGAATTGTGCGAGGTGTTCCGAATGCTCTACATCTATGTAAACATAGCCTTGGACTTGATGACACCGCTACTTTAGGCCACGTAAACTATATATTTTGTTACAAAATGTTCAGTAGATTATTGTTGTTGTTGTTGTTGTTGTTGTTTTTTATAAATCTTAATTAAGATTGTACTTTTTATATAATTATACCATCTGATATATATGTGTTGAAATATATTGCATGCATGTTTTTTTTTATATATTTTTGCAAAGAGGTTATGCTTACATTGTAAATTATATATCAAGTATTATATAGCCAGAAATTGTGCCAAAACGTTTTACAAATTATATATATATTTTGTAGGATATCAATGTAATAGTTTAAACATAACATGTATGTTTATATATTGATGTGATGTGGGATAGGACATATATTCTTGACCAGGCAAAAATACCTGTGTGTAGGGTTACCTGACCGGCTGTAAAATTAAGTCCTGCCCGTAACGGGGGAAAATGAAAAAAATGTAAATGTACGAAAAAATGCGGATCGAATCTGCTTAATGTGTCAAGACCATTGTAATTGAAAAAGAGTAAATTGTCTCTCAATAATAATATGCTGTTGAAACAAGAATTCGTTACTAAGAAATATTGTAAAGTTATTATGCCAAAATTGCACAGGTCTGCTGATGCGGAGCGGCACCTTTGAAGATTGAGACAGGCAGATATGAAGTTTTATTTCTCAATAGTAGAATATGCAAACTTTGTAAACACTGTTTTGAAGATGTTTGTGCTTTTATTGTCAAATATACGTTGATATATATATGTAATGAATTATTTGCTGTGATTTACCATTTAAGTAACGTGTGCTGTGTTGTTTACTAGTCTGCTTTAAAACTGAAACTGTGCCAAAACCTTTTTTTTATATTTTGTTTCTATCAAAATAGATTTTAAATTAACAAGTTGTGTCACGTTATTTTATTTATAAATGATGTAAGTTGATAGTTTGTTGTATATTTTGCTAATGTGTATATATAATTAGGCGGTCTTGTTAAAATCTGATTTGTGGTGATAAATGTTTTTTTTTTAGATATTTGGTAATGCGTTTATAATAACACCATGGTGCTGTTGTTCCTACTTCGGTTTTTAATCAGATCATTATTTTAGTATATGTTATATAACCAACTTGGACGTATATCAGAGTCAAGATTAACAACGATTGTCCAGTTGTAAATAAAAAGTAAAAGTATAGTGTTTGTTTATTATTGAAAGAGCCAACCACTATGTGTTTATGAGACACCTTTATGTTGTACAAAGTTACTTGAATTCCTGACAGCTTAACTTGCCAGGCGTCAGTCATTCGGTACCCCTTAATTTAACTAGATGCTGGGTGAGCAAAATAAGAAAAAACTAAGTGTTTCCACCGTGATTTGAACCTTCGACCTCATGCTTTTGAGGCGGACGCCTTAACCAATAGGCATTGGGAGACGTTAAATATTGTTTTAGTTGGCAACAGTGATATTGACAATGTGATAGAATTTAGTAATAGTCTCTTACAATTCTTGTAGACTTGCATAGTATATATGTTATTGTTATGTTAAACTCTTAATGCCATGTTTATACTATTGAAATTAATGTTATATATGATAGATCATTTTTACAGCAAACAGCAATAAAATAAGGTTGTATCTTATTTCCCAACATTTTAATTTAGCCAAGGACTTACATTGATATGGAAACGCAACTGATTGAGATGTTATGAAAGCTCGCATATTCACGCAAAATATCGCGATATATTGTTTTCAAATATCCTAACTTTCATTCATCTCAGAAATACAAACTTTAATGCTTTCATTTACAACGGAATTCTCTACAAAGCGAGACAATTCCCAGCAAATTGTGTTTAGAATTATTGAAGCATTTATGATTACAAAATGTATACTGCAACTAAGATATCAAGGTAAGTACTAATTCATTAATTATGCCTGTGACCTGTTATTGTTAATGGTCTTAATTGATCATCACTAACTATCTCACTGAGTAGTTACTCAGGATGTTTCAATCGGTGATCAATCTCTAAATTGGTACTTCCTGAATTTTGATATAGCTTCTAATTATTGCTTATCAATAACTGCCATCCAAATTTTAGTATTTATTATCGTAAATGTTTCGTTTCATTTCATTATTCACACACAGTCTCTCAAAGACGGATATACGGTCAGGTAAGTTTTAAAAATATTTTCTTTACGTCTGATTTTGAATTTATTTACTTTTGCGTTTTACAAATATAATTATGTACGATATATAAAAATCATTTTGATATTATCATATTTTAATACTGTTATCTAAACGTATGCCAATTCTTTTTTGCTTATAACATAACATATTTTCATTCTTTTATAATATCCTAACTTTCATTCGTCTCAGAAATACATTTTTTTTCAATCCAGGGGTCGTGAGTTCGAATCCCCGCCCGGCAACAGTCTCCGTGATGATTGCTATACGACATTGTGTCTCATTATCATTCACCTCTCATCGCTGATTCAAGTGTGGAAGTTATCAGTTACTTGTGGAGATGGTGTGTGCTTGAGTACTGGTTATTCTCAGGATTCCAGGAAATAGTGGTTAGGTTAACTGATCGTCTGTTAACCCTCGATGGCATAAAAATGACGTTAAATATACAATTAATCGATCTAACATTTTTTTAAAATACTGTTATACCTAAGCCAATTCTTTCTTTTTTATTACATATTCCATATTTTCATTCTATTATATTTTTTCTAACTTGCATTTATATCAATACTTATACATTAATACGCCTCATCAAAAGAGAAAACATGAAATAGATGAATATATTGAGATTTCGGTTTCAACATTACTACATTTTAACTTGAATATGGGGTAATTAAATTCCATTAATCAAAAACAGTCCACTTAAGCAACTCGCACTAATGAAAAATAACAAAAATAATTTTAAGTAATAATAATAATAATAAACAACCCGTCATCACAATACAAATATAAGTAAAAATGAAATGTCGACATAATATAATTAGTCACAGTTAGTGTTCATTTAGTATAACATTAACAATAAAGGAACCGTAAAGGGAGTCGTTAACTGGCTTATTGTTGACTGATAGTTTAAGTAACTCTGGGCGGAGCTACGATGGAAACTGAGATGATTGATGTTTGAAAGTTTATGTTTGCTAAGGTCGTTTCGAAGCATAGCTCGCGTGGCTTTGTAGTTTGTACATGACTTGTTCAGAGTTGAATCAATGGCGGAGTCTGTGCAATGCCATTCACGCATGCGCAGTAATGACGAACTTCTTATTACTTAAGAACGAACTTAATAATTAAATTATTCTGTAGGCTGTTTTAACAAATAAGAGCGACACTTTTTAAAAAATGAAGCGATTTTATTGGTTATCTCATGAAGTGAACTACTAAAGATTCTTAAAAGTTAACTCATGATATAATTACATGTACATTACTGTTCAGAATGAATTCATTTTTTATTATTTCTGCATAACGTACATAGTTACTTCACGTTTTTAATAGTACAAAAACTATGGTACTCATCCAGAAGAATGCTAGTCGTTTTAGATTTTGGAGGATAGTGCTAAGATACTGAACAGTTACACGAATATCACACCTTTATTAGCTATAAAATTACATTTTATTTAACAGCTTCTCATAAGCTTTAATAAGTTATTTATGTTGTTTTTTCTTTTCAGGTGTGTAAAATTACATATGCATCGTCAGTAAATCTCGGATACGGATACGGATACATACTGGAGATAAACCGTTTCACTGCGGGTGTGTGTAAATACATCAATCAAATGTAAATCCTAACATAGTGACAAAATGCTGGAAATAAACTTTATGAGTGTCCTGATGTGTCAAAAAGGAGTTTACAAAGATGATAATTTTTAAAAACGCACGTGCAGATGCATACTGGAGATAAACCATTGAGTGCTTAGTATGTAAACACTGCATTTAGACAGTATCCAAAAGAGACACAGTAAGAAGTTGAAGCTTTGTTTGTAAAAAAAAAAATTGCAATCTCAAATGTAATTGAAAACATGCATATACATATTGTAAATAAACCGTTCGTGTTTCGAATATGTCCTAATAAATGTGCACAGTTATTAAATCTCAAATTCTTGCGGAAACATTACTGGAGATAATCTATGTATTTGAGTGTCATCTTTGTAATAAGACATTTAAACGCTCATCAAATGTAAATATACACATGCACATTCATACTGAAGCAAAACCGTTCGGGTATCTAATGTGCACAGTTAATGAAAACTAAAATGTTACATACTGATGCATACTGGAGATAAACCATTTGAGTGCCCGTTTTTGTAATATGGCATTTAGATATGCAACAAGCGTAAAGAAACACATGCTGATACATACTGGAGTTCAAACATTTGAATGTAAATGTGTGTAATAAGAGATATACAACGTCATTCAAATCTAAACGAGCACATGCGGATACATACTTGAGATAAACCATTTGAGTGTCTTGTTTGTAATAAGACATTTAGAAATTCATATCAGATAAAAAGACACAAGTAAATGCATACTGGAGATAAACCATTTAAGTGTCAGGTGTGTAATAAGACATTTAAAGAGTCATCAAGTTTAAAGGTACACATGCGCTTACATACTGGTGATAATCGTTCACATGTCGGATATGTCCTAAGAAATTTACACAGTTGAAACATCTAAAATGTCACATGCGGATACATACTGGAGACAGACCGTTTGAGTGTCAAGTTTGTAATAAGACATTTAAAGATGCATCAAGCTGTAAAGACACACATCAAGATACATAATGGAAACAGACTGTTCGATTGTCGAATGTGCCATAAGAAATTTGCATAGTTAATGCAACTTAAAATGTCACATGCTGATGCATACTGGAGATAAACCATTTAAGTGCCAGTTTTGTGGTATGACAGCTAGATATGCAGCAAGCGTAAAGACACACATGCTGATACATACTGGAGTTAAACCGTTTAAGTGTCGTGTGTGTAATAATACATTTAGAAGTTCATAAAATCTAAAAGAATACATGCGAATACATACTGGATATAAACCATTTGAGTGTCCTGTTTGTTACAAAACATTTAGACGTTCAATTGAAGTAGAACGACACAAGCAAATACATACTGGAGATAAATCATTTGATTGTCAGGTGTGTAATAAAACAGTTGCACCTGTCATCTAGATTAAAGGTACACATGCGCATACATACTGGAGATAAATCGTTTATATGTCACGTGTGTAATAAAATATTTGCACAGTTATCTAGATTAAAGGTACACGTGTGCATACATACTGGAGATAAATCGTTTATGTGTAGGTGTGTAATAAGAAATTTACTCAATTCTCACATCTAATCTCTCATAGACGGAGTCATGCTTGAGATTTGACTATGTGAATGCCTGGTTTCATGTATGCTATTTACTAAAATATCCATTCTCAATGTGGACACGAAGATACATCATTGTAAATCTGAAGCTTTTTCTGAATTATTATGTTACACAGTTTTCAGATCTGAATAGGAAACATGATATTCACATGTGTGATAAGAAATCTACACAGTCATCGCATCTCATCAGTCTATACTGGATGTATGTGAGATTGCGCTTTGAAATAAAATATTCAAAATGTATAAAATTGCCAGACATTTGCAGATACAAAGTTTAACAAAACAAAGTTTGTATTGTAACGCGAAAGCTTTTTGTCTTGTGAAAAGTCGATAACCGGGAACTATAGTTTTTTTAATATTCATTTTCTTTTATGTTTAGTATTTAATTAACCTCTTGTCTCTCTTTACTAATACATAATTTATCTACAAGTGTTTTTATACATATTCGAGGTATCTGGTTTTCGCATTTTCATCGTTCAGATGATAAAATATAAAACAAATGTATTTATACAATTTCCAGAAATTTCACCAGATTTCCAATTGCCCATTTAAAAACAATTATTGATAGCGTACGCTACCACTTATTCAACAATATAATGAAGACCAATCTGTTACCGGTAGTCTAACAAACTCATGTAAAGGCATTTCATTATTTATCTAGTCAGTAATAATGATCATTAATGCAACACCTTTACATAGTTTTACATTATTATTCTAAAACTATATCTTATATTGATTTGATAATGTAGCTATGAAATTCACCAAGCGTTACTTCATCCTTTCAGTATATATTTCTGACAAGATGGTGGCATTCGTCACAGTATGTTGCACAGTAAATTATGTGACGCGTGCTTCTGCAAATTAAAACATTTCGTCTGATGATAAAGAAAATGCTGGCTTTCATAGGTGAATATACAAGTTTAGACTTTTCAGCTGTGCAATACAACATGCTATGCACCAAGGTCAATATTTATGGTTTTCATAGTGCATTGCACATCATTATGCACAGTTAAAAAAAAGTCCATAACTGTTATGTTATATAAACTATAAATAAATGAATTCTGAGCTTTTACAAAACAAGCTTTTTGTTTGGGAAATAACAAAAAGTCACCAACTTAAGATTAAATAAATTTAACTTAAAAAACTATATTGAAAATAAAATTCCCCGAGTAGGATTCGAACCATGGCGGAAAAAAAATATTGTATAAATTCAACGTCTTAACACCACTCGGCCACATCTTGATAAATGTTTGTTATCTTTGTATTTAAACTAATCATTCAATTGTGTCTTTCGTAAATAATGGCGACATATATGTATATTAATTGATTGAACAGTTGCCTTTTGTGTCGTATCGGCATCTTTATTATCGATAATTTTGCCGAAATCGGACGCGAATCTCTTGTTGACAACAATTTGAAAACAGCGCCGCATTCGGAACATCTCAGTTTCATCATTGCGTTCGGTTAACAGTTGGAATTCCCAGCGGCTATTCTAAATAAAAAAAAAACACTGTTCAATATCATATTGTATTTTGTTCAATGAGGGATCTTTTTGGCCAATAAGAATTCATTTATTTATATATCAATGGAATGGTTAACATAATATGATTTTTTATGTTTAAACAACTGGAGATACAAAGATGCCAACGGTGTTTCAGTTTGATATGACAAATGACTAGTTATCTTGATATCCAAGCAGAAATATGAATCATTATTGTATCTAACTATCATGCACAGTTGATTGTCAAGAACTAATGATATGTCAATCAAAAAACGGTATGTCAGGAGTATAACATCATACTGAACGGAACAGCTAACCCGCCAACTGTCATGTTATGTAACTGACATGTTATGTATTTTCTTTAAAAGTAGCAAAGCAATTTCCTTGAACCTGATTAGCAAAGAAATTAAGGTTATGTAAAGCTACATCGTAATTGTTTGTAAATGCCATACGCAGTTTTTAATAGCGTCCCTCCAAATGTTGACGAAGATAATCGGAAATAAAAAAGTGGCGGGTTAGCTGTTCCGTTCAGTATTTATTATATGTCACCATGGCACCCTTTATGAATGTATTTAATTTGTTTATAAATCCGTTATGTATCTTAAGTTAAACATTCAGTAGACTTTACATAAATGACTGAGAAATTGGTATCGTGTAAGAAAAGCATACTTTAAGCAGTTTCGATGTGATAATTGTTCTGTGTAAATATTTCCGAAAAAAAAAAATGGTTCATTTAAGCAAGAAAAACAACAACAATTATTAGTCCAATAATAATAGGAAAATGGATTTAGGTCTCACTGCACAGTTGCATCCCTTTATTGTGACGGTAGCAAGATTCTTACACTTCAATTGTGATTACTTGCTGTAGATGAGAAAACCAAAAGCTGGAATATCATATACACCACTGCTGTTAAAAAAAGAGACTTTTATATGATTTTAACAGATGCATGATTTTATGAGCATTTGATGACTTTTTTAAAAAAAAATAATTATGGTGTCACTGCACTGTCTTTAAAAAACAAGCTGGTCGACCTATTAGCTGCTGTGCATTTTTATGTGCAGAAACATCCCTGCTATGGAAAAAAATACTTTTAAAAATGGTTCGTAGTGGTTGTGATTTCTTGCTACAGATTAGTAGAGCAAAAGTTGACAGAATATACTGCAATAAACAAGACATAACTGATATTTAAAAAAGTGACGTTTATAGTTAAACAGATGCATGTATTTATGACCATTTGAAGACTTTTTTTTAAAAAAAGTCTTATGATGTCACTGCACTGTCTTAACCAAGTTGACCTTATGATGTCACTGCACTGTCTTAACCAAGTTGACCTTATGATGTCACTGCACTGTCTTAACCAAGTTGACCTTATGATGTCACTGCACTGTCTTAACCAAGTTGACCAACCTACCAGTTATTATGCTTTTTATGTGAGGATACATTTCTGCTATGAAAAACGAAATACTAGTGTAGAATGTGTTTTTACCGCGGAAATCCTAGACCTAATTTTATATAGAACAAAGCACAAAGTTCAACTGTATTGTGAGACCTGCAGGTAATGTATTTCGTCTTATAAATACTAGAATACTATTGATTATGGTTTTGATAAATGATGACATATTTTTCATGTCAGGAGTGTAATAAATCAAAGGAAATTTGAACATTTTAAGGCAAGTTCTGTGTCTGAAAATCGTAATGTTGTATATACTATTTGTAAATATGGTCATCTTTGCAAGAAAATATAACTTTTCATTGTTAAGAAATGTGAAATATTTGTTAATTTAGTAAAGAAAATTCAATTCCACCTGTATTTCTGAATGCATAAAAGTTTGGACAGTTTTTAACTTTATAATGACATTGTAGCCAGTTATCAATAAGAAAATCATACGAAATTATGTATTTACAAAGTTAAACAAATCTTTGAAGAGTTTATGTACTTTTTATTCTTTTGCTGAGTTAGATATAGACGATCTTACACGAGTGCCCTTTTATTATTGCACATATATTATGAGAAGCTATGCCGAGCTTTATATCATTTTTGCCAACGAGTTCAACATCGTAATGTTTGGGCAAGTCGGAAATCACTTCGGCATTTTACGTATGAGGACCGAGACATACGGAAAACATCGAACGATGACTCGGTATGGATATTACACTAGGCTAATATCAAAATACGTCATGGGTTTATTACACTCCAGCACCGTAAATTATATGATAATCAAGTTTAATAAAAGTATAAATATATGTTTTATACATTATTTTATATACAGGTTTTCCTCAGTGCCTTAATTCTAAAACTATTTACCCTGTTTATTAATCTCTCATTTGGACATTTTTGTTTTAGTATCAAATGTTTCAATAGTTTTTCTTACCTGTCACTTTCATTTTCTCAAGTTATTGGGTAATATCCATATAGTACAGTTATAACTGTTTTTTTATGTTTTTCTGCTTAGCACGCATTTTTTCACTGGTAATTATGTACATTACCTATTTGATCCTGTAATTCTATTTATGTACAGTCAAATCTGTCTTAAGCAGCCAGTCAAGGGAAGGAGCGAAAGTGACCTTTTAATACAGGTAGTTGCTTAATACAGGTTAATTTACTCTGAAGCATAGAAATGGGAAGTAGAAAACATGGTTGCTACTTAAGACAGGTGGCTACTTAATAGAGGTGACCGCTTACACAAGTTCGACTGTATATCCTGTATACCTTTTCGGTACAATTTTACTGACGTATGCTTTTTTGGTTATTAAGCCAATATTCTGCATATTTCATCTTTTTATACCAAAGCGTAACGTCGTTAAATTTATGACGTCATCAATTAATGACTGTTTTTCATTATTATGTATTTTGAGCCTGATGAAGGCTGTATAGCCAAAACGCATTGTTCGGCATAAAAACATTTACAGGTATTTTTTTAATACAATAAACTTCTACATAGTGTACGGCCACGTGGTAAGCATATGGGGTAGATGATGGGCTATTCACACACATGTATTAAATAAAATAATTTACTTAATACATACTTTCGCACCAATACTTAACAATTTTTTCAACAGAACGAAGTCAGTCAGTAGAACGGACTGCTACATAGGTCCGTTACATAGCAATTTTTACGAGCAGGCTTATTCGCTAAAAGCTATCAATATAGTAGCAGGACGCTGATTGGTCAGTGAATTTGACGTTGGAAAGCCACATTTGAGCACGTTGATTGGTCAGTTGATTCAGGGAAAGTATTTGGTATGACCCGGCCTGGGTATCGAACCATGATATTCCGCATGCGAGGCGGACGCTGAACCACTACACAACCTGCTGCGGTAAATAATACTACTACCATAGCAACATACTTGCATTACTAATACTTTAAAAGTATGTAATAACTTAAAGTAAGTAGAAACATCACGACAGTTGAAGTGATAAACCGTCGTATACTAGGTAACAGAAGACAGTTCTGGCTTCCCATACTTATTCATTGTGTCAAGCGTTATACATAATTTAAGCATAGTGTGATGACATTGATAGGTCCGACATTTTATCATCCAGAAGTCACGTTTTGTCTACTGTGTGAAGCGAACCGATAGTTAGCAATTATGATTTACTCGACTATTTCTCTATTCGGGTATACATGCCGCAGTTCGTCGCATTACAATAGTTTCTATTTATTATTTATAAAAAAAAACACTTTTTTTAGATTAAGATAATTTATCATTAATATATCATATAGAACTAAAGCATAAAATAGTATTTTGTATTCGCATAAGGGACTATGACGGTCACTGTAGTTTTCTTTGTTAGCACATGTTATTCGATTTGACTATAGTTAGGTAAGCTTGCTAGCGTGTGTTTGATAAAGATATCAGGTGAATAAACATGATCGTCTTAAGTGTACAGGATATTTTACTTAGCCTCGGTGCATTGGCTATGTGTTTGTGGACGCATGTATCTTCGACCCCATTCTATGTTCACGATTCGAATATAGACAATCGGATGTGCGAGGCGTCAGAAATATCGACAGAAGTAGATTCTGTCAGTTTAATCAAGTGCTGGGGCTTTCTGTACCCGCGACGCCAGTTGCTACAGCGTGTTCTATCACCATGGTGACACGAGATGTTACGGGTGTACTAAAGCGTACACAGGAGCAGCAAACCTTCCTAGTGCAACAGGAACACGGTTCTACAGACCATTTGGTAACAAAACATTGATTATATCATAGAATAAGTTTAACCACGAAAAGGGTTACCCCGAAAATGTGCCAGTGATTTTTCATTTTTCACTTAAATTCAATTCAACAGTTAACTGATATAGAATCCAACTTTCCAACTTTTTAAGGAGGAATATACCTTTTAAATTATTTTCGAAATCAGAAGTATATTTGGTATATAATCAAACTAGAAGTAATTTCCAATATGAATATGTCTTTTTATCAGCGGTAAATATAACATATATTTATATGTGACGTCGGAAACATGGACATGTTCAGCCTTTTTGACGTCCAAATTTATAGCAGCAAAATCGCGTATTTTTCGACCTCAGTTGAGTTTGATCTAATGTGCGAAATCGAAACATATATCACCACGTACACATTTGACGGATGTATGGATTTACATAATTATGCAAAAATTACGACGAACGCCAAATTCTGAAACTTGAATACTAGCGAAAATCTAGAACTATTTTTTTCTCCGATTTTTTCAAAAAAAAACGGCTTCAAATAAAAATTACTAAAAATCAAACCTTGCGATTTCTGCATATGTTTTATATGATTTTATACAATATGTTGTACAACTATTGTGAAATTTTTAGAAAATTGACAAACTAGCATTTTTATAATATTCAATTATTTAACCCCTACCCTACGTCAAAAAACGCTTTAATGTCACAAATAACGAACAACAATGTGCTGTTGTCTTATTGAGCTGTTAAACATTCATCTATCTTACCGAAACGAAAAGCCAGTTAAGCAACACTATGTTTCATTGCTGTTATACTGCACACGCATACAAGCACACTACACGCACGCACACTACACGCATGCATGAACGCACACTACACGCACACATGCACAAGATCAATCACGCACGCGCATCAAGCTTGCAGTAGATAGTTTAAACATATTTTATTTCAATATATCATAATATGGGGTCGGGCCACAAGTTCTGCCAACATTAGATCTGGCCTTTCCCCTACAGTTTAATAAAAAATATTTTGGCAATACTACGGTTTAAACTTTTATCGAAATGGAAGTCAAATTTGAAGAAAAAAAATAAGTTGAAAAGAGAAATAGTTGCAAATCGAAAAGAGATATGGAGAGAGAGAGAGAGAGAGAGAGAGAGAGAGAGAGAGAAGAGAGAGAGAGAAGAGAGAGAGAGAGGAGAGAGAGAGAGAGAGAGTATCTACTGAACTGTAGCAGATATAATGTTGGCCACTCATTCCAACAGGGTTTCCTAATTATAACATTCACTTTATTGTCTGTATATATATCCAGTGGCTTTATTACATGTTTATTTAGCTCTGCTTTATTGTAATCGGTGTATCCGTTATTTTGAAATTTCGAGAAAAAAAAGTGTTTTGAAGAGGAATACGGAGATTTCTACATACACGATTTCTGTAAATGATTTATCCATACGATGCAAGTGTGAAATTAAAATACATTTGTGTTTATGCAACCCTTTAACCCTTTACTTCATATAGACACCTTTGATCACCTGTAATATAGAAGGCTTTTGAAAACAGTGTAGAACCAGTTCCGATTGCTAGTAACGAGAAATCAGAACAGGTTCTGCACTGTTTTCTTCTATATCAGAATAAATAGGTAAACTCTATCTATTCATGAACTTGACTATGTGTGGCTTTTGAGTTTCGAAGGGTTCAGTTAAAATGCATATATTATGAACATGTGTGATGATGTATAACAGGAAATCTCAAATCTATTTTATTTTCATCATTTTTTTCATAAAATAGAACAAATATTCATAAAAATTCCAATTTGTATTGCAGCTATTGTAAAATATTTCATTTCTGTTGTCTTAC
Organism: Panopea generosa; assembly: GCA_029582155.1. Classification (NCBI taxonomy): domain Eukaryota; kingdom Metazoa; phylum Mollusca; class Bivalvia; order Adapedonta; family Hiatellidae; genus Panopea; species Panopea generosa. The sequence continues at coordinate 10,660,543 of CM055899.1, forward strand.
TAGTAATAGTTTACCTTTCATCTTAATTACTGTAAGTGCCAACATAATTAAGTATATATATAACTATATACTTATATACTAAAAAACTTAAAATCAAAGAAAAACATCCAGGTGATCATGATTTCAGACCGACTCTTAAAAATGCGTTTTGTGGAATTGGTATTGATTACAATAACGTTATTTTTCAATATAATATATGTGTTAGCAAAACATTAATAATAAAATGGGATATGTTTTAAGTATTAAAGGAAAATGTTGGTGAAACAGGAAGCTGATCTCGTAACGAATTGATGTATATGATACAAAGAACGTCCTTTATGATACGTACCATAAAATTGTTAAACTGAAACATGAGGCCCTGGAGTGCGTTTCTCCAAAAACAACTTACGACAAAAATCGTCGTGAACGTAAACTAACACTTGATCATATTATTTTTAATATTCATCAAACTGAATCCAAATTTGCTAAAACCATGCAGAAAATTATATATTTTCTGGAAATATAATCATTTAAAATGTTGATCAAAATTTAAACAAACAACATGAATTGGTCAAAATGACTTACGGCGATTTTTATCGCAAGTTATTTTGTGAAACGAAGCCCAGGACAACAGCCTCGTTTGTCAATTTTTCATTATTGCAAAACTGGTTAATTTTGTGACGTGGTATGTTTGCGAATTTCGCGAAACCTAAATATTCGCAAAAATATCAGCACGGATAAATTTCCTGTCCACATAGATTGCATTGAATCGTTACTAAAAGCCCATAGTTGTATTCCTTTGACTTCGTATAGATCGCCATTTTGATTTAAAGGTGTCGCCGTTTAATTTACTATCGTAGTACAAATTAAAATAACATGTAAACATAATTTTAATTGAAAAGTTGTTATCACAAACTTGAACATGTCTGCTCGCATAAAAATCCGATTGTGATTTCGCGAAAATTGTTTCCGCGAAAATGTTCACGTATGCAATTGAATATTTTTATCTACTAGTATATTACATACTATGTTATTTTTGTAAAAAATGTTTAAATAGGGTGGCATGATTATTTTTTGTTCGTTTGTTTGTATAAGGTTTTTGTTTCTTTTTGTTAGCAGTATTTCAGTTTTGTAACGGCGGCCAGCGTTCCTAATATACTGACAAAGACCATATATCTTGGTCAATATGAAATGAAAATTTTATTAGTCTATATATATATATATAACATGATTTCTCCCGAATCAGGTCAATTAACCCCCATGAAAAGCAGGGGATACCATGCCTGTCACACAATTCATAGCCACTGAACGCTTGCTAAATCATGACGTCATTCAATTTTTCCCTGAAGCAACTGACCAATCAACGTGCTCAAATGTGATTTTAACGGTCCCGATCGTGAGAGCTGGGTTTGTTCTACAGACTGTGACTTCACGAATAAACAACCGCGGAAGTAATCGCACTGAGCCAGTTCCGGCCAAATGGCTTTGTTTTTGTGCGTGTTTGTTATTGGTTAGGTCGCATGAGCGACCGAACCCTATAGAAGGGCGAGTTAAGAAATTGACTCTGGGCGCTAACATATTGAAACGTCATGATCACGTGTTAAAAACACGGCATTCGTCACATGGAGGTCGCCATGGTTTTTCTAAACAGTGCATCATGGGAATGTACAAACCGGTATTGATGTTAAAACCTAGTCATGTTCCGACCACTTTCCGGCTAAAAGGAAAATTCAAATGCGGTGTATGTAATACTTGATCGTGACGTTTTAATGCACTAATTGAGATCACTATGAATTGTTCTTTGCATATTTAATCAGGAATTTTCTAAAATTCCTTTCTTAAATGAGGTCTTGAAACTTATCTTTTTTGACAACTTATCGCCGTTTCTGACAGATTCCTACCGAGTTAATATGAATAATTTTCTAGCCAATAAAGATAGTTTACCGGTGTGACATATTTTCAGCACGTCGTCAGAATCAGATATACCGCCGAATGCACAAGTTTTGGAAAACAGTAATTTTTAACTGTTGTTTTTAAAAATAATATATCCACAAATTAATTTAAAACATGGATACGAAATATTTAAAAATATATTATTATCACAGTAGTAAATTGTATAGAACATAGCAGTAAGTACGTTAGACAATATATAAGGTAAGTTTGTTTTTTTTAAATATGCAAATGGCAATACATAATGATTGAGATCAGTACATTCAAACTTCAAAAGTTACTATCAGGCACACCTGCAGCCGGGAATTCTTGTCGGGATTTGGTATCACCCGTATATTTAGTACCCTGTACAAGGAACCAAACTTACACATTTATTCACTTTAATAAGACCTAACCATTGGATGCTTTTTTAAAGCTGCCAACTTGTTTTCATATTGGCCCGGTTTATGCCACAGGGGCTAGTGCCAATATATAGTTTATATCCCTATATATATATAGTATAACAGCAATAAGGTTACTGTCGCAAACTTTCGCTGCAACTCAAACTTAGTGCTCTAATTATAAAAAAAATCGAGTCCCTGTGGTTAAGGAATTACTATACAAGTCCTTGTTACGGTTTAGGCCATATTTGCGAAGTTCACCTCAGACGGGAGATAGTTAATTAATAATAAATGAATCAATTAATTATATTTAATTGGCCTTGTTATGGAAAAACGATATAACGTCATATGACATTAACTCTGCCAATACGAACTGACCTGAGCCGATACGAAAACAAAGGCCAATATGAACCTGAGCTGGGTCAATACTCCTACATGTACTTCCGGTTGTTCGACCCTAAAGATATTCACTAAATGAACTCGTGATGTTGAGGTTGACCGTACTGACGTTATCGATATATAAAGTTAAAGTGTCCTAAAATCTATTTATAGTATGCTACATTATACGTTTAGAACGCAGTTCTATATGACCCCATATACACTCCAAAAAAAAAATCCAAAACCTACTTAGGTCATAATAAATTAATTGCTAGATTAGCATCCAAATTTTTCTTAAAGACGGGAAGGTTGGCAGGATTTTATTTTTTATTTTCATTTTTAAAACTTTTGATGAAAATAAAAAGGGTCGGGGAGGCATGAAAATTAGTGGGCGGGCGGAGATGATATTCCAGCAATTAATTTATTATAGCCTTATATAGCCTATTTTATTGCATTAAAGGGATTATATTGGCAAGTAACACAAACACGCTGTTGATCCAGACTTTTCCTGTATGCAGTGTGCACAAAATAATGCTTATGTATTAATATAACCTTTATTTACTTGAAAGTTATCAAAATTAACAGTCATTGAGTATTTGCCAAAACTTTATAATACGTCCCGCAATAAAGTAATGTTTACATTGAACTCCGTAAACAATCGGGAACGAGTCTTCACGTTGTTATCCGATGATTGATCGGAAACCCGAAAGCGGTTCGTTGAAAATGGCAAATGTAAACAAAAACAAAAACGTGGCTTCAGAAACCCGATGTTTGTAATAAAGAGGTTATGCAATTAGACACTTAGGACGCGTATATCTGTAAGTTATAAGTGTATCTTCATGTTGGGCGTGTATATTTAAGACAGGGAATTGATGGTAATATGCCAATATAATCCCTTTAAGGTGCATAAATAAAATAATTGAAAATTGACCCGGTTACATGTATTAAAAGTTACAGCCTATTAGACAATCATTGGACCAATAACTTGATTAATATAAAAGCAATTAATTAATAGCATTTTATAAATAAAAATATTACTTCAATATTTCATATAGCCGGTTATCAGGAAGTCTGTGATGACAGGAAGCCATGCTGGGGAACCAACCTGGATTGTAATAGAATATTGGGGACATGCACCTGTGTAATCGGGTACCACTACAACCCTACAACAAAAACATGCGTTGACTGTAAGTATATGTAACATGTTTATTTTTTTCATATTTCCAGGCAGCCCTGAGCGCATTTGACAACAATCATAGATTGATATATCATAAATCAATAGATAGTATAACTTTTAAGTAATTTACGACGATTTAAATACATATACCTCATACACTATACATATATACATTCCATATGTAAAAGCAAATAACAAATGCATTTTTTAGTTGTCAAAATCGTTTAACTGTGTGCACAAAACAACCACTGGTATAATTGTAATATTTAACATAAATTGCGACTATCTGGATCATAAATACCGTAGTTTATTGTCAAAAACATGTATTTAAACTCGCTATTATCGCCGATGTTTGAATTAGACCTGACCCGTGCAATCACGTAAATGAGTTAGCCAATCAGATCTCAGTTTTTATGCCTAAACACTCGGAAATGTTCGGGCGCTTTCAAATAATATACTTATAAAGTCTTTTGGGTTTGCCTGATATGTAAACAATTTAATTGGTTTGTCGATTACCAGTATAATCAATTAATATCACTAAACAGCATATAAACATTACACTCCGTTGAGGGTGACAGTAATTTAAACAGTTTGTGAGAATTCCTGCCAAACTAAGCCGATATCTCGGGTTAAACAGGATTATTCTTATCATTTATTTTATTATACCGAACAATTTACTGCCATGATAAAGTAGAATTACACATTTTTTTAAATAAATTCATAATCAATAGTTAAGATATCTTTAGAAACGAATATTGCAACAAACTTAAAGACAACTAAAAGCAATACTGATACTAACAAAAGTAAGAACAACATGTCCAGTTCTAAAAGTTGGGGAGTAGAACTGTTTATTTTACATTAAACATCCTTTCCTGTATTGGAAAACACGTTCTAAATGTCCTCTATGGCATGCCAAATGTCAATATATACATATTAATTCACCATGCATTTCTGTTGCCTGTTGTTACATTTGTATCCAAAACTTGTTCATTAAAATTTTGTATATAATGTTGTTTTATTTATATTGTATATTGTTTTATTTATATTCTATATTTCTCATTTGTATTTAATAGCTGTAGATTTGCATTGTGTAATTTTACTTATATTCTATATTCATATATTTATATTGTATCTCTTACATTAGTATTATAAATTCACTTCATTTAGATCGTAAACAACTCAATACTGTATTCGATACTGCCTCATATGTATTGCATACGTGATATCTATTTATATTGTATAATTGCCTTCTGGGTACTGCTTGTGTTTATTATGTTACAAAGGCTTTTATTGGTCCAATTAATGAGAACAATACAGATGACAGAATATACAATACAAAATTAATGGAAAAAATATTAAATACAAATGAGTAAATATAAAATACAAATACAATAATGTACAATAGAAATGTATGAAGATTGAATGCAGATATATTTTCAATTCAATTCAATATTTTATTCAGTATAACATATACATGTGTTTTGCCTTATACTAGGCGGGTTACAAAACACTCACAAATTACAGAGAAGATACACAACACATATATTATCATTGATATACATATGTTCAAATATTTTAGTTATATTCTACATATTTGTTTTTGTTTGTTACTTATAACTAACAATTGTCATATGTCCGAAACCGACATATTTTTTTTTTTTTAACTTAACATAGTATTTACAGTAAAGATATCAACACCAATCCTAATATATTACTACAATTATAAAAGTTGTAACATTTAACATTGTATTGTTATCTTAAAATATATTTTAACAGTTATATTCGGCGTTTCTTATTTCAGTTGCAAAAAAATATAAACTTTACTTACCCTTTTAAAGTATATAAAAATATTGAATATTGCAACGATTGGCATGCCGTGGTTCTCCGTAACAGAGTGGTCTAAGATTCTGTTTTTCTAATGTAATGATCATTTAACTCGTAGGTTCGAACCTAGTTCGGTCCAAAAGCTTGTTTGAAAGTTTGCTAGTTTCTTGCTGAAGTTCGGTGGTTCTACTCAGATTCATCCAGTAGTCTTCCTCCACAAGTAAAACTGGACACGCCATATACAATCTGCCATATATTGATAATGGCGTTAAAACAAACCCAGATCATAACATGTGGCAGTATACACTGGAGCGGTTAACCGCCGAGTGGTGGTTTATTACATTTCGATGAAACAGAAGAAAAGGTGTAACATTTTCAGTCGCTGGTTTAACAATACTATTAATAAAAAATAACTCATTTGAACAACGATTACCTCAGAACCAATCTGGATAGAATAGCCGTCCTTTTCTCACATAAATTGTTAAGCCCGAACTGGGTTGAAACGTACAGCCTCCGTGATGAGAAGTAAGCCATGTTGATACTGTACCTAAGACTTAGACAGCCCGGGCACTAAAATGTACCCTAACACCCCCTACTCCCACCCCATAAACAACCATGCATTTAATAATAATCAGTGTAAAATAAATTAATTAAAACTGGACGTTTTATGTTATTGTATATGAGTTAGAATCCATTCAATGAAGATTTAACGAAATAGACGTTTCAAAACGTAATGACAGTAGTGAGAGAATTTGTGCTCTATTTGGTTAAAAGCTATATTAATAGAAATTGTCTTTTTAGGCGTTTGACTTAATATTTAACGAAGGAATGAACGGTAATGGTGTCCGTCTAGGCGTTACTGGCAGTCCATGTCAATGAAAGACCCTAGTCACTTCATTTCGTGCATTCAATAAACCGTCTGAGCTCGGGGCTATTTAATTGTTTGTGTCGCGTGATGTATGGTGTGTTCAGCGTTCTTTTCCGAGCTCATAACAAGACAGAGTGCTTGATTTTATAACGAAAAACGAAACACAAACTGCATTTTAACAAAATAACGTATAACTGGATACCAAAAGAAGATGAGCACTACATAGTTTTTTTTAAATATTCATTTTACTGGTCAACTGGTTAACTCGATGCACTTAGTCACGTTTAACATACAGTCAAACCTGTATACGTGGTAACCTCTGTTAAGCATAAGCAGCCACTTGTCTTAACCCTTTACTTAATATGGACACCTTTGAACAACTCTAATATAGAAGGCTTTTGAAAACAGGGTATAACCAGTTCTGATTGCTCGTGACGAGCAATCAGAACAGGTTCTGCACTGTTTTCTGCTCTATCACAATAAATAGGTAAAATGTATCTATTCATGGAAATTGACTATGTGTGGCTTTTGAGTTTGGAAGAGTCCAGTTAAAATGCATATGGAGTAATGAGTTAAACCGTCATATTCTATGTATATGCTTTCAGAGCAAATTAGTACTCATTAAACAACAATCTGTCTTAAAAGGCCACTTTTGATTATTCCCTTGACTGGCTGCTTAAGACAGGTTTGCTTGTACCTTTATTACTTTTCACTGCAGCTTGCTTTGCATATGGGGACAGTTTCCAGCGCTACCCTCAGACGGTCATACAAGATTACGACAACGGCTTTGTACAAGGGTTGTTATCGGTGGACGCTTGTCTGTCCCGTTGCGCATCAGAGACAAACTTCCTGTGCCTGTCTATCGACTACGTCCCGATAGGTGGCGCCTGCTACCTGTCGGCAGACACAGCACTGACAGCGTCAAGTTTTGTTAGATCAGTGGTCGACGCAGAGCACCATACTCGAAACTGCGAAACAACGACAAACGAAAACAGGCACCATTTTCCGTAGGAACAAAAACACATAAATCACTTTCCCCAATAGTGTATTTACTCAATTCATGGTATACATGACAATATATGTAATAACAAAAAAATCATACAATATACAGTAGAGGCTAATTACATATGATCAGAACTAGAATATTGCAAAAATATTATAGTTATATTTTAAATGAATTTAAGATAATTTTTGTTGTTGTTCAGTGTTTTTGTTTGTTTTGCCAATGGGAGAGTACCCTACATTAAATGTAACTATTATATACAATTAAATAATCCAGACGTTATTATATTATATTATGTATCTGGCGTAATAGTAGAATTCAACGACGTCGTTATATGCCAGTTGTCGAGTATGTCCTTATCAATTACTTAACAGAGAACACAACAACAATAATAATTCCAATATCAGTTGAATTGTACAAGGATTTCTTTAATAAATTGACACGCTTTTCTGTATTCTTTAATGTTTATTGTTTTTATGTTCATTACTTTATCAAAATTATTAATATTGTATCGAATGCAATATTTTTCTCTTAGAAGACGTTTTCTACTAAAGTGAAAATATTGACATTCAAATAAATAATGATATTCATCACCAACACTAGAATCGCACAATGGACATTTGCGCATGTGTAGTTTGATACCGTTCCAACAGCCAGTTTCAACAGGCAATCTGTGATTACGTGTTCTAAACTTTATAACATGTTTTAACATTTTTGTGGGTGTTGTAATCAAATATTTTTCAAATTAGAATTTCTGTTTAAATAGTCTATAGATTTTACATTTGCTTGAATTTTGTACATATGAATACCAGTCATTCAAAAATAGATCTATCAGCTTTTGTTTTATTGTAGCATTAAGCCACTTATGGTTAGGAAATTTCTGATTTTCCCAAACGTTATTCATACCGCATTTCATAAGTATATCTTTCATATTTTTATCCACATAAAACGGGTGCTAGGAATGTGATTGGTATAGTTAAAATGGCTAAGATATATACCATATAACGTACTTGTAAGTTTTTGCTGTTGTGGGATAACTAGTTTAGATATCATAAAAAGATATCATTCTTGTTTCTATGTCAACAGAGATTGGTTTGACACCGGTTTCTCCATATACCATACAGTTTGGTGTACTGGATTTCAGATTTAAAATGTATTTCAAAAACTTCAATTGAACCCTTTCAGTAATGTCGATATTTCCATAATCCCAATATTTCACATCCGTACAATAAAATGGGTTTGACAGTTTGGGTAAACAATTCTATTTGAAAGCCGAGGTGTAAATATAGAGCATTCCTTGAATATTGAAAAGGTGGAAACAAAACATACTGATATTTGACGTTCGATGTATTCTATATCATTCTTGACATTTCAAACTAACCGGTGTGTAAACGGTTGCTGTAATTAATGCACATCGTGAAAATAGCAAAAACAATCCCAATAACCATACAACGTATTCTAGTGAATGATACTCATATTACCAAGGATAACCGGTTAGTAAAATGGTTGTTGTAATTAATACAGATCGTGAAAATAGCAAAACAATCCCAGTATTGAATTTCATAAAAGATATTCTAGCAGCAAATGTTACCAAGGATTTAAATAGAAGGATAGGAAACTGCATCTCTCTACTAAATGTTGATAAAATAACACGCGAAGTATCAGTTTTATGTCAAATTAATCATTCCGATTTTACAGGCAATTAATTTCTTATTTATAAAATGTAAACTTTATGTAACCTAAGATGTTTTATAATATTTTGTATACAAAATAAGCTCTTGAATGAAAATCATTACAGTTTGAATGTAAACTTCCAAGTACTTTTCTTCTTTTTTGTAGTATACACATTTTTAATCATAAGTTCTTCGACAATTTCAACCACAATTCCCTGGGAACGGTCTCATTTTATAGAGAATTTCATTTTTGAAAGAAATAATTTTGATTACTGTTGTATTTCTGAGATGTATCGAAGTTAGGCTATTTGATAACGAGACTTTGCGAGGTTTTGCGTGAATGCGCGAGCGTTCATAAGATTTCAATTAAATAAGTTATTGATTTTACTTTACAATCCAAGTGTATGTTTTAATTATCACTACACAGCGAGTCAGAATTGTTCATCTATGGCCGCTATCAGCAAACAATAATTAGTCTCAAAACCACACATTTTAAACTTTACAAATGTATTGCGTGAAGCAAGCGATTTTTTTTATTTTAAAAGAAGTATATATATAATAAAACTAGCCATAACCCATGTGGTTTCGGGTAAGAATAGAATCACTGTCTATCTCCGCAAAGAGGTAGAAATCCTCCGAATGGGCGTCATGTTCATTTTATCAGTTTTGTCATGCCACATAATTGTGGTTAAATTACCATCCCTTCCGACTCATGTATGTTGTTAGAAGCGACAATTTGAGGAATACGACAGTTCTGCAGGTATCAAGGTTCTCGGTTTATTCTGCATATTCCTGTGTCGATATGATTCTTTAATATGTATGCTAATTTGTTTTTTAGTACACGTAGAGTGAACCTGGAATCTTCCTTCCTGTTGGCGTTGAATAACCTACAATGTGTTGGAACGCCGTAAAACCCCATGCATTCATTCTAACTAGCCATATGTAATGTATTGCTTTTGCGCAAGTGCATCCATATACATTTTCTGTGGCAAGTTTTACATTATATTTGATATTTTGATACCTGAAATGTGTTGAAGATTTATATGTTATAAAGAGAAACTGTGACAGTTTAAGTTAATAAAATATTCTTCTTATTCTTCGAATTAATAATCATTAAATGAGTTTCTTTCAGACGTTATTTTTTAAAGTTTAATTTACACATTCAGTAAATCTAAAAGCATATTTAAAACGTTTTGCAAATAAAAAAATGTGAACTCTAATTCAAATAAACTCTCAAAGTAGAAAGCAAGTAGTTCAGTATAATAGTACAAATAAAATATTTTGTAATTTGTTGTCACATATTTTATGCAGAACTAGATCCGCCTAGAAGCTACAGCACCATGCTTGAATGTTATAGAATAATAAGACAGGTTGGGTCCTCCGTTGCAGAGTGGACTAAAGGGCAGTCGTTGCCCTTATACCGCTAAGGTCGTAGGTTCAAGTCCCGCTCGCTCCAAAACTTTATGTGAGAAACTACGATTGTGAAAATTTTAAACAATAATGGTGAAATGTCGAAACAACGATCATGGTGAAAAGTCGAAACTACGGTGATTAAAAGTCGAATCTACGATGGAAAAAAACGCGAATTAAGATGGTGAAAACGCAAAACTACGATGGTGAAAATTCAAAAAACAACGATGCCGTCAAAAAGTCGAAACTTCGATGGTGATATGTCGAAACAACGAAACTACGGTGGTGAAAAGTTGAAACTACCGTGATAAATGCGTATGGGTGTAGGATAAAATATCATTTCCCGATAAAAAAAAACCCGCGGAAATCCTTGTCCGGTATGCCAGAAACATTTGATCAGCCCGTAGTGGTAGTACGACGTTTGTGATTGACTATCCCTCGGTACACGGATGGCAGTAATGTTTAAGTGTTATTTATGGTCAGCTTCCACCATTGAGAGGAGCTCTCTGATTGGCTGAAAAAGAATAGGGATGTTCAGGGCATACATTTTTAGTAAGCTTATTTCTGGTTGGATGAAAATGTCAATCTGACAAATGATCACAATAAAATATGAGTTTATTATATTTTTGTCAATAAAAAATTAAAATTATGTTTCTGTGACTGATTAAATTCATTTTATTAAGGAAACTGTATGGTGAAGTTAGGGGGTTTTTTTTCATGCTGAAAGTGGGAGGGGTACCCAACTTTAGGGGGCAAACAGTGGTAAAAAAAAGGGTACTTTTGACCCCATTTTTGGGATATTTTAATTTGAGTCTAGGATAGTACTTTAATATGATGTAGGACTTTTTGGATCCACGAATGGTAGAAATAGTGAACATTAGGTCAAACGTTATAATGTAAATATATGGATACGCAATGGTGGTAGCTGACCATTTGTAAACCAGGATATAGAAATATCATAGTAATTAGTAAAACGTTTGTGACTGACCATCACCCGTTACACGGATGGTAGTAATGTTTAAGTGTTATAGATGTAAACCAGGATAAAGAAATATCATAGTAATAAGTACGCGTTTGTGATTGACCATCACCCGGTGCACGTATGGTAGTACTTAATGTTTAAGTGTTATAGATGTAAACCAGGATCTAAAACCATTATACTAAACTATTATATTAAACTGTTATATCAAACTGTTACATTAAACTGCTATATCAAACTGTTAAATTAAACTGTTATATTAAACTATTGTATTAATCTATTATACTAAACTATCATATTAAACTGTTATATCAAACTGTTATATTAAACTGTTATATCAAAACTGTTACATTAAACTGTTATATTAACTGTTACATTAAACTGTTATATTAAACTAATATATTAAAGTGTTATATTAAACTGTTATATTAAACTATTATATTAAACTATTATATTAAACTATTATATTAAACTGTTGTATTAAACTATTATATTAAACTATTATATTAAACTGTTATATAAGACTATTATATTAAACTATTATATTACACTAGTATATTAAACTATTCTATTAAACTGTTATATAAGACTATTATATTAAACTGTTATATTAAACTATTCTATTAAACTGTTATATTAAACTAGTATATTAAAATATTCTATTAAACTGCTATATTAAACTAGCATATTAAACTAGTATATTAAACTATTATACTAAAATAGTATATTAAACTATTATACTAAAATAGTATATTAAACTATTATATTAAACTATTATATTAAACTGTTATATCAATCTGATCTACATGAGTTCTCGTGTACATTTTATTTTATTTACAGAATAGTAAGTTTTTTAAGACTATATTGTCTTATTTAATATGCTTGTGTGTGGTTCTATCGGAATTCTATCAGAAAAAAAATGCATTATGTGTAACGCAAAAGCTTCTGTGAATATAACTATGGAAATGAAGACAATCAGACCATTTTTAAGATGTTTATTTGTTTGAATATTCGGCGTCATTTTATACCATCGCTGGCTAACAGACGATCAGTTAACCTAACCATTCTTATCTGGGATCCTGGAATGTTGGTATGTACTCGAGTGTCCACTTCTACGCAAGTAACTTTACCACTTGAATCAGTGGGGAGAGACGAGGCGAACCTCTCCAGTATAACATCTCTATGGTTAGGAATACATGTAATTACAAACTGGATTATTTTGGAGTTTTATGCTAAAATTTAAATGTTAAATAATACAAAAGAGTAAATGTAATTATTTGAAAATACCGCCTCGCATGCGGAAAGTCGTCTATTCGATCCTCTGCCGGGTCGTACCAAAGACTTGAAAAATTGTACTATAAGCTTTCTCGATTGACGCTCAGCACTTCGAGGATAGTTCTAGGTCTGATCGGCCTGGTGTCAGTATAATGTGACTTGGTGGGGTACCATACCATGTGTCTGTGGCATGATACTCCACCGTGGCAGCGCTCAGAATACTGTTTCAAGTATACACCTTCGCTATATTACTGAACATTTGTTGAAAGTGACGTATACGCTTTTGCGTGTTTTAAGATTTTATCTAGCTATATTAATATTAGTTACACTCGATTCAGGATATATCAATGTACATGCACCACCTGCGAAATATAGCTTTTGCTGGTTACATGGTAGTACACATCTACACTGAAGTTCGTTTGTTATATATTTCATTTATGCACCCCACCCAGTCTACACCAACATGATCCGTTTAATATTTAGTTAGCACAGCACATTTGAAACGTTGACCGTTAACGGATATGCTTCATGTAAGAACCACGCAACTATATTATATTTAATTTTTATATATATGTAGAAGTTTCTTTGTGACAGTCAGTATTATAACATTTACAAAAAAAACAGTCTGTGCGCGACTTGTAGACATATTTTTTGTTAATTTATTGTTATTGTTTTATCTTTTACAACATAACTGGCTACACCATTACACACAACTGGACATATACAACAATTAATAAAATGTGCGTGCGCGCGTATATCCGTGCATATATGCGTGCGTGCGTGTGTGCGTGCGTGCGTGCGTGCGTGCGTGCGTGCGCGTGTGTGTGTGCACTACGTGCTATATACCGACGCAGTATTAATAAAAATGTGCTTGCGTGTGTGTGGACTATGTGCTATATACCGACGTAATATGTAATAATACATGTATATATTTAGAACGCAATAAATTACAAAGCGATATGTAATAATTCTTTCATTGCTACAATCTTGTGATATCAAATGAGCCGTGAGTTACTGATTCATTTCTGATTTTCCAACCCTAAATAAAATAAAGCAATTATTTCCGGTAGCAGTATTCATATACGTATGATATATGTAGATTACAAATACACGCATATATCGATGTGGGAATTTTAAATTAGAATCGTCAATGCATAACATATAAGATTGAAGCCAAAGTAACCAAATCTGGCTTTAGTCAATTTTAAATACGATATGTTTGCTTCTAGCCGCATTTTGTGTTTCATATCTATATTATGTGGAGTGGCATTACTGGAAATAGACGCAGGTATGTGCATTCTTATATCCTAAGTTAGATTATTAATGTTTCTCCATATTTACTATGAACAGGTTTGCTTTTATGCGTAAAGATAGGCAAGAGAGTCAAGAGTGAAGTTGTGCGCACCAGTAAACCTGGGCCGGGTTGTTCATTGCTTCTGTTAGCTAAACACTCTGTTAGGTGACATCTTATATGCTCAATGTCTTCAAAATTCAAAGTTTTCATATCAAATACAATGCGTTATAAAAGTAAAATGACATGTTGGTATGGTTGCAAGTTAACTATTACCGTGAATGCATTCAATCTCAAGAAAATACATTGTTTCTAACATTCATTTTAATATGGCTGTGAAGCTAACACGGGACCCAGGTGTTCGCTCCCTTTATTGATGAAATGGCCCTTGTTTTCTCAACGGTGAGATACGAATGGAAAAGAGACGCAATGACGTATATTAATCCTCAAGGAGATTTTTGTCGGGTGGTGTGGATTCGAACTCACGACCCCAAGATTGACAGTGGGACGCGCTACCGATTGAGCTAGCCGGTCTGGTTTTCTCTGCGTTAAATCACCAGAACACTTATTGAGTACCATATCTTGCTAAGATGACCGTAACGGTGGTCTAATGGTAAAGCGTCTGCACCCCCCCCCCCATGCTGAACGTCATGGGTTCGATCCCCGGCCGCGTCAAACCAAAGAATTAAAGGTACTAGAAGTACTAGAAGCTTCCTCGCTTGACGTTCAGTATTTACAGGATAGTTCTAGGTCTAGTCAGCCTGGTGTCAGTATATAAAATTATTGAAACATTTACTGATCGGTCGGCCAATCAAACTCTTACAAAACCATATATACATATTTAATTTCTAAATAAGCAAAACTAAACATAAATTTAGAGAGAATACAGTTGTAAACCAGTTGGATACGACAAGTTACCGAATGAAATTTGGCCGCATAGGGCATAAATCAATTATTATAAACTTATTTATTTTACTTCGATTGTGGAACAAGTTATTACAATTTTGACAAATCACGCTCAAAGTATTCATGGGTAGAATCAGTACTAAGCATATGCGGAAAAGGTATCTTGATCAAGGACACCACACCTGGCGGAGGATCGACCCCACGACCCTCTCCGATTCATTGGTCCGATGCTCTACTGTGTATTCGTTTTAAATATATATAACTGTACATGTGTTGTATTTACCAATTCTATTTATTCCTTCAAGTTTGTATGCTATAAAACTTCCTTTAATTTGAAAAGAAACAATTGTATTAACAAATATGATCATCCAATTGCGGATTCTAACACCAACCTCTGACTTATTAGGAAATTATTATTTCAATAAATTTTATTATGACTACTGTTTTCCAGACCGTACATAACGCGTGTGACTTAAGGTCATAAACTGGAGTGGTTGTGACTTTATGACGGTCCCCTTTATGACCCCTTGTCGCAGTTGAGTAATTTTAGTTTTGATAACATGGTACAATTATTCGCACCTATTCCCTGTCTGAAGACATTATCTGGTTAATTTAATACGTTATAATAAGTGAGATAATAGTTGTGAGATTGCGTGTTGCGAGATGAGAGTTGTTAGATAATAATTTTGAGATGCGTGTCAGGAGGAGACAGGTCCGTCCGTCCATCTGCCTGACAGCGGTGATATTTTGTTTTTGCTTGTTGTGGAATATCCGGCCCCATGTAAATCCGGCCCCTGGATGAAACGTCCTTGGAATATCCGACCCCATTTAGGATGGAAAATCCGGCTCCACATTAATTTTGAAAATAATATCATTTATTATTTGGTATTTCTAATGGAATATTGGAAAGTTATTAGATAATTTGAAACGCACATATTAATTGCTTTACTGCGAGATTGTTATTGAAGTATTTCTCATAACGGGAATTATAAATAGTGCTTATAATAACCAATTACTGTTATTGAAAAGTAGCTATTTTGGGGAATTAAACACGTATGATTTATAATTAATTAATTAATTAATATAATCGTAAGCAATGAATATAATTTTATACATCTCTCTCCCTCGTTCTATCTCTCAAGACGATACTTTTTAAAAGATATAAACAGGAAAAAAAAAAAAAACTATATCAAAACTATATATATATATATATATATATATATATATATATTTATATATATATATTCAGCTCTCTCTCTCTCTCTCTCTCTCTCTCTCTCTCTCTTTCTCTCTCTTTCTCTCTGAGATCGGTTATAAGTTTGTCATTAATCATTAAAATTTCTTGAAAAAAGACAATAAAAATATAGATCGCATATCTTCAGGAAAATGTAACACGGTAGTATGCAATTAATTTTAGTGAATAGCAACGTCAACAACTTAACGGGACTAAATATTCCTGATATAAAGGATTTTGCGTTTATTCAATACAATTGTATTGTAATTGTAAATAATGTCCCCATTGTATCCTGTTGATACATTGAGTGTGTGCATGTATTTATGCAAACCTTTAAATGCGTTTTTATTTTTGAAAGATATTTTTTAAATGGTTGAAGTGCATTCTATTTTGTATATGTGTGGTAATCTGAGACAAAATTGTCAATCGTATTTGAATTTCGTCTTTCTGTCAATATGATAGAAAAAATGTTTAAGTTGTCTTCTAAAATATTGCGTTATAACTAGCGTTATCAATATTTGTAGTATTGGGCATTTCCCTTCTACTTCCACCGTCTCCATAAACAGAACAAAAACAATACAATTTCAATTACATATGATTAATTGTTACTGGTGCTCGAGAGTGCAACCAGCTGATATCATACATGTGCATACATTTATTTATTATTCAATATGATCATGCAAATATCCCTACAGTATCATTATCGTCCTTTAAAATTATTATACTAATAATCATATCATAATTCTATGAAATAGAAGCATCTTATGGTAACTACATTTTCAATATTCATGCTTTTTAAATCCACCTGTATTGGTCGCGCTTTCAACGCTAAATGTCCGATTACCGCCAAATGTGCGCGGTATACCCGTGCACATACACTAAATCCCTCTATCGGAGACTCTGTTATACAAGGGAAAATAATTTTCTTCTAATTCAAATTTTCAAACGAAGAAAATTATATTTTTCCATATCGTGTAGAATCATAATAGCTCTCTGTTCAGTTCAATGTTCAGCAGACAGTGGCGTGATTTGGGTTTGTAATGTTTACGATTCAAAATGCTATGGGACACAACTTAACCTTATTGTGAAATATTTGCAGGGTGTGAATGATCATACATTATTGAATAAGTGTTGTACGTTGAAAGACTAATTCAAAATATTATGTTAATAACTAGCTATTTGATAAGATGAGATGATCATGGACACAATGAACAGAATAGATTATATTTGATACGAGTATTTCAAAGGTGTGCAGTTTAGAGAGTGTATCTAGACTTCGTGTTTAAATTTTGTATGCAATATCTCATGTTGAAAATGTAGTTTTATGTTAAAATGATGTGGTTTTTTTTCTCAAAGGCAAATAGATTACTGAATTCATAATCAACGTAGATTAATACCACTATTCTTTATTTACACATGCATAATTAAAAAAGTATTGACCTGCCATCTTATACAGTATGCTGAAAATGGTGCCGCATATTTATAATATCTTACAAAATCAAAAGCAAATTGCTTTCCAATGTTACCTTTCCACAGTTTCAATAATTGTGATGTATGAACAAACTGTTGATTTGTTTGTACAATGTGTGACACAAATTATCAAGTTTACCGTGTTTATGTGTATTTCACCAATATTTTAATGTAAGCATATACATATTTAGTATGTATTGTTTATGATAAATAACCCTAATATTGTTATAAAAAAATTAAAAAATGTGGGGTCGAATGGACCATGCTAAATGGGGCCGGATTCTTCAGGGGCCGGATTCTCCATGGCCGTTTTGGAATGGGGCGGGCTTTTCCAGGTTCCGTTTTTTCACCTTGTCTGCCTAGGCTAGAATTCAAAAGAATCTGCGTGATTCATACCAGCAACATATGATGCGTTTCCTTTCCCTCCGTATACGTCCTAGTTACTATACGTATTATAAATTCGCATGTGTGTATGTATAAGCGTTTCTTTACCCTCGCGCTTAGCTGTAGGCTTTTTGGCGAGCAGGAACGAGGATTACGATGACAGTGGACAGCATCGGTAGGTTCGCTACTCCTCCCGGGGGTGCTGCACCACTGGTTGGATAAGATGATTATTTTCTATGTCGGTTGAGTTGTTTGTCTAAGTTGTTTCTTGGAGATAGCTGGTAATGTCGTAGTCATAGTTGTTGTCATGTAGCTGGTGATGACTAGATCCCCGTAGATGAACCAACATACGAGCTCAGTAATCCGGTTAATTGTAGTCATATACCGGATTGATATCCAACCAACTCGTCGTTGGTTTCGTACGAGAGACCAGTACAGCCCATGTCGAAATGATAATAAATGTCTTGTTGATGAGATGATTCCCGTGAAAAGATGATTCTAGGAGGTATGCTGATTCATGTTGATTATAAAACAACCCTTTCTAACACCACGTTAAAAACATAAAAAACGCTGATATGTTAAAAATCCCTCCATGTAGAAGTGAAAGGAGCGTGACCCACTTAGAAGGCTGGAGCTTGCCCAGGAGACGTCCTTCCCGCTCGACAGCCGCTAGAAGAGTGATAATGATGCAAATTCGTAATTGTCTTTTATTATAACGGTTTAAATTTAAACCAGACATTGCCCTCCAACAAGAAATAGATGCGAATAATTTCACCTTGTTATCAAAAGAAAATTACTCAACTTCGACAAGAGGTCATAAAGTCACAACCCCTCAATTTTATGACCATAATTAACAAGTGTTGTCAAGGAATTATATATCACATATACGTTGTACATTGATGAGACTGAAATAAAGATTGCATATATAGGTCCTTGTGTTGTGTACAGTATGGAAAACAGCAAAACAGTTATCTTAATAAAAATGATTGAAATAATAGTGTTTTTAAAAAGTCAGAAGCATGTGTTGGATATCTATTAGTATTAATGTTTGTATCAAATTCAAGGAAGTTTTATAGCTTATAAAGTGGAACGAATCAATAGAACTGGTAAATATTTCTCATGTACAGTTATACATTTTTTAAAAAAAAGAATACACAGTTTTGTGCTTTAACGACTTAGTATTCAATTGAGTTGTTTTAAAGAGTAATTGATGAATGAATTTCATTCGGTAACTTGTCATATCCAACTGATTTACAACTGTATACTCTCTAAATTGATATTTACTTTTATATAAAGTTATGCTTATTTAGAAAGTAAAACATGTATACTAGTATATGGAGTTTTAAGAGTTAGAACCTCTAATCGGTTAATGTCTCAATAAAACATTTAATTTGATAAGTCTAACATTTGTGTAATAAAAAGACGTTGTCAAAACAAATACACTACCATTAGTATGACATTTTAAGTTTTCAATTCATAATACATTTGAATTCTGAGCAAAACTGTTTTATAATTGTTATTTAAACTTGTCAACAATTATATCAGCTTGACTTTGGTAACATAATTATTAAATTCAGACATTATTTCAAAAAGTTATTAAAAGAAATGCTAGGAGTGCCACCATAAATTTGAGCTGTGTGTATTTGGGGGTTCTATAAGTCGAAGGAAATAGAAATAGTTCACCTCAAGTTCTGTAAAATAATTCTTGGTGTTGGATCAAATGCTTCAAATGCTTCAATATATGGTGAACTTGGTAGGGTGCCACTTTACAGATACGTACAAATATTAAAATATTGGTTTAAAGTTATCCGTTCAAATAATTTGATAATTACAAACATATATAACTACGTCTTAATCAACAAAAACGTCCGTGGTGGATCATGGCCTTTTAAAGTAAAACATCTACTAGATACATATGGTTTCTCCGATATATGTATAATCCTGATCATGTAAATCTACCTTCCTTCATAAATAACTTTAGACAGCGTGCTATAGATATAGTCAAGAATGATATGCAGATTTAAACAGTAACAGAGTGCTTAATATATTTTATGTTCACTTAAAAACGACTTTTGAATATGAGGCATATTTATCAATCATTGTTTCTTCAAAGCTTAGTAAACTCATTACGCGAATGCGTATATCTGCAAACAATTTACGCATAAGTACAGCTCGATTTAGGACGAGAGTGCCACGAAATGAACGATTGTGTCAGATATGTCCCAGAATAGTCCATAATGACATTGAGGATGAACTACATTTTATGCTCAAATGCAAATGTTTTGCAGATCTAAGAACAAAATACATAAGGGGATACTTCTATGTTCGTCCTAATATGATTGAATTTTTACAATTATTAAATACGAAAAATAAGAAAGAGTTGAACAGTTTGTGTTTTTATATCAGACTAGCCAATGTCAGACGAGACAATCTATTTCACACTTAAGGAATTTCGTAACCCACTTGTAAACTTGTTTAATTATTCCATAACTTATTTTCTGATTCATCGTCCGCTTTTTTTCTACTATGAACCATTTGTATTGCTTCAATATTACATCTGTGTGCGAGTTTTTGTGCGCGAGCGTTTATACGTGTGCATGTTTACATGTGTGTGCGCGTGAGAGTGTGTGTGTGTGTGCGTGTTTTAGAGAGTGTGTGTTAAATATGTGACATACTATTTGTAAATTGACTATGTTCTATCATGTATATGTCCAATAAAATGTATTTCTGTTCTGTTCTGTATTCAATTGCCGTTAGCCTCCTCCGATCTCTGCAACGATTTTGGAACGAAGCTTCTGATTGGCTAATCCCAAAGAACCTAGTACAGCGGTGTGACGATAGCGGTGGACCGATATATTTTATTTAACGGCGCACCACTATTAAATATCGGTGGACCGTTAAATAAATATAGCGGTGCATCAATAAAAATATTGCGGTGCATCGTTAAAATATAGCGGTGGACCGATAAAATATAGCGGTGCACCGATATTATATAGCGGTGCATCGTTAAAATATAGCGGTGCACCGATATTACCGCTATATAACGGTACATCGATATATTATAACGATGGATGCCACTTTTAACGGTGCATCGATATATTTTAACGGTGCAGCGGTATATTTTATCGGTGCAACGTTAAAACAAATATATCGGTGCACCGATATAATAGCGGTGGACCGGTACCGGTGCTTTTGACCCTGATCGTACAACATAAATAACAGCTATAAAAGTGATACATTGTAGCACTGTTATATAACAGCAACTACTGTTGACAATCAATACAAACAACTGTTATTCTTGAAGGTATGCTCGAAGGCTTAGACGATGCCACGAGAGATGTGTTAGAAAAGAGACTATACCAAGATGGTGATACCGACAAACATGATACCAGTCAGTATCAGAGAATGCTACACGTCTTAAAAACAATTAACGACAGACGGCGATTAAGGACATCAGGGTAGGCATTTCACATACCACGTGATTCAAAGAAATGTGGTTATAAAACAATATAGTATATACTTAACGCCTTTAGAAACGTTTTTGAATGTTGAATATATATTTAATCCCAGATCATCGGTTCATATATATTATAAAATTTATTAATTTATTAAATTTTATTTAAAAATCATTAGAAATCTTTGGAAAAAAATTGGAAAACAAGGTGAGAAAGTTTTTGTCTTGATGGTTTAGCATTCATGTCATATCTAGATTTGATACGATACCCATATTTGCTTTTTAGAATTTGTTAAGTATATATTCTATAGTAATGTACGTATGGACCGACATGTGTCATATTTCATTTAGGTAATCATGAGATTTATATGATTAGAAATTCAATTAAAAACATTAACCTTAGTTGGTGGGATAATGAAATCAAATGTTTTGAATGGAACTTCCTATATTCCGATTTTTTCAAAGTCCACTGAAAAATTCGAGTCCCTTATATTCAACTGCTATTAAACTTCAATACTGAACATAAAAAATGGTAATCTTGAAGGCGGCCGGTAATACAGTAAGTGAGCTATTACAATACATCCACGAAGGACACTGAGAAAACGGTACTTGAACATCGATTTGTGAACACTACGCATGTTTTAAAAGTGTTTTAATTCACTACTACTCGTATTTTATATGTTTATAATAAAAAAACAATGTTTCCTGCCACTGATATTGACACTCAACATGATAGTTTGCAGTCGGGTTATTTCGCACGGTAGATAGAACCTCTTTTTCCCATTTAAAAATAAAAGATTATGTACTTAGTTTAAGCAATATTTTATTCACATAAGTACATATATTTAGCATACATTTAACAATAAAGCATAAAGTCATACGTAAAACGAATTATGTGGAAAGGATACAGAAAGCTTGTGTAAATCTGCTTCAATAACAGTTATGTTACATTTCATATAGACTTTATCGTACTGTTCCGTAGTAATTTCAATTTGGCCAAATGTGCAAAAACTGGTTAAAAAATAATGGTTTGTTCAGAATATTTTAAAATAAAAAGAGAGAATTGGTTGAAGAGAAGGAAAGAAAGATACTCCTCTGATTTGATCGGTTCATTCCGATACAGGGGACAGGTTTTTTGCAAGTTTATGTTTATCAATTCACTCCATTCATTAACCATTTTGAGTTTTTGAGTTTATGTACTTAACTTGCTGGTCACTTTATTCTTTATTTAATTGCAGGGTTTATCGTAGGAATTGTTGGTGGTGTGGCAATGGAACAAGATTCGTCGCGGAGATGGTTTATAATTGCCAGAATACTGGCAACTGCAAAGAGTTAATGGAATATATGGAACTGGTGTTAACTTGAATACAGTATGTGTGACAATAAAAAAGAAGGTGTTCCGAACATTTTAGTGTACAACAGATTCAATTCGAAACAAACTGATAGAGTTACTTCATATGTGTAATAGTTTGTTATATCTCCGTAAAGGTGCCCAACGGATGAATGCCTGTGTAGTGTACAAAACTATTTGGAAGAAGCTGTATACTTAAAAGTGTAATACATCAATACAATCAGATTTATAATTATAATACATACAAAACAAACAAAATGTGTCACGTTTTGTTTTTTATTTGATTAGGCGTCATGCATCAGCGATGGGGTGGGAGCGTAAGTACGTATAGAGATAATATCTGCGGTCGAAATGCCAGGACATGGATACATTTTAATTCTGCGTGTAGCAGTTCTACCCTACTATTATGATTGAGGAGAATATACCTGCACTTCTAAGTATAGAAATACTATCGACATCTTCGGACTGTACACTGAAGTGTTTGCTTAACTTAAATAATTAAAAGAGATATATAGAAATAGTCTGATGTATTTCCAGTCTCATGAGACGAAACTCAAACGCGAAATATATACACTGTGACATATTTGAAATTTTATAATATTATTTTAATCTATATTTTGTAAAAAAAATAAATAAAACACACAAACATTTAGAGATTTAACATCCAACGACGATTAATAACATGTTCATAATCCATTTGTTACTTAATGAACGTGGACACGTATTGTCTTCTTCCGGGAGTCTGAAATTTATTCTGAATCGCAAAGCATTACAACATTTGCGTTATATTTTTATAAGACCGTCGTTAAAATAGGAAGATGTTTTATGTTGTATTTGCAGCCATATTTAAGTGATACGAACTGAGACAGAGTCTACTGCTTTTTCAGCAACCAAACTACCGGTATATAGTTTAAGCGTAACTGTATGGCAATTTAAAATGGGAAACATTCACAGACAGACGCAAGGAACACACATTTATACAAGAGGTTATCCAGTTCGTGAACAAATATCATCAATTCAAAATGACACATCATATAATTTATTTAAAGTTTTCTATTTGATAAATTTAAACCAAATTCAAACTGTATGTGAAATTTGAAGAAATATATAGCCTAATACGTTTCAAACATATCATGTACCATACTCCACGGACTGGTTCACTCTACTTCCGGTTCGGAGAAAGTGAACACTCCTGCATTTGACTACCATTTTGTTTTGTTTTTCTTACGGAGTAAATGAATTCCTGGTTTCCAGCTCCGTGCCAATCTTACATCGAATGTCGGGTGTAATACATAGCCCCAAATGCAATGTAAATCTGCGAACATTATAGAGGTATTCCGGTTGCTTATCAACAAGAGGAGAAGACTCTCACGCTCAGTCCCATTCTGGCAGGTATTTCCTGCGTCAGAATTTAACATTGTATACATATCTGTATGGTAATCAAAATGTTTGTTCATGCTTCAATATTTATTTATGGATAGGAAAGTGTTTACACAAGACTGCGCCAACCTATATCTTGAACGCCCGGATGTAACCAATGAAATTCATACGGGCTGAATTTCCGGCCCAAATATTGACATTCTTGAATAAATAACATTTTTTATTAAAGTATTTTTAAGAAATAAGACAAACATTAAAACTTTTTAAAAACGTGCATCAAATATTATAATGTGCCCCAACGGAAATGGATGCCAATTGCAGCAGGAGTCACAGTCAAGGTACGTAGACTGGCTACTGTATGCAAGTGAATCATATACATGTATTCCGATCCGCGCTCTATTTCATATTCGTTTAGCAATTGGGCTTCTTTCTTCTTAAATAATTTACTATAAATTAAACCAAAATTCTAATTGCGTATATATACAATAAAACATAATTCAAAATACTTTTTTTATATTGATGCAATATTTAACATAAATACCATCATTGTCAAACACAGCGTAAAAATGATCCCCGTGATAACAAATATTAAAAAAACAACAACATTTTAATAATATAAGTATAGTTACATATACATGTATAGTCCAAATGGTTCGGGTAACACACTTTAACATTAGCAACAACCCTCTCAAAAAGCAAAATCACATTTTAATTTACACATTTTTCTTTTATATGTCATCACCAATAGTTCATTAACGTAAGTAAATTATGATTAACGGTTTTAACATATTCTTATCCTAATTCTATTTGAGAGACAAACGTGAATATCTAAACTATTGCAAATACCACATACACGTTCTTATGAGATACTAGTATATTAAAGGAAGAAGACAGTGAACATCCAAAAGTATTTTATTAACATGTTACACTGCTGAAATTACATTCCCTTGTTAGAGGACGATTTTCTCACTTTCTCTATGTTAAATCACAATAATATACAGTAAGCATTCATGACCGATGCAAATTAAGGTACTACGCTATAACGGCCTCAACATGGTTCTGGGGCAGGTTTATATACAATGTTCTACATTCATAACCAATGCAAAAGCAAATTGTACATCAAAGCTGATTTTTTCTAGTCTAGATATTAGTTAGATTGTTATGAGGCGCCAAAGGTGACTTTACTTTTTTGTGATGAAATATATTAAAACAGAAACTGGGCTCAGCTGGATGTTGGCGGTGCTTAAGAGTATACAGGAGCAGTCGCATAAAACACATGTTGGCAATGTAACATTTAACGCGCAAGTTAAAACGGACCAATGATTGTGTGTATACTAAAAGGAAATTTTAATATTTCCAATATATTCGTCAAAATATTGAGAACGTTATTACAATGTTTACGACATTAACAGCCACGTACATAGCCTTAATGGTCTTTCTGATACGAGTAAACATATTTAACGAAATTGCTTTGATATTTTTTGAAAAAAAAATACATAAAATATCAGGTACAGAACTTTCTGGTGACGGGTTAGCTATTTTGTTCAGTATAATTTAGATATAACTTCCTTCAATGTCACCGGTACAGACTCCAGTAAAGTGTATATCCGCCTACCAAGTGAACGTGTCCCATTGATATACCGCTTGACACTCATCATGTAAGTTAATTGTGTTTGCACTTAACGATGCAATAGTATGTAATGTAACAAACCTAGATAGGACAGGAATGATTAACCAAGAAAAAAAAACTGTTTTACTTTGTTTTATCACAACAACTTGTATCACTTTAAAATACAAATTTAACAAATTCATTGAATTTGTAATATTTATGAGACGATAAAATGAAAGCAGATTTGGGATAAAATATTTCCATTATTTCAAAAACATACATGTTTAAAGGAGTTAAGTATATAAATCAAACAATGTCATTGCGTCAATGGTCAAGGGCATGAACGCAGCACTTTAATGCTTTAAACCGAGTGTTTTTTAAGGATGCAATTTCTAAAACTATAACTAGAATCGATACGGAATTCACACAGCTGCGATACTAGATTAGATTGACGAAATCACTGAAACAGCTAGTAGGAAAGTTATGAACAGTGTCACGCGTTACCAAGTACACTAGCTGTGACCTATTTATCAAACAACAAACCGAAAAATATAGCTCGGTAACGTAAATTAACTGTGACAAACTTTTATTAAACACACGGGGACTGAAGATTCATCAGACCAAAACAGGATCCATTTCGGCCGGGGAAACAGCATTCCTAGATGCATAATCGGGGAACCAGCATTCATAGCTATAGCATCGGAAAAAATCAGAAATGGTTCTACCAAGGAAGCGAACTTATGAATGGATAAGCCCTTAGCTTTTGTCACAATCGAGCTAAAATAAATAAGTATAAACTAAATATGTAAAATATATTTCAATTTTATGACATTTTATCAGTATGATAGAATGCATTTCAAACGCAAAAAGTTAGACTAATTATTTCTGCTCCAAAATAGCCTGACACCACTAGTTTTACAGATCTTAAATAATGAAATCGCAGATTGAAATAAGTTCTCCATAGTAGTGTTATACTTCCGTGCGTGAACATAAGATTCGAAGATTGCCATTATCATGATTAAGTATCCTTCCACTTCACAAAGTCTGACATAAGTGCACGTGTACGTGCTCTTACATGTTTACACAATTGCACTTATATGTTTCGATAGTAAGTGTTTGTTTTTATGTAATATGAATCATCATATTTTGTAACAAATAAATGAGATTACTTGCACTATAATATTAAATGCTAATCAAATGCATGGCCTCTTTCACAAGTTTACAAAATAATTCGAAATGTTTTTGTTTTACCGAATATTCCAGGGAAACATGAATTTTATCAAAGATCTTGGGGAAACTCAATTTTACTCTGGGCAAGGAATTATATAGAGAAATTTCGTACGTTTTCATAAGTGAAAATACATGTTGTTCCCTACTGCTCATGACAATGTCATGAATAAGCGTTGGTTGAATATTAGATACACTGACACAATGCGATGTTCAATGCCAAATATTTCAATTGTGAATAATACAAGAAGTTCAATCGTAACGAGTTATTCAAGTTCCTGAGCATGAACATATACTGTTTAAGAGACAGCCATGTGGCAATAATATTACAGACGTTCAGCGGCATGTTTGAGTAATCATATTTTAAACAGCATCAGTGTATGTATTCTCCTTTTTTAAACAGCATCAGCGTATGCATTCTCCCATTTTAAACAGCATCATTTAAACAGCATCAGTGTATGTATTCTCCTATTTTAAACAGCATCAGTGTATGCATTCTCCTATTTTAAACAGCATCATTTAAACAGCATCAGTGTATGTATTCTCCCATTTTAAACAGCATCAGTGTATGTATTCTCCTATTTTAAACAGTATCAGTGTATGAATTCTCATTAATCAATTATTTTTACTATCAGAGATGGTACATATCACATGGTAAAAATGAAATATATATAGAATCAAAGCAGAGAACGATTCAGAAAAAAATATAGATCTACATGACAACATACACTTACAGCATGATATTAATTTTATTTCACTTTTCAGAGTAGATCAAGTTTAGCCCAATGACTTAATAATGTGGACATGTCACTGGTTTAGCCTATTTGTTTTTCATCGAATGCTTCAAGGCAATTTAAGCTACATTATCACAAGGAAGTATATAGAGATACCAGTCCTTAATTATCATTACAACTTTTTACATCTAATATCAAACAAAGTAAATCAATTTTTTTTCAGTCAGTAAATACATGTATGATAAAGTGTCTTTATATGTTTAATTTATATACATATATATTCTAGATTGTAATGTCTTTTGAAAATTATTGTAAAGGGAAATAACTCAGCCGACATATATATTGTCGTGTAGAAAAACAGGGCTGGGACCACTATCTTAAAATACACACGTACTTGGTAAATTTCTCGTCACACTTTCATTTATAACAAGATGTACAGAAACAATGAAACAATTATATAAATACTAATACGAACTTCAGAACTTTAAGCCAAGTGTAGAATAGCGATAGGCATGTAATATCATTCTTTAGTTTTAACAAGTACGATCATGTTCGGATAAACTGTAAGCGGGTACTGCATATCGCTGTTCTAAACTTGGGTTAAAGTTCGTATTAGTATCCAGAAGCAGGTGTACGAAGTTGGTATA
The DNA here is from genome assembly GCA_029582155.1 of Panopea generosa. NCBI lineage: Eukaryota > Metazoa > Mollusca > Bivalvia > Adapedonta > Hiatellidae > Panopea > Panopea generosa. Next base: position 10,689,126 of record CM055899.1, read on the forward strand.
GACCTTATGTGAATAAATAGAAACACAAAGTAGAAAAAGCTACAGTCAAACTCGACTTTTCACCATCGTAGTTTGGACTTTCCACCATCGTAGTTTCGTTGTTTCGGCTTTTCACCATCGCTGTTTCGACTTTTCACCATCGTAGTTTCGCGTTTTCACCATCGTAGTTTCGACGTTTTACCATCGTAGTTTCGCGTTTTCACCGTCGTAGTTTCGACTTTTCACCATCGTAGTTTTGCTTTCCTGTTGCTCATGCGCAGTCGAAATTAAAGCATGGACGAATATAATAATTTATTTATTGATTATTCGTTGATCGATTGATTATCGACTGAATTACTGATGTGCTTGTTTGCACATTAATTCATTTGCTCACTTACTTTGTTACTGACTGACTGAATGACTTACTTTCGTATTGCCGGTCTGTACCTAAATATAGCCACCAGTACAAGTAGCTTTATAAGATATAATTCTCACTCATTTAGATTATATTAAATTAAGAGTAATTAAGCATGTAAATTCGGTAATTAACTTGTTATCAATATAACAAGATATTCCTGCCTTCCGCCCTCTCTCACTCCTTCCCTCCATGCATCCCTCCCGCCATCCATCCTTTCAGTCTGTCTGTCTGTCTGTCTGTCTGTCTGTCTGTCTGTCTCTCTCTCTCTCTCTCTCTCTCTCTCTCTCTCTCGAACACACGCACGCACGTAGCACGAACGAATGAACGCACGTACACACACATACACCTTCTGGAGCTTTTGCTTTCCTGTAACACGGTGTCTGTCCTTTTGTTTACAGTTTTATCCTGAAAGGAAAAAAAACGACAGGATGGTATGAGATGAACACCGGTGCGCTTGCACATTCTATACAAATACTGGGTCATCTCCGATACCTACATGTACCTGTCGTATACTAAGGTATCCATTGTGTAATTAATGGTTTATTAAAAGAAAAACAGTAATTAATATATATAAAATACCCAAACCAAATTCATTTATTTACATAAAGGTGTAATTATATAACGTTATTGATAAAATATATCAACTAAACACTTTGCTTATATGAAATACTTACCTTATGTTTAACCCCATGTTCAAAGTCAGAAACTACGATGGTGAAAAGTCGAAATTATGATGGTGAAAAGTCGAAACAACGATGGTGAAAACGCGAAACTACGATGGTGAAAAGTCGAAACTATGATGGTGAAAACGCAAAACAACGATGGTGAAAAGTCAAAACTGCGATGTTGAATAAACGAAAAAACGATGGTGAAAATGCGAAACTACGATGATGAAAATGCGAAACAACGATGGTGAAAAGTCGGAACTACGATGGTGAAAACGCGAAACTACGATGATGAAAAGTCGAAACAATGAAACTACGATGTGGTAAAGTTGTTCCGTTGTTTCGACTTCAACATCGTAGTTTCGACTTTTCACCATCATAGTTGTGACTTTTCACCATGTTGCTTCGATGTTTCTACTTTTCACCATCATAGTTTCGTTGTTTTGTTGTTCCGACTTTACTTAATTTAATAAATATGCCGCGATGGCCCTGATGGGACACCATACCGCATGCAGCTAAACTATGTGAAATAATTCATAAATTGATCATATTTTGTAAAAGAGAACGTATGGTAAATGTATTCATGTAGACCGCGACGAATATAAAAATCTTAAAATGTATTTATATGAATATATTTTTTATGCTAATTATTGTTACAGCGTGGTATGTCTGAACCATTGAGACGTCCGGTTTTTTTTATATCGTCGAAAAAATTAATAAACTTTCAAGATTTGGTTAAATAAGATGATATACTAGACATGGCGTTAATGTAATAAAAATTCTATAATAAAAAAAGACAACCAACTGATCCCGTGAGATTATGTTTAATAAATGGTAACCACGTGGTATGTCCTAAAGTATAATCGCATTAAATACAGAGCATAACGAAGCAAACTGGAAAGTTGAATATGTAATAAACATTGTATTAAAATCATTATTAGTATTACTCTTATATTTATCAACGTAACGGTTTAGCTGTAGAAATACTTCATCAGTATTTTAAATATCGGTTGTATCCTTTTTAAAACATCGCAGAGATGTTTGGTAGCGGGAGAAGGGGTTAGTGTAACATATTTTAGCAACACTAAATTTTTCCATTTACTTCATTTTAACGTAAAATTATTCAGCTTTAATTGACATATTTTTTTTTTTTAAAAAATAAACAGTTTTATTTACCACTAAACAGATTAGTTTAAAATTATTCAGTATTTTACTTCGATTGTGAAACAAGTTATTTCAACTTAGACAAATCACTTTGGAAATGTTCCTGTGTAGAATCCGTATCTGTCGTGTCTTGCTCAAAGGCACAACAACACATGGCCGCGACGGGGGATCAAACTCACGACCCTCCGATCCTTGGTCCCATGTTCTGGCACTGAACCACGCACGAAACAGATTGCTATCATGATATATCTACTTAATTTATGTTTATACAATAAAATGAAATATGCAATCGAGCAGCGTTGTTATCTAGAAATGCCACTGTAGATCTATATAGACAACAAAAATAATATGTTTCCATCTTAATTCGTACTTTTATAACGGTCACTTTCATTTTGGCGATCATTGTGTTTCAATAATAATTAAAATTTAGTAGTGTCTAACCTATAATAAAACGGAAACTAACGAGAGCAAAGCGGAAATACTCGTTAATTTCCGTAAGGGAATTTCTGGATTTATTTTTAGATTTTAATCGATACTAGCCAATCACAATGACAGGTGATCCCCCACGAGAACTCTATCCGCCATTAACACAAACAAAACCCCGGAAGAGAAAAGCTCATATGGATTTATTTGTTCTAAACATACAAACCATTGACTGAATCACGAAAATCGGAAATAATACTTACAAGAAAGTGTTATACTATGGAAACTATTATTAGGTTGAAAACTGTTTGGAAAAAGGAGTTTAATTGTGACATTCCCACAGAATTCGTTGCTCGCTTGGAATGTCAAACTTCTAGTGCACAATCCAATTCCTCAGGCCATGTGATTCACGCATTGACAGCTGCACGTGAACAAACTGGATTACTGATTGATGATTTAAAGTCAAAACTTTTACAAGAGCAACTGTTTTTTAATTTTTTAAATTCCGAAATTGACACTTCACATCCGGAAAACATGCAATCTGGAATAATCGGTGTCGAGGATTTGTATGCCAAGGTAAACAAACCAATAAAAAGTAAACAGACTGAGTCAGAAAATTTGAACATGGTGCAAACCAATCAAAATTTGTCATTGACTCGTCGCAATGTTTCTGCATATGAAGAAATTAAAGTCGAAATTATTGAGAAAGAAGAAAGCAAACCTGTTGAAAAAAAATCGAATATTTCTCCAAAGAGAATGATGCGTGGTTCTGTAAAAGACAAAATTAAAATGTTTGACGTACGAAGTGAATCTTCTTCGAGTGATGAAAGTGGTGGTGATGATGGTGATTATGAAACTCTTGTAATTAAACCGAGTGTGTCACCACGCCCCTCCCGGGCCTCAGGGCGTAGACAACCAAGAATTAATGATTATGAAGAAGTTTGTCTTCCATTGACCGGGCAGACTTCATCCCCTGTAAACACTAACAGCAAACCAATTGCTCCTAGTGATACAAATATTCATATGCCTATAAATAAACCAACTGCTTTAAAATCGGATTCTCCCACACAGCATGCAGTTAAGGAAGCGGATCAAACTTCCTGTGTAAAGCAAACGAATGAGCATGAGGTAAAATCAAAACAATTTAAAACACCACCTCCAGTGCCATTGAGGAGAAGTAAAGGAAAGGAAACACAGAAAGAAACGGAAACTACCAGTTTTGATGTTCTTAAAAAGACAGAAAATTTAACATTGAAACAGAGTGACCATGAACCACAGATTTCAACAGCATCACTGAAAAAGAGGAAAGATTCAACTAAAGAAAATGTTAAATTACGTGAAGTAGTTGATGTTACTGATGTTAACAGAAAGATTAATGAGAGTATTGGTGACATTGAAGGTGATTACTGCTCCATTGCAGACGCCGCGAATTTAAATAGCAAACATGTCACGCTTGTTCAGGTGAAAAGTAATGAAGATAGCAGTAGTGTAAATAAACATAATGATATAATTTCAAGTGGGGATTGCGATAGAAATGGAAATCTTAAAAATGTTACTGTGTTAAGTGTGAAACGGTCTGACAGGGAACTTTCAAGATCAGAAGAAAACTTGCATAAAATTGGGAAAAAACGTGCTCCTCTGCCGCCACCACTTTCTAGGTCAACTGAACATATAAATCATAGGCCTCACGACTATGAAGATATTGAGGTATCCAGTTTTATGCCGATAGGAGGTGGTCCGGAAAAGAACACAGAAATGAAGAAGTTATTCAACCGCAAAAGTGGAGGAACTCTGAATTCACACGATGCTGGGGACGAGTCTCCAGTGGTTGGTAAAAAGTTTACCTCTTTGTCAAGCAACAGCAGCTCTGATGAGGACCTTACAAAAACAGTGCCAATAAATGTAACAGATATTGTAAAAGAAAATGATCATGATGATTCAAATGTAGTTGATAAAAGCCCCAAAATCAGTAGAAGAGTGAAAGAAAAGAGACAACATGTGCCAGATTATGAAAAATGGAACTTTCAGACGCTTCTGACCAAGCAGGGAATTAGTGTAGCAGACCACGAACATTTTACTGACATGGGTAGTGATGATGATATCAACATCTATGATAATGTTCCCGACAACCCGGAGACAGTGTCAGGGCAGAGTGATGACTCTGGTGTGTGTGAGACCTTGACGCCGGACGAAAAGTCACAGTCGGCTTTAGATCAAGTTGATGGAGACATTGTAAATGTTCAGGAGAAGAGTGCAGTGGGGTCTAGAATCTCAACAGCATGTAAGTGAAGCTCTCTATATTACACTTTTACATGTACATGTATATATTCATATATAATATATATAATAGGGAGACTCATACATCTAACATAAAACCTTACTGAGCACCAGATGCATAAATGATATAAATAGTAAATGCAGTAGAGAGAATTACCATTTTACAGTGCTGGAACTTATTCTGAGCTAGTTTTTGGCTTAGGACGGAAGAAAACAACAACACAAAAATCAAACAATTTTCAATTTACTAAATATACAATATATTTAGTGAAATGACTGACTGACGATTCTGCAGACAGACTGAGAAATCTTAGTTTGCAGTATCATATATATATTATATATAATATATGCATATTTATGTAAAACAGGCATCTGAATTTCTGACATTTTTAATAATTCCTGGGGATTTGTTTGAAATTTATTATTAGGAGGTTATTAATTGTTCTAAAGGTATTCTATGTTGGCTCAGATCAGTTGTTCACAAGACATCTCAACTTGAGACAATGTCACACATGTATACACTAACTTAAATTTATTTTTCTGTTACCTTTAATAGTATTATTTGTAAACTGTCCCAGTATCGCTGTCGACTGTCAATTCTGAATGTCAATGTTATTCAAATGTTTTCTAATCAAGTAGCCGGACTATGTCTAGCTAAGTAAGGTGGTAGAGTGTCAGACTATTAATCCAGGTCCTCAGTGTGATTCTTGCCCAGACACAGTTTCTATCATGATTGAAAAACACAAAACAATCTTGACCAAAAAAATCCAAACATAATACATAAATTTATTATATGTTGTCTGCAGAATATATGGTTTTACCTGTATGAGTCTTAATGTATGCAAACTTCATTTTAAGCCGTCATAACTTCCCTGCTAAATGTGTATACATTAAGTGTATAAATTTCTTGCTCGCATTAATTAGCGAATGTTTACAACTTACTGTATGCTCTGGCTCCAACTACTTCTTGTTTGGGAGAATTGTGCATTATTGTGCATGGGCTATTGGTTTTATAATTCATTCTCTGCAGATGGGAGAATTATTTATAATTCACTCACTTAATACATGAGAGAATTGTTAATGAGAGAATGGTTTATAATTGTCAAGTTTGCTGTACATGTATGGGAGAATGGTTTATAATTGTCAAGTTTGCTGTACATGGGAGAATGGTTTATAATTGTCAAGTTTGCTGTACATGGGAGAATGGTTTATAATTGTCAAGTTTGCTGTACATGGGAGAATGGTTTATAATTGTCAAGTTTGCTGTACATTGGAGAATGGTTTATAATTGTCAAGTTTGCTGTACATGGGAGAATGGTTTATAATTTACAGTTGCAGTAAATGAGAGAATTGTTAATGGGAGAATGGTTTATGATTTACAAGTAAACTGTACATCACCAGGGGCAATGGTTTATATTTCACTCACAGTAATGAGAGAATGGATTATAATTCACTGTAATGAGAGAATGGTTTATAATTCACTTGCTGTAATGAGAGAATGGTTTATAATCCACTCACAGTAATGAGGGAATGATTTAAAGATCACTTGTTTCAGTCCATGGGATAATGATTTATAATTCACTCACTTCATACACGAGGGAATAGATTTTAATTGACACGTTTGCTGTTCATTGGAAAATGGTTTATAATTCACTCTGTCTCACTTCATACATGAGAGAGTTGTACATGAGAGAATGATTTATATGGGAGAATGGTTCATAATTCACTCTGTCTCACTTCATACATGAGAGAAATGTACATGAGAGCATGATTTATACTTGACAAGTTTGCTGTACATGGGAGAATGGTTTATAATTCACTCTGTCTCCTTCACACATGATAGAATTGTCAATGAGAGAATGATTTATACTTGACAAGTTTGCTGTACATGTGAGAATGATTTATAATTTACAAGTTTGCTGTACATGAGGAAATGGTTTAAAGATCACTTGCTGGACATGGGGGAATTGTTTATAGATCACTTGCAGTACACGAGGGAATGGTTTAAAGATCACTTGCAGTACATGAGGGAATGATTTAAAGGTCACTTGCAGTACATGAAGGAATGGTTTAAAGATCACTTGCAGTACATGAGGGAATGGTTTATAGATCACTTGCAGTACATGAAGGAATGGTTTATAGATCACTTGCTGTACAAGAGGGAATGGTTTATAGATCACTTGCAGTACATGAGGGAATGGTTTATAGATCACTTGCTGTACAAGAGGGAATGGTTTATAGATCACTTGCAGTACATGAGGGAATGGTTTATAGATCACTTGCTGTACAAGAGGGAATGGTTTAAAGATCACTTGCAGTACATGAGGGAATGGTTAATAGATCACTTGCTGTACATGAGGGAATTGTTTATAGATCACTTGTAGTACATGAGGGAATGATTTAAAGATCACTTGCTGTACATGAGGAAATTGTTTATAGATCACTTGCTGTACATGAGGGAATGGTTTATAGATCACTTGCAATACATGAGGGAATGGTTTATAGATCACTTGCTGTACATGAGGAAATTGTTTATAGATCACTTGCTGTACATGAGGGAATGGTTTATAGACCACTTGCAGTACATGAGGGAATGGTTTAAAGATCACTTGCAGTACATGAGGAAATTGTTTATAGATCACTTGCTGTACATTAAGGAATGGTTTATAGATCACTTGCTGTACATGAGGGAATTGTTTATAGATCACTTGCAGTACATGAGGGAATGATTTAAAGATCACTTGCTGTACATGAGGAAATTGTTTATAGATCACTTGCTGTACATGAGGGAATTGTTTATAGATCACTTGCAGTACATGAGGGAATGGTTTATAGATCACTTGCTGTACATGAGGAAATTGTTTATAGATCACTTGCTGTACATGAGGGAATGGTTTATAGATCACTTGCAGTACATGAGGGAATGGTTTAAAGATCACTTGCAGTACATGAGGAAATTGTTTATAGATCACTTGCTGTACATTAGGGAATGGTTTATAGATCACTTGCAGTACATGAGGAAATTGTTTATAGATCACTTGCTGTACATGAGGGAATGGTTTATAGATCACTTGCTGTACATGAGGGAATGGTTTATAGATCACTTGCTGTGCATGAGGGAATGGTTTGCATGGAATAATTACATACATGTATAAGTAAATTTTGCTCCAGATTGTGGTTGAGAAATGTAATGTAGATCTATTTCAGAAAGGTGTGAGGGGTCACCAACTGTCAGAATGATAAATCACTTCATTATCATGGTAACACAAGTATGTTCCCTCTCTCTCTCCCCAAATCCCCTTGCCAAAATACAAAATTAAAGCTAGCCCTGTAACTCCATATCTTATCTGTTCCTAACTTAACTGCTGGAAGCGTTAATTCTTTGGTTAGCTTACTCGAGATGTACATTTTTTAAACTGTTATATTACAGAGGTTCCGACTTCGGCCCACCTACCCGAAAATATATCTACTCTGTCGCTGATTGTTGAGTTCTGAGTATCCCCCAAGTGTACTTGAGTGATAAAATAGATAACTATAATCCAATGGCAGGATTTCATTTTGTGTTTATTTTATCTGGTGACAGGAATGTGGGTACATGGTTAAATAAATAAAATTATAGGATACAGAATTTCATTGGTTTAGACTGTTTATTCAAATCTATAGTTGAAGTAGTTTTACTCTGTACAATTCAAAAGCGTTATGTTTTAAGCACTCAGCCATTCACATTCGTCTTCTGTATTAGGTCGTCTATAAATTATAAAAAAAAATTGTTTGCCATGCTCCTACCAACTCACTCAAAATTACTGCTACCCAAACTTTTTTTATAGACTTTCAAAGCGTTTAATTTTGTTTTCATGATTTATGTCCATTTGTCTTTAAAATGACTATGCAAAATCAAAATTTGGCAACAAAAATTTTTTAGCTACCTACCTACCAACATGAAAAATACTGAGTCGGAGTACAGCAAACAAATATTTTTTTAAGGATGGCCTTATGCCAGGAAGTCTTCTCCATTATTGTAACAAACAATGCACTCACAAACCTTGCAGGACTTTCGGTATTTGAGAACAAACAAACATTGGGTTATATCCAATTTTGTCTGATCAGTTAAACAAGGTTGGGGTGTATTCAGTTCTATATATTTATTCATTTTGTTACCAGGTTATTCTGGGATTAAATATCTTTAAAAAAATGTATGTGTTAATGATACAGGCAAGTATGTCTGTGGTTGTCCACTGTGCGTCTTGTCTCGCATGAGGAAGATTGTGGGTTCAATTCCCTGTCGGGTCATACCAAACATTTTAAAAATGATGCAGGAAGCTTTCTCACTTAGGGCTCGGCATAAAGAGAGAATATATAATTCTAGACCTTTCTAGTCGACCGTGTGTTATAATAATGTGATCAACTGGTGGTGGTATCATTTACTATATATCTGCGGGCCCATGAGCCACACTTTGAATACTGTCTCAAGTAGGCATCTTTGTGATGTGACTGAAGAATTGTTGAAAGCGACAGCTTAAAACCCCATATAACAACAACAACAACAACTGTTACAGTGGTTGTCTTATTTGATAGATGGGTCTTTTATGAGTCTCTTGCCTAAATATATTGGGAAGTAAAGTCTTTCTTGCAGAGGTATGTTTACGTTAGAGTACTGATTGCTTGCGAAATCCAGATAAATCGAGTATACAGCATGCTCAAACCTCCTTTAAATAGGTCTGCTGATTATGAAATACTTTTGAAAAAGATGAAATTCTGCTTACAAACAGAAACATATCAATATATACTAGTATCTTGCAATTATATTTACCTGGCACTCATGAATATGACATGTATATCCCTAAATTAATTTTCAGTGTCCGAACGTAAATAATGATATTTCTGTTGATAAACGGATACCTGAAGTACAGTATTAAATTGAATATCATGTTGCACTAATGAATAGCTGCACGGAGAAAGCCCGAACATTTCGGCGAAGATTAATGAGCGCCAGGTAAAACGTTACGGACAATATACCCATAATTAAATCACTGGATATAGCAAACAATACATCACAAGCAGGAGACAGAAAGCGGAGATATTTTACACATGTAGCCTCTGTAGTAATTATATGAACAGTTAAAATATAGGTTAACTATTTAAGCTTTTAAATATTACCAACAGAGAACATCTGGTTATAAGCTAAGCTTGTGTTTACTAGTTATAATTACTCTGCATGTTTACATCCTTTTAACATTTGCAAGCACTTCATCATATCAATGTGCATCTTTATAATTGAGAAAGAACTCTGCGTTTCGTTTTCTTTTGTTTCAAGTCGGATGTTATTTGAATCTGGCTTACAAGTGACTGTTTTCAGGATGAAACCAGTGGGACCCTCCCAGGGTTTTTCGAGATCTGGGGAACATGGCCAATTATATTTTAATATCTGAGGAACATTGGCCATTACTTTCAGGGATCCAGGGATCAAAGTCCTAATTTTAGAGATCTGAGGGGAACTATACTTGGGAACAATGGCCATTACTTAAAGAGATCCAGGGAACAGGCAATAGATATTTGATACTTAAACTACGCAATAGATATTTAATACTGACACAATTTTCACAAAGGCTATCGACTTTTAAATCGCACAGTCTTTACAAAGGGTTTTGACCTTCGTATTTTATACCATGAGCTGAATAATTGTACATTTAAGAAAAATATTTGATCCATTATAAATAATATCAATCCATATATGTGTATTCAGTTAGAATATACATGTTTGTAATTAATAATTAATTGTCTATAATCTTAAGTGCACATTATTAAAAAGCAGAGTTTATTACAGAACGAAATTTATTTTTTATGCTTTTTGATGAATTATTATATAAAATACAAATTCTTCAGTGCACTATTTCTAACTGTTATGTTTTACGTGATAAACTGGTAACCATGGAGATATAAGTATTATAACCATGGGGTCCTCAGCGGCAGAGTCACCTGGTGTAAGCACTGTTCATCTTCGTATGACCCGATAAACCTCTTATTGCCTGAGGTGGCTGATTCGAGCCCGGCTGGGTCCAAAAACATTTTATGTGAGAAAGTTTGTTATTTATTTGCGAAAGGACGGTGGTTCTACTCAGATTTATTCAAATGTCTTCCTCCATTCATATCAAATTGGATATATGCCGTATATAACCTGAAATGTGTTAAACTCCATTAAAAAAAGGTATGACACAAGAACATATTCATCTACCTGTAGCGGTACACAAGCAGATCCAGAAACATTTTCGTAAGTGGGGTGCACATTGGGCGAAAAGAAGGCCACAAAATCCTAAAGTTGAAATTAAGGTTTGAATATGTGAAAAAAAAAACACATTCAATTCCTTACCCTCTCCTTGAATCAGCCCTTGTGCTTTACTTGGTTTAGCCTTGAGCAGTAAATCTAATTTTGGTCTGTAAAATATTTCTGTATATACTGTCACACTTCAGTAGTAATTAACAGTAGCTTACTGACAGTCACTGAAGAATGTATATAAGGTACAATGGTAGATATAACATGTGTGACAATTTAAAGCCAACAACTGTATATTCGTTCTATTGTATGTAAAATCGAAACATCCCACCTGCCCCTGGAACAATAAACACGCACATTTAAGCCTGCATGTGCATATGGCAGGGGTAGAGAGAGGGTTCGACCGGCTAGCCTGGCTTCTGTTTCACCAACATTTAACTTAAATACTTAAAAACTTAACTAAGTTTTGACTGGTTATTTATCTATTATATAATCAATATCAATGACACAATATGCAGTTTTACTGGAACCAGTCTAAAATCATGATCACATGGCTGCTTTTCTTAGATTTAAGTTTTTAAGTATTTAAGTATATGTTGGTGAAACAGGAGCCAGGTTAGATAAATTGTGGATGGACACCACTGCTTTTTAGCTTGCTGGGACAAAGTCCAAGGAGAGCTATTGTCATGACCCCGGCGTCGTTGGCAGCGTTGTCTGCAGTCAACCAGGTTAAACTTTTGCGTTTAAGTTTAAGATATTTATGCAACCACTCATTGGATGTGAATGAAACTTTGCATGTGTGTTCACAATCATCAATAGAAACAGACAAGAACCATAACTCTGGATTGAATTTGGGCACAGTTATGGCCCTTTTTGGCGAGCTTTGTTGGTCTTCTGACAACTCTTGTTTATTTATATCTTGGATATTGTAAATAAACTAGCTCAGTCTCTGGCGATACAAAATTAAAAATTGTTGTAACATATATATATATATATATATATATATATATATATATATATATATATATATATAGATAGATTGATTGATTGAATATTTAGCATCCTTTTTATGACATTGAGGGCTAACAGACGATCAGTTAACCTAACCACTGTTCCTGGGACCCTGAAAGGTTAAACAGTACTCAAGCACACCCCATCTCTGCAAATAACTGATAACTTTCCCACTTACATCAGCGGTGAGAGACGAATGATAATGAGACACAATGTCGTACATGTATATCAGTCATCACGGAGACTGTTTCTGAGCGGGGATTTGAGCTTACGACCCTCGGATTGATAGTCAGATGCGTAACCGACTGAGCTAATGGGGCCCGGCGTCATTATATATATATAGAAGACATAGAAATGTTCGTCATGGCATATCACTTTCGTCTCACCGCTGAGGTTGTGAGTTTGATCTCTGGGCTACTTTTGTTTTTCAACAAACTTCATGTTACTGCCTCATAGGGATAAGAATATTTCACCATTAAGTATACCCGGTATGCATATCACAACATAAATATTGCATAAATCTGCCCTGTGAACCTTGACAAGTGGAATATGTGGAAAATTGTATGCATCGTAAACATTATATTTCTAACTTTTCATGGGCCATTGAATAGAAAATGTAAGGTTATTTATGAAAAGCATATTGAACCCTTTACTCCATAGATACGTGTTTTCCCGCACCAATCACAGAAGGCCTTTGAAAACAGTGCAGGAAGAGTTCAGATTGCTCATAACGAGCAATCTGAACACTTCCTGCACTGTTTTCCACTCTGTCAGTTAGTATAAACATAACTCACCCAATAATTCAAAAGCCTTCTATATTAGGTGTCCAAAAGCGTCTTTATTAGAGGTGCACAAAGGTGTCTATATGAAGTAAAGGGTTAACTGATATTACTAAATTTCTGTGATGCCTATATATAATGCAACAGCTGTTTGCCCAGCAGTGTCCTTCAGGCTGGGGCACAGTGGATGACAGTGGTGCTAGTGTAGGAGTCTTCCCTCATCAGCGTCACATCATGCTAGGAAGTGTTTCAGTAAATGCCAGAAATTATGTTTAAAGTCTCTTATGATAGGGAGAATTGGATTAGTATTGAATAACATGGTCACCGGGGGCAAAAGGTTTTAGCTACCATGGGCTTTACTAGTAAAGTGTCTCTACAAGGCTGAGTGAAGGCTTTTTACCTGGGCTTTGCAGAAAAAAAAATCAAAGCCCACGCAGCAATGTGCCAGTCAGGGAGTGCAGGGGTTACAACTAACTGATGCATTAAGACTGATAAGTACCCTCAATATGCACTCCCTTGCTTTCACACCGTAGTGTGGTCAAGTGATAGAGAGCACCTAGCTTGTGTAAAGTCATGGGTTTGATCCCCGGCTGGATCATACCGAAGATATTTAGAGGATAGTTCTAAGTCTGGTCGACCCAGTATCAGTATAATGTGACTGTGTGGGGTATCATACCTTGTGTCTGTGGCATGATACTACAGTGAGGCAGCTGTCAGAATATTGTCTCAAGTATACACAATGGCGATATGACTGAAAACTTGCTGAAAGTGATGCTTTAACACTATACAGAAACAACAACATTTTTTCTATCTCTCGGAGTCTCTTTCCATCTCACTTTCTTTATCTCTCCATGTCTCTTTAATTGTTGTCTTACTATTCTTTCTCACTCCTTCTTTCTCTTGCTTCATCTCACTATCTCTCTCTTTCCTCTCTCACTCTCTTTCTCACTTCTTTCTATACCCTCTTTGAATCCACAGTCTCCTTCCTCACTGAGTTTACTATAAAAAATATATCTTTCTTTCACTTTCTCTCTTTCACTCACTTATCCTAATTATTACCGTAACTTGATTTAGTAGATCAGGCTGACCTTAAAACAACAAGGATTGAACAACAGATGACGTTTATGTTATCACCTGTTACAGTCGACCAATCGTGCGAGGTATAGCATACAAGGTGTGAGGAGTGACAGCAGACACCACCTTGTACACAAAATATTTACCTGTTAGTTGATGTTTGTAAATGATAAAATAAAATGTTTACTGTTTATCACATTTATAAGTTATTCAAATATGTTAGGCTTTGATAGGTTATTTGTAAAATGATCAAACAGTCCTGATATACCTACACTTTAGAGTATATATAATTTATGGTATGCATAATAAATTTGTTGTTATTGGGTCATATTCCCAATGGCAAATAGTATCTTTTTTTCCCAATTGAGTGGTAAAAATTCTCAATTGAAAGCTTCAGTAACTGTAAATTGAAACTTCCATAATTCCTTGATAAAATAAACAAAGTTTTCCCCATTCTGAATTGAATAAGACATTGATTCTTTAATTAAATGGCCAGAGAAGCAAGTAGTTCACATTTTTATTAAGTTGAACAAATAAATTTAATGCAAAAGTTTTCCCGATGTAAATGAAAACGCCACTAAAATTCCCAATTCCAAGGGTATCATGGGTCACCTTCCTAAAATGGTGAGAAAAAAACACTGTTATAACACCCTTATATGTTTTATACAAGAACTGTGACATACAGTATTACCGGGTATGCATTTTTTTTGTTTACTGGTATTTATTTTTCAATGATTTAATTTTCATTAGATGTTTAGATCATGTTCTAACTATTAATAATCAGGTATTACAGTATTACATGTACTTCTATTCCAGTGTATGTTTTTTATTATCCTTTAAATTTAAGAAAAAATTATCTTTTTTTTTTCATTTTGGGATTATTCTTTTACTCAATTGGAAAAAAAACACATGATTTTTTAATTGGGAAGTCGCTGAATATGGGTCTCTGTTAAATTAGGTAAAAAAGCCCTGACCTTGATTGTGAAACAGTTCTTGCAACTCATAAAGGGGTGGTCTATGGCTGAGCCAAGTTCAAAATCATTTTTCTCTCACTGCTGAGGTCGGGATAATAACTCGTGGATAAATTGGTAATATAGCCTGATCTTAATAAAACTTTGTGAGAATGATTTCGGAAGGACGAGGTCTGACTCTAAGATTTATGTTCATTAGTATAATACTGTTTGTTCAAACATTTTATGAGGAAAACCATCCTAAAACATGATGGGAGTGATCTAAACTCCATTCACCAAAACATGCTAGCCTGATTAACCCTTTACTCCATAGATACCCGTCTCCTGCACCAATCACAGAAGGCCTTTGAAAACAGTGCAGGAAGAGTTCAGATTGCTCGTAATGAGCAATCTGAACACTTCCTGCACTGTTTTACACTCTGTCAGTTAATATAAACATAATTCACCCAATAATGCAAAAGCCATCTATATTAGAGGTGTCCAAAGATGACTATATGAAGAAAAGGATTAAATAAGGCGTGAATGGACAGCTTTTTTATTATTTGGATATCTGATCTGCTGTTCATTATTAAATGATGGCTCGGGAATCTTCCGAGCTTGATGCTCAGCATTTTGAAGATAATTCTAGGTCTGGCTGGCCCCCAGCTTTCAGTATAACAAGACTGGGTGGAATATCATACCATGTGTCTGCACAATTTGGATGAAACAGTTTGATATGACATTAGTAACCCGGTCAGGCCACTTCTTGATGGTTATAATTTATTGATTGTGTATACATACGTCCTGGTTTATTGTCTGCTCTTCTGACACTCTGTCGTTTCACCTGGTCTGGTGTACTGACATTAGCGATGGTCTGCATGGCAATGTTTTACACTGGTTTACTGAGTCTTTCTTTTCCCATTTGCTCAGTATTCGGTGTTTGTCTCTTCGGGGTCATTGCATGTGTATGACGTCTGCCAAGGGTAGTTTTAGTTGTAGTGTCAACCAGTTTTGTGACAATGCCACATAGAACTGGTACAAGTGGTTTTCCAGTTTACTATTTTTGCGGCATTGTATGGATTAGCAGTAATTTCCTCATTTGACAATGTAACTGTTACCATGACAGCAGTATATAAAGTTTGCATTTGTTTCTCCATTACTTACCAAATTCCTGTCTATATTAGACACTGAAATTTTGGCCAATCTGATATCCTGTAATCCATGAGGATGATAAGATTGTGATTAAGAGACAAGCTTTCTCCTGATTAGATTGTGAGTAGTCTTGACCATCTACGAATCTTGCTTTTCTGAAAGACAAACATCTTGACACAGTTGTGCATATGAAACATTTGAATCTGGAACTATGCTTTGATTGGCGGAAACAAACTCAACTCTGCAATGATTATGTTTTAACCTTTTACTCCATAGATATGCGTTTTCCCACACCAATCACAGAAGGCCTTTGAAAACAGTGCAGGAAGAGTTCAGATTGCTCATAACGAGCAATCTGAACACTTCCTGCACTGTTTTCCACTCTGTCAAATAATATAAACATATTTCACCCAATAATTCAAAAGCCTTCTGTATTAGAGGTGTCCAAAGGCGTCTATATTAGAGGTGTCCAAAGGCGTCTATATTAGAGGTGTCCAAAGGCGTCTATATGAAGTAAAGGGTTAATAATATTTAAAAATATGTTTGATATGCCCGAAAAAAAAATCATTGCAGGATACCGTTGTACAAGAGGTAAGTCAAATAGAAAATATCTAGTAATAAATATGAATTCATATCAATAAACAATATTATTTTAAAGTTATAAGTAACTACTGGAAATCACCAAGGTAGTCTGATTGTTTACATTAACCAATCATAAACTTTATCAGGATACTGTTACTTTATTGATTCATGGTCGAACCATTCAACACATTTGGTTGAATTATCTTCCTTGAAAGCAAACTTGGCAGATAAATTAAAGATTCAAGACTGGATTCAGTAGATTGTGAGTTACTGTACATGTATGCAGGCTGACTTGGGTTTACATAACGGGTATAAATATAATTAAGACATCCAGTTTTTGAACTGAGTTTGGCCATGAACCCATGTTATGGTGACCTCATTTGTCAGAGGTCAGTGATAAGGACACTCAGCCAATGGTATGCTATGACCAAACAATGTTAAATTTAATGCTGTTGTGTAGTGTTTAAGCATCACTATAAACAATTTTGACAATCATATCGCAGTGGTGTCACAGTAACGTGAGACAGTATTGTAAGCACTGCCACACTGCAGTATCATACTGCAGACACAATTGGTATGATATCCAACCAACCACATCAAGTCTTTGGAATGAACAGCTCAGGGATCGAAACCCATGACCTTCCACTTGAAAGTTGGATGTATCTACCACTACGCCACAGCTTAAGTCAATCACAAACATAAACAAAACAATTCAACTACATGTAGAAGAATTTATAACTACTATTGTATAACTGGTCGATGTCATTGTGTACAAATGCAGTATAACCGGTAGTTACAATGTCAGGATGTACAAGATGTGTGCATCATGTTGGACACTTGAATTTTTGACATCTCATTAAGTCTCTAATTATATCTTAAGATCTTATTACTTTACATACATTCAATTTTGTGTGACTCAGCTTACAATGTTAAGTGTGTGGTATATGGGATTTTGATCTTTAATATAGCTAAATTCAATAATGGGTTGACTGTTATCCATTGGAACAGGAATTTTCTATCGGAACCCGGTCAAACACATTTAAAATTCTTATAGTGTATGTTGACCTGTGCCCATTTTAATTACATTTTTGTGAGATTTACTTTTATTCGCAGCAAACATTAAAACTGACCATGCTCCATGGTCAACCATAAGGCCAGTTATAAATCAGTTGTTAGATGATCATCCCTTTTTTTGTGGAGCGCGTGTTCAGTGGTAGGGCACCGAACCCATGATAGGAGGGTCGTGGGTTCGATCCTCCGCCACGGCTATGTGTGGTGTCATTGAGCAAGACACTTTTCCGTATATGCTTAGTACTTAATGTTCTACCCAGGAAGACTTTGAGTGTGATCTGCCTAAACTTGTAAGAACTTGTTTCACAATCAAAGTAAAATAAATAAGTTTAAAAACTAAACTTTTTTTCTTTAAATTGGTGTGGGGATTTTGTTTTTTATGGCCTAATATCACAGTTTATAAAGAAAAGAGATCAATAGTCCATAATGATTTGCTTAGAGATAGACTGTTTATAAAAGTAATAATTTGATATCATTGGAACCGTGTCACTTGAGCCATTGGTCAACTGGTCACTGTGAAAAGTTTGACCCTGGACAAACATATCTACTGTCTACTATTGTTATTTATCACATTTCAGACTGTGCACATTTTATTGAACAAGGTTTTTAATGTAGTGCAATTAATGCATTATGCATACTGAAATTTTCCTGTAAATACTTGTGTTTGATTTCTGCATAACATTAATGAATGAATTCAATAGATTTCCATTAATGCAATTGATTATTTATCAATGACTGGCCAACGTTTTAATAACTGCTGCAGTAATTGATTCTTAAACTTGAATATAAATGAATGATAACACTAAATTGATATTTAACACACCTGGGCACAGTCAAGCCTGTATTTAGCAACCAGCCAAGGGAATGAGCAAAATTGACCTTTTAAGACAGGTTGTTACAGGTTGTTGCTTAATACAGGTTAATTTGCTCAGAAAAAATAAAAATGTGAAATAGCAAATGTGGCTGCTTAAGACAAGTGACCAGCTTGATAGAGGTGGTCTCTTATACAGGTTTGACTGTAACTGGTCACAACTTTATATTATAAACATACTTACACAGTTATAAAAGACCGAGTATACAGTATAAAGAGTCGGCGAGTAATTACGTACATTATAATTTAGGCCCGACTGCAGGAGATGTGAAGCTTTCTTAATGATTTCATTGTAATACAGGACAATTATAAAATTGACATTTTAAAGACATCTCCAAACATAAATAACTTGTCTGATTGTTAACTTTATGAGGTACATCAACATTATTTATTAAATGCTCTGCATCAAAGAAGGGGAAGCATATTCGCTTGTTTGCACTTTGTTGATCTGTCATTCAATTTGTCAGTAAAAACAAGATTTCCGGACAACAACTCAAAACTGCTTTGCCTTACAGTGACTATCCTCAAACTTTGTATGGTGGTTTGTCTAGGCGAATAGATGACAAGATGAAAATCTAGGAATTCATTTATTATGACATGAGTGTTACTGTATTATTAATGCATACATACAAATTTGGAGCAGTAAGGTATTAATTAATTTAGATAAGAGGTTGATGGTTTTTTTACTGCTGCATTAGACATAATGTTATCAGTAAAACGCACTTGAACATTTTCTAAAAATTTTAGATAAAGTGATAAAGTTGAATGGTTTCAATTCTTAAAAATTCTTGGTTATGGAAATTGGATTTGTACTTTTGGTTTCGATTTTATTTCTGTATGTTTCTTTTAAATAAACACATTTTCACAGAAAAAAAAAGATTTGTTATATCGCGAAGGTGTCTACTACAGCAGTATTCTATTAGAGCTGCCACACTTGAGTATCAATATGCCGCAGATACCTGGTATGAAGGACCCCCAGCCAATCACAGTGTAGCACTGACACAGGGTCAATCAGACCTTGAACTATAATCCTCTAAATGATAATTTAGCATTCAGTCCTGAGTGAGGAAGCTTTTAGTACCATTGTGATATGACTTGGCTGCCTGAGATTGATTAAATTACTCCCCCCCCCCCCCCACAACCTTAATCTGCTGTGAGATTGAAATGCTATACCCCTAGACCACCTCTGCCATCTTGAAAAAGGTGAAACTCCCTCACACATGCAAGCAAATAAACTGTTTATTGTGTACTTGACATTATAAATATATTGATATTTTATATGCACTTTCTATAACTATCATAGTTACTATATATGTATATATTATAACATATATTGATATTATAATTATTTATGTGCATTTATATAATATGATGTACAAAAATCATATTATCAAACTATTATAAAGTTTTACCTGTAAATTAATATGATCAAAATTTATTGACTTGTAATAAATATTAGTAATAACACTATGACATATTAATATAGGCTAATTTAGCTTTGCATGACATCATTCAATTAGTGGGTGAACATGTTGACAGGATACAGTGTCAGCATGATTTATTACTCATAAATGTCCAGATCATTCAAATTCCATCGGGTGAAGATAAGCAAGGCCATGCTAAAATTCCTAGATTGTCATCCCAGCCCAGCCCCCAAATTTTTTTACCCTCCTCGACATATTGTATTGTCTTGTCTGGATCACAAAAAAAAAGAAGAAAATTATTCTTTTTTTGATAATGGGAACTATCATTTGTCAAAATGGCGTCATGCACGTTTTTAATCTTTTGATCATTATAATGTTTTTTTTAAAATGTCATTTGCCTTATATCAAACTTCCATTTTTATATCTGATAAAACAAAAAAAATGGAAAAAAATAAAATTGCACCACACACCTATCCCTTTACTCCATAGATACGCATTTTCCTGCACCAATCACATAAGGCCTTTGAAAACAGTGCAGGAAGATTAGAGTTCAGATTGCTTGTAACAAGCAATCTGAACATTTCCTGCACTGTTTTCCACTCTTGTCAGTTAATATAAACATAATTCACCCAATAATTCAAAAGCCTACTATATTAGGTGTCCAAAAGCGTCTATATTAGAGGTGTCCAAAGGCGTCTATATTAGAGGTGTCCAAAGGCGTCTATATTAGAGGTGTCCAAAGGCATCTATATTAGAGGTGTTCAAAGGCGTCTATATTAGAGATGTCCAAGGCGTCTATATGAAGTAAAGGGCTATTTAGAAACAAATCTGAATGAAAATCTAGGAATTGATTTAATTGTATGGCCTGAAGGATGATTAAGTACTTGACTCAAGTGACCCCTCTAAACGTCCACTCTGTGTCCATGCAGGCAGTGGTTATGTATACACATCATCGAATATTTAAGCATTAGTGACTCATTTATGAATGATTGCCATGGGAAATGAAAATATGGTTGCAATGCTCCTAATATTAAATTTTTTCCACACTAGTTAATTTAATCAATTTATGATCTATATGACCCTCAAGTCTGACTATATAAAGTGTCATCATTGTGGGGAAAAAAATATCCCCCCCCCCACCACAAAAAAAATTGTAAAGGAAAGCACAGTTATTATATAGAGAGGAAAACTACTTACTCATGATGATCGACTGACTGTATTTACGTCCAACTTTCATAACTGCAGTAGTGGTCTATTTATTATTTATTATCGCATGCAGAGATGGTTGTGGGTTCAATCCCCAGTCCCGTCATACCAAAGACTTGAAAAATGGTTCTAGAGGATTGCATTCAGCATTTAGAGAATCTAAGTTCTAGATCTAGTCAATCCGGTGAGACATTTATAACGTGACTGGGGGAGATATCATACCATGTGTCTGCATGATACTTCAGTGTGGCAGCACTCAGAAATACTGTGTATGTCTCAAGTAGACACCTTCATGATATGATAATAATAGTATGAACCTAGAACCTTCAACTGCAGTCAGGTTTTAGACAGATTCTATTCAATACTCAATTTGTCACCTTTTACAGCATGTATGAACTTAGAAACAGCCTGGTCCTCTATGGCTGAGCGGTCTAATGTTCTGTCTCATTAAGGTCATTGGTTCAAGTCCCGCTTGTTCAAATAAACTTTATGTGAGAAAATTTTCCAGTTACTTTCGGAAAGACGGTGATTCTGTCGTCAGATTCACTGGTCTTCCTGCACCAATAAAACAGAATATGTCATATACATGTTACCTAAAACGTGTTTAAAAACATGGCGTTAAGTCCTGGTGATTTATTCAGTCAGTGTTACAGGACTGCCAACACTCAATGACATGCTAAACACCCAACTATTTCAGTGGGAACCTATCATTTTGCATGTAGATGAGAAATTGAGCGATAAATTAACTTTTAAATTGATTTGCATTAAAAAAAATCATTCTAATCTAAGGAAAGTAATTATTTATTGGGGAATATTATAATAGATGTGTTTTAAGTTACTAAAATTCATTTTAAAAGTATGCATGCTCTTTAAAATGCATCTAAAACCACTTTTGAATATGATTGAGTAATTGTGTATAATTTAACCACTTGCAAATTGATACTACACTTAAAAGCAATTTCATCATTTATAAATGAAATTAATCATATAACACAAGTAACAAAATACCGCAGCGATTATTTATAGTAGCTCTTTGCTAAGATAATTAAACTACAAAGTCATGATCATTGATGTAATACTTCTGTTTCTTTTGCACAGCTACCTTCAGACAAAACAATTGTACACATTAATAATACCCAGCCTATACTGGACTTCTAAGAAAAATTAGACCATCCCATCGGTTTCTGTTCTCGGCGCATACTGTACTGTTAACCCTTTGCTTCATAAGCATTTTCTTGGACTCTTCCAAATTGAAAGCATTAATTCACCACGTATCAGGGTGAATTATGGGTGAATTATATTTATATTACCTGACAGAGTGGAAAACAGTGCAGGAAGTGTTCACAAGTGTTTCAAAGGCTTTCTGTGATTTGTGTGGGAAAACGCTTATCTATGGTGTAAAGGGTTAAGAATATGGTGAGGTTGTCGTGTATAAATTTGAGAATTAAAAAGCCCCAACTGCCATATAAAAGTCGCAAGATGGCCCTATAAGGGCAGGTCTTATATAATTCATGGTGCATGATTCAAATCCGTCCAGAACCCATTTTCAAAATTTCACAGTCATCAATGCATTGCTTAAGTATATAATGTTGCATACTATACTATAAATTTTTGTTAATACATTAACACTGGCAAAAAAATAATTTGTTATGATTATACAGTTTGAAAAAAAAGAGTTTAAACTCCAACTGCCAAAAATTAGAAATTTAAGGGACACATGGATCTGTGTTAATTTGCCATCAGCAGAGATTAAGCCTAGTGTACCATTGTAATTTGGTAGTCTGCTCTTACAAAGATTTACTACCTTGGCAGTAGAGTTTGGGTTTAATAATACCTGTCCGTGCTGGAATGCTAAGAAAGGTAGTCCATCCCATCGTTTTCTGTTTGCTGTACATACAAGTGTACTGTTAAGTATATGGCGAGGTCATTGTGTATAATTTGAGAATTAAGGCGCGAAATGTTCAATTATATGCAAATCCACTTCCGAGAAATCAAACTAATATCCTATCACATAATTTTCTGTTCCGTTTGTGTCAAGGACAGAACGTAAAGAATGCAATGGACGATTGATAACCATTGTAAATAACAGTTGAAAAGGGAAAAACTTGATATATGGCAACATTGTTGTGTCACACTGCTGAAAATTTAGTACAGCCCATAAAAAAATTCTGTCTGGATTGAAAAGTTGGGCCCGGTTTAAGCTCAGTCTGTAGCATTAAAAATCTTACTATCAATCCAGGGGTTGTGAGTTCGAATCCCCGCCCGGTCACAATCTCCGTAATGATTTATACATGACATATTGTCTCATTGTCATTCGCCTCTCACTGATAATTCGAGTGGGAAAGTTGCATATTCTTTTCCTGGGATCCCAAGAAAGAATGATTAAGCTGACTGATCATCTGTCCTAAGCTCTCCATGGCATGAAAATGATGTTAAATATTCAATGAAACAAACTGGATTGAAAATTTTGTCTTATGTTGACCCGAACCTGGTTAAATTTGCATTATACCAATATAAGTAACCTTAAAGTTCCAATATAACCTGGCATAATTATACAAGTATAGCCTGTCTCGCCTTGATCGGACAACACAAATAACAACACTTATGGGAAATAGACAGCTTTATATATTATAATGTTTCTCCATTGCCAAGTGATCATAGAGGTGCCATTAAAACCAACCACTGAGTGGTCTCAGTTGCCATCTCAAGTTCAATTACCTGTCACTGCTAAGGTTCGAGTCCTGCTCAGTTAAAAAACTAATGTGAGTGAGACCGTTTATGCCAGTTACTTGCTGTCAAGGACTAATGAATTAATAGTTAAAAATTAATCGTTACTTCGTTTTATTCAGTTCTTACTGTATCCTTATACAACCACGTCCTCACTACATTTTTTTTGACTGTGATGTCCAAAGTTTGACCATGTCTTCAATGAGTGTGTGGGGGGGGGGGGGTTAAGGTCGAAGGTTCGAGTCCTGCTCTCTCAAAAACCTTTATGACAGAAAGTTTGCCAGTTACTTGCAGAAGGACGCCATGCAATGCTCTACTCAGATTCATTTTGAGGTATCCCTCCACCAATAAAACTTAGGATATGCCATGATTATATAACCTGAAATGTGTTGAAAATAGCGTTAAACCCCATTAAAAACAATATAAATTGTATAATTCAATAAATTTCACTTAATGGATTCATAGTACAGCAAAACTGCTGCCTGGTACATGCATGGCAGCCATGGTAACCAGCATTATACCTCATTTGAAAAACAAAAAAATGACACAAAATAAATAGTTGATTGTATCAAAACAATCATGTTATCACTACATTATCTAACCACTATACACCTTAGTTACAAACAAGAGAAGGATAAATACATAACTGAACTATAACTGTCGCTAATCAACCACAGCGGGGGCAGTCGGTGCTTCCTGCTGGTGCAGTTCTCAGAACGTGCATTTTCATTTACTGTTTACTCACTAAAATTAATTTTTTTACCTGATTTCTAAATCGTATTAACTTCAATTGTAATTAATTTGAAGTTGCACTATTTTGCCTCGGGCTGTTGTATGTAAACACTACTGACTCAGTGCCGGAAGGACAGATGTTTTTGAAAAAGCTTTTCCACTGATAGCATCCAGGATATATAAATTGCAATATCATGAAAACAGAAAGAGAAACAGAATGGATTACCATGACAACCAGTTTCAATGAGAGTAAATTAAATAGCTGAAAAGCAATAAAACTGGCAAAAAAATGTCAGAGTGAGCAATTTATTCATAGAATATAATTATTACCTTTATACTTGGATAGAAATTTCAGAAATTCGCCAGAAATAAAAATATTGTTGTAAAATTGTGAACGAGAAAAGTTCAATATATCTCAAGAGTGAGACTGGATCTCTATAATTATATACAAAAGCATGATAAAGATGCAGGTGTAGAGATTATTTTAAGTTTATGTCTCCGCAGTCAGTATGATCATGTGATATCTGTTGTAATTTTTTTGTCAAGCAGATTACTGAACCCATGCAGGATCCTCATTTTGGCCGTTTTTAGGGCCCCGTTCCCATTGCCCTAAAATGTAATTTTGCACCTAATTTTACTGAAAACTCTTTAACTTGGGCTACGCACCTAGGTTAAAATAAAATAGATTTCCCGCTAAAATTAAATTTGATACGTTATGCAGGTTTGTTTAATCTTAGACAGAGCCCGAATGACGATGTGAAGGTTGTCAAGCTGTATATAAGTGGTTTCTTTGTTTAGAATGGGGATTTTGTTTCAAGTTTACTTGATTTTGTCATGTTTTGGTGGATTTGACATACCATAGCATTCAGATTTTATTTATAAATGATAATGAGATGCTTTTTATCCATTTTAAAAAGAATTTTATTTATTGCGTTTTTTTTCCTGATATTTTGGTCGACATTGATGGCTCCCACCCGCGACCTGACAATAGTAAGTAACAGTCTGGCTGATTTGGTGTGGTGACAGTGTTACTGTCTCTCTTCCCCAGCCCCCCCCCCCCTCCTTTACTAAGTTTACTAACTTGATTAACGTTTGAAAAGAGACTGATATGGGAGTTAACACTGACTGATAAAGAAGTTTACTCTGGCTGATAATGGAGTTAACACTGACTGATAAGGGAGTTAACTCTGACTGATAAGGGAGTTTACACTGGCTGATAAGGGAGTTAACTCAGACTGATATGGGAGTTAACACTGACTGATAAAGGAGTTAACTCTGACTGATATGGGAGTTAACACTGGCTGATAATGGAGTTAACTCTGACTGATAAAGGAGTTAACTCTGACTGATATGGGAGTTAACACTGGCTGATAAAGGAGTTAACTCTGACTGATATGGGGGTTAACACTGGCTGATAAAGGAGTTAACACTGACTGATATGGGAGTTAACTTTGACTGATAAGGGAGTTGATAATGGAGTTAACACTTGCTGATAATGGAGCTAACACTGACTGATAAAGGAGTTAACTCTGACTGATATTGGAGTTAACACTGACTGATAAGGGAGTTAACTCTGACTGAAAATGGAATTAATACTGACTGATAATGGAGTTAACACTTGATGATAATGGATTTAACTCTGACTGATAAGGGAGTTAACACTGACTGTTAAGGGAGTTAACACTGGCTGATAATGGAGACAACACTGACTGATAATGGAATTACTACTGACTGATAAGGGAGTTAACACTTGCTGATAATGGAGTTAACACCGACTGATAATGGAGTAAACATTGTCTGATAAGGGAGTTAACATTAACTGATAATGGAGTTAACACTGGCTGATAATGGAGTTAACACTGACTGATAATGGAGTTAACTTTGACTGATAAAGGAGTTGATAATGGAGTTAACACTGACTGATAATGGAGTTAACTCTGGCTGATAAGGGAGTTAACATTGGCTGATAATGGAGTTAACACTGACTGATAAAGGAGTTTACTCTGGCTGATAATGGAGTTAACACTGACTGATAAGGGAGTTAACTCTGACTGATAAGGGAGTTTACACTGGCTGATAAGGGAGTTAACTCTGACTGATAAGGGAGTTAACTCTGACTGAAAGGGGAGTTAACGATTACTGATAAGGGAATTAACACTGGCTGATAAGGGAGTTAGCTCTGGCTGATAATGGAGTTAACACTGACTGATAAAGACCGCGGCGTGGTCTAGTGGTAGAGCGTCCGCCTCACATGGGGAAGGTCGTGGGTTCAATCCCCGGCCGGGTCATACCAAAGACTTTAAAAATGGTACTAGAAGCTTCCTCGCTTGACGCTCAGCATTTAGAGGAGAGTTCTAGGTCTGGTCGGCCTGGTGTCAGTATAATGTGACTGGGTGGGGTATCATACCATGTGTCTGCGGCATGATATTCCAGTGTGACAGCGCTTAGAATACTGTCTCAAGTAGACACCGTCGCGATATGACTGAAAAATTGTTGAAAGGCAACGCTAAACACCATACAACAACAACAACTGACTGATAAGGAAGTAAACTTTGACTGATCAACCAGGACAGGTCAGCTGATCAGCCACTTAAGGCAAGCCCTTTAAGTATGAACATACCCTTTCAATAGATAAAACAGAATGTGTCCTTGTACAGTTTATACACTTTCATTTAATGTGGTTATAGAATATTAACTAAAACCGCAAGATCACTTCAGATAAAATTGAATAATATTTTATTTGCACACCTTATAAGTTAATGTTTGTTTTACTAGTCAATGGGCGTATGCACTGGAGACAATTTATCACATGGGCTGTTTTATTACAAGTCACTCCTTCCCTATTCGTAATGGGTGCAAGGCCATGGTTCTTTTTTATTTGGTTTACAGTTGTGTTTTTTACCAAAAAACAATATATTGGATGGGATTTTCAAAATAATAGATCTGTACTTAGAATGAAATCAGTAAATGCCGCTACAGGTTATAAATAGCATATCCAGTTTTATTTATTGAGGAATATTTGTGGAGTGAGACCGATTTTCCTTCTGCAAGTATTAGAGGCAAA
The DNA here is from genome assembly GCA_029582155.1 of Panopea generosa. NCBI lineage: Eukaryota > Metazoa > Mollusca > Bivalvia > Adapedonta > Hiatellidae > Panopea > Panopea generosa. The sequence goes on from CM055899.1 coordinate 10,716,966, forward strand.
CGTTTCCAACATAAAATGTAGGTTTGATTGTTTTATAGTTTTGGCCTTTAAGGTAAGAGGAAATCTGTTTTTGTTAAAATTTATATAATGATCTGTCTCAAAAGGAAAAAATTATATTTATTTTATTAGTGTCTAAAATTTTTATTAAAAAGGATGGCAGATAAAGTATGTTAACCAAACAATTATTTTTTGGCCTTAAACACTCTGAGTCCAGTAAAGATGATTATAGTATGTCGTCAATGTGATTTCAAACCTTTCATTTTGCAATATATTTGTATTGATTTCAATTTCTATTAATAGACATATATATAATGTTGAGTCATATTATACTCAGCAATCTGTGTAGTTCAACTTTTGAATTACATCTACGTATCTTGTCATTCAAGTGAAGTTTATTAAGATAAGTTAAGTTTTTTCTGAAAGTTTTTCTTGAGAATTAAATTGGATAAAAGAACTGGAACATTTGATTAGTTGTTGATTGGACTTAGTTAAGTGATGCCAAATTGGAAAAGTTACACGCTAGATCAGTTGTTTACGAAATCAGGTAAATGATTTCTTTGATTATACAATCCTAATGCTGAAATACCATCCGTCATACCTTTACTGTCTTTTATTGTTGTTATTTTTGAAGTTTTAAATTGTGGTTGAATTACCAATTTATACAATGTTTGGTTCTGAGGGTGCCAAGTGAGTGATAGGCAATACTAGGACCACTATATCTGATCAATTTCAAGTGAGAGGTGACAAATTCAGTATTCAATGACAGAGTTTGTAGGGAATCAAGGTTCTAGATTTATTCTAGCATACCATATTCTTTTGATGGAGGGAGCTATTGTTTTTGGACTGTCCGTCTGTCTGTCAAAAAGCTTTACTCAGTACTCATCTGATATAATGGAAATAGTAATGAAAAATTGGTGAAAAAGTAACATTATGATGATATTTTTGTATGTTTCAGCTTGCATTACTGTGGATGGAGACTCAGTGTTTCTACAACGATGTGACAGTATTGACTCTCCCAGCATTCCTGCCACGCTGAGGGAAGAACGCACCAGCCAAGAGGATGACACGTGCAGCCTCTTTAGTCTGGATGACCAGGTATGCATATACACGCAAAGTCAAGGGGAAAAATGCCTGCTTCAGGTGGCATATTGCAGATGACTTACCTTTAATATTTCATGAAAATTCAAGAAACAAAGATGAACTGCCATCTCTGTTTAAAAAATGAACCAATTGTTATATAAAATGACATTGCTATTGAAGATTGTATTTTTTGCAAAAAGTGCGACGGCATTTTGTGCTAAGTTGAGACAAGTTATGGTAAGGAGTGGGTCAAGTTACATAAAAATGCCGTTGTACTTTTTTGCAAATGATACGTTGTATGCCCACTTGATATCACCGGTGGTTTGTCTCTATACAGGAGGTGGCATTCATCTTTCATGAATTTACATGAAATGTTAAGAAAGTTATCCGCAAAAATGAGTGAGCAATAACCTGGTATGGTCGCGATCTCAGCGGCACGGCCACATTAGAAGGGAGACCTTATATATTATAATGAATATTGCATAATAAAGTTAAATTTCTATTATGTTGATACGTACAAACGGTCTCTTAAATATGACTCGTGGGCGAGTGACTCGTTAAGAGTCTATATGATGCTGTCAAAAATTTAAAATTGAGAAAGTGGAATGGCGCTTTTATTGAAAAAAATATAGACTGGTTATAATGAATATCAATATGATACAAGTTTCTACATTCACATGGTATCTCTAACTGAGGTAGAGTTTAGTAATATTTATGACTGAAAGGCAAATAATGTAGACCCTGAACAGATCCAGTATAACGCAGTGACTGATCTGAATGTACATAATGTTTTCTAATGGGATCATTGCAGATATCAGCTAAACTAGAGGTAATATGAGCTAAAAATATTCAATATGACTGATTATGGAGCACGACTCTCTGGAGGTGTTGTCGACATTGGTAGAGTTTAAAATCTAAGATCAGCAAATCCTGGGTTCGGGTTCTCCGCCACAGCTCTGTTTGATTCCTAAATGAGTAAGATACTTTATCCGTAAATCCTTACAGTACAAGCTGGTAAATCTACCTAAGATGACTTTGGTTATGATGTGTCTAAGTCGCAAGAACTGGTTTCACAATCAATGTAAATTAAATAAGCAATCTGGCTGGCTGATAGACATGAGGATGTGAATCTTCAGACTTCATCAAAGTAACGAAGAATTGGGTGTAACACAATGTTTAGTTCAATGTAATTACATCCTCAACCTTGTTAACATCCTTGTCTTTGTCGCTGACATCATAATAGCAGTTCAGTGGCCGGTTATGGAAGCTGAGTGATTAAACATCTCAAGCTGAGATTTCCTAAACCTTTTACCATATAGATACGCCTTTTTCCCTCACCAATCACAGAAGGCCTTTGAAAACAGTGCAGGAAGAGTTATGAGCAATCTGAACACTTCCTGCACTGTTTTCCATTCTGTCAGTTATATAAACATAATTCACCCAATAATTCAAAAGCTTTCTATATTAGAGATGTCCAAAGTCATTTATATTAGAGGTCTCCAAAGGTGTCTATATGAAGTAAAGGGTTAACCTTTTACTCCATAAGCATTTTCTTGGACTCTTCCAAATTGAAAGCATTAATTCACCACGTATCAGCAATGGGTGAATTTATAATGTTTATATTAAATGACAGAGTGGAAAACAGTGCAGGAAGTGTTCAGATTGCTTGTTACGAGCAATCTGAACTCTTCCTGCATGGTCTGTGATTGGTGCAGGAAAATGCGTATCTATGGAGTAAAGGGTTACCGGTAACTCAAAAGAAAAGGTTCACCAACCCCCTAAAATGACCTTTAATAATTCAATAGAATTAAACCCTATTTCTTTGCAATTTGTTTTATTTAATTATTATAACTTATTATTTTCAAAAATATAAATTTTTATTTTTTAGTTTTCCTTTTTAAGCTTCAAACATGTACAATAACATCATGTTATACTAAATCCTTAGAATTGTAAGTATTGATGAAGTCTATTAAAGGGAAATAAACGCTATCAATGTATAAAAAAATGAAATTATTTTTAAAATAGACAAAGAGCATCTCATTATCATTAATCAATAAAATCCAAATGTTTTGGTATATCGAATTGCAAAACTTGAAACATATCCCCATTCTAAAGATAGACAGCACTTGGTTTAAACATATTTTATTCATAATTATGTACAGCATATTCAACAACATACATAGTAAAAGGATTGAAACGAAAGAAAATAATTCAGCACTTAATTACCTTTATATCGTCATTAGGACACTTTCTAAGATGAAATAACAAATCACAAAATATTTGCAATTTTAAGCGAGAAATCGAGATCTATTTTAGTCTAACCTTAGGGTGCGTAGCCCAAGTTAGGAAATCCCTTTTCAATATAATATTTTGGCATGTTTAAATAGATATCCTTTTGGCAATACGGGATCAGTGAGTATATATAGGGATTCTATATTGGAAATAAATGTTTTTAGCCAATTAACATTTTTTTAAAAATCCTGATATATTCCCTTTAATACCGGTATTTGAATTAAGGAAAATCTTAAGTTTTAATAGTGAAACTTGTGCCTGATTATTTTATTTTCCTAGTGTATTTTGTTGTATTTAATCTTCGTCACCATGATTACAAAACAGTTAAATATATTCTCCTGTATTCTTTTACAAAGCGTTTACAAAATCTGTTACTTATTATCCTTCCTCAAAGGAAGTCTGAAAGAAGAGACGATAAGGGACTGCTTTGTCATTCAGGAAGAATTTTATTACCTTCATCATCACCATCATCATTTTCCATTTTATCTTAAGACTGGACTCTTCTATTTTCTTCCCTCTGTGTTACATATTAATATTGTCATCAACTAAAGCTATATAATAAACAATACCATATATGGGCGTATATTTCATGTCGGGTTTAAATTAATTGGACTGTTTGGTGATCAAGAAAGATATTTATGCTAAGGAAGTTATTTTATTTCATAAGGCGGATATTGTATTGCTTGTTAAGTGTATACAGATCGTCAAAGCACTTTCAATAATATTTCAATTACATGGTGATACAATTTGTGATTACGTGACAGAATGAGTTTAAGATTTTATAGTATCTGACTTGGGTGTAGATTTTGAAACCGATTTTTGTTTTGATTTTCAAAGGTTTTTTTTCTTAAAAACCCTCATACACTTATAACCTTGCTTTCTCTGTGTTTTTTTTTTTAAAATTCTAAATGTTTATCTAATATCTAAGATGTCCACCCGTCCACACACACAAATAGGTAATTAAGTGGCTAGGGTTTAGGGTTAGTAATTTTTTTGGATGGTTGAAAAACAGTTGAAAAAAATTACGTGGCTGTTTCTAGATTCTTAAAAAAACAGCTTTTATGTTGCTGATTTCTTTTATTCAATTCAATTTAGCCACACAAAATATAAGCTAGGTGCGGATGAAACTTTACTTTATTACTAGCAATTCATTTGAGCGTCCTTCCGTTTGTCTGTCTGAAATGATTACTGAACACAGTATCTAAGCTTAGGATTTGTGAAACTTTGCATGTAGATAGAGGGCAATAAGGAGATAATGCATGGATCATTTTAATTTTTCAATTGAGCTAAAATTGTGGCTGCTTATGATGGCGACATAATAGGTAAAATTACAGATACATACTAGAAACTGGTAGGGACTTTTGTATTACTTGCAATACTCCAGTGTCTTGTTATAATAATAGAATCTGTTATGGTTATAGTGAAATGTGATTTTTTTGAATAAGAAAATGACACCTATAACTATTAAACCAACAATGATTTAACAGCTACCTTGATAAATTTTATAATCTTGGTTTATTATAACTTCTGTCATTCAAGTTTTTATATATTTATACTCAACCCAGCTAGGTGTTGTAATCAGAGATTCTCGTCAGATTTGTGAGATTTGTACATGTACCCGTGTGACAGTGTAGGGCTTTTTGACCTTGAGGCCCAGATTTGAATTCGTTCAATTGTTTTTCTTAAATTATCCTTATTTGACTTTTTCTAATAATTATATGTAATTTTTAAATTGAATTTAGTAAAATAAGTTTTTTAGCTATTAACATGATTTATTATTAGTAAAGTATACACAGTCATGTTAAAGGTAGTATATCAGTTTTTAATAACGTATTGTTGAATTTGGTGTACCCTAGAAAGAGTACAAAATTACGAACTGAAGGGTCAGGCCATCCTTAAAAAAATATTCGTTTGCTGTGCTCCGACCAAGTATTTTTCATATGGGTAGGTAGGTAGCTAATTTTTTTTTGGCCAAATTTTCATTTTGCAAAGATCATGAAAAAGAAATTAACTGCGTAGAAAATCAATAAAAAAGTGTGGGTTAAAAGCTGCAATTTTGAGTGACTAGGTACATGTAGGAGCACGGCAAACAATATATTTTATAAGGATGGCCTCATCAAGCAGTATGAAAGTGATGTTTCTTTTAGAATGTAATTTTTATTTTGATCTACTGCAACTGAACCGTCCAGGACATTGGCATATATGAAATTCCAAACCATTCGTATTTTTTATTTATAAATGATATCAAGATTCTTTGTAAGAAATATATATTTTCTAGACATTTATAGTGATTTTTGCTGATCACACTTCTGTTATAAAGCCCAATTTTTTAATGCCATATAAAGCCGGCAAGATGGTTTGGGGCAGGTTTGTACATGATTTAAATCAAAGAACCCTTTTTCAAAATTTGACCGTGATACCACTGCATTGTTTTTGTTAAAGTTAATACTATGATTTAAAATATATTTTTTGAAAAGTGGTCTATTCAGTTTGACAAAATAAATTTACCTCAGGTGTCAAAAATTCGAAATTCTAGAAAGGGGCTTGTGAATTAATGCAAAATAATCTGTTAATACATCACCTTCAGCAGGTGTAAAACAGCCAATTAATGGTGTATTTTTAGCACACTGAACCTTAACTGACAGGTAAAGAAAACGGCTGTTATACAATAACCACTCCTACAATAACATTCCTGTCAGGGCAGAAATTTAGGGGGTTTAAACTCAAGACAAATATCACACAATAAAACCTTCATATTAATTTCACATAATATTGCAAATTTATTATTCTAAATATAAAAGGACTATGCTTCAACCAATACAAAATGTCCTGACTAATGCTGTGACAATCAGAAGAAACCATGACAATTTCTGAGAATTTACTATTAAATTAGGCACAAACATTTTTAATGCCTTAAATTTTGCTACATTATATAACCTTGAAGAGTAAGAAGAAAACATAAGTTTATTTATAATCTATCAAATGAACATAATTCTATGTTCGTAGTTGATCTAGAAATGATATTACTGTAACATACCTTTGACTCCCTTCGCCCGTCACAGTAAATGGGAATGAAATGGGAATGTGCCTTTTTGTGTTGAAACAGGAGTTGATTTTAAATTGGAAATGCATTATACAATACACTGACAAGTCTTAAATTGTTATACAAACATAATCTTATAGATTATGCACAATTTCTGACAAACGTGATTTCATACATAATGTATTAGTCATTTGGTTTTATTCTCACCTTGATTTTTAAAAACCTAATATAATATTTATGTTTGCAAGTAAACAAAAATTAACTGCGTGAATGCTTCAATGTCACCATGACGCACTTTCCTTTATAAAAATTTTATATTTATCAAATTGTTTATTGCTTGATCATTCAGTCAGGCGTTTCTCGAATTAGTAGTCAAGGTGTGGTGTATGTCTGAAACTTGACACAGAGTAAACATATATTTACATCGATTGTGAAACTTAATATTGCGCAAGATACGTCAGTTGTCTATGTAGGTAAAACTATAATAACTACCTGTAAGCCAAATTAAGAGGAATTATTTATCGCTTTGCTCAAGGACACAGCACCAGGCCCAGGTGGAATGATTGATTGTATTGTATGTTACTTACATGGTTTTCTGTTGTATCGAGATGATGATATTCTAAGCACTGTCAAGCTGGAGTAGACATGCAGCAGAAATATTGTATGATATCCCATTCAGTCACATTATACTCATGACACCGAGCCTGTGTGGAGTGCGTGGTCCAGTGGTAGAGCACTGACCCCATGATCGGAGGGTCGTGGGTTCGATCTTCCACCACGGCTATGTGTGGTGTCCTTGAGTAAGACACGTTTCCGCATATGCTTTGTACTGGTTATAACCAGGAAGACTTTGAGCGTGATTTGCTTAAGTTGTAAGAATTTGTTTCACAATCAAAGTAAAATAAATAAGTTTAAACTAAACAATCTTTCAGCACGGCTATGCGTGGTGTCCTTGTGCAAGACACTTTATCCGCATATCTAATATGGATCTAACCAGGATTTTAGTGAATTCAAGTTGTAAGAACATGTTTCACAATCAAAGTAAAATAAATGAGTTTAAACTAGACACTGGGCTGACCAGACCTAGAAATATCCTCTTTTAATACTGAATGCCAATTCAGTATAAGCTTCTTCTAGTACCATTCAAACATTTGAAGGGGTATAAAGACCCTTGATGATTGTTCATTCATCCCGCAAGTAAAAAATTTGTGTCCAATCAATAACCTCCGATAGGGTCAACGTATTTGATTAATTTTTCATGTAACTTACCTGTAAGTTTATAAATACAACGCTGGTCAAGTTTCGATATTTTGTCAAAGTTTGTCAAATGTTACAGGAGTTAAGGTCGATCAATAGCAGGGATATTCATGTCAACAGACACATTTCTCTCCTACATATTTTGCAACACGCCATCACAGGCATAATCGGGCAGCTGTCATCTTGTCTTAAGTTATTAGAAATAAGAAAAGTAAGCATGATAAGACATGGGTATAAATAGTATAAAATGTTCATGTTTTGGTGTGCTGGAGTCGGGGTAACTGCTCGAATTATTGGAATACAATAAAAAAATGTTTTAAGTTTATGATGTGACCCAGTGCAGGAAACAAACTCAGAGACTCTCAGCATGCGATGTGGATACCTTGCCTCTAAAGCGCTACTGCTGTCTGGTTCTGGTGGAAATTTGAACCAGATAACTAGAATATTGTAGTTCCAACCTCAAATTACTAGAGCATAATGCCATATTATGCATAACTGGAATATATGACAACTCAAAACTAGAATGTTTACGTCATCTACTTACCAAATCAGGAAGCATAACAAAATTCAATATCTGTATGCTGATAATGATATAACAATGACCTGGTGACCTTTCTTGTAATAACTCATGGTGATTTGGTTCATGTGTGAGACAGGGGAATGAAAAATAACTAAATATATTTTGACACATGTGGTTTATTGGAAGGTACACCAGACCAAGGATTGTTGGATCATAGGTTTTGTTCCTTGTTTTCTGTATGTGTGCTTGGCCAGGTTAGCTATGACCATAGCGAATCTGACTATCAATCCAGGGGTGGTCAGTTTAAATCACCGCCCAGCAGCAGTCATTGTGATACACCATTGCTGCATATTGTTAATTGTCTGTCACCACTGATTCAAGAGGGAAAGTCATCAGTTGCTTGTAGAGATGGGTGTACTGGAGAACTGGTTGACCTTCCAGGATCCCAGGAAAGAGTCGCATGTCAGGTTAACTGATCTTATGTTGGCCGAGGATGGTATTACAATGTTGCTATTTTTAATATTCAATCAAATTATCGATGTTTTCCATTTTCAGCTTGACAAACCAGACTCCCCGGAAACTGAAAAGAAAGAATTAAAATACAGGACAGAACAGTTGCGTATGCGCCACCTGGTGGTGAAAGGCATCCTGGAGAGCGAGAAGTCGTATCTTCACGTCATTGAACAACTTGTCAAGGTAATTTTAAACTCGCAAAACAGTCATCAAGAGTGTATCTTATATTATATACAGCGGTCACCTCTGATAAGTGGCCATTTGTCTTAAGCAGCCACATTTGTTATTTCCCATTTATTATTTCTTTCAGAGTGAATTATCTTGCATTAAACAACAACCTGTCTTGAAAGGTCACCTTGCTCCTTCTCTTGTCTGGCTGCTTTAAAGACAGGTTTGACTGTATCTTAAATTATATACAGTCATACCTGTATCAGTGGTCACTTCTGATAAGTGGCTACTTGTCTTAAGCAGCCACATTTGTTATTTCCCATTTATTATTTCTTTCAGAGCAAATTAGCTTGCATTCAACAATAACCTGTTTTAAAAGGTCACTTTTGTTACTTCCCTTGACTGGCTGCTTAAGACAGGTTTGACTGTACATTTTAGGGTTGTCCATGACTGAGGGGTTTCCGGGGCTGTCTCAGACAGTATCACCTCAGTGTTAAACCACTAAGGTCATGGGTTCAATCCCCGCTTGGTGCAAGGAACTTGCACAGTGGTTCTCTCAAAGATTCATTCCAAGTTCTTTCTGCATCAATAAAACTGTTAATCGCCGATTGAAACACATAAAGTTAAGTTCCATAGAAATAATGAGCTGAAAGATATTGCAAACCAAAGCTGAAATATAAGAAATGAATGCTTACATTCATTTTTCAAGGTAATATGTAGATCAAATCAGATTCAGAAAACTGTCCTTCTTTCATCTTCCAAAACTGAATGTTGTAAAAATTAGATGCCCTAAAATTTGTTTTAACCCTTTACTCCATAGATATGCATTTTCTCGCACTAATCACAGAAAGCCTTTGAAAACAAAGTTTACGAGCAATCTGAACTCTTCCTGCACTGTTTTCTACTCAGTTAATATAAACATAATTCACCCATTGCTGATATGTGGTGAATTAATGCTTTCAAAATTAGAGGTGTCCAAATGCATCTATATGAAGTAAAGGGTGAAAAGGTTGGATCAATTTGAAAGTTAAAATCTAATTTGCAGGCTAAGCACTTTCTACAGAGTGCAGCACTGAAACCTAACTCTGGTATAGCCCCGGCAGATGTCACTACCATATTCTACAAGCTTGAAGATATCTTCCAAGTACATAAGGAGTTTGTAGACACACTGGAACAGAAGATGAAGGATTGGTCAGATGATCAAAACATTGCCGGAGCCTTCAAGCTGCTAGTATGAAGGAATTTTGTATTGTTTTGTTTGTTTGAATATTAAACATCATTTTTTTATGCCATTGAGGGCTAACAGACGATCTAACCACACTTCTTCCTGGGATCCTGGAAAGTAAACCAGTACTCGAGCACACCCATCTCCGCAAGTAATGATAACTTCCCCACTGGAATCAGTGGTGAGAAAATAATGACAACGAGACGCAATGTCATATATCAGTCATCACAATTACTGCAGTTTGGCTGGGATTTGAACTTTTGATCCCTTGGTTGGTTGATAGCCAATTGAACTACCAAATGAGCTACCAGGGTTCAACAAGGAATTTTGTAAAAATGTTAGTTACTGCTTATTTACACAAAGCATGAGCAGTATGATTCCGACACTTACAAACGGACTGCTTAAGATGTGAGCTGATGTCATATAATACGTAGCAGTTTTATGTAAACAGATTAAATTGGCAAAATATGCCAACATTTGTAATATTAGGGATTCCATTTTATGATTGCATTTTATAAAGTGTTCATATAATTATGATTGTTAACTATTTAATACCTTGATAAACTGAGTACTTTGCTGGAAACCAAAATTTAAATTTTTGAAGGGAATCCAAAAATTAACGAACATGTTTGGATGTGCAAATAGCTGACTGCTATGTGTATAACGTTCTAAACACGCCAGTTGTCATCAAGCTGACTAGGGTATATATGAGTGGTTAGTTATATTAATTTTGTTGGATATAAATATGAGCTTGTTGTGTTAACACATTGTACAATGAGAAATTAATGTATTATTGGTGTATTGTTCGAGATTGTGTGTCACTCAGATTTTCTCAATATTTCATGATTATTTGCTACATGTAACATAGCACATGTTTCATTGTAATTGGCGGCTGCACATTGATCTGCAGGAGTGTGTATTAGTCTCCTTCTCATCTGTAAGCTGATATACTGCATACCCATGAATAATTTCCCTCCACCCCCTATAAACACGACCCAACTCAATTTTATGGAAACTAAAGTGATTTGCCATTTTAGAAGTTAGGCTTCAATCCATGCAGTTTCAGGTCTGATTTAAACATTTTAAAAGTGAATGAATACCTTGATACCAGTAGCATGTTATATGGAACTTTACACACATTTATATTTTGCAAAAAATGCACCCCTTTTGCAAAATAAAAATACTTCTATTTGAAAGGGTATTGCAGTACAGTCCATTACTGTATTTACCCTATGTATTGGGACAGCAACAAATGATTAAATTTTTTACTGTCCCAATTCATATTATTTAAAAAAATCTTTTTTTTTTTACTGTCCTGATACATAGGATAAATACGGTAATTTCCTATCAATACATAGGTTAAATTCGATAATGTTGGTATACATGTCTATGCCCCGTATACAGAATAATATTTTTCCAAAATAAAAAGTGTTTTTTTTACTGTCCTGATACATAGGGTAAATACGGTATAGTTTCGTCACAATACAAAAGAAATCATAAAAAAACGATGTTAAACTAATCATACCGCAATTAGGTAGGTAGAGTAATTAAATAATAATAGAAAAATAACAAATCCATGCGTGTTGTGCTGTTGTTTTTAATCCATTGAAACGAACAATAACTGTTTGTTTTTGAATTATATAAATATAAAAAACAACTAATCCGTAAATTGTGTTGTTATTTCTAACATCATTCAGGTTGTGTACTTCAAAGTGTATGAGGAATATGTCAACAACTACGCTGTAGCCGTGGAAACAATACACAAATATCAGGAAAATGAGGACACAAGACAATTACTGGAGGTAGGCTTATTGTTTATACTGTTAGAATGGATAAATGACTGAATTTCTATTTGTTTCACTTCCACTGATGTAAAATGACCGTCCTCTAAGGAAATGGCAGGAGTAGAATTTGTTTTGATTTGTTTAAATGAAACAAAAAATTTAACATAAGTATTAAATTTTGTCAATAATTTAGGCTTATTTCGACTTCATGTACTAATTCAATGCCATTACTATGTTCCCACAACCCTATGTTAATACCTACTTATTAGCAACTTTAGCACAAAACTATTAAAAATTTAAAATACCAGACTAAGTTCCTTGGTTTTTATACCTTCATTCTGGCGAAAAGTGTTTTTTTATGGTGAAGTCACTTTTTCAAACATTGACAGTTATTTACTTAATAATTTCAGCATCCTCTTTTTCGTACATCATTGTCTCTAAAAAATAAAAATAATATTTTTAACTACCGGTAGATAATATAGAAAGATTTTGAAGGAGTATTTGGAAAATAATCAAGGGACTTATTTTATAAATGCAAATGGAATATTTCAAATTTTTTTTAAATTGCAATATATTTCAAAAAGAGTTTTAATAGTAAAATTATATTAAAGGCACCATTCATAATTTTAGAAAGTGTGTCATGATTGATGGACCTTTTCAAAAACTATTTAACTGCAGCTGTGTTCTAGGGGGTAGAGAATCTGCCTCACTCTGCTTAGAACACTGTCTTAACCCTTTACTTCATATAGACGCATTTGGACACCTCTAATATAGATGTCTTTGGACACCTAATATAGAAGACTTTTGAATTATCAGGTGAATTATGTTTATATTAACTGACAGAGTGGAAAACAGTGCAGGAAGTGTTCAGATTGCTCGTCACGAGCAATCTGAACTCTTCCTGCACTGTTTTCAAAGGCCTTCTGTGATTGGTGTGGGAAAACGCGTATCTATGGAGTAAAGGGTTAAGTAGACACTGTCGCGATATGACTGAAAAACTGTTGAAAGCGATGCTAAACACTGTACAACAACACCAGCAAAACTATTAAATGGCATATTTCAAAGCGTGGTTAATGGCTTATATGTGGTCCAGAGAGTGTTAAGTGGCGTCAAGTTTCAAAATAATTAAATAACACCATTAAAAAATGTTTAATTATATATTTCATAATCATTTAATGGCATATATCAGAAAATGTTAAATGCATGTAAAAGTTACTTAATGACACGTATAAAAGATGCATAAAGGCATATTTCAAAGAGTGGCCAATGGCTTATAAATTATGTATTTCAGAAAGTTACATAAATTTGAAACATAAATTTGAAAATAATTTAATGGCATATTTCAAAAAGTGTTTAATCCCATATACCAAAATCAGCTAATGTCATTTTTCAGAAAATGTTTAATCGCATATATGAAATTCATTGAATGGCACTTATAAATAAAGATGTTTAATGGCCTATTTCAGAAAGTGTTTAAGACTAGATTACGGTTAGCTAGTGTTGCGGATGTAAGTGATTCATTAGTGAGTCCCTTCTCTAACATCATAGTGCATCTTGCTTGCTCGGTCCAGGTAATGCCAGTATATGCTCTAACTCTCTCCCTAGTTTTGAGTTGTCTGTTTCCAGTTTTTGTTCTTTTTTTGTATCGGTAATATGAATTTTTGTTCTTTATGTATTATATATTCATTGTTTGCTCCAGGATATTAATTTAATTTTGAGTTCTTTGTCCCAGAGTGTGTTTCGTTCTAAACATTCGTGCATGCAACTTGTTTTTCCAAGTTATCTTTATTTGAAGCCTAATATGGTCTATGGCACCGTCTCCAGATCACTAACCTCTCACTGCTAAGGTTGTAGGTTCGAGTTCCACTCGCTCCAAAATTTTTATGTGAGAAAGTACCGGTATGCCAGTTATTTGCAGAAGGTTGTGGTTCTACTCAGATTCATTCTGAGGTCTTCCTCCACCAATTAAACAAGATACCAAGTATACCATATATAAATACCAAATATGTCATTATTATTATATAGCCTGAAATGTGTAAACAATGGTGAAAAAAAAGATTAAAAAAAAAAGATTATTATGTCCATTTTTCTTAGTTGCAATTTATAGTTTTATTGTTGGTTTAAGTGGTAAAAATGTATATTTACTAGCAATATTGGATTGGTTGTTTTTATTTTCATTAACTTTTGTTTGCTTGTTTTTCTATTCAGGATTGACCTGTCCCAAATAGTTCTCCTATCTTATAGTCACTTTATGCAAGCTTTTCATTGATGTTATCTGCATGGTCTAAAAATAGAAAAAAACATGGCCGTTTGGTGGCCATTTTGACATTCCTAGTTTGCATTGTAACTCAACTTATCTGGACATAGTAAAGTGCAATTGCATTATGCACGCTTTCATCACTTTGTTGAATATTCTTGTTTCAGTTTCTCACCGACACCAATTGTATTTTTTTATTCCGATGTTTTTTTGTTGTATTTTTTAGTTTCCTCTTTTGTTTCAATAAGTTTAGTTTTATTGTATTAATAATAATAGGTGTGACGGTTGTTTGACTAATATACATGTACATAATATCTGTATACAGGTTAACATCATTTATATGGGGGTGGTTAGCTCAGTTGGTAGTGAGACTTAACTATCAGTATAAGGGCCGAGAGTTTGAATCCTCCATCGGCCAATGTCACCATAATGATTGATATAATTATGACATTGTGTCTCATTTGTTTTCTCACCATTGATTCAATGGAAAAGTTATCAGTTAGTTGCGAAGATAAGTGTGCTCGAGTACTGGTTAAATTATCCCAGGAAACAATGGTTAGGTTAACTGGTCGTCACTCTGTTAGCCCTCAGTGGCATAAAACTGACACTAAATATTCCTTATACATGAAACATCCTAACATGACTCTGCTTGTGGTCACAATGTTTGTAATATATGTGTTGAATGTAACATTAACTTGTTTACCCAGATTTTCTATGATAGACTCATCCTTTCTTTGTTCTGGGCATGTCCATTATTATATAAAAGGGGTGGGATATCAGTAAACACTTTACTAACTAACTGAGAGGCACATATTGAAGAATTTCAAGATCCAGATCTGGCTTAAGTTCTATAGGATCTGTCTCGTGTTTCACCAACATACCTAAGTATATAATTCAATTATTTAAAAGCTTAAATGAAAGAAGCTTTCAGGTGATCAAGATTTTAGACTGATTCTAGAAAAATGCATTTGATTAATTGATATATATCAAAATAACCAGTCAAAATTACGTTAATTTTTTTTAAGTATTTAAAATTTGGTGAGCCAATATTATCTAATGCTTTACTGAAAATCTTAACTAATTTTGATTGGTTATTTATTATAAAATCAATATCAATGAAACCATATGCAGTTAACTGGAACCAGTCTGAAATCAAGATCACTTAGCTGCTTTAATTAAAATTAAGTTTTTTAAATATTTAAGTGTATACTTAAATGCATTGGGGATACAGAAGCCAGGCCCCCATTTCACAAAAATACTGAAGTTCATTATTTTACACAAACTCAAAAAGTGCTCAATTTTAATATGAAATTGAGCACACTTTTGAATGTAAGTAACAGACTTAAGTTTTTTTGGGAAACCCGGGCGTGATCTACTTTGTTTGTAAATCACAGATAAACAGTAAGCTAAGTTGTATTGTTATCTGTTATATGTTTATTTGTTCTATGTGCATGTTTAACATATGTTCTTCATTTTTCAATGTGTACATGTTGTGTTTTTGACTAATTTTTTTATGCACAAATATATCGTAAAAACATTGATACACAGTATATAATTACAGTATATACAATAAATCATATACAGTTAACCCTGTCTTAAGCAGCCACTCAAGGGAAAAAGCAAATATGACCTCTTAAGACAGGTGGCTGCTTGATACAGGTTGATTAAAACTTAAATAATAAAAATGGTAAATAGAAAATGTGGCCGTTTAAGACAAGTGGTTGCTTAATAGAGGTGACCACTAACACAGGTTTAATGTACATGCGTATATTAATTATACATATATAATGTACATGTATTAAGATATATTATACTTTAATTAAGACTGTGGGTCACAGGGGCCAGTGACAACATATAGTCTACATCCCTTTACATTTATATACAGTCAAACTTAAGCAGTCTGTCAAGGGAATGAGCAAAAAAAATTGCACTGAAAACATAAAAATGGGACTGTTTAAGACAAATGGCTGCTTAACCCTTTACTCCATAGATACACGTTTTCCGGCACCAATTACAGAAGGCCTTTGAAAACAGTGCAGGAAGAGTATTACAAAAAACAACAACATATCCCAATATTAATTGAGATAAGAATAATATTTTCACCATTTTACTTGGAATAATTTACGAAATTTTTTTAATATACTTGGAATTACATCTGTGTGCATGTCCTCTCTGTCTTACACGTCTGTAATTATGTCAGCATGATGTTATCTCTCTCTTCATATTTATGTTTATTTAAAGTGGTGTTACCCTGTTTTAAATACTATGCTCTCGCCATTCAAAGAATGGTGAAGAATCTATAAGTGCTACTGACTCGTCACATTCCGGGTTTCTGGGAATATATATGCACAAGAGTTTTGCATTAAAGCATCTCCTTATTTTTTTTACACATGTGAAAAGAGGCTGGAAAACTTGGTCCGAATACTTCTGGGTTTTCCTGGGTGATAATTTCCTATGTATTTTCCCGGAATACCCTGGAAATTTTGTTCGCCGTTCATTCATCCATGCAGCATTTGGTTAAAAACTGGTTTTCAATAACTACTGAAAGGGTTGATGTATTTCATTAATTTCAAGTATCTGTATAATTAACCCTTTACTTCATATAGACGCCTTTGGACACCTCTTATAAAGACGCCTTTGGACACCTCTAATATAGAAGGCTTTTGAATTATTTGGAAATATGTTTATATTAACTGACAGAGTGGAAAACAGTGCAGGAAGTGTTCAGATTGTTACGAGCAATCTGAACTCTTCCTGCACTGTTTTCAAAGGCCATCTGTGATTGGTATTGATGGAGTAAAGGATTAAAAGACATAGGCCAAGTTTGATATTGATCAACATCAGTCATATTTTACAGGACAGGTGTTATGACCCTTTTTCAACTTAATTTTCCGTAATATAATTGGTTTTCAATCAGATACGGGGGGCATCTGTTTTGACAGGCACATTTCTAGTTAAATTTTATTGAGTAAAAATTTTTAACAAATAATTGAGTTTGATAGATCATCAGTTTTTTTGTGTAATTGTTGCACCATTTTTAGAGTAAAGTTTTGTAATAAGCAAGTGTTTATTAAAGTTGCTATCAAGATGTGTTTTCTGATACCTTCATAAGACCTGATTTAGTAATGTCACCTCTTTTAAATGACCAGCGAAAACAATTTCATTAAATGTTTTTTCCATCTTCATGACATAAATAGACATTAATCTGTATTTAACAGCTATGAATTTCTTTAAAGGTCATATTTGTTAGTTCTGTGGAATGACTGCCTTAGGTCAGGGTTTTGGTTGTATGTAGTATGTATAATTTACAATCTTTCATTTCAGGAACAAATGGATATGTGTAAAGACGAGGCAGTTAAGTTAGAAGGTAAGTAATATTTGTTTATTTGATTAAATATAAAGCATCATGTCTATGCCATCGAGGGCTAAGAGACGATCAGTTAACCTTATCACTGTTTCCTGGGATCTTGGAACGTTAACCAGCACTCGAGCACACCCATCTCTGCAAGTAAATGAAAACTTTTCCACTTGATTCAGCGATAAGAGATGAATGACAATGGGACTTAATGTGTATATCAATCATCAGAGAGACTGTGGCCGGCTGGGGAATCAAACACCAACCCCTGGATTGATAGACAAATATCTTATTCTTTAAGTGTATCTTTGCAAAATAAAACTACATTTACACTAAGATGAAAGCAATTAGAACTACTGGCACTATTAAAGAGAACAAAGCATGATATTAATGAATATAATGGAAATTCAAAATACATGAGTAGATTCACAACGTTGAAGATGTTTGCCAAATACTCCATAATGTCCTGAATTTCAATATCAGGACACCAAACGATTTGATAATTAATGTGTAATTTGTTTTATAATGATAATAATTATAGTGATAATAAAATAAAGACTTTTAATAATAAGAAAACTCATTTGAATAATTTCAATCTTCCATGAGGACCTAAACAGAAACTTGCCAGATGGGGGACTCTTTCGTCGATCGTACCCCTCTCTCTTTGAGATTCAGTGTTGTTATATTGTCTTTACTTCACTGTTACTTGTATTTCATCTTTATCAATATTTGTATATATAAACATTTTGTCGGAAAGAGCCTTAACTAAAGGTGTTGGAACTTGTGGATCGGCCCTTTTGCCAATTTGTAAAATACAAAGCAATAAAATATGTCAACTAAACAAGTTGATCTAATTTATCAAATCTTCATTTCAGACATCCTTCTGAAACCAGTACAAAGAATTCAAACAAACAACTTAGTTTTACATGTAAGTTTGACAGATTTAGTATAAAATCTTTAAATGTAAGTTTGACAGATTTAGTATAAAACCTTTACATGTAAGTTTGACAGATTGAGTATAAAATCTTTACATGTAAGTTTGACAGATTGAGTTTTAAAAGACGATTAGTTTTAAAGATTAACATATTCAACTGTATGTATTATTTTGACACATCAAGTGTAACATGATGTTTAAACTGACTTTGTTAAACACCTAAGTTTGACAAATTTAATTTTTATGTCACTTGAAAGAAATGTTGACGTTTAAGTTTGACAGGTAAAGTTAGATTTTAAAGTTGCGCCATGGGATTTACATGTAGGGATTGTGATAAAAACATCAATTTATGATCGAACTGTCTCTTAAGCACCTGTGGATAGATATTGGAAGATCACTGACTTTTTCATTTAACCCTTTACTTTATATAGATGCCTTTGGACACTTAATATAGACGCCTTTGGACACCTCTAATATAGAAGGCTTTTGAATTAGTGGGTGAATTATGTTTATATTAACTGACAGAGTGGAAAACAGTGCAGGAAGTGTAGCAAACAATCTGAACTCTTCCTGCACTGTTTTCAAAGGCCTTCTGTGATTGGTGCGGGAAAACATGTATCTATGGAGTAAAGGGTTAACTGTCATAGTGTAGCCTGTGTGGTTTCGGCAAGAATAGAATCCCTGTCTGTCTCTGCAGAGGGGTAGGAATACTCCAAATGGATGTCATGTTCATTTTATCATTTTTTGTTATGTTCATTATTGTGGTTAAATTACCGACCCCTGTGTGGATCCTGGGAACTATATAAGTGATGGCAAGAATAGGATCACTGTCACTCATGCATGTCGTAAGAAGTGGCAATTTGCGTAATATGGTAGAATTTGCTGAAACTCTGCAGGTATCAATGTTCTAGGTTCATCCTGCATATTCATTTTTGATGTTGTTTTTTTTATCTTTACATTAATTTGTTGTATTTTTACATGTAAAGTGAACCTGGAATCTTTCTTCCTGTCAGGGTCGAATACCCTACAATGTGTTGGTACACCATAAAACCCCACTCATTCATTTATTCATTCATTCATTCTGTTGTAGTGTCATCTAATGACAGCCATAAAGGAACTTGTAACCTATTCACATCCTTTGAGATTGGCTCTAATCCAGGTGACAGATGTGGTTAATGACTCCTGCAGTTCATTTGTTGTTTTGTGTGTGACACAGGTAACAATACAAACAATGGTGAATCAAGTTTTATTTCTTGGTCAGCTCAGGGTCATATTAAGCATATCGGTGTCATATGTTGCGTTGAGACAGGTGATGCCAGGAACCGGATTGCAGTTTTCCGATTAAGCATTTGATCTGTCAAGTAAAGCCAGGAACCAGATGGCAGTTATCAGAATTACTGGTACATCAGCATTTGATCTGTCAACCAGCTGGCAGTTATAAATGTATGATACTATCAACACCATATCATATTACATCCCGTGTAAGTGTTCCGGTATGTGATTAAAAAAAAGTGATGAAGAATTTGATAGAAGATTCCTTTTTAATTGTATGTAATATTATGTGAAGATAACAACCTTAGATGGTACCATTTTGAGATAACTAATATTGTCTCTTAGGCCATAATAAATTAATTGCTAGATTATCATCCCTGCCCACCATCTTATTTTCATGTCACACCGACCCTTTTTATTTTCATAAAACAAACAAAAAAAAAACAAAAAATCAAAAAAATCTAAAAAAAAAAATCCTCCGCCCTCCCCCTTTTCAAGAAATATTTGGATGAGAATCTAGTAATTAATTTATAATGGCCTAAATATAAGATACAGTCAAGTGGAGGGAGGACCTTCATTTGATAGTTTTTTAAGACTTTGTTCTATAATATTTTAATACATGAATATATTGAAAGGTGGTCAGGCTTGTTTCACCAACATATTTAAATACGTATCTCCTTCATTTTCAGGACCTTTTGATGCATACCCCAGAAGACCACCCCGACCACCCGGACCTTAAGAAGGCCCTGAAACTCAGTGAGGAGAACCTGAAGACGTACAACTCCCAACCTGGAAACATCGACTCAAACAATGTATGTACCAATATAGATATACAATATGTAGTTTTATACTATACTTAGATGCCTGTAAATGATGTAAAATATAGGATTATGGAAAGTTGCTTTGATTTTTCCCTGTACAGTTTTATTTTGTATCTGGTTCCAGTTTCACTTAACATCTCAACTTGAGATCACATAACATATCAACTTGAGATCACTTTAACATCTCAACTTGAGATCACATAACATATCAACTTGAGATCAGTTAACATCTCAACTTGATATCACTTAACATATCAACTTGATATCACATAACATCTCAACTTGAGATCAATTAACATCTCAACTTGAGTTTTACTCAACCAAAATTTAAGGAATTCAATAACTTTATGATATGCCCTGGTTGTTCTGCATGTTTTCAGTTACCAAAGACTAAATATTTATTATGACTTCCATTCTGTGTAGTTATTTTAATGTGTAATTAATTTACCATTTAAAAAAATTGAGAGTTCTCAGCTTGAGATGTTTAGTGAGACTGGTAGCCCCTGGTACTGATTGGTTGATATCTCAATGTATGACCAAATTCTTATATTGATTTACAGCCCCAAGAATCTAGCCACCTAGTGAAAAGTGGGTTTGTCGTGGAAGTGTCGAAAGATAAGAAGAACTCTCGACAACTACGATACGCATTCCTGTTTAGCGACGTCCTCATCTGTACCAAACACAAAACCAGTTCCAAGTAAGTCTGAGCATTGTTAACATTTCCTCATCTGTACCAAACACACAACCAGTTCCAAGTAAGTCCGGACATTGTTAACATTCTCACCTGTACCAAACACAAAACCAGTGCCAAGTAAGTCAGGACATTGTTAACATTTCCTCATCTGTACCAAACACAAAACCAGTTCCAAGTAAGTCAGGACATTTTTAACATTTTCTCATCTGTACCAAACACAAAACCAGTTCCAAGTAAGTCCAGACGTTCATCTGTACCAAACACAAAATCAGTTCCAAGTAAGTCTGGACATTGTTAACATTTCCTCACCTGTACCAAACACAAAACCAGTTCCAAGTAAGTCCGGACATTGTTAACATTTTCTCATCTGTACCAAACACAAAACCAGTTCCAAGTAAGTTCGGACATTGTTAACATTTCCTCATCTGTATCAAACAAAAAAACCGTAAGTCCGGATATTGTTAACATTTTGTCATCTGTACCAAACACAAAACCAATTCCAAGTAAGTCCGGACATTGTTAACATTTTCTCACCTGTACCAAACACAAAACCAGTTCCAAGTAAGTCCGGACATTGTTAACATTTCCTCATCTGTGCCAAACACAAAACCGTCCAAGTAAGTCCAGATATTGTTTACATTTTCTCATCTGTACCAAACACAAAACCAATTCCAATTAAGTCCGGACATTGTTAACATTTTCTCACCTTTTCTAAATGAAATGATTGTGCCTGTTGAAGACCGCTTATCAGGAAAACTTTCCTATCAATGTAATAATATAGTTTTTAAAAATGGATGTATACAAAGCATTTTATTTACATGAAGAAATGAAATTGCAATGATTTCGTACAGTCAAACCTGTACTAACGGTCACCTGTTATAAGCAGCCACCTGCTTTAAGCGGCCAGTTTCAGACCCTCCCGTCGAAATTTACTATATAATTTAACTGCAATAGGCGGTCACCTGGTCAACGCGGCCAGCGGCCAACATTTTTGGTCCCAAATGCATTAAAAACCTCCTAAAACGGCCACCAAATTAACAAATTTAACCGTAAAATATCGATTTTGGCATATAAGTTTCATTACGGCCACAGAATTAATATTTAATTAAAGTACTAAAAACCAAATCAATCAAATAATTATAATAAATCTTTAATTTAAAATAAGTTTCTTTTAGTTCAAACTTTCTTAATTGGCCGTAAACAAACCAAACAAAGCTGTTATTGTGGTCTACATAATCGCCATTTTTCTGACTCCAACCAAACAAAGCTGTTATTGTGTTCTACATAATCGCAATTTTTCCGACTCAAACACGAGTGTAGTGCATGATAATTTTCACATCTCTATTTTTAGCTCGCGTCAGATCAAAGTGTTTTGTGTAAACACGTTAACTGTGAAAAAGTCGGCATATAAAAAGACTAAAGAAGCTAACGTTTTTGAGACGATAATTAGAATGGCAGTTTGTTCGTGCTTTTAACGAACGATAAGGAATTAACTCATTAAGTTCACACTTGTAAAAACCGCTAATTGTGGAAAATATAAAATTTGGAAATGATTTATTGTGACTTAAATCATAAACGTTTTGATTGTCAGCGTGTTAGCAATGCCACCAAAACGGAAGTGTTTGACTTTGGATGAACGTGTTGAGGTTGTGAAATTGTGCCAATATACAAAAATACTTCGCTAATCTGGGTGAAAATTGATGACCCTGTAGTAGGCAGCCACCTGTCTTAAGCGGCCAATTTGGCCCTTTCCCTTGGCTGGCTGCTTAAGACAGGTTTGACTGTATTTCAAATCCGCCAAAATGTGACCAAAAAAATATATTTTAATCAGATATGGAAAATTGAAAGGAAATCCCCAATCTTAAGATAAGCATGCTTATACTATTTGACGACCTTCACCTCATCGGACTCTTTTTCTATGAAGAAACAAATTATATTTTGATGGCAAAATTAAATCACACGTCATAAATAGGTTGCAATGGTAAACAGGCTCCTGTTTCACCAACATATACTTAAATACTTAAAAACTTAAATATAAGAAAAGCAGCCATGTGATCATGATTTTAGACTGGTTCCAGTAAAACTGCATATGGTGTCATTGATATTGATTATATAATAGATAAATAACCAGTCAAAACTTAGTTAAGTTTTTAAGTATTTAAGTTAAATGTTGGTGAAACAGAAGCCAGGAAATCTATTTTTTGAGTCCTACTTGGGCACATTGGCCAAATTAGGAAACACCTTTTCAATATATTTTTTGCATGTTTAAATAGATATCATTATGACACTATGCGATCAATATTCACAGGAATGATATATCGCGAAAAAATATTTTTGGCAAATTTTAAGATTTTGAAAAATCCTGATATACTTCAAATAATGCATTTACGAAGTGCGGTAAGGGTTGTCCAAAATAATTAGGGACATAATTGTCTCGATTAGTACATTGTACTTGTTAGTTTATACCTTATTTTAGTTTAGTTATGCAGAAAGCTTGAGGCTTATATAACCCTCTCTCTAGTCCACTACCAGTACTGAGTGTTGTCTTGTGAGAGGCATCAGGTTGAGCAGGGGATCGA
The DNA here is from genome assembly GCA_029582155.1 of Panopea generosa. Lineage (NCBI taxonomy): Eukaryota > Metazoa > Mollusca > Bivalvia > Adapedonta > Hiatellidae > Panopea > Panopea generosa. The sequence goes on from CM055899.1 coordinate 10,740,760, forward strand.
AACCACAACCTCAGACTCTGGCATGAGCGGCCAACATTTTATACACTACACTACTGCTCTGCTTGTTACTTGTTACAGTACCCAACAAAAAAAATCACCACAGGTCTATCATTAACAATGTTTGAAAGAATTGCAAGTTGAAATTTCGGAAACTTTTACCTTTCCTAACACATTCATATTACAGTCAAACCTGTCTTAAGCAGTCAGTAAAGGGAAGGAGCAAAAGTGGCCTCTTAAGACAGGTTGTTGCTTAATACAGGGTTAATCTGCACTGAAAGCATAGAAATGGAAAATAGTAAATGTGGCTGCTTAATAGAGGTGACCACTTACACAGGTTTGACTGTATCTTACTGTTTCATTTCAGGCATAAAGAAGTGTCATTTAAGTACCTGTGGAGCCTACCAGTGGGGCCTCTTTCTATACACGTTAAAGGTAAAGTATGAATAGATAATATGCAGTTCAAATCTAATTGTTTTATCTACCCGCAGGGGCTTAATGTGTTGCTTTGGATTTGTATAAAATCTTCCTTTTTTAACCCTTTACTTCATATGGACACCTTTGAACACCTCTAATATAGAAGGCTTTTGAAAACAGTGTACAGTAGAACCAGTTCTGATTGCTCGTAACAAGCAATCAGAACCGGTTCTGCACTGTTTTATTGCTCTATCAGAATAAATAGGTAAAATGTATCTATACACGAAAATTGACTATGTATGGCTTTTGAGTTTAGATGAGTCCAGTTAAAATGCATGTAGAATAAAGAATTAATTGTTAGATTGTTATTAATTCTGACCATCTGCCATTACAGGAGAGCAGAAGTACTCCCTGAAAGAGAGTCTGGACGATTTGAAATTCAAGATAGGCAGCCTGAAAGTTGAACTGCGGGAGGAAATGCTGAAGGTGGATAGTTTCAAAGATGTAAGTGATACTTAAAAATTGGGTCTGACTAGAGTCTCCTGAAAAATTGACATATGCATAGTTTGTTTAACTTAAGTTGTTGTTGTTTGTCATGCGTATTAATAATAATGGTAATAATAATAAAGAGTTTATTTCAAGAGGGTCACTCAGTAAGTATTTAATACAGCAGTCACTAGTCTCCACTGCGGTTGTCAAATATATAAATATTTATAAATATATACCTCTTCTGTTGTCTAGTGGTTAAGGCGTCTGCCTCAAAAGCGGGAGGTCGAAGGTTCGAATCCCGGTGGATGCACTTGGATTTTTTTGATGCGGCCGGTTGCTCACCCAGCAGCTAGTTAAATTTAGGGCTACTGAATGTCAACCTAATGCAATGGTAGCTTCCAGAAAGTAACTGTGTACAGCATAAAAGGTGTGTCATAAGCCCAGTGTGGCTGGCCCTTTCAATAGGGGTGACATTATAATAAACAAAAACTTTACTTTCACTTATATATTTAAGAAATATGTGAAATGAACATCACATATGAAATTATAAAACAAAATTCTCCATTATACCAAATTACATACATAGGTATGTACTCAAGGCATGTAATCCAGGCATGCACTTGTAAAAATACAAGATGTACAAGTACACACACACAGTAATATTTACATTAAGTGTATCTTTAAACTTTAGTATATGAAAGTATGAGCAAAATAACATATTTAGTCAAATAACTGAAGACTAATAGTATAATTTACTAAAGGTCATGATGTTTCTTTACCCTTTGCTCCATAACCATTTTCTTGGACTCTTCCAAATTGAAAGCATTTTCACCACGTATCAGCGTTGGGTGAATTATGTTTATATTATCTGACAGAGTGGAAAACAGTGAAGGAAGTGTTCAGAGTGCTCGTTACGATCATTCTGAACATTTCCTGCACTGTTTTCAAAAGCCTTCTGTGATTGGTGTGGGAAAACGCGTATCTATGGAGTAAAGGGTTAAAGTTCTAACTTTTCCTCCATTTCACACGAGACATGTGAAATGCATGTATGGATGAAGACATCTTTATATCTGTTGGCAAGCCTCGTAAAAATACAATTTCATAATTGTGCAGAAAGCGTTCTCGATATCCCAGAGACGGGCGATAAGGAATGTTGAAAAGCTTAAGAAAAAGATTCAAGAGCAGGAGGCAACTCTAGTTGAGGGGTTACCAAGGTTACCATTGAACCTAGAGGTTGAAGGGTTCAAGTCACACACATTCCTATTTCCAACAGATTATGAAAGACAAGAATGGCGAGAGGTGCTCGAAGCTCAACATCATAAATTTGAAGGTAAAGTTTATGTAGAAATAATTCTCACAGCTTGACCAATGTCCAGTATTTAATTTACTTTCGCCAATTGCATGGTTGAACCCAGGTCAAGCTCTTTTGTGGTCAAGTAGTCTCCTAACTTGTGGTCATTTCAAGGTTGCTTACCTCGTGCTGCAGAGGTTGTGAGATCAAGCCTCTTAATCAGAAAAGTTGGTAGGAGAAATAACGCTGATTATCTTTGGAAGAATTATTGTTCTACTCAGGATATATAGGTTCACATGAGTTGTCTCTCTTTAGTACTTCAATGTGATTATATGCTTTTTTATATAATCTGTAATAAGTTGAAAATTGCATTGAGCTTAAATTAAAACTAACTTTATATCACCATATGCAATCTTGGTAATTTGGAACAAATTAAACTAACTACTACATTGTATTTCATTGTATGATTTATATGGCAACACTATTGATATTTCTGAATATCCTATAATTTTAAACTTTATATTGAAGGTTACTATTGTGATTCTATTTCAATACTTAAATTTTGACAATTCGAGTATCAAAAACTCAATCCCATAGGTTAAGTTGAGAAAGTTTTATGGTTCTGAACAGCTCTATGCATATTTCATACGTACCTGCGATAACATGAGCATAAGAATCTAAAATGCCCTGCTTAACTGTACTACCACCTTTGCTTATGCACAAGGTAAAAATTCGATGTTTGTATATTGTAGATATCGCACCAGGTCAGCTGTCTGCCCATGATTATGACACAATGATAAACAACACAAAGTTGCACACTCAAGTAAATGGCATAGGAACGGTGCTGCTGAAGAAAGGTAATGGAATGTCATGTCTGATGCATGTGTCCGTACATGGTGCTCTATTAAATGTTTATTTTATTCAACAATGTTCGAGTGTTAAGTATTGTTCTTATGCCATCGAGACCTTATAGACGAGAAGTTAACCTAACTGCTCTTTCCTATAACCTAGAATATTAACCAGTACTGAAGCACACCCATCTCTGCAAATAATTCTCAGAGAATTAATTAATTATTGTCAATTCCATTGTAAAAATTATTGAAATTCTTATGATACATTTCCGACATGAATCGGCGAGACAAGAGACAAATGATAATGAGACACAATTTTGTATATCAATCATAATGGAGACTGACCGAGTGATGATTCAAACTCAAGACCCCTGGATTGATAGTCAGATATGCTAATGACTGAGCTAACCGGGTCCGGCATGTTATTTAACAAGTAAGAGAAATGAACAGCTTCCTATGGCTGTTCGTTAAACAGCTGTGGTATAAAATGTAAAAGGATATATTTAACCATGCCAAAATAACATATTGAAAAGGGGTTTCCTTACTTGTGCTACACGCTTAGGTTAAACTAACATACTTTGTGATGTATTACATGAGTCACGTGATTTCATTTGCCAGGTTTCAATTTGATCTGTTATACAGGGTTACACGTAGTAAAAAATGGTATTATCTTAGAAAGAGTCAGAATGATGATGTGAAGGGCATTAAACAGTAATTAAGTGCTGTTCATTTTTTAAATGGGGATTTCGTTTCAAGTTTACCACTCTAATTTAGATATCAATTTTGTCACATTTTGGTGGATTTGACATATATTGCCAAACCATTTAGATTTTATTTATTGCTGATAATGAGATGCCTTTTATTCATTTTGATAATTATTTTATTTTTAAAGACATTCATAGCGTTTATTCCTGATATACTCCCTTTGAAATAATGATTGTTTACTGCGCTCCAACCCAGTATTGTTCTTGCGGGTTGCTTATTTTTTTTGCCAGATTTTTATTTTGAATTGTCACAGAAATCATATAAAAAAAATTAAACAGATTGAAAATCAATAAAAAAAGATTGTTTTGCTGCAATTTTGGGTGAATACCCAGTAGGTAGGACTCCTTTTAAGAAAAGCCTTTAATTGCAGTTTTAAAATGAATTTCAAAGTCTCTAAGAATTTTGTTGTAATAATTTAATACATCAGCTGTAACCTATTCTCCTTGCAGATGAGGAAATGTTGAATGGAAGCCTAAATGTCACCATACACAAAATGCAGGGCCTCGACACACACTGTGGTAAGTCATAAACCCTGCTCTTACCTGCCGTTTCTGTTTATCATCCTAGTGGTTAAGTAAAGTCAAACCTGTCTTAAGTAGCCACTCAAGGGAAAGAACAAAGATGACCCCTCAAGGCAGGTTGTTACTTAATACAGGTTGATTAAAAATTGAAATTATAAAAAATGGTAAATATCTTGAATGTGGTTGTTTGAGACAAGTGGTTGTTTAATAGAGGTGACCACTAACACAGGTTTGGCTGTATGATATAAAAATGTTTCTTTAAGCATTTTTGTTCTACTCTTTGGTTAACAAATTCCCTTTACATTGTCACTTTTTTTGCATGATTTTAACCTACAGGTATTCATTTTGCATTGATTTTTGTCTACAAACCATGTTTGATGTGTTTTTTTATGTAGAAAGTGTAGTAAGCAAATGTGGATAAACTGACTTACTCAATAATTACACAATAGGTCCAGGTTGGGGATCGAAGCCGTGGCTTTCCAGTCTTGTGTCTTACACTCTGTCATGTGACAAACATTTTGATCATTTTATATATTGTAATGTATTTCATGAGAATTTGCACCTAACATGAAATAATTTGTTTTTAATGAGAACAGTAAAGAAAGATGGCAATTACTATTTGAAATTATTAAGAGACTTCAGTTGATTCCAATGTTTCATTTTATATAATTTATTTCATGAGAATTTGCAACTAACATGAATAATTATTTTTTAATGAGAATGGTAAAGAAAGATGGGAATTACTGTTTGAAATTATTTAGAAACCTCAGTGGATTCCATTGTTTCATTTTATATAACGTATTTCATGTGAACATGAATAAATATTTTTTAATGAGAATGGTAAAGAAAGATGGGAATTGCTATTTAAAATTATTTAGACACTTCATTGGATTCCAATGTTTCATTCCGATTGCCCATTGAAACAGTATGACTGAATTTTTATTGTGCTGATTGGCCTCTCGTGGCATTTAGATCAATCCATTATTATTACATACATGTATTTAACATTTTGTTTCTACCACCAGATGTTTGTTGCTGTCTGGAAATGGATTCATATGGTCACTTCTACAAGAAAGCCCAGACGAGAGTGGCCAAGAATATTAATGATGCATCGTGGGACCAAGATTTCGAACTTGACCTTGATGGATCGCAGACGTTGCGGTTATTGTGCTACCAGAAAATGCCCGATCATGAAGATGACATCATAATTGGGAAATGTGCTTTGGAGGCAAGTTTGTAATTTAATAAATAAGTCCTCTTCGGTCAGTTTAGTTTTTTTTGTTGTTTTTTTTTAAAAAAAAAATCAAAGAGCTATTATCATGTCACTGGTGTTGTCCCTATTGTCATCCATTTAAAGATTTATGTTTACTGGTAGCTTAGTTTTATTTCTATTTCAGAACAAACTATTTATTTTATAGTGGCTAAATTTATAAACACCTCTATATAATGTTGTATAAACAATGTATTTAAGTACATGTATAACTAAGTTTCTATGTTTTAGGATCTAAAATCTTAGTTTTGTTTATCTCGGGTTTGATATTTGTTTTAAAATCTATTTCGTTTTTCAGTAATAGTATCAATTCTGTAAACTGGTCACCATCATGTTATAAAAAGCTACGTCACTGACCCTTACCCACTTATTAGGACTTTGAAGACGAACATTTGCATTGCTCTTGTTTCTTTCCAAAAATTTTAAACAGTACATTTTACTAAAATTTGTTTGATTATTATGTTTTAATTTTCTGTCACATTACAGCATTATAAGTCTTTATTATTTGGGTTTTTTTTGGTTGTTTTTTACTGAAATTTACATAAAAATCAGAAGAAATGTTTGCTTTCCTTTATGACATACATGTATTTATATGAAATATACACAAAAATCTACTTTAGTATTTTATGTTGTGAGTAAAAAATTATTTTTTTTTAACATAATAATGTAATAGTCATTTTTGTCATATCATATTTTTGTGTATGTATAAAAAATAAACGGGTCATTAATCATGGCTTAAAAAACAAAACAGAAACATTTATGTAATAGTCACTTTCTATTTTACTATAGTTAAGTCTGGCATGGCTGAATTCCAAGTTTAACGAAAAGACCATATCAATGAATGAGGTAAGTGATTTGTATTTGATTTCGTCTATTTTAAATTGTAGCATATACTTTAGTTTTTGCAAAATCTTTAAAGCTATCAAAAATATATGGAGCAGATACAATATATCACATATTTGATCTTTAATCGTGATGAACAACGATAAATTTGAATCAACATTGCCAGAAATTGTGCCCTGCATGTCATCTCATTATGGCAAATAATTGAAATCATACTCAAGATTTTAAAAATATAATAGTAGTGGATAAGATATACTGGCCTTTGACGACACAGTTTGACCCTGACATAGATTCTACATGTCTGAAAGTTACACTCGGCACACTTGATATGGTTAGCATTTGTTAATGTTTGCTCGTTATTTAATATATCTGAATGTCAATCCAAGGATGTTTAGTTTGAATCCCTGCCTTATAACCACAGTCTCTGTATTCTTCAGCCATGAATTTTCTACATCTGAATATGTGGAGAAGTAGTCAGCAACTTGTAGAGATTAAAGGGAATATAATATGGAAAAAACACTATAAATGTTTGAAAAAATTAAAACAAAATCTAAAATTGATAGAAACCATCTCATTATCATTAATAAATAAAATTCGATTGGTTTGGTATGTCAAATCCACTGAAACTGGACAAAGTTGATATTTAAATTGAAGTGTTAAACTTGAAACGAAATCCCCATTCTAAAAATAGACAGCACTTAATTACTGCTTGACGTCATTCAAACTCTTTCTTATATGAAACAGTTTTGACTGTGTGTAAGCCTGTATCAATGGCGGATCTATTATTATTTAAAAAAAATGGTGTAGGTGGACCTTAGGAAAGAAATTTGGTGTGCATATTAACCACACATAATTTAAATAAAATTTAGCTAGAAAAGGAGAAAAACTTGTTACTACATGAACATTTGTTGTTGCAGATTTCTATAACGATATCAATCAGACACTCGCCTGCATCAAAGACACTGAAGAGAACACAGTCAAAGCTGAGAACCGGCATATTTGGTGTGAACATAGCAACAGTTACCAGGTAGGATCTTGACCCATAATGCACTTATAATGACAGGTCTTGACCAATTCAATTGGGAACTCCAATCATATAAATGCCTGGCTAGATTAGCTCAGTCAGTTACGCGTCTGACTATCAATCCAGGGGTCGTGAGTTCAAATCCCCCGCCCGGCAACAGTCTCCATGATGATTGATATAGACATTGTGTCTCATTATCATTCGTCTCTCACCACTGATTCAAGTGGGAAAGTTATCAGTTACTTCCGGAGATTGGATGTGCTCGAGTACTTGTTAATCCCAGGAAACAGTGGTTTGGTTAACTGACCGTCTGTTAGCCCTCAATGGCATAAAAATGAAGCTAAATATTCAATCAATCAATAAATCAATCAATCAATCGATAATAAAGTATTCCAGCTTAGTATGACCATGCTGATATTGAGACCATCTCACTTTTGTGGGCTTCTATTGTGGGGACAAATGTTTGCCTATTGCTCAATGGTTATCTACCAAGATAAGATAGGCACCCTACCAATCTACTTAAATGACAACCATTTTTGTCCCAACCACAATGTTTTTGTGCAATTTTCACAGCCGTCATATCAATATAGCAAGCTTCCAGCCGATGCAATTTAAGACATAAAAGAAGAAATATTGCGCTGTATTCTGGCTATCATGAAATGTTTCAAAGTTGTCACACTTGAGGAAAGATTGACACATATCTGATATTATAAGGTATTAATTGTCGCCTATGTACCAGAAATTTGATTTATCAAAAAACATTTATTTTAAAGTAAAACTTGTGTGCTCATTTTTTTTTTAGGAGGGAATGCAAGACGGTGCCTTCTGTAGTTACAATATGTGTTCAAGAAGTAGAGAAAAGAGGTACTTGACAATTTTTATGTTTTACATTTATGTTACTCCATGGATTGTTTTAAAAGTTAATCTATAAAACAACTTTGTTTATCTGGGTATTAAATATGAGTATTACTTTTATAAATGCTTCGTAAATATCGTTAAATAATAGTTAATATACATAATTACATGTATGTACTTTGAAGTTTGTGAGTTTATATACATGTATAATACATACAAAGGTATGAAATATAAACACTACAAGATAAAAAGGTTATTCTGCCTATTTTAAGCTGTTATAAGCTTATCTGTAACAACTGTTCAATGATTTCCATATTTCAGGTTTTGAGGAAGTGGGCATATACCGTGTGTCAGGAGTTACATCAGATATTCAGCATATGAAGAAGTTGTTCGATAAAAGTAAGTACAGATATACACTCGGGTTCTGTTATAACGTGGTCCGATATAATGCAAAACTTGTTATAACGCGTTTTTTCTATGGCTCCCAAATTTAAAATTGATATTTCCAACCAAATTTACTAAAAACTCGCGGTATAATAATTGATCGAAAACCTCACCTAAATTGCTAAGTGTTTGCGAGCTTGTTACGTTTTTTACCACACTGTGACTAATTATTTGTGCATCAATTGCACCTATAATACTATTATATGGCTGTTTTCAGACACTTATAAACAGCCTTTTTAAGCTCAAATTTAGTCACACAAATAATAAGCTGGGAACATAGAAAGTCACTTATTAATAACGACCTGTCTGTTATAATGTCTGTTCTTTCATACATCCATTTGTCTTTACAGGAAAAAAATAGTTTCCGAAACTTCTTAAAGCGTTTATATATTAAATTAATATTTTTTTCGAAACCTGGATAATTATTAAATACAGGTCAAGTTCGGTATTTGTCAATGTCAGAGGTCAAATTGGCCCTTTTTTACATAGTTTTTGGTAAAAAATTTCTTTCCGGCCAGTAGCAGGGGCATTCATATCAACATATTTCTAGTAGAAATCTCAAAGGGATTAGGTTTGCAAGTTCCTTGGTAGACCAAGTGTAACTTTTTCACATATTCCCGGTAAAAGACAATAATTTATGTGCTTACCAGTATGTATACTAGTTTAATTTGACTTAATTTCAAAGTAAGCTCAGAGTTTATATGATTCACTCTTTGCACCTGCTTGCTGGGTAGAACCAGTACTGAGTGTAGGACGGGATCAAGCTTGGGATTGAATCTGTGACCTCTGATGTGAGCAGTGAACACTTATCCACTGCACTTCAGGTTTGGAATATTTTGACTGACCTTCTCTGACAGTGACTAATGGACCTGTGCTTTTGTTAACTGATACCTGTATGTCAACTGTCTTGTTTTCATTATCTCTGAATCTCTCAGTTAAACGTGATAACGAGTACAGAACCTGTACTGAAGAACCTGTACTAATTACAATGATTATCGTTTTATTGCAAATTTGTTTTATTTCAGATCCCATTGCTGCCAATGCACAGATGGAAGATGCAGATATTCATGCCATCACTGGGGTTCTCAAACTGTACTTCAGGGAGCTCCCAGAACCTCTCTTTACAGACCAGCATTACCAAGCTTTTGTACAAACCATTGGTAAGTGTCCCCTTATTTCTTAATACAGTCCATCGTACTGTCCATCATGGCTGCAGGCTTCTCCACAGACCATTTAAGCACAGGATCACCCCAGCGCTTGACTATCAGAAATGGTATTTCCCTAGTGGAACTAAAGCTTACTTTCCTCTAAATCATTTTTTTCTTTACATATCTTGTCTCATTTTAATGCCTAAAATTAAACATACTAAATATGATTACTTTAACTGATTAATACAAGTTTTTATAATAAAATATATTTCAATGAGTGCCTTACACAGCACTTGAAAATGTGTTGAAGTTATTTACGCTCTCTTACCCCAGGACTTGCATACCTTCCTGTGGAGAACCTTGGGCGGTATCGATAAAGGTGTTACACTTAACATTTTTCTTGCATATGGAGTCTTTTTAGCTCGCTGGGACGAAGTCCAAGGAGAGCTTTTGTCATGACCCTGGCATCGTCGTCGTCTGTAGACACCCAGGTTAAACGTTTGCGTACAAGTTTCAGATATCTATGCAACCACTCATTGGATATAAATGAAACTTTGCATGTGTCTTTACCATCATCAATGGATCACACAGAGATAAGAACCATAACTCTGGATTGCATTTTGGCACAGTTATGGCCCTTTTTGGACTTGGACACCCAGAGGCAAGCTTTGTTGGTCTTCTGACAACTCTTGTTGCCTATATATTGCAACTGAAATTCTATAATTGTTTAGTTCTGTCACAAGTTTAAAAGCATTGCCACACATATAGCACAAGTTAATCAATGCAGGAGACCCATTTAGCGATCTTTCTGTTCCACTATAATACCACTATAATACCCTCATCACCGTATCTGTTTTTTCACCAAATGCATTCGTCCCTTCACTCTATTCAAACTGTCACTGGTGACCGATTTACATTCAGGTTGTCTCTATTATCCTACACTCTGACAAAATAGTCCCTGAAAAATCCTGTACCTTAGTAAATGAAGTCTTACACTTTCACATGGGGTTATTAATATTGGAGGAATTACACCCAATATACACATAAACACAAATGAAATGTCAAGTATATATTTTTAACCAGCCTTTATTTGCACACTATACGACCACTTGAACAAGAGGTCATTGGTCTTCCTCCACATAGGATAACTGCCAATTGATCTGTGCGAGATATCTATCTCACCATAAGGTCAAACAATATCTGCATGCTTCTGTGATTTACATGCATTATAACATAATTTACAGTGCAGGAGTGTGATAAACCCATGACATATCTTTCATATTAACCTAGTGTAATATCACTTCTAATTCATAGCTCGGTGTTTTTCGTATAATCCCGTTCTCATACGTAAAATGTCCAACTTGTTTCAATATATAAATGACATTAATTTCTCATGATAAAATGCCACACAATGACTGATGGATACTAATATGGTCGATTTATTGTCGCTCCTTATTGTGGTGATTTGTTAAATAAATGGTAAATTCACCAATATCCTGAGTTATGTAATAAAAGAATCTTACATTCTTGCTCATTTATTATTAAAGTTTTAAACTCCTTGAAAGAAAATATACCGGTAATGCTTGGCATTATATTTTATTGACTGCAAAAGTAGGTCAGCCAATCAAGTATATTGTACATGTTTTGGAAACTAGAAACCAGGGCTTCTTAAATCACCAGTTTTTCAACCGATTTCTACTGTTGAAAACCAGTTTTCTTTTCAAAATTTAATAAAATATTGATCCAGATATTTTTTATCGGTCGTATAAAATTACCCTTATCATGCTTTACTAAGCCATGAAATATGTTTTGCGTCAATATCATTTGATTGTTTTGTCGCCCACTGTGCGGAAGGACATCAATTTTGACTAAGTCATTACTGATAGTAGGCAAGTTTTTCGGAAGAGTCTATCACTACGTAACATGCCTTCGATGTGTGAACAGCAACCCATATTGGTTCATCAAAATGGTTGTGTTTGCTTCGGTAATTTCTTTGATAAACCACTAGCCGTAATGTGTTAACTTGTTTGCTCGTGTCGTTTTTTTTTCAAGTGGTCAAAGCTGGGACTTTCTGACCAGAAATTGCTTGCGTCATTAAAATATTTAATTAAAAATATGCAGTTTTATTTGTTTGTTTGAGTTTTTTTAGTAGAAATATACGATAAAGTTTAAATGGCCAATCTTATTTTCGTTTCATTTGATATAACCTTTTTGTCTTTTACGCAGAATTACAAAACCAGGAAACAAAAGAAAAGTGCATGATGGAACTGTTACATTCCCTTCCTGAGGCTAATTACTACACAATCGTGTACATGATTGAACATTTGGTGCGTGTGGCGAAACAGTCTACGCTGAACAAGATGTCGATTAGTAATCTATCCACAATATTTGGACCAACATTGTTACACCCGGCCATGAAAGACAGTAACGTTGATCCCATGATCATGATGGTACGTGCTGCACGGGACGCGGCAGTGCAGAGTGAAGTTGTTCATTTCTTCATGAAACTTGCCTTAAGTGGTAGAAATCTCAGAAAGTCGGCTTCCAGTGATTTGTGATAAAAAGTATGGGAGAGCTTGTTGAAAAGGAGAAGAAAAATAGAAGGTTTTAAGAACATTGTGGATTTATAATTTGTAATTGAATAGGTACAGGGACATGCATTTAATACATGATATCTGGTAATCTAAAGTAATGGATGTCTATAGTTTATGGATAATGTCTATTCCCTAATGAAGAGATATCTATATTATATAAATATATGTATATATGATTGCTAGTCACAGATTGAGATGTACATTTTAATAGATTATGTTGGTGAAACGACAGACAATATATAACGGAAGCATTAAAACAGAAATAACCTTTTTTGTTTGAGGACCTTGGTATTGCAGAACCTTGGTATTGCATTCTTTGCCTAAAGGAACCCTGTCTTAGATTTCAGTACTTACTAATGCATTATTTCAAGGACTTGCAAGTTGTACCTAAAGAAGTCCTGTGCAAGAGATTCAAGGTCGTTGATAAGGTAGTCCTGTAATGACTTGCACATTGTACAATTGTAAGAGATTCAAGGTCGTTGGTAAGGAAGTCCTGCAATGACTTGCACATTGTACCTGTGTAAGAGATTCAGATTCGTTGTAAGGCAGTCCTGCAATGACTTGCACACTGTACCAGTGTAAGAGTTTCAAGGTCTTTGTAAGGCAGTCCTGCAATTACTTGCATGCACACTGTACCAGTGTAAGAGTTTCAAGGTCTTTGTAAGGCAGTCCTGCAATGACTTGCACACTGTACCAGTGTAAGAGTTTCAAGGTCTTTGTAAGGCAGTCCTGCAATGACTTGCACATTGTTCATTTGTAAGAGATTCAAGGTCGTTGGTAAGGCAGTCTTGCAATGACTTGCACATTTTACCTGTGTAAGAGATTCAAGGTCGCTGGTAAGGCAGACCTGCAATGCCTTACCCCTCATAAACAGACTTGATAAAACCAAGTCTGCTTTTTTTTCTTTTGGTTTTGTTTTATCCTTCTAAAGGATCCTTTTACCAGATATTACTATCACAACAGCAATTTACATGCTGTGTTACGGCCATAAAATCTCCCCATACTTAGCCTCAGTGTTTTTATTATTTCTGATTCTTTGGAATTATGGTGTGCATTCAGCGTTGCCTGAGAATAGAATACCACTTAAACCGGTGCCAGGAGAGCATGAGGGGAGGAGCATGGTTCATTATTATACCTCTCATGAACAGAATCAGTAAAACAGTCTGCCTTTTCCTTTTTCAATGGGATATTTTCTCTGATATTCATTCATAAGGTACCAAACAAGGCTTCTTTTTCACCAACCATTCATACGGTACCAGACAAGGCTTCTTTTTTACCAACATTTTACTTAAATACTTAGAAACTTAACTAAATTTTGACTGTTTTTTTACCTATTAAATAATCAATATCAATTAAAATCATACACAGTTTTACTGGAACCAGTCTAAAATCATGATGATCATCTGGCTGCTTTTCTTAGATTTATTTTTATTTTAAGTATTTAAGTATATGTTGGTGAAACAGTAGTTGGGTAAAATAATTGCATCCTACTCCCCTTCCACGTGCCATTTCAACCCTCCTCATGCGGTGATGTGACATACAAAAATGTTGGGTAAATCATATGATTTTTTAAAAAATGATGAATTAAATTGGAATAATCATTCATTGTGTTTTGTATGCATGAAAAAAAAAAATCATTTAACATTTTTGGTTCGGAAAGAAAATTCAATCTCTTTGGCTGGTTCTTGGCAGAGCGTTGTTCCCATCATAACAGTTATCTCTCATGACAGAATTTTTTGTATCCAAACTTCAAACCCATGAAAGACTACCGTATATATTACTGTATCAATGATAATGTATATTGTCTATAGGTTAAGTATTCCACACAGGATTAGACCTGTTATATATTTGATATATAGACTGGACAGGCTGTATTTTAGTGCAGTAGTCACTGAACTGTTTGTATATGGATATTAAATGGATATACTATAGATAGGGCAGACTGGTACCTAACAGACAAGCACATTGTATGATTGTGTGATTTGTATTAGATTAGCTAATTATACAATATTATAATAAATTTGACAGATCACTACTTTTATGTGTTATCATTTGACATAATGGTACTTCTATGTGCCAACTATAGATTTGACAAACTTGTACTTGTGTAATTAAGTATATATTTGTAGACTGGGTCTTCTGTGTTATGTAGGTTAGACAGTCTGGTGCTTCTGTGAAATAATAATTTAATTATTAGACTGGTCCTCCAAAAGAGGTTATTCATATAAATAAGAGGGGGATGGTAACTTTATATGAGAAAGGTAAGACGGTCATGTACTTAAAATAATAATTTTTTCAGACTTTGTTTCACAGATGTGACAGACTTGTACCTTTATATGAGCAATAGACTGGTTATCATTATGTAAATTTTATTATTATTTCAAGACTGGTTTTCTGATATCAGTAAGATTTCCATGTTTATCTATGAAATATAGCTATGACAGACTGGTTACTTGAAGCTACACAAATTCCTTGCTTGAAGTAAAGAAGAATTACAGACTGGTATTTGTATGTAAAAAAAGAAATCAAAGACTGGTTCTGATGTTTGTTGTTTGAAAATTGACTCTCTAACTGATACTATGTGAATGGATATTTTCACAAAATGTGTTCATTTATACAAATGTTATTGAAAATGTTTTTGATTCTGCTGAATGTTTTTGTGCATAATATAAAGTTTATCACTTTTGTTGGCTTAAGTTTCTGTTTTGTTCAAACATTTTGTTTATAATTTATGTTTAATGTAATACTGAAATTTGTACAATATGTGGCATATATATCCATGTAATATAATTATGCAACATTTAAATAAAATGTGCAGTTTTGGAGCCATTTCCTTGTAAACTAAGTCTGGTTCATATATAATTATTTCATATACCAATCTGCTGGTTCTCATGGTCTCCATTTTGAAGATGAAAACCAGCATTGCACAAGATACAAGATACAAAATTGTATTTAAAATTGGTGATAAGTACGATACAGAAAGCAGAAAGCATTAGCTATGTGTAGTTTTTCATGAACATAAGCATTAGCACATCATATTACATGCACATGTTATAAAATTATTGAAAACTACATGTAGCATTAAGCATCACAAAAATTCAATTATTTCATTATATCACAATTTAAGAAATTGCCATGATATGTCAGAGGGTTTCTTAGTTTTGAATATGTCAGTACAAATGGGTTTAGACATTGTACCATGTACATGTCAAATTCAATCAAGAAAATGATGGTGGTCTAAAAAGGTTTAAAACAACAGCAAAATAAAAAAATAAAACTCAAAAAGAGCTCAGTTGCACATTTTCAAGATTTTTTTTGAAAATATGTATCGCCTCCAGTCAGATTTATTTTGAACAGATTAGCATTACCTTCTCAGTCATAGTAAAAATCGAGCAGTAAATATTACTCAGAGACATTGATGAATTAAAGCAAACAGATATGAAAAGACAATAATATTAAGCAGTAATACTTGTTATACATTGTACTCTAGGTAAACAGAACAAAGCAGATATATTTAAATATCATTTGGCACAGCATATTTTCAACAAAGACCAGTTTCACAAAGATTTTTGTACAAACAAATTGCGACACCCAGGAACGTTTTTCATTTGTACAGCGTTTTTATAAATTTTAAAAAGCTTACTATTTACAAGGCTTTACGAAAGTTTGTAAAATAATGTAAGCCAAACATTAAATGAAAATCCTGACTTTTTTTTTGTTACTTCAAATTTAACTTAAGTAACGTTTGTGAAATAGGTCCCAGAACTTATGTAATACGAAAAAAAAATACAAGGAAGCAAAAGCATAAAGCCATGAATTGTCAACATTTGTTATTTCTCATTTATGTGCTTTTAGAGCAAATTATCCTGCAATAAACAACAACCTGTCTTTTGCCACTTTTGTTCTTTCCCTTGATTAACAAATTTGACTGTATGTGAAACTATGTGACAGCAGTTTACTGTTTTTACAAATTTATTGATTGTACAGCATCATTGGCATCCAACTGGTTGTTATTTGCTGCTTTTTAATCATTAACATTTTTGTCAGTTCTATGTGATGGCAAGAACAGGATTTCTGTGACTCGTGCATGTTGCATGAGGCACAAATTGCTTATAAGCCAATCAAAATTGCTGAAAGTTAATTAACAGTTCTGCAGTTTCTAAAATACAGGTTTCTTTGCGTATTTCCAATAATCTTTGTGAATAAATTAAAAAATGGTTGATGTCGAATTCAAAGACAGACAAAGATTAGAAATATTCTGCCCATGGATAGATATAGATTAAGATATATATATGCTGAAAGTACATTAACATTTTCTCTACTAAAATCAGTTTTGCTTATTACCAAACTTTATCAAAAAAAATTCTAATCCATTTTATAATAGCCCTTATTATTTTTCACATCACTAACCTCAAGGAACTCCCTCTCAAGCATAGTAACTTCGCCTTCTTTATCTGTAAATATCCTGGTGTGTATATATAAGAATCCGATGTCGATTGCTTTTTAATTCCCCCTGTTCTATTTGGCAGAAGGACTTAAATTCACTTTTTTTATTTCATTACATACACATTTCAGGTTATATATGACATATCTAGTTTAAATAGTTGAGGCTGATCTCAGAAAGAATCTGAGTAAAACTACCATCTTTCTGCAAGTATACATAGAGCCACATATAGACACACAAACTGCATTAATTTTGTGCCTTATCAATTAGATAGTAGAGTTATTTGTATATAGCATATGTGTATACGTTGATATTGCCTTCATATCTGACATTGTTAAATGTTTATTACTTTATAATGTTCATTCTTTTGTACTGTTATGGAATTTTATAAAGAACTATTAAATAATTATTAATATATGAAATTGAATAAAAGGTGCATCGTTGCATTTATAATGTTTTATTGGCTGTTTTTTTGTTAATTCTACCAGTAACTAAATGCATATACATTTATGATGCATTTTCTGTCTGCCATGTCACTCTGTCTCTCCATAAGCTTTTCCAAGGTGGTGAACCCACATCTTTTGCTCAGTTGAAAATATTATGGTATGGAGTGGTGCATTTTACAAACATGTGCTGTTGCACTTTTTCGGCCAAAAATATGAGTTTCGAAGCCAGTGTGGTTCCGGCTAAGAATAGAATCACTGCCGATTTCTGCAGATGGGTAGGAATTCTCCGAATGGGTGTCGTGTTCATTTTATCATTTTTTGTCATGTTCACTATTTTGGTTAAATTAACAACCCCTTTGTGGTTTCAGGGAGCCATATGAGTGATGGCTCATGCATGTCGTAAGAAGTGACAATTTGAGTAATACGATATAATTTGCTGAAACCCTGCAGTTTTGCAGGTATCGAGGTTCTAGGTTCATTCTGCATATTCATTTGTTTGTGTATGTTTTTTAGATCTGTATGTAAATTGGTTGTTTTTGTACATGTAGAGTGAACCTTGAATCTTCCTTCCTGTTGGCGTCGAATAACCTATAATGTGTTGATATGCCGTAAAACCCTATTCATTCATTCATATGAGTTTTGCAGGGCCACTTGATAGCACTATACAGGGATTGCGTTCATCTTTGTTTTGTGAATTTTCATATAATGTTAAGAATGTTATCTGCAACAAGAAATATTAACGGTAAGTGTCGCATACCTCCACCAAAATGGTCTGTAAAAATAACGATATATTGTATAATTGGTAGCGATGTATCCATGAATATCAAGCGTCATGGACTGACGTTTCAGACTAGACACGCAATTTCATGTGTGTGGTTATTTTTACATTGAAGTGTGACCTTGACCTTTGTGTAACCTTAACTTTGACATCTGATGTAAAGGTCTGGATATTTCTACAGGTAAATAGAGGTGACACATCATCATGACATGTTGATCACTTGTGTCAAGTATCCATTCATGAAAAACAAAGTTACAGACCAGACATGAAATATTAAACAAACTGAAATTGTGATCTTGACCTTTGAGGGTTATACTTCATGTCATGTTGATCAACTGAGTCAAGTGTTTTTGAAATTTATCCATAGAATCTATTAGATGACAAAGAAACAGACTGGACACGAAATCTCAAACGGAGTGAAAGTGTTGTAAAAGTTAAATTGTGACCTTGACCTTTGAAGTGGAAGTCTGGGTTTTACGCGCGGCATGTCGTCATGTTATGTTGATCATTTGTAGCAAGTATTTATCAAAATCATCTATGTATGACAAAATTACAGACCGGACACGAAATCTCACACAGTCTTAAAGTGTGACCTTGACCTTTGAGGTACGGGTGTGGGTCTTACTCGCGACACGTCGTCATGTTATGTTGATCATTTGTAGTAAGTATTAACAAAATCCATCTATGCATGACAAAGTAACAGTTAAAATACCGGACGGACGGACGGACGGTTACTGCGATTTCTATATGCTTCCCAAAACAATTTGGGTAGGGGGCATAAAAATGATACTCGAAGCAGGCACATTTGCTCCAATTTTAGGGACAACTCCATAGCATTATGTCACGTGGGTTCCCCAACGCGGTTTTTGCCTTCCCTGCGCACAACGTTAATATCATTCAAGACCAAATCCAAACATCTTTGTACACATGTCAACCTAGTGGGCCAGTAGTGTCTTTTGCTGTTAGGTACTTGTGTTGTTTTTCTATTACCATTGAAACACATATACAAAATTATGAATTTCCAGAGCACAAATGCAAAAAATAGCAGTAGAAACGTGCCTTTGCTATGAGGTATATTCAGAACTCAAAACATAGCCCACGATTCTGTTTGTATTTTTATTTTTGAAAGGGTTATAGATAATTCTCAAAGTGTTGACTGGCACCATTCTTTGCATATGCATGCTCATATACTATGTAAAAAGTAAAACATGATATGATTTTGTTGGTATGTATCAGCATGATATAGCAAAAATCAAGGAAATGAAAATTTGTATTTAAGCGAATATGGGGGTGGTATGGTTGCACTTATAAAATGTGTAGCAAAGTCGGGACAGGGACTTCAGTGTGACAAGCAACCTGGCATGCACATAAACACGTGCTGACGAACGGATGTACCCGCTAACCAACAGCTGTCAGACGTGTTAATACATACATATTTCATGACAATTAGATATGCATTTAGTACTTTCTGATAGCCATTAAATGTCTGTGAGATTAGATTGAGAGACGAGCAGTGTCCACTCAATCAAGATAATGTATTTGTGCCGCTAAGAGCTCAGGGACCAGTTTTACCTATTTAATAAACAAAATATCAAAATTAAACATAACCAACCAATTTCTTTTCAGTTTCTCTAAAGTATTACTTGAAATCATTAAACAATCCAATCACCTCATACGGTTAGTCATTGCACCTTTGTACTTATTGGTAAAGAATATCGTGCAACATAATCAATATAGGCAAGTCATTATATACAAGTCCTTGGTATAGATGAAGATTCATCATTTAATGATTTATTGATTGATTGATTGATTTATTGAATACTTAGCATCATTGTATGCCATCGAGGGCTAACAAACGATCAGTTAACCTAACCATTGTTTCCTGTGATCCTGAAAGGTAAACCAGTACCCTAACACACCCCATCTCCGCAAGTAACTGATAACTTTCCCACTTGATTCAGCGATGAGACTGATAATTAGACACAATGTCGTATATCAATCATCACGGAGACTGTTGCCGGGCGGGGAATCGAACTCACGACCCCTGAATTGATAATCAAACGCGCTAACGACTGAGCTAATCAGCATTTAAAATAATCTTTGAGGAAAATATCAAAATAATATATTAAGAGAAACCGGGGTCAACACCTCATTGGCTATCAAACATTAAGTGATAATTTGTACATACATGCATTTGTAGACGTGTAAAACAACATAATGTTCACAATTTAAATTAAATGAGTTAAATATATTCACATCATTAACCCGCTGGCCGGTTTAGCCTTTTTATATAGAGGTTGTATATAGGACTATGCTAACAGATGTTTGTGTAACAGCTGGAATGCGTTTCACAAAAAAATCTTACAACAAAAATCGTCGTAAACGTAAACCAACAATTATTCATAATATTTTAATTTTCATCCAAATGAAGCCAAGTTGGCTCAAATCATGCAGATAGTTACATTTTTCCAGAAAATACAATCATTTTAAATGTCGATCAAAATTTGAACACACAACGGAGAAATTGTCGAATTGACTTACGTCGATTTGAATCGTAAGTTATTTTGTAAAACGCAACCCTGCAGGACGAGAAAAATATACAGCAAGTCTGACACTTAGAACTCGGAAATTTCGCTTACAAGGCGAATGCTCTATTGACTGAACTAACTGTACCGCTGACACATGATGCGTTTCTCTCCTTACAGGTTAAATACATACTTATTTATGTTGTACCTATTATTAAAATCAACCATCGTTTGTATTCATAATATCGTTAATTAATAATATCCCCTTAGAGAAACTATGGTTATCAAATATACTTGTGCCTCCGACTTTCATTCTTTGATTTAACCAAATTGGATTGTTTAATGTATACCAATGTGCAGACTTTAGTAAGTTTGAATATGTTTGATAACTTCTAAAAATGTCCTTTTGGAAAGAAGAGAATAATATTATGTAGTTTGTATATGTGTCTAGTAACAAACTCTGGACCATCTGTGCCAAAATTTGACATAAAATGATATATATAATTATTTATTGAATTAAAATTGTCTTGGTATCCATCCTAAACTTTTAAGTTCTTTAATTTTATCAGCATTACGGTTTGGTAGAGCCAAGACAAGATGGTTAATGTTTTATACGGCTAATCTTTTAAGGTTGTGATTTTACCTATTGGTGTCAACATTAAGTTTGGCTTATGAATAAGAAGCTGGTTTTACGTATATCATGTATCTTATCATCACAGTTCACGTTAATCATATTGTCTAAATCTATTAAAAATCGAATACTAATACATGTATTTTGACTGTAAATTCATTGTCCTTATAAAGATTTAAGTTAATATCACATTTTTCACCGGAGTCCTCCGTGGCCGAGTGGTCTAAGGCGCCGTCTCAAGATCACTTACCACTCACCGCTAGTTTTAACATATTTTATTGCTATATAAACACATAGTACAATATATATCATGCATATAAGTCAAATTCAATTTAAGGCAAAATGGCCTAGCCACAAGTTCTCACCGCTAAGGTCGTAGGTTCTGGTCCCGCTCACTCCAAAAACTTTAAACCTGCCAGTTATTTGCGGAAGGACGGTGGTTCTACTCAGTCTAGCTCAGTCTGAGGTATTCCTCCACCAGTAAAACTGGATATGCCATATATAACCTGAAATGTGTTGAAAATGGCGTTAAACCCCATTCAAAAAATAAACAAAAAACTATCCACACTGTCCTTGTAATTCACCAATGTATCTGACAATAGCCTTGCCTACTCCTCATTAATAATAGATGGTAAAACACATGTCATTCTTTTGGCTATAAATCCAGATGCCAACTTGTCAGAAACATTTAAAAGTAAAATTGGACGCATTTTTTTAAAAAAAACAAGGATTTGTCTCTGTTCGCCTTCGGTAAACATGTTCTAACCACTTGCTTTTGTGAAACTAAAATATCTCCATAGTATATTTCTGATTTATAGCACACAGTAAGAAATGCCCTATGTCTATTGAAAATATTCTACCGGAAATCCGTCAAAACTTCATTCATATTTCTTAAAAAAAGGTAGCAATTCCTCATAGGTAATGATACCCTCAAGTAATGTTTTATTATTTTCATTCAATTTTGATTTAGTTAAATGTGAAAATATTTATAAAAACTATATATATATAGTTTATATTTAAACTTCCCTATATGGTTATAATTTTTCACAAAATCGTTTCGTTTTCTTATTTATTTCATCAAGTGTTTTTTTTTTATAATTTGACCATGAGATGCTTCAATTTGTAAAATAGATTTTATTTTATAGTTCCTTTTTTCTGTTTTCCTTCTTGTCCCTACTTTGCTCGTGATCTTAACCTTATACTTTCTATTTTTGTCTCTCTGATATCTATTAATTCTTTCTTTGTTCTGTGTTTTGTGTGATTTCCTTTTCTAGGTTTTCAATTTCATTGTATATATTTGCTTCCCCTTCACCTTGTTGTCGTTTACTGTAAGCGGAATGAGAACTAGTTACTATTCGAATATCAAGGAAATATTTAATCACTCATATCAAATTGTTTAGCCTCATCTGGAACATTGTCTATATCGTGATGTAACGTCTCTGTAGCGTTATATCATTGTTATGACAGTGTTGTTGTATAAGGTAACGGTAAGTTACTTTTTACGAATTTATCTTAGCTCGACTGCGATGAAAGCTCAGAGCTTATATGAACCGCTCTCGAATCCGCTGCCTGGGTAGAACCAGTACTGAGTGTTGTTGAAGTATAAATGTAACTTGCAGTGAAAGCGTATAATGTAGGTATTGTATACATTTACCTCAATAATTGTATCCCCTCTCCACAAGATAGCGAGTTGATTTACTTGGTTCTATTGCATCTGTCGTAGATCAGAAGGTGACATCAAAGCTGCAGATGTCACTGTTATTCCAATGATAATGATAGTTATTATATGTAATACATTGTTTCAATGATATTGCAGTTTTTTTCCGAATTTGAATTTCATTTTTAGAGTTGGTTGATGGCATGGTCTTGTGTTCTTGGTTTGCATTGTAAATGTAGCTAGGCGCGCCCGCCGTGACCAGGTCTGTGCATTTATGTTTGGTTGTTTTAATATTTTTAAGTGTGTTTTAACAGCCAGATAATTGAATTTTAAGTGATCTAAGACTGCACAAAATCGCTTTCGGGACTTCCTTACACCCCTGGACCCCGTTTGGAAAATTGGTTACCCTAAATCCCAGCCACCTAATGCACAAACATAATATTCCAGAATAATCACTGTGTAACATGTAAAACATAATAAAAATTAATTTTAAGTCTTCCAGCTGAAATAAATATATTTGTCCTCTTTCTTTTTCTTCTCTTATCCTAATTTCATAAGAATTGAATGTGCATTATATTCGTTAAATAAAGAGTTCTCGCAACATAGAAAATCACGTTGCCTTTGCAATTCATAGCTAACTTTGCGTTCCATATACTTGTCACGTACCCGCATAGCCTTACACAATACTGCACGTTCATCGTCAGGTCACCCGCATAACATTATACAAAACTGTATAGATCTTGTCAGGTACCCGCATAGTCTTACATAAAACTGAACTTATATCGTCAGTCACCCGCATAACATTATACAAAACTGTATAGATCTTGTCAGGTACCCGCATAGTCGTACACAAAACTGCAATTATATCGTCAGGTCAACCGCATTACATTATACAAAACTGTATAGATCTTGTCAGGTACCCGCATAACCTTACACATTACTGCACTTCTATAATCAGATCACCCGCATAATATTATAAAAAACTGTATGGGTCTTGTCACGTACCCGTATAGCCTTACAAAAAACTACACTTATATCGTCTGTCACTCGCATCATATTATACAAAACTGTATAGATCTTGTCAGGTACCCGCATAGCCTTACACAAAACTGAACTTATATCGTCAGGTCACCCCAATAACATTATACAAAACAGTATAGGTCTTGTCACGTACCCGCAAAGCCTTACATAAAGCTACACTTATATCGTCAGGTCACCCGCATAACATTATACAAAACTGTACAGATATTGTCAGGTACCCGCATAGCCTTACATTGAACTGCACTTATATCGTCAGGTCACCCGCATAACATTATTCAAAACTCTATAAATCTTGTCAGGTACTCGCATAGCCTTACATAAAACTGCACTTATATCGTCAGGTCACCCGCATTACATTATACAAACCTGTATAGATCTTGACAGGTACCCGCATAGCCTTACATAAAACTGCACTTAAATCGTCATGTCACCCGCATAACATTATACAAACCTGTATAGATCTTGTCACTTATCCGAATAGCCTTACACAAAATGCACTTATCTAGTCAGGTCCTCGCATAATATTATAATATTATAATTGTATAAAACTGCACTTATCTCGTCATGTAACCACAAACACTTTATACAAAACTGCACTTATTCACCATAGACCTATAAATCAAAATTGATACGACCACCGAGCAATTAAACATTTATAGACGACACACGTACAAAGGTTTTTGTAGACGACCCTCGTATCAAAAGTTCCATATAAACACGCCTTTTGAACAATACTGACAGACTCGCAGACAAAGTTGTCCAAGTCAGGTCATTTTTTTCTATTATAATCATGACTCGAAGACGAGCATTTTACGTTAAAGTGATGTAAGTTTTTTTATTGTTAGTATGTGGAGGACAATCGGAAGCAAACCTGACCATGTTGTCAACGTTACCAATGGATATTGGAGCGTTTTGTCCAGAGTCAAACATTTGTGGAAGGAGTGCATCACAGACGCTAGAGGAAAGTTACGTAACTTGTTGTTCAGGTAAGTTGGTTCACATTGATGGGCGATTTACAATTTGTATGATACAAAATAAAACACATGCCATTAAAAGTCGAGCGCTCTTAGGAAATCGTTGTATTGTTGTACATTTGTTCACAACTAAGCACAGACTGTGTAACTATGTATGGGGAAATATAAAACTAAACTACATATTGACTTTAATTTGCACTATCACTTGTTTTATTACGAGACGATGGTAGATGGTGGGATGGGGACAAGGTTGAGAGTTTTCTACTGTTCCAAAAAAGTGAAGTTTCAAACCTTTGTCACTTCTTCCTCTGTTTCACATCTGTTGTCACTTCCTCTGTTTTGTATCTATTTACTCACAACAGTACAGATACGCAATTTCGTATAAAATCAACATTATAAGTTGACAAAACTTTTCTGAAGTATAAATATACATGCTAATTTTATCGGCAATTTCTTCATCACGGTTTTGACTCTTTGATTGTGCATTAGACCAGCACGGCTGCTTGTTGCTGAGTATGTAAATTTAATAAATACACGTACTGTGAAATCATTTATTTTCGTTTCGTGGGGAACTATTTTCTTTGACTTCGTGGGGACCTCGACAACGAAATGAAATATCAACGAAATGATCGTGGAAAAAATTGTGTTACATCCGAACTGCATAGCGTTTATCTGTACATTAAGACCTACCTTTCTTAGCTAGATCTTTATGTTATCAAACAGTTTCTATTTAGTGTGTGCATTTATCTATGTGATCTATTAAAAGTTAAATATAAAATTGAAAACTTTAATTTAGTGCACTGATTAAGTTAAACTACCGTTACTATTAATACAACATCCGTTTCATTACATAAAATATGCATGTGAATATCAGAGGTCGTGTGTTCACTATTGTTTATTTTTTTTTCATCACTGTGGAAAGTACTAAAAACAGACCGTTTCCTAGAATAATATGTCAATTACAATAGTAGACGACCCATTTTACGTCAACGAGTCGTATTTTTCCAACATTCAAGTAGCTATTTTCAAAAGCGAAAATATGCGTGCGAATAAATACGATATAGATTTCTAGTATTTAATTAAAAAGTAGTATATTAGGCAATTGTGTTTTTATTTCTTTTTGTCGACGAGGAAAAACTTTTTCTAACGAGTGAATTTGCGTTGGTCTCGACCTACTTACACCTTCAACTTGTGACACGTCCTCTAGATTTCCAATTGTTGTTTTCATAGCAGTCTGATCAAACACCAAAGCGTCGGCTAACTGACACCTCTCCCCAAGATTATCCCATGTTACGAAGAGCATTTATTACCGCGTGTGTTATGTGCAGACTGGTACAGATCAGTAACTAAAATGTGTTATGTATATAGATACTCGAATACAAAGATCGCACTAAAACATTTTTTTTCTAAAATTCGTTTTCAACGAAATTAAGTCCCCACGAATATGTCCTTGAACCAAAGACAACTAAAATAATACAAAAAAAAAAAAGAAGAAAGAATTGTAATTTGTATTTCTAAAATGAATGTAAGTTAGGATACAAGAAAACGAAATTTCGCGAAAAATCGGTGCGATTTTCTAGAACAGCACTTGTTACTTTCTTGAGATAAGTGTTTAAAAAGTTCTATTATAGACACTTGTATTCGTGAATGATTTTAGTGAAATCAATTTCGAACAGTCTCCGAACATTCGAAGATGTATTATTGTTCTTGTATTTCATTTTATAAATCCAAAACGCTTTCGTGAAACTACGTCATTCTATTTTTAGATTGAACATACCGTGTAAGGGATGTTTTTCCGTATTGCATCAGATTTATTAGTCATGTAAGCAAATGCACGACTTACACAGGGAACCCGTTCTTTCATTGTTCAAATTTAAAAATATATTTCAACTTCAAGAGACGTTCAATAAATAATCTTATGTTGTTAATAAAATGAAACAAACAAACATTTAGTTCATGCCATCAAAGCAATCTCCTTTAACAGGAATGCACCTTTTCAGTCCTTTTACAACTTCCGGAATATGTCCTCGTAGTTTTGTGTATATCCAGTTAAAAATAGTTGACACGCGTGCTTGTCGGGAAGTGTAGCGGTGTTCAGCTTAAATAATGTTTCTTTGAAACACTTAAATGGGGGATTAACACCACATCATCACAGGATAGGTTATATGGCATACCCAGTATTACTAGTGAAGATAGATCTCAGAATGAATCTTAATATAACCACCGTCCTTTTGCAAATAACTGGCAATCTTTCTCACATATTGTTATGGACCGAGCTGGATTTCAACCCATGACGACTGTAATATAGAAGTGATGGAAGGCTTTTGTGCCAAATCAACGTTGACATGCTTCAAGAACTGCAGCCTCAAAACATCATATTTTTAACACTTCTGTTGGCGATGCACGACCTTCGTCTGTCTTTGGTGGTTCATATTTTACCGCCATTCCTTTTATGTGACTCGAAATAGTGGACAAATGTTTCAATTTCTGTATGTAACTTTATACATATGCTGGTATCATTGGATGAACAACAAAAAATCTACCTGACTGTGGAGTTTCACGATTGACATGGTTACGGTTCATAATTTATGGGACGAATAACATTACTTATTGAACTCCCCTTGTATTTAAACGAGTTTACATTTTACCTAATATACCGACCACATGCAGCAATATACTTGTAGCACTGTGTGAAATCTTATTTCAACCTTATTTAGGAAAATAATATATCTATATAATGCACATATGAAAACATGAAAACAGCTTGCATTGTGAATATATGAAATGAATTATATACTGAAAGCAATAGCTAAACCGCTACCTGACATTTATATAGCTGAAAGTTTACGTATATTCTCAATAAAAAATCACAGCAATTGCTTTGAAATTTTAGATTTGAATAAAAAAGAAATTTTAGGCTATTAAAATGAATAATTGTATGTTATTGCCGTATAAAAATTTTTGATATCGCCACTCCGTATTTTGACGAATATATTGGAAATATAAAAGTGGCGGGTTAGTTGTTCCGTTCAGTATATGTCTTGTATACCGGATAAGTATATATGCTTTTTTACCGAGGTTAGATATTTCTATCTCTCCCTAGGACCGAGAAATTTTTTTCGCGTTGTGACGTTAAAACAATCCAGATGACGTAACGTATAAAATATATGACGTTAATCATAAAATCAAATGTCTTAAAAGCGACAGCTGTAAAAATCTATAATTATAAATTAAGTTAAAATAAGTGTGTTTGGTATGCAAGAAAAAAATCATTCATTGCTTTTTCGGTTCGGATAGAATATTCCGTCCCTTGGGATAACTGGTTTCACGAAACCAGTTATCCCTCGGGGCGGGATTTTCTATCCTAACCTCAAACCCATGCAAGATTCTTATATTCGCATATGCGTTGTGATCATGATACAAAGTGTAATATAACGATATGATAAAAATTAAAATAAAATATAAATTTGCATATTTTTTTTATTAATTTTACTCAAATACAATAGAACCTCCATGGCTTGAGCCCCACGAGACTGGACAATATAGTTTAAGTTAAGGTTTGCTCAACAACATACCATACCTGTACATGTTTATACACTGAAAAGGGAATTCGACCCGAGACCAGATAAGTGGTTCGAGCGATATAACGTGCTGCAGCCGTCCATTTTCGAGCCAACGAGGTTATACTGTTACAGTATTTAAAAACTAATGGTATTCCACAAGTTTTATGAAAAAAATGTTGATAAGTGTCTAAATATGAAGTACCATAGAGAATGTAATACTTTGATAATTTCATTTGGTTTTATTTACATATTAAATGGAAAAGGCACACTTAGATATGTTATCATGTACACGGCTATTTCTATGTCATTTTCATTATTAGAAAGGTGTAGCCCGTGTGGTTCTGGCTAAGAATAGAATCTATGGGGTGCCGTATTACTATTTACCCTCAATAAGTGATATCACTCATTCGAATAGGTGATATCACTCATTCGAATAAATGATATCACTCATTCATATTCGAATAAGTGATATCACATATTAGAATGACAGGGTAGTCGTACAAGAAGAAAGAGATAAGTAAGTATTAATGTGATTCAGATCTGTGTTACTGTGATAGATATGCAATTGCTAGTGTGATAGAAAAGTGTTAATGTGATACAACAAATGTTGCAGGTTAATAAATAACAGAGTTGCACTCAGCCCAAAGCAAAGTACTGAACGAACCCTTTCTGGGATTTTCCTGTCGTCTAAGTGATCACACGCCATTTTCGTTCTAATGTGGAACTGTGAAGTTTTACTGAGATACATTCATATAATATAGATTATTAAATATTATTACATTATCAATTGATTTGATTCAGTGTTGTTTAATTGTTTTAAATTTGAATGTTCAGTGTCATTTTATGTCATAAGGGGCTAGCAGACGATCATTTAGCCAGCATTTAAGCACACCTATCTCTATAAGTTACTGGTAGCTTTCTCTTTGAATCAGCGGTGAGAGACGATTGACAGCGATAAAGCTATAAAATATGAACATCCCAGATAAGGACTGTTTTTTTATTTAATATGTTTAAAGTTTAAATAAGATACAGTGGTGGATAACCTATTTATTGAACAAGTTAGACTAATAGAAGATCAAGGTAAGTAAATTATTGAATGATGAATCTTATTATGAGCTGCTGTTGTTTCTGTGATAGTATTCTCTTGCTGTGATTTAGTATAATTGCAAATGTGCTAAACCGATTGGATAAAGATGCTGATTTGCCATAACATTCACAAAGGATTTGCAGCATCAAAGAAAAGAGTTAAGACATTAATATGTTTAACTAAGAAGACATTGGATGCAAGTGGAGATATACGAAGTTGCCATGTACTTTTATAGATGTGCTGAAGTGATGGAATAAAGGTTTAACTAGGAAGACATTGGATGCAAGTGGAGATATACGAAGTTGCCATGTACTTTTATGATGTGCTAAAGTGATGGAATAAAGGTGCTGATTTGTCAAAACTTCCACCAAGGAGATGCGGTATCAACGGAAAAGAGTTAAGACATTAATATGTTTAACTAGGAAGACATTAACTTCAAGTGGAGATATACGAAGTTGTCATGCATTTTTATTGTTTTCTACTTTGGCATTTGATACAAAGATAGTTAACGTTAGATAGAGAGGAACAACAACAGTTGAAGAACTATGTAGTCATGTAATTACAACTATAAAGAGGAAAATATGCTTAGAAAACGTTCGCATTATAAAATTGCACTTTAAGATAAAGGACGATATAAAAAGCAACAACACATCGATTTGTTTTATTTTGTTCACATATTTCAATAATTGATAATTGTCAATCACATTCGTAACATTTTATGTACGTAAGGTTTCGTCCCGTAAGTGACAAATTGAAGAACGGGTTTACATTGTATATGTGTGTTTTTTAATAGCAAAGTACTGTCTATTCCTTTTCAATTAATCCATATTTCCGTTCCCGCACTTAATCGTAAAACAAAACAAAGTAAGTTAAAGTTTTTATCAAGTTATTTTATTGAATGAAATAAATGTATTTAAATAAAATTCGTAATTAATTTTTTCATCTTACATGTAAGCATTAAGCACGAATGACACAAGTCTTAAACAAAGATTAAACCAATGATTGCGTTTAATAATTTAATTAACAAGCATAACATTTAATGTAACACTGACCTTACCTTACACACTAAGTGGACACAATAGTACAATGTTAATTTAACCTGCATTTACACAAACCAGTCATATATGATATCATAACAATGTATTTACAAACACAACGTAGACAAAAAGCTAAAAAAAATTAGCCCTTGAACAGACTAAACCCGAAATATACTGTAACACATAATTTAAGAAATCACTATTTTCAAAACTCGTACTTTTCATTCGATCTTTACAAAACTTACAAAATAGTTGATAATATAAGCATGATATCTTAAACAAGTAAATGAATTTTAAATGAATAAAAATTTGTGTTTAATACAGGTTATTACTTGGTACAGGTCATTACTTGATACAGGTTATTACTTAATACAGGTTATTACTTAATACAGGTTAATTTAAACTGAAATCGCGAATAGTAATTGTTGCTGCTGAAGAAAGAAGCTGCTCAATAGAGATGACCGCTTACACAGGTTTGACTGTACACTAATAATTATATCTCAAACGGAATTTTAAACTAGCCAAATACAATTACCTTTTCCTTGGATCGTCAAAGATTTCACTATTTCAAAGTTTGTCTAGCCTTGTACCAGTTTTTATTTCTTATTAGCGGGCATTCATCAAATGTACACAATAGTTATATAATAATCATTATGTCTCAATCATTCGAATAATCTACATCTGAGTTATGGTCCTTGAAATTTATAAAAAATGCACTTTTTTACCTTATGCATATAAATGTTCTACATTTTTCTTTGAATCTTCACACAATCTGAACAATTGATAAATAACAACACAATCTCAATCCAAAACCAAAAAAAAAAACAACACAATTGTAATTATAGTTCACTAAATCCTAATATTTGAGTCAAAATTGATATAAAAATTCAAATAAGTGTGTCCACCCTAGGATGTTTTTCTTTTGTATCTAAATACATTTTCTATAGTAGTTGTGGAAATACGAAGTGTGTTAAAAATAAATGGACTTTTGTAATATTTTTCACATTTAATATAGCACAAGAATAAAAATTATATTGTCATAAAAGTAATATTTCCTCTATGCAATTATCAAATTGTGTATCTATATTGAATATGTAGCAACAGCGCTGGAAAATATACATAGTGTGGTTACATGGAGCAGTCCGATGACGTCAATGACGTCAAATTTTGTATCTATATTGAATATGTGGCAACAGCGCTGGAAAATATACATAGTGTGGTTACCCGGAGCAGTCCGATGACGTCAAGGACGTCAAATTTTGTATGATGTTTAACCGGTCAATTCGCATCTTGTGTCACATACCCAATGGGCTCCTAGAATGTACTTTATACCTGTCTTTCCACCCATGTATCAGTAACATATCTATATCATTTTTCCTCGAATTGTACAATGGTGCAGGGAGTATGAAACTGATTTAGATTTGACCGGCTAAATATTGTGCAAACATTTGAAGTCGTTGACGTCCTCTGACTGCTCCGTGTAGCCATTGCATGCATATTATCGCTGTTGCCATATAACAATATTTAATATCAATATGAAACTTGGGAATTGCAAAGAGGAAATATTACTATTAATGGCAATATATTCGTTATTATTGTATTAAATGTTGCAAATACTACAAAAGTCTTCAGGCAGGTACGCAAAGTTAGCTAAATAGGATACTTTAGCATTTTTATTATCACAAATGTCTTTATTTGATCTTGTGTATTGCCTTAACATACACAAAAGTTATATAATCTGATATAATTATATATAAACAAGATGATAGGATTAATACTGTCTGAGATATGACCATTGTC
The DNA here is from genome assembly GCA_029582155.1 of Panopea generosa. Classification (NCBI taxonomy): domain Eukaryota; kingdom Metazoa; phylum Mollusca; class Bivalvia; order Adapedonta; family Hiatellidae; genus Panopea; species Panopea generosa. The sequence goes on from CM055899.1 coordinate 10,773,252, forward strand.
AGCTATAAGCAGAAATAATATGGCACTCTTGTTGCTAATTCTAAATCATAAAACAAGACAAACTTTCCATCTTACATCTCTAAGAAAAGTCTAAGAAAATACGCTGTGATCAGATACACGTTGATCAGTGGATCCAGGCTGGCAAATAAATATGTATTGCATAACTACAAAATGCATTTTGAAGATTTCAAATGTACATGTATTTCGTTTTCACACAGAAAATGCTGAAAGTACAAAACCAGTTGTAGTATTGCCTTATGAATTAGAACATAATATTATGTTTCCATTGATTCATTTCATCAAATGAGAATATGTTTGCCATATCGATCTATTATTTTGGTTAAATTGTTGTTACATATTTCTTATCAGACAGTTACAACAGTAATCTCTTTAGCTTGTCGTAATCAATTTCTTAACTTACTTGAGTTTATTAAATCACCATTTGTCCAATTAATGTATTATAAATAAACAAAACGGCACAAGTTGCTGTATAATATATAATTGTATATAATGATACTTCACGTGCACAACTTTAAGCATGTATGATAAGGTATTTAAATTCAATCTTATCGAAAGTCATTTTAGACTTCAGTTTTTGTCAGTAACTCTCTAACAAGGCGTCCGATCTCATATACATCTTTCTGCTTTTCTGATTGATTAGTACAAACAATGGGCTTCCGTTCCATCTGGACATGGCTGAATGTCTACAATGAAGTAGCTTAGTGTTAGAACAATATAATCAACGCAATGTTTCATTTTACATATTGGTATACGCTTGGCTAGAAAGCAAACGTATCTATTGTTGTTGCTTTTTCATTTGTCTTGCACATGTTTATAATCACGCCAAACCGAAATATTTTAATATATGCCAGTTATTAGTATTATAAGAATAACTCAGATGTAGTGACGGTTTATCATAAAATGAAAATTCACATTAAACGATAATTTATTATCGAAGTAATTTAATTAAGCATAATTATGTCAAATACCTCTCCATCCCGATGAAAACATAGTGTGACCATTTCCATTTGTATACTCTGACCAAATACCATCTCACATTTATGGAGGCAACTCACACATCGCAGTAGTTGCAGGGTCATCTGCGTAAGCTGCATTGTGGATAGTTTATTCTCTCTCACGTAAGCTTTAGCAGATATTTTTATTTCGGCGTCGTCCTCAGTGTCCTCAGTGGAACGGAAGTAAGGACTACGCCACAGCTTAAGAAAGTGTTGCATCAAACCTAAATTTCAAAACATAGATATTTTAAATGCACTTTAATTATCCCGAATAAACCGTTTTGTTTAATTAATTTATTCAGCTAACTCTGTATGTTAACATTATCAGTATTAAGTCTTCGGCTCAAGATAAGTTACCTCCGCTAGTGTGCAAACGACATGTTAAAATGTTTGCCCGTTGCTTGCAGAAGGACGGTTGTTCTAGTGATATTCATTCTGATGTCATCTTTTACCTATAAACCTGGGTATGACATATATATATATAATATATATAATGGCATATTGTTTTCCTAGGTATTGGCGAAATTCAAAATACAAGATATCATTTTTGTCATTTCTTTTTATTGTTTATATTTTAAAAACACTCATATGAAACGATTTGCTAAACTATTTTCCGTCCAATATCTATATATAGTTTACAAACATGCTGTTTTATATTTTATATGTACTTAATTTCAAATTTAATAGGTCAGAAAATAATTCAACAAAATGCTATGTTACCTTGGATAGCGTTTGTATCTATGATCCTTGACTGCTCCGCTGTATCGGGGACAAACCTCTGCATGAAATTGAAGTAAGAATCAATACCGTAAATACATTATTTTCATGAGAGTTCAGTATTCGTTTTGTTTGCGATAACGAATGTGTTGACGATACTGTTAATCGCATTCAATGTAAGTTTTTATAGTTTTCTCCTGAATAATATTGACGTATTACTTAGTATGTATATTGAATGTTTGATTTGCATGTATACTGTGATTACAATATTGCTTAAACTAAACTAACTTCACTTTCTTCCTTTCAATACCAACTTCAAATCAAAACAACAACACATTAACTAAACAATTAAATCATGTTGATAGCAATAACATGTTGTCATTTCAAACGAGCGTATGATCGGTGAGAATTGCACGTGCTCTGTACAATTTATCTATAATTTACGATATTTTAAATGATGCAATTCTTCTTCTTTCAATTCATTAAGCAGATTATTTTAACTATCATAATTTGTATTTATTAAAAACAAAACAACATGAAAGTCTGCGTAATACCAATGCATTGGTATATAGTTAAAAATAAAATTTTTACTTTTATTTATCATACAAATATTTCAATATGTTTTGTACAACCTACTTACACGTTTATTTAATATAGCTGATGCTGTGTACAAAAGTGGATTAATGCCCGAGTTAATGGGCAATACCAGCACAGCTGTCCAAGCGTAAACATCTCCAGATATCACGTGACCGGTCATTGCCATCATACCTGTTAACAAAGTAAATATCAATCAACTAAATGAATGGTCTACGACGTATCGACATATCATGTGTTATATGACACAACAAGAAGGGATAATCAAGGGTAATTTTCTATTTTCAAAAAACCCAATTAATATACATCGTAAGATCAAAGCACATCAACACATTATGTGTAGAATGATTCTAGAAAATCGAACGGCAAAGTTTCATCAACATCAAACCCTTCTATGCTTGTAATCCCCGATTAGGAACAGCGGAACAATACAATGGTTGATATTTTAACCGAAGAAATAAACATGACAAAAATGAGGTATTGGACATGGGATTCATTTTAAAGGAATCCTACCCTTCTGTACAGATAAACAGTGATTATATTACCACAGTCCTTGACATTTGGCGAACAAATGTAGATTTAACAAGCAATCCAAAAACAATGTTTAAAATTGTTTACATCTAGTATATGATTAAAACTAATACACATATGCATGCATATAATTGCCAGTACAAGAGAGAAACGAACACTAAACGTATCTGTAAATATAGCAAATAATATATACTATCAAGCTTTTTTTTCATAAAAAGGGAACCAAGGAAAACATGTCCTTACCCATTACACCAATTGGAAACCAACATAAGAAGTCGGTGGTGACGACCAGTAGAAGGTTCCGGGCTATGTTTAAATCGTTCCTTCTCCGTGCAGAATTCTTCATCTTTCGTGAATTGGATCTGATTTCGCCATACAACAAGTACTGACCAACAGCAATTAGAACAAAGGTTACAAAGTTTAAACCAATGAAAATTATCACTGAATAAACCCAACCCGGTGGACGATCACGTGTAAGAGGAAGAGCAATGCAGACGCCAGATTTTGCATAAAACTTATTCTGGAAGTATCCACTGTAAACAATGGGTATGATTGCAATGACTATGACGAATCCCCACGTCATCAATGATGCAATTAATGCCGACCTTGTACGGAAGCGTACTTGTCCAAATGGGTATTTTATTACGAGGAACCTATCAATAGTTATTAGACAGATGAACGCCACACTGGCTTCAGACGATATTGTTGACAGAATACCCGCCAAATTGCACCAGTGGCTATTTCTCCAGTATTCATCCATCCAAACGTATCTATAAGAAACAGAAATGTAAGATATCTATCTTCATGACATATTATGAAACAAATTTACATGAAGTATATTTGATAGATATGAGAAAAATTAATGCAAACAGAAATTTAAAGCTACAAGTAGGAAGAAGGAAGTTGAAATTCAGAATGTATGATATATAAGTAAGAACTAGATAGCTAGAAGTAGTTTAGAAACAAGAAAATTTGACGTTTTAAGTGAGAAATTAAAATTTAAAAGTAAGTCTAGGACATTTGAAATTAGATGTAAGAAGTAAAAAGATATGATGTAGAATTGAAAAATCTCTTCTTTGTTTTAGTTAAATTATGATTATGAAACTGCTCATGAATATGTTATCTAAATGGTGTAAACTTCTTTTAATAATCGTTTATGTGCGTAAATCAAAAGCTATTATTTATTTAAAATGAAGCACTGCCTATTTCAACTGACTGTATCAATACAATAATTACCACACAGAGACTATAAGAAGATATAGAAGGTCATACCTGTTTCGAAATATAAGGTCAGCACTAGCTATTGTAATCAGGTAAATTCCCATTAAGAAATCTGCAACGGCCAGGTTTGTCACAAAGATTCCGTATCCTAGTTTAAGTCTTTTGTTGTCAAATTTCAGTCGATATACTAAAGACAAGATGTTTCCAAGAAGAGCTGCTATCCCGATTACCCACAAAAGTGCTTGTAAGTTTGGATTCCTCATAAGATCTTCACACGATGAAAATTCATCTTTGTGAGGAAGGCAGTCATTTTCATCAACGTTTGCTGGTCTTATACAACAGAATTTATGTGCTGGAGTTACCATGTTCTTCACTGAAATAACATCTGTGAACATGTTGTTGCTGAACGATTTTATGCCATTGAATCGAAAATCTATCGTTCCCACCTGTACACCCCTAAATGAATAATCATCAATGACTGAAATACGGTTGTTTGATAAGTCTAAAGAGACAAGATTGCCCATGCCAGTAAACGTGTCAGCTACTATTCTCGTAAGCTGTGTACCAGTTATTGATAGTTGCTGTAAATCTGTTAATCCTTCGAAGGCTCCAGCTTCAATAGAATGTAGTTGGTAATTACCAAACAAAATCAACGTTATGAGAAATGTCAGGGATTTAAATGCCTTGCTCTGAATGCGTTTAATTAAATTATAGCTTAAATCTAAAATACGTAAATTACTGGTTTTCACAAATAAAGCACTTGACATCGCCTCCAGTTGGCAATTTGAAAGATTCAATTTATAAAGAAAATGAAGATTGTCTTCAAAATTCATAGAACCTGCAGACAGGTCTGGATTGACGCTTAAATCTAATAACCTGGTCGTAAGCGGAATGCCTGTTAAATCTGATATCTGAAACTGAGAATCCGTGCATCTGATCACAAAGCCCTTACAGGTGCATTTGTGGGGACAGGAAAAGTCGCAGAGGTGTTCGTCGTCACCATAGAGACATTGTTTTAGTCCATCACATATTTGATTTAGAGGAAGACACACCTTCGTTGCTCTACATCGATATTGCATATAGCAAGCGCTTTCATCGTGATCTGAAATATGTATTAACACAAAAACATTATAAGAAAAAAATCAATGCAATTATACAAAAAAAGAAAAATCGTGATAAAGGGTGCAACAGAAACATTAAAAGGAGATCTATGGAAAAATCAACGTGAACATTCCAATTATACACGTTCAAGTAAAATTATATGCTTTCCAAACGAATACCATTGACGCATTAGATGTTTCCTAGAATATGTTTAAGTATTATGCTTCAAGACAGTCCAATAGTGTGACAAGTAGTTACAAACGATTTGTTATTATTTAAGTACCCGAAAAACATTTGTAGTTGAAACAATATATTATTTACAGTCAAACCGGTGTAAGCGGTCACCTCTATTAAGCAGTCACCAGTCTTAAGCAACCATATTTTCTATAAATTAACCTGTTTTAAGCAAAACCTGTCATTAAAGGCCATGTTTGCTCCTTCCTATGGCTGCTTAAGACATGTTTGCATCAAACATATAATTGATTAAAACTCATCTTTTATAGTTGATTATAATATTATAAAAAAAGACATATGTGAATGTTTTATATCTATAACATATGCTCAAACTCATTATATAACGTTCTTATACGATCAAATTTATAAGTACACTTATATTTCTTACTTTCACATATTTCAGGAAATAAAGTCGATCCAATGTTGCCAATGTCATCTAGGTTCCTTATTCTGATATACTTTATAAACGTACTGTCATTTGTTTCGACTCTTTTATTAGTGTTTGGATCAATGGTCACGTTGTACATTATTATACTCTTCTCACCAATTGGTTGATTTTGTGGCCCAAATATGATCCCTATCGCCTCAGAATCCTGACTGTGCTGTATATGGATGATGCCTAGATTCGTCATCAAACTATTGTGACTTTTAATTAAATGATTCACTAGTTCGTTTTTATCTATTCGATATGTTTCTTTCTTTTGAAAAGCTTGAGGTTTTAAATCAATTACTCGATGTGTAACGAAAACCTCAGAAGGTGATGCATGAACAATCTTTGTAGAATTCGGATCAACTGCACTGGACCTTAACTCTACAACACGCACTACTCCTGCAGGCGAATACAGCTGTCTGGCCAGTTTGTATACATTACCACTCAGCTTCACTGTTGACGTGTCAGCTGGATAGATTATGATTTTCTCAGTTTCAGTCTCTTTGCACCCTTAAGTATAAATTAAAATGTAAGTGATTTAGTTTGTGACTGCATCCATATGTACATAGAACCAAATGCATTAATAATTGAACATTAAGTTGAAAACATAACGTTTTAGTTACAAGCAGTGTTTCTTAAGAGAAAAGCGAAATTTGTCGTTTAGTGTGACTGTTCAAAACAAATAGTTTATCAAAAATGACTGTTGAGTACAGTCTGAGTATGTGTAATAACAAATATGTGAATATAGATAAAGTTAAATTTGCTTTTTATGCTTATTGACTGTATAAAACAACATGTGAAAAAATAAAAGCATAAATATAAATATGTATAAATAGATTGGCTGTTTATATTAATTTACTATTGGAGTTCCGGTTTTCAAGCTGGTAAATCAAGAACGGTAACTCTGAAGTTCACTTCCGTATCTTTTGGTTACCAGATTCTCTGTACTGGTAACAATTGCAGTAATAAAGGGTACCAGACTAGATCGAGTTAGTTCTTTGAATGTAGTAGAATTGTCCAATGTATATATTATGTATATATTGTTGAATTCATAAGTTTTCTGCACAATTATTATTTTAAAGTTCTTTTCTTTAGATTCAATGGGAGCTTTGTATTAACTAAACATATAGACGTACAGCAATTAATTTCGTCTTCTCCACCTGTACAGTGATTGTGACCATCACACACGAAACGATAAGGTATACAGAAACTGCTTGGACATTTTAGATATCCGCTAATGTTTGAACAATTGTGTTGCTCTGAAAATTAAAATGACATTTACATTATGAATATATCAAAATTCCTGTGTGGAAGATATCATCCCGTTACTGTTTTACATCGTTTTAAAGTGAAATGAAAATGCATATTTAATACTAAATTGTGCAGCTGCTCGCTTTACATTATTGTCATAATAAAGACATTTTTAAGATTGTATACATAACTAAAATTTATCCGTTGCTTACATTATACGTATGCATTTTTCATTACGCTCAAAATCAGAAATACGCACCGCAACTGAGGAGAATATAACGTCCAAATATTGAGTTATGTATATTTCTACATGGACAAAGGGATATTGTTCATATATATACAGTTACTTATATTATATTACTAAATACAACTAATACTTATTTTACGTATTATACGCCCTGGAAACATTAAAAATGCGATAAAGGCATAAGATTGTCAGCTGTTTTTACAAAAAAAATGCACGAAAAAGAGTATAAGAGAGTGTTTATACAAAGCAGGTGTATTTATATTATTTATTACTCTCATACAAACATATATAGTAGTATACATATTCTTAATTGTCAAATAAATGGGTCACTTTAATATTGTTAAAAATGATTAAAGAAAAGTTAAACATATTGCTGCCATAACACATAACATTTAGAAACAAGGATGTGCTACTTGCTACATTATAGAAATTCATCTGTTCAAACCAGAGAATATTACGTTAAAATACAAATCTATCTATCTTGCTACAAGGGACATTTATGTTCAAGAACAACAAGTACAATAACCTTGCTGTCAACGGACAGTATGTTCAAATTCAGATATACAGATATACGTTTCTTATTACCAGAGAAGAAAACGTTCAGATGATATTGCTGCAAGGGGACTGTGTACGTTCAAATAGTAATATAAAACAACAACAACAACAACAACAACAACAACAACAACAACAACAACAACAACAACAACAACAACAACAACAACAACAACAACAACAACAATCAAAGTATATATTGATACCAAGAACCAGAGCTATAGATGCATCTGAGGAACATTACGCTAAAATACAGAGTTGTGTATGTACATGTAGCTACCATGGAACATAACGCGGCGCTCAAATACAAAGTTGTATATGTACATGTGGCTACCATGGAACCTAACGCGGCGTATAAATACAGAATTGCTCCCAGGGATCTGTACGTTCAAATATAGACATATGTTAGTAGGATCGTAAATGGTCTGCGTAGAAATATCAAGATACGAGATGTCACTAGGGATACTTCGTTGTGTTTGCATGTATATTTAGGTATCTTGCTGCCAGGGGACGTTCCAATTGAATACAGAATAAGAAATCTTGGTACCAATGAACATTACGCGGTGAGGAAATGTAGATATATGTATCATTCCTACATGGGATATCATCTTGCAAGCATACAATACCACTTGCAAATGAAGAGATAGCAGTAAAAATGACAGGTGCCTGTGTATAAATATCTTAATTTGGATGTTACCAGCGAACAGTAAGTTCAAATATAGTAAACACAATGTTCAAATACAGAGTAAAATATCTTGCTACCAGGTAACAAGATGTACAAATACAGAGTTAGGTGTAGTGTTACAAGTGTACAGTATGCAGCGTTCAAACATATTTTTAGGGATCATACTACAAATGTACTAAACTTTTAAATATATAGTTAGGTAATATATGTGAACAGTTTGTTCAAATACAGACATAAGCATCTTACAACCAGTGAACCGACATATCCTATTACACGTTTTAATGATAACTTCACTCCACGTTACATTGTAACCATTCGATTCTGTTAACATTTTTTAAGATAAATATGACATTTCGTATGCGCCTACAAATTAGTATATAATTAAACAGATGGCTCAAGCTTACAATATGCCGATATTTATGATTTGGATGGATGGTATTGTCCGCTGTCATTATCAACACATGATATATTCTTAAACAATACACGTATACGTAATATCTCTAAATAGGTTGGTAGACATAATCAAGACTGAAACTGCCCAATATTTGCCATACAGAGTGTTTGAGAAATGTAAACAACATACACTTATGCACTTACCACAACCCTCTAAATGCGTAAGCGATTTACATCCATCAATTTTCCCAGACCTATCGAAATCATGAAAACAGCGTTTCGTCTCAGGTATAGTCTTCTGCTCTATTTCACAAGCCATAGTTCTTTCTGTTGGAATTTCATATTCTAAAATATTCATAATAAAATGACAGACGACCAAACTACTCTTTCCCGGGATACAGTACTCGATTACATTGAGTACCAGTTTTTCTTCTTAACAAACAATATCCATATCACGATAAAGACAAATTGAACAGAAAATAACGTGAATGAGAGATGCTATATTATGGTTACTATAATAAACACTCAAGACACATCAATGGAGAGTATGGTCTTACGTTAGATATATTTTATATCAAACATTTTGAAATGGGATTGGCCACATTTCTTTCAACTTAAATTCGGCCTTCCATCTAACTTACCTAACTTACCTTTCTTACATATAATGGACACAAAACTAAATCGCGTATTGCCATATGTCGGAAATGGATTGCAAATAAAGTTGTTCCGATCGAAGAAGGATACACCTTTAACCAACAGTTTATCGCCAGTCTCTTCATTTGTGTAGTTTTGGAAGGTCACAAATACCCTAAAAATAGAAAAATTATATAGAAATACTTTAAAGTTGTCTTAATGATCAATACAATGAATGCATCTCTCATTCTAGTTTATACTAAAATATTTTGATTCAATGGAGAAGGAAACTCGGAGATTATATGAACCGCGCTCGATACGTTGAATATGAATATGTCAGAGACTCGTGCATGAATATAAGTAACTTAAGGTCCTTGTTGTAGTTTCGGGTGGCACATTTAATAATTCCAAATTCTACAAACATAACACCTATAAATTAACATAATTTATTATTTTAAATAGAAAGAGCTTGTTTATAAGTCTGGTTGAAAACTTTTTTCTCTTTTAAACAAATAAAGTTCGTATACACACACTTTTGTTGAAATGTTCTTATTTATTAATTAATAGCTTAACACATGATGTTTTGTTGCTATCTAGTATGTCAAATATTGACTATTTCAATGACACATGGACACAGTTTCACACGAATAAGTAGAACCACCGTCCTTCTGCAAGTATCTGGAAACTTTCTCAAATAAATTTTTTTTGGAGCGAGCGGGACTCGAACCTACGACCTTAACGGTGAGAGGTAAGTGATCTTGAGACGGCGCCCTAGACCACTCGGCCACGGAGGACGCCTAGAGATGGTAAAGGCAATATCAATCAGTGAGACCCTCTGAACAACACATAAAAAACACGATTATCAAGATTAGATACTATTTACATACTAATTATTTGGAGCAGATTCCTGCTTAATCAAAACAATGTTAACAATGACAAAGATAAACAATATTTCAGTTTCATAACAAAGAGGTTTTAGTAATCATGAATTCCTTGTGCAAATATATAAAATTAGGAACGTTATTCAGTTTTCTGATTGTTGAAGTGATATTGTTCCAGGCTTTCATAGCGGAATAAGAAAACGCAAGTTTCAGAAGTTTAGTTATTGCCTTAGGATACATTATGTTCTTGTTTGAAATCGAGCGTAAATGAACAAACGGATGTCTTTCCATTGAACAATGACAGTTACAGTAAACAATCCCTAAAATCAAAAGTCAGTTAATGGATGTATCAATGCTAGGAGTTATCGCCCGCTGTCTGATTGATTGGAGTTCACATAGAACGCATGTATTTGATGCAGTTCATAATGTAACCTGCGGAATAGTATTCAATATCGGATATTTGTTACAAAGATAGCAACGACAAATAAATGTGAAGTAAGAAAAGACATAACATATATTTACTGCAACAAATATATTTTATACAATAGTGCTATATATATATATATTATATGAAAAATAACACACAGAGTCACGTGGAAGACAAGACTTTTCATCATGTGATTTTATAAAATCAAGATTGTAAGAATGAAATGAACAATTATGTTTTATGTTATATACATAGACAAATGATTGTATGAATGAAATGAACAATATGTTTTATGTTATAGACATAGACAAATGATTGTATGAATGAACAATATGTTTTATGTTATAGACATAGACAAATGATTGTATGAATGAAATGAACAATTTGTTTTATGTTATAGACATAGAAAAATGAATATATATGTATGAAATAAACAATATGTTTTACGTTATAGACATAGACAAACAATTGTATGAATGAAATGAACAATATATTTAACGTTATATACACATAAAACGATGGTAAAAATGAAATGACGATTATGTTTTACGTTATAGACATAGACAAACGATTGTTTGAATGAAATAAACAATATCTTTTACGTTATTTACATATACAAACGATTGTATGAATGAAATGAACAATATCTTTTACGTTATATTCACATACAAACGATTGTAAAAATGAACTGACGATTATGTTTTACATTATATGCATATACAAACGATTGTAAGAATGAAATGAATAATTATGTTTTACGTTATAGACACATACAAACGATGGTAAAAATGAAATGACGATTATGTTTTACGTTATATACATATACAAACGATTGTAAGAATGAAAGAACAATTATGTTTTACGTTATAGACACATACAAACGATTTTGAGAATGAAATGGACAATTAAGTTTTACGTTATAGACACATACAAACGATTGAAAGAATGAAATGATCAATTATGTTTTACGTTATATATATATATAGACAAACGATTGTAAGAATGAAATGAACAATTATGTTTTACGTTATGTTTTACGTAATAGACATGTACAAACGATGGTAAGAATAAAATGAACAATTATGTTTTACATTATTGATATAAATAAACGATTGAAAGAATGAAATGAACAATATGTTTCACGTTATAGACATTTACAAACGATTGTTAGAATGGAATGGACAATTATGCTTTACATTATAGACATATTCAAACGCTAGTAAGAATGAAATGAATAATTTTGTTTTACGTTATAGACACATACAAACAATGGTAAGAATGAAATGATCAATTCTGTTTTACGCTATAGACACATACAAACAATGGTAAGAATAAAATGATCAATTATATTTTACGTTATAGACAAATGCAAACGCTAATTCCTATTGATTACAAAATGCTAACAATTTTCATCTGATATCAAATCGAGTGCAGAAATTGAAATATTGCACTGTTACTTCGACATGATTTACAACTATCTTTAAAACATATTTGAAAGGCTGAAAATTGACCGATTTATTTACTTTCACACATTTTTACACGTAGTTTATATGTACATATTTTCGAATGCTGGCACTGTGTTAAATATTATTATATGAATAATATGTCTATTTTTTTTTAAATTTTCTCCGACACAGAATAACAGAAAATTAAACAATTCGCTTAAATATTTGAAACAGGATACCTCCGGACATTTTTTGTTTGAAGAAACATCTTAAAATCTGTATTCCTGAGATCATATAAGTCTGTAATCGCAGTGTAACCCAGACATTCACTAAAGCTTCTTCCCTCATATGCTCCGTCATATTGTGCTACTTCCATCATATCAGGTATACAAGTCACTGACACCTATATATGATATAGGTTCATGTTAGTATTAAGTATAACGCAACCTAAATAATGTTATGCATATATTATGAACAGCTTTTGCACGCGTTTTAGCTACAAGTACAAATTTTGATATCATTTATTATAAAAACACATGTCACTTTATAGTCAATGTAACATGTGTTCATGAATATCATATGTTTCTAATGCAAAGGATTCCCAAAGTATATAACTGAAAAGATTATTTATCGCAATAAACTCTCCTTCAGCGCAATTAAGCTTCTCCGAGACTTCAAATATACTTTGGCACTGATATGTTCATGCAGATTCTATACAACGGTAGCGCCGCTATATACCATCATTATTGATATAGGAGAAAACAGATTCTGTCGACATAGTTCACATCATATACACAGTAAGAGTTGTGTCACATGAAATCTCTGAAAAGTATCTGTTACTTTGATTAAAGCAGCAAAACTTGATACAGAGTGTCATGGGAAATAAATCCCAGACGAAAAAAAAATAACGAGAACATGATTGATTAAACGGACAGCGGGAATCGATGTCACTGGTGTTCACACATTAAATCATACTTTGTACACCCGAAGTTATAACCATATGCGGAAACTAATGTTTAGGTTGTATTATTTAATAGGAAATATTTAATAAATTATAAACAGTTTCCTTAAGGTGCATTCAAAATGGTGTTGTATTGAATACTGACATCATCAAGGGGATGCGTAATACCGTTTGTCAGACTCGAAAACATGTAAACTATAACTTACATACAACAAACTGTATTAACTAATAAATCAAGTGATAAATTACTGGAATCTTTATTGATGTTTGCCTGCTATGGAATAAACATTTATAATCTCTATACAAAAAAGGTTTCTTCTTTTGAGCGAAGATATCATATCTCTCTTAGTTCTATGTTTAAGACAGCGTGCATGTAGTTTATATGTAAAGTAAAATAGTTTATGTATTATGAGTAGTTGTGTTCTGGTCTGTCCGGAAAAAGACCCGCATTTAAATACTTTATCTACAGGGTCCCTTGCAAAGGATAAAATAATGTTGTAACCAGTCAGTTTCCAAATTTTAAACCATATTTCCGAGGAAGCTTGATGAGGCATTTTTTCAACTCGTCAATTTTATTTTTACCCACCGCCACCCTAATTCCTCATAACCCCCGTTTTAGCTGAAATCCATTCTAGTCTTAGTTTATACATACTTTAGGCATGTCAGAACATAAAATATTTCTTGTTTATTATGGTCATTGTTTTGTATCTGGCGGTTGTGTATGTCTATATATGCTTTGATGTAACCATATGTATTGGTAATTAATATGTCTTTTCCGGAATTATATAATAAATTATCCTGGCATTTTTAAATAAAATGCCCATTTTGAAATACTTGGTGTTTCGTTGTTTTTATCTTAACCATACAAGCGACTTCACTTCAATTGCATTTCGCTTTTTATTTTATTATTACTGTGTCGAATAAGTATATGTATATCTGCACGTCGTTTACTTCGATCATCTGTAATGTGTAAGAAAGAAAATGAATGTATGCCATTTCCTTATTTCTGACATATATTTATGTACATATTTGTTTATATGTATATGTTGACCTCAATGAATTCTTCCAAGTTATGTACCCTCTGTAATCTTTGTATGCACTTACTTACCAATTTACTCACTAACTCACTAGTTCGCTCAATCATTCACTTACTCACTCTCTCACTTATTCAATTACTCACTCTCGCACTCACTCACTCACTCACTCACTCACTCACTCACTCACTCACTCACTCACTCACTCACTCACTCACTCACTCACTCACTCACTCACTCACTCACGCACTCACTCACTCCCTCATTTACTTATTTACTTAACAATTGTCACGATCACTTTAACACGAATACCGACTAGATAAAACATGACTGTATATTCTTACAAACAACGACGGAATGAAAACAAAACTTACACACCTTGTGTATACAACGTTGAAACTCCAGGAAATGCTGTGGTATAACTATTGTATTATAATCGGATAATATGACGTAGTCGTCAGATATAATTGTGCTGTTTATAAACGTCACTACCTGAACCTTGTTATCGTCGGCGCTAACTCGAAACTGGCATTCAACTTCACCTATATCTGGCAATTTTAGATAATAAATATAATAAACTATAAATAGAATGTCTTACCAGAATGCATTGAAATCGCCAGTTTCTGCTTAAACATGCCTCGCCTATATTGCCGATACTGTTATTTTGATCTTTGCCGTAAAACTAAACTGCACATTTCTAACCAATAGTATAATTATATTATGGATATATCTTTATTCTATAATTTTTGTTGACCAAATACTAAATTGCGTCACGTGATAAAGTCACTCATTGGCCAGTATCGGGTTATGTTGAAACATTGACGAATACAACGAATGCCGACCTGTGTATTAACGAATTTTTCATAAATTAGATAAACTACAAGAACGGAATAAGACATTATCTTCGAATTGGACCTTCCTCTTTGAGATTCAATCAACTGTCCTGTTTATAGGTGATGCATCTTTAAGTCTCGTGTCAGTGTCCTTGGGATACTACACAATGTACACTAGCTATTTACATGGAAGGATGGACCATATAACAATACAATAAATGCACAACCATAATAGAACAACGTTTAAAAGGCATTTATAAAGCAGCGAATTTATGCATTCTAATTACCTACAGAGAATAAAGTTGTATTTATAAGACAATCAGCAGAAGAATTCGATGGTATATCGCCAAAACATCCATGTAAATAAAGCAATGTTGTGTGTTGTGTAAACACTTTCAGACAGACTCTTTGTAGTCTTTGTATTTGCATCATTGACTATAATTCAAATTTAGTACAAATTTGATTTTTCACGCCAATATGGAAAACCTGTATATAACAAAATAACAATTTAAATATATATATATATATATATATAAATTAATCATCATGCTACAATAACAATTGTAAACCATTAAACATGTAAAAAAATGTCATGATGTAGTGTTTTGTCTTAAATTACCTAAGAGGTAGATTCCGTTATTTTTGTATCCTGCCTCAAACCATTCTTGACATGTTGAATATTTCGTCTGCTCGCATGACATTTCATCTAATCCATTGCTGCAGTCTTCACTCTTGTCACATACTTCTGATAACGCTATACACGTGAGATCATTACACGAGAATGCCACCGTTTCATTACAGGAGACTATTAATTAAAATGATAGTTAAGTGAAATATGATTCAGTAACATGTGTATTTTAGACGTATTAGATCCAAATTATGACTTGAGTGACTTGCATAAATTATATAAACAAACATTGAGACAAATAAAAAAGTAGTATCAGATTGCCCTACAATATGTATGTTTAATCCACACGTGAAATACAAATACACTGTTTGGTACAGTGAGTAACTGAGGTATCAGATATATTGTCTTACAATGTGTAAATGTAATTATATGTAAAGATATTTGATATGATGATTAATATTAACAAAATAATTTAAATTAACAAAATACCGTTGCATTCGTATACTAAAACGTACAATACGAGGGATATTCAATAAATTCTATCACTGGTCTTCGGATATTTAAGATTTCCACAGGAACGGGATTTTTATCAGGTTGCATTATGGCATTGAAATATTGCCACTGTACA
Organism: Panopea generosa; assembly: GCA_029582155.1. Taxonomy (NCBI): domain Eukaryota; kingdom Metazoa; phylum Mollusca; class Bivalvia; order Adapedonta; family Hiatellidae; genus Panopea; species Panopea generosa. Next base: position 10,789,694 of record CM055899.1, read on the forward strand.
TGAGTGTGCATAATTCAACACTGAATATCTTGGTCAATTGTAATTAAATTAATTTGACAATTTTGCAGGTGTATTGAATAAACATCCCAAACAAATGTTTTTACACCTGCACGGGTTTTTCATGCTTTTACACAACATTGTTTCTACGGAAGACCATTAGTGACAGAATTTGTTGAATGCCCCTCGTAATTTGAAAATTTGCCTCTGAAATTCGCCTGGCGTTTTTTTATTATTTCGAGTAGCGCTATTTAAATTTATACATAACATTAACAGGCAGTTATGTTTTTTTAATACCTTAAACGTTCTTACTTATTCATGTCAAAGTTTCAAGGAAATTGTTTTGAGACTTTTTGGGAACATACATTAAATGTGCGGTACATAACATATCAGGTGGCGAGTTAGCTGTTCCGTATATTTACATATCCCGCGCTTGTTCAAATCAATGCCCACGAAAAACTACTGTTACAGCAATTGGTTTAATTATCTCTTGTTGCAACATTCATTTCCATATAATGATCTCACAATTAAGTTTTTACCGTTATACTTTTCAAATTTATATTTAATAGCATTTATTATTAAATGTTTTTGACATTGTTAAGATGACATTGATGTAAGATATAATTATAGAACAACATACCACAGTTTACTTCGTCACTTGTATCTAAACAATCAGCAACAGCATCGCATCTTAAATAAAACGGGATACACTGCCTGTTTGCACATTGATACTGGCTCTCATTGCATGCTGGATAGACTGGAAATGAATATTTTTACAGTTATTTATTATACATTTAATTTGAACTTAAAATTAAATTGAGCTCGCGGCGTTCTGATCAGATTTATAAAAAAATGTAAACTATGAAGTATCGGCTTTCATTTTAGCTTTTGTCTAATATAGTACCTGAGTTTCTCGTTGAAATCGCCCCGTGGCGGTAAGTATTTTTCGGCCGATTTTTGCCGGTTCCTCCTTAGTCAATTTCTATCCCAAAATTGTTTTAATAACATTTTTAAATTATATATTTTATTTCCTTCGTAGTACAAGTGTACACATGTTTGATATTTTACGCCAAGTGTAAAAAATCCGATTGGAACACCGCGAACTTTCTGAAGGCTTGTTTCGCAGTAGGAAACAGTTCAATACTTAATCGATGTTCGTCATAGACATAATAAATAACATGTATATGTCATGTTTCATAATTATTATTTATTTTAAAATACCATCGCAATTTATTACTAACAATATGAACAATATTGGTTGACTCGGAGATGACTAAGTCTTCTTTACTAAATAGTTCAATGTATGTCTAAGTGAAGCGAGTGTTCGAATCAAATGATTCAAAAGAATTTAATAAAACGTCCCAATTTTTGCCTTATGTAACACAAATGTCAGGCACACAAATGATAAAAATTAAAACAAACAAAAATAAACTTATAATAATAAAAATTAAAACAAACAAAAATAAACTTATAATAACGTACGACAGTACTCATCTGAACCGTCCAGGCAATCAAGTATGTAGTTACATACATCGCTCATATGGATATAGCTTCCGTCATTACACGTATACCATTCATCTTAGAATAAAACAATTTTATGTACTGATAGTATTAAAATTGCACATTTAGTGATATTCCGCTTATAAACACAATTATTAAACTTAAACATTATGATAATAATCATAATAATAATAATAATGATACTTTGGCGTTTTAATAAGACAAAAACAGGAAAAATATTTTAACTCATTACTCCATATGCATTTCAACTGAACTCTTCAAAACTCAAAAGCCAAATATAGTCAATTTCCATGAATAGATACATTTTACCTATTTATTTTGATAGAGCAGAAAACAGTGCAGAACCTGTTCTCATTGCTCGTTACGGGCAATCAGAACTGGTTCTGCACTGTTTGCAAAAGCCATCCTATATTAGAGGTGTTCAATGTTGTCCATATGAAGTAAAGGGTTAATACATTCTTTCTCCAAAAGTTCTAGTGAATAAGTGATACTTTATAAGTGAACAGCTATTCATTATGCTGATAATATCATTACTTTGCTAGATATGATTTTGAAATTAATTATCAAACCAAATATATAACACAATAAAACGGATTAAGCCTGCAAAACATTATATATCATTATTCTATACCATTAAATGTAGAGCCAATCGCCTGTTCTAGATGTTACCACGTGACCGTCAATATGTAGAAGTTTACTGGATCAATTAAATATTTCATATTGTACAGTTAAACATTCAAGATGGCGATTAAGATAGAACTAAATGAATTTTAAAACAAAATTAATTTAGTGAAAAAACGACAAAATGTTCCGCATGACAATCGAGACGTATCACAACTTATTTATTTAAAATGATCTTGATTTTTCTTTACTCTTTTGATAAATTCATTCAAAATGAAGTATAGAATAAAAAGATCATTTTACATTGTTTTATCACCTTCCGGAATTAAATTCATAATATTGTTACTTAGAAATGTACAATGCATCAATATAACTGATGCATGTATGAAAAACTGTTTTGCTAACAGTTAACATTAAGCCGTAACATGTGAATATGTATAACACTAGGTGTATGATACAACTTAACTCATAATTTGCATTTTGTGATACTAGCATGTACATTCTTCAATATAAAACAATAAACCATGCATTTAGACACGACGATATTTCGTCAGATACAGCCAAATCATGTAAATATCATCCAAAATACTCTATTTTCTATAAATGTATGCACGTAAATCAATGGGCGTAACCGCATTTATTTTAATTCTTCAGTTTAATAAATATCAATACATCTTACCTTCATCTATATCGGTACAGTGAATCTCGTCCGACCTATCGAAACAGTCCGGTATTCCATCACAAAGGGCGATTCGACTTATCCTGTCTCCACTTGCACAGTGATAAAATCTCCAATTTTCGGTGGCCATATGTGGAAGAGTTTTTGTTTTATTTTGTAAATTGTCTGTAAATAATTATAGTTTTAATTACCGAATAGTAACTGCAATATGAAATAGAAATACATTTTGTTAACGATGCTTATAGATACATAATGGTAAATAGTCAATTTAATAAAGTTTTAGGTCGTACTAACTCTCACATTTAATATTGGATCTTCAACATTGGATAATGTGTTAACCTATGTAACAACCACATTTCTAAATAAACTACAATATTTTCAATCTATTTTTCTTTATATCTTGACCATGTATTGATGCGCATTTGAGGAATTTTTTTTTTACAAATGTTAAGGTGTCACTGCACTGTCCGTGAAGAAGCCAACCAGATGTTATGCATTTTTATGTGAAGATACATTTCTGCTATGAACAATACTTCTATGTGGATTGGTTTACCGTGGAAATCCTATACTGACCTTATTTTGTATAGAAGAAAGAACAACATGCAACTGTGTAGTAAGAGCTATATGGAAGATATGGGACAAATTCTTCAACTGCTAAAATCGGATAAGTAATGTTTTAGATTTGGATTTTGAATTACCATAAACAGTTGCTTAAAAAATTACCTTATGTGCCTTCTAGAACATAGACATTACATTGACTATGGAGCAGGAATACATGTAAACTGTTTTAATGTAACTCTTATATCTCGCAAAATATATGTAACTAGCCATATCAGACAATACGTGTTTGAAAAATGGGGTCCAACTAACGAATATCAAACAAATCATGTTTGAAACTGTGTCGAAACAATTAATTAAACTAAAATCAGATAATATATGTTTTAGAATAGGTTTAAACTACTAAAATCCGATAAGACATGTTTTAGAATAGGTCTAAACTACTAAAATACGATAAGACATGTTGAAGATAGAATTAACCTTGACAAAGCAGAAAAAACATTTACGGGAATAAACCTAAACTAGTCAAATGAGATAATATATGATTAAGAATCGGACTAACCGAACCAAATCAGACAAACCACTTGTGGGAATATGCCTAAACTAGCCAAATAATGCATGTTTGAGAATGGGCCATTCTATTATTTAAATGAAAATAATACCTTGTTCGAACATGCCTAAACTAGCCAAATAATGCATGTTTGAGAACGGGCCATTCAGTTATTTAAATGAAAATAATACTTTGACTGATGATCGAATTTAAATGTTTATGAGTGGCATTATTAATTGAATGAAAATACTACCAATGGCATGAACAGCATGGTTTTACCATTATTAGACAAGGTGCAGGTTCTTTAAATGAAACGAAATGAACAATTATGAAAACTTTCCATCATATATTCTTGCTTGAGGCAATTTCCAGATAAGCGATGAACGACCGTCGCGGCCATTTTGCGTAATATACTTATAGTGCATTCTATTTTTTGCGTTTCATGTTTTTGCAACATCGATTTTTTTTTATTTCATAGGCAGTAAATTATAAATATATATATTTTTTTACAGAAGATCTAACATGATTCTTTCAAGCATTTTTGCTTTCATCAAATACCCAGAGTTAACATAGAATAAATATTTACATCTATAAAAAATAATTTACTTTTGTAAAGATAATATTCATTTTTATGCTTTTTGATGTAATATGAAGGTTTCCTAGTGAATTAGTTTGATAATTCCATTGTTGATTGTAAACAGCAACGTAATCAGAAGACGAATTATAAAAAAAAGGTCAAGAATATTTTTTTAGATTTTTCAATTTTTAACTGTCTGTTATTTTGGTGTTTGTTTGTTTTTTGTTTTTTGTTGTTTTTTTTTTTTTTTAACTTTCTAATTATTTAAGAGAAAAAAACACACTCGAAACATTGATTTACTGCCTCAAAAATTGATACTAATTTAATAGCACCATATGGTAAAATTCAATGTTTTTCACTATTCAAATGATATAATTAAAATAAGATATTATCTGTAGAAAAGAATCTGTTAGTTATATATGTAAATACTATATATGTTGTTAATTGAAATTATATTAGCATATTGTAATATTTCATATATTGGAGAATGAAAATAAAGGATTACAAAAAAAAAAAAATTACTTTCAGTCCAATCTCTCATGATGCTACGAGTATAGAAAATTCATTAAAATATCTCAATTGTTAAAAACAAATATATACATTTATTTAGTATTACAATTCATTAAGTCCTTACGAGCAGCCTCTGGAGGTATTTCTGTTGTTGATGTTTCGCAGATGTAATACGCAGCTGATCCCATTTCCGTGGTGGAGCATCCTTCTGATTCCCAAGTATTTTCTTTATTTCGTAGGTCAATTCTCAACCGTGTACACTGTCTTCCTTGAACATCAGCTGGCTCTAGGTGATTCCTTTTGCAACAAAATATGTTTGTTATTGATATGAATTAAAATAAATATATTTTTGCTGTCGCTGTGGCACACGTTATGCCAATATGTGATTAGCGAATTATATTTATTTTCTCTTAGTTAACTTGAATAACTTTATGCTAACATGTTCAATTTGTTAAGTCCATGTCACTGACTGTTAACATAACACGTATCTTCTCTTTATGTACGATATGTAAATTATAATGGTCACACTTAACATGAAATTCCACGACAGCCATCATAGTAATCACATGGTAATCTCCTATTGTACCTTATCTTTATGTGCGATATGTATATTATAATGATCACACTCAACATAAAAATTCCACGACAGCCATCATAATTATCACATGAAAATCTCCTATCGTACTTTATCTTTATGTGCGATATGTATACTATAATGATCACACCCAACATTAAATTCCACGACAGCCATCATAATTATCACATGGTAATCTCCTATCGTACCTTATCTTTATGTGCGATATGTAAATTATAATGGTCACACTCAACATGAAATTCCACGACAGCCATCATAGTTATCACATGGTTATCTCCTATCGTACCTTATTTTTATGTGCGATATGTAAATTATAATTGTCACACTTAACATGAAATTCCACGACAGTCATCATAATTATCACATGGTAATCTCCTATCGTACTTTATCTTTATGTGCGATATGTATAGTATAATGGTCACACTCAACATGAAATTCCACGACAGCAATCATAGTTATCAAATGGTAATCTCCTGTCGTACTTTATATTTATGTGCGATATGTATAGTATAATGGTCACTCAACATGAAATTCCACAACAGCCATTATAATTAACACATGGTAATCTCCTATCGTACATTATCTTTATGTGCGATATGTATATTATAATGGTTACACTCAACATGAAATTCCACGACAGCCATCATAGTTAACACATGGTTATCTCCTATCGTACCTTATCTTTATGTGCGTTATGTCTATTATAATGGTCACACTCAACATGAAATTCCACGACAGCCATCATAGTTAATACATGGTAATCTCCTTCATTTCAATAACCTAATATATAAAAAGCGTACATAAACTACAATGAATTATAAGAAAAACTAATTAATCAATACATATTTGAAACATATATTTACCATGCAGTGAACGTAAGAGGACTACCGTCATTCCACATTTCTCTCAATATCCCATCATTGTCAATGTACCGGCTAAGACCTTGAACCACAAAATGTGCATAAACTATAGATATAGCAATTGAATTGAAGCATTTTATGATACTGGGGCTTAAATGTGAGCGCATGTGTTATATAAAGTTAGCCGCCCATGCTGCAGGATGTGGGTTCGATTCCATGCTCGAAGCGATAGTCTTCCAAACACCAACATAAAGCACTGGTTCTATACTGGAAATAGATTCGAGAGCTTACTTCGCAAACGAGCTCAAATAAGTTATTACACATAAATGAAACACCTAAAAACACATGTCTAAACAACCGCCATTATAGTCTAGATGACGTAAAAAACAGTATGTGTTTTATATAGGAGATCACGGTGGATTTACCAGTGAACAAGTCATAAACATTGTGCGTCTTATCGAAATACTGAATTTTATGTTCTTAAATACCGGTAAAGCATTACGTTAACAATTTACACATTATGTGAGTTGTGAAAAGTGCTGTGCATAACAGACTTATATATCAGATTGTTCATATATTTCCATCGTTTCTTATTTTATATACTATAATATCTTCAACGTGTAATGAAGAGTAATACACCTATGTATTCCTGATGTTGCATGATGTTTAGTGTCGCTTTCAACATTTCTACTTGCGACATGTTTCTAAGCACTGATTCACTTGAATATTATGTCGTATGCTACCTCACCAAGTAACATTATGTGGACATCGGGTCGATCAGACATATAACTATCATCTACATGCTGAGCGGCAAGCCAGGAATCGTCTAGTACTATTTTTAAAGTGTTTGGTATCAGCCAGTCGGGATCAAACCTAAGACATTCCGCATGCGAGTCGGAACTCTACCACCTGACAACCGTTGCGGTTTATGTATTTCTGAGTGAAACTTATTTGTTTACTGATGTTTAAAGCAAACAATACCTGAAAAATTGGCCATCTTTACCAACTGTGGAAAATAGCATCATAATATCAAACATTTTAAATCCAATGAAATAATCTATTCTAACTTAACAATTATTAATTGTTTGAAAATGGATACATTTTAATAGATGCAATAAAATAATAAATACAATTAAATTTTAATTTACTAGCAAGTAAATCAACTCCATTCATTCCAGCAAAAATACGATAAATATCACACAATATAAGTATACATGTTTACCTATGTGTACATAGAAATCCGGGTCAATATTTGGAATATCGGTGTAAGAAAAGTTTTCCTCTGGAAATGCTTTCCATATATATTTTACAAAGTTGTCTATTAATATTCTAAGGAACCGCAGCTCATATCTTGAGTGTATAGTAACAAGATGCATATCACGTGATTCACAATCCTTCCTGGATGTTTCCCAACTGGTATCCGTCTTGGACGATGATGCGTATATGAAATAACATTGTTGTAATTTCTCAGAACACGCTGAAACGGTAACCAGTGAATATCGATGTGTTCTAACAAAGATATAATATGAATTACAAAAGTTATAATTATAAATCTTTATATTTAAACTAAATAGAGTAATATATTAAATAACTAGCCTCCTTTATATGTGTGTAACAAAATATATATTTTACGTGGCTTATATTATCGGTGTCAGCAAGTAAAATGTTATTTGTATTGTATATACAATATTAGAGAAGGTAGTGCATTCAGTTACTGTTTTATTGAACTTATCACTAGACATATAGCGTTATTTTACATTATTCATTTATGGTATTTATAATAAGTCATTTTGACGTTTAGTTCATAACAAATTGTTAAGTTTTAATGATTTTAGAAAATTTAAACGGGTTTAAGTTTGTAACAACTGAAAAGAAAATTAATGTCATCCGATGTGGAGAATGTCTGTTTGTTTCAAGCTTAGCTGAGAATATTCACGTTTATTGATTCCTTACATGTAGTACATGGCAAATATTTGGCTATATATTATAAGGTGAGATGATATTTTGGGTCAGTTTTGCAATATAGCATCAAGTCAAGGATACGCCATAACAAGTTGTAGTCAGCGTTTGAACGGTACCACTACATGCGGTATATTAGTAAATACTCATTATATTATGTTTTTTTATATGTTTGATGGCGATATTTCTACAATATCGGATCTAAATTATTTTTGTATAGGCACAAATTGTCAATTTCTATTCATATCCGAGGTATTGAGAGTTGTTTTATTAGCGCTTAGGTCGGGAATGTAGAAGCATATTTTTTGTTGTATATATTGTATGATTGATAGTGTATTGAACTTCAGCATTTTAGAAATAAATGATATATAGTATTCATTTGAAGTCTGTCATTGTTTAATTTTTATAAATTTTGGTGCTATGTTAAGCCGAAAGCAAATGTTGTAATACACATAATTAAAGTACTGTTTATAGAGAAGTATTTTTCTGCCACGAGACTGATAGAAGGTAATTAATGAATTCACCGTTATTACATATTGATAAAACTACTATGGATCTGATAGATGGAAAGGAATAAATGTACTGTTATTACATATTGATAAAACTACCACGGAACTGATAGATGATAATGAATAAATGTATTGCTATTACATATTGATAAAACTACGATGGAACTGATAGATGATAATGAATAAATGTATTGTTATTACATATTGATAAAACTACGATGGAACTGATAGATGGTAAGAAATAAATATTTTGTTATTACATATTGATTAAACAACCATGGAACTGATAGATGGAAAGGCATAAATGTATTGTTATTACATATTGATAAAATTACCATGGAACTGATAGATGGTAAGGAATAATTGTATTGTTATTACATATTAATAAAATTACCATGGAACTGATATTTGGTAAGAAAAAAGTGTATTGTTATTATATATGATAAAATTACCATGGAACTGATATATGGTAAGAAATAAATGTATTGTTATTGCATATAAGGTACTAGTAACTGGCAAATCTGATTATATATATAAATATATATATATATATATATATATATATATATATATATATATATATATATATAAGGAGAAAAGAAATACACCTAACAAGATCCTTTCAATAGTATTGGATCACGGAGTGATACAAGGGTGTGAAGGTAATAGTATGGGAGAGATAATAAATTAATTATTAAAAATTAATTAATATATTAATTTTTAATAATTAATTTATTATCTCTCCTATATATATATAACCGTTTCTGTGTATGTGTTACGAGGGTCCACAACAGTAACAACGATCCAGGTGCTACTACCGTCGTATGTGCGAGTAAACAATATACTCGTTATTTGGATGACTTTGCGATTCTGACGTCATAGTGCAGGGGACGCGATTCACTGCCGACACAAGGGACGATTGGACATAAATATACGAATACACTTGTAGTGTTAACAAGTGTTAACTTCGTGAGAACATAAATAAACAGATGTTTTTGGCTGTTGAGTAAAATTATTGTATTTCTCTATAGTGTATGAATGTACTTTCGGAATTTTATTTAAGTGAAATTAAAATTGTAAATTTTGATTTGAGTATATATTTTATATTTTACCTTAATTAGTCGACCCTTGTGCGTTTTGTCATAATGTGACGTAATGATTTTAATAAAAAGGCAACTCATTCAATTGGAATTTATTTTGATGTTTACCTTATTTTACAGAAATTATGTATGTAATCGATACGATTGCTTAACTCTTTACTCCATATGCATTTTAACAAGACTCTTCCAAACTCAAAAGCCACACATAGTCAATTTCCATGAATAGATACATTTTACCAATTTATTCTGATAGAGCAGAAGACAGTGCAGAACCTGTTCTGATTGCTCGTTACGAACAACCAGAACAGGTTCTACACTGTTTTCAAAAGCCTTCTATATAAGAGGTATTCAAAGGTGTCCATATGAAGTAAAGGGTTAAAGCTAGTACTGATTTGTCAATATAGCTTAAAATAACTTCAAATATAATTTAAAAAAATCAATAATTAAATTACCTTCTTGGTATTCGAACTTAGCGCCAATTCCGGTTGAAACATTAGCTGCATGCAATAATAATGTATTAGAATAATTCAGTATGAAATAATAGTGTATGCTTATGCAATGTTATTATGCAATATGAGATAGAAAAGTATATTTTAATCAAATATGATACAAAAATTTGAATCTTATCAAGGATTGACTGAATGTTATTAAATTATTTAAAATAAATTAACAATATATCAATATTAACCACGGTTTAATACGACAAATAAGGTTAAATCATGTTTATGGATAGATGATTCGATGGATGGATGGGTGGATGGACAGTCGATGTCTAGAGGTATGGATGAATGGTTGAATAGATGATAAAACATTATATGTTTAAGTTACTAAGAAATATCGAATATTACATAATCATGAACAGACTAAATAAAAACGAGTCTGCTTTTTTATTCTGTTGCGTTACGTGTTTCCTGGAGATCTATTTTATATATATGTTTGCAACAAAATATTATGCAAATAAGACATATATAGTATACATAAATACTTGAACGTTATATTTGGTAATGAAATAAAACAACCAGAAATTGTATAATGTTAACGCAATTTAAAATCAATTATATTAATGTAATGTTTAACATAAATTGTGACTGTGATATTCCCCGTTATTGCTGATAATAGAATTTGACATGATCTGTGGAATAACGTCAATGGTTTGGTCTATCCTATCTCGACATTATACGTAAACGTTCGGGAAATCCCGGACATTATCAGTTAAAATAGAAACAGACAAAGAGCAATTGAAGAAGTTTGTGTCGAATCGATAAAGTTTATATCATCATATCGCATTTCCTTTAAACAAAATAAAAACGTAAAATGAAAGGATGCTATCGTAACCTTCTTCAATTGCTCACATATGTAACTTCAATTTCATAGGAATGTAAAGCAGGTATCAATACATCTGTGGTAAACCTCATGGCCAGATTTAGACAGTAAGAGAAACAAATATGACAGAAAATAGCGGTTATCATGAAAAACCAGTAATTGGACTTTTTACCCTTTAAAGATCTACGAATTTAATTATGGAACAATAATTTTATAACAATGCACATACTGGTTATATTTGGAGTAGTTTCAAGAACCAGGTCATTCTTCAATGAAAATTTGTATGATGCCCGAAATCCTTCAAAGAAATTATTATGCTGTTGTCTATATTCCAAAATCAACCTGTTGTAGTTTGAATGGTATTGCCGCAAAGGCCTGTTAGTATTGCAATAATGCATAAACACGTCGTCGTGCCCGTAGTCGATAATTAGTAGCTGTGATCCTTTTACATGAAATGTAATAACGTAAATATATATATTAAATATCATGTTATAGATAAGTTAGCATGGCAATACTTGTACCTGAGCAAAACACAAACATGAACCTTCTGTCTTTATTCATTCGTTAATACTTTCAGTATAAACTAAATTAAAATTAATCCCCTTTCGTCTCGAGTGAATAAAACATTAGAAACAATACACTATATATCCAGCAAAAGAATAACTATCAAATCCATCACCGCACAATTACTTGCCTTAATGCATATCTTACAATCATCACATACACCATCAAACTTTGTATCTGCCAAGACAAATGTTACAATTCATATTTCACCTTCTACACATACATCATCAAAATTTGTATTCATCAAGATAATTGTAAAATTGAATATCTTATCTCATCACAAACACCTAGAAACTTCGTATCGGCAAAGACAATTGTTACAATGTATAGCTTATCTCCACCACACACACCGTCAAACTTTGTATCTGCAAAGACAATTGTTACAATGCATATCTTACCTCCACCACACATACCGTCAAACTTTGTATCCGCCAAGACAATTGCTACAATGTATATCTTACCTCCACCACACACACCGTCAATCTTTGTATCCGCAAAGACAATTGTTACAATGTATATTTTACCTGAACCACACACACCGTCAAACTTTGTATCAGCAAAGACAATTGTTACAATGTATATCTTAACTCCACCACACACACCGTCAAACTTTGTATCCGCCAAGACAATTGTTACATTGTATATCTTACCTTCACCACACACATCGTCAAACTTTCTATCCGCAAAGACAATTGTTACATTGTATATCTTACCTTCACCACACACACCGTCAAACATTGTATCCGCCAAGACAATTGTTACAAAGCATATCTTACCTTCACTACTCATACCGTCAAACTTTGTATCTGCCAAGACAATTGTTACATTACATATCTTAGCTTCACCACAAACACCGTCCAACTTTGTATCCGCCAATACAATTGTTACATTCTATATCTTAGCTTCACAACACACCGACAAACTTTGTATCTGCCAAGACAATTGTTACATTGCATATCTTAACTTCACGACAAACACCGTCCAACTTTGTATCCAGCAACACAATTGTTACATTACATATCTTACTTTCACCACACACACTGTCCAACTTTGTATCCGCAAACACAAATTTTACATTGTATATCTTACATGTACCTTCACCACACAAACCGTCAAACATTGTATCCGCCAAGACAATCGTTACATTGCATATCTTACCTTCACCACAGACACCGTCAAACTTTGTATCCGCCAAGACAATTGTTACAAAGCATATCTTACCTACACCACAAACACCGTCCAACTTTGTATCCGCCAACACAATTGTTAGATTGTATATCTTACATGTACCTTCACCACAAACACCGTCAAACTTTGTATCCGCCAAGACAATTGTTACATTGTATATCTTACATGTACCTTCACCACAAACACAGTCCAACTTTGTATCCGCCAAGACAATTGTTACAATGCATATCTTACCTCCACCACACACACCGTCAAACTTTGTATCCGCCAAGACAATTGTTACAATGTTTATCTTACCTTCACCACACACACCGTCAAACTTTGTATCCGCCAAGACAATTGTTACAATGTATATCTTACCTTCACCACACACACCGACAAACTTTGTATCAGCAAAGACAATTGTTACAATGTATATTTTAACTCCAACACACACACCGTCAAACTTTGTATCTGCCAAGACAATTGTTACAATGTATATCTTAGCTTCACCACAAACATCGTCCAACTTTGTATCTGCAAAGACAATTGTTACAATGTATATGTTACCTTCACCACACGCACTGTCAAACTTTGTGTCCGCCAAGATAATTGTTACAAAGCATATCTTACCTTCACCACTCATATCGTCAAACTTTGAATCTGCCAAGACAATTGTTACATTGCATATCTTAGCTTCATCACAAACACCGTCCAACTTTGTATCCGCCAAGACAATTATTACAATGTATATCTTACATTCACCACACGCACCGTCAAACTTTGTATCCGCCAAAACAATTGTTACAAAGCATTACTTACCTTCACCACTCATCTCGTAAAACTTTGTATCCGCCAAGACAATTGTTACAATGAATATCTTAACTCCACCTAACACACCGTCAAACTTTTTATCCGCCAAGATAATTGTTTCAATACTTATCTTAACTTCACCACACAAACCGTCAAACTTTGTAGCCGCCAAGACAATTGTTACAAAGCATATCTTAACTTCACCACACACACCGTCAAACTTTGTATCCGCCAAGACAATTGTTACAATGCATATCTTACCTTCACCACACACATCGTCAAACTTTGTATTCGCCAAGACAATTGTTACAATGCATATCTTACCTTTACCACACAAACCGTCAAACTTTGTATCCGCCAAGACAATTGTTACAATACTTATCTTACCTTCACGACACACACCGTCAAACATTAAATCCGCAAAGACAATTGTTACAATGCATATCTTACCTTCACCACACACACCATTAAAATTTGTATCCGCCAATACAATTGTTACAATGCATATCTTAACTTCACCACACACACCGTCAAACTTTGTATCTGCAAAGACAATTGTTTCAATACTTACCTTACATTCACCACACAAACCGTCAAACTTTGTATTCACCAAGACAATTGTTACAATGCATATCTTAACTTCACCACTTACACCGTCAAACTTTGTATCCGCCAAAACAATTGTTTCAATACTTATTTTACCTTCACCACACAAATCGTCAAACTTTGTAGCCGCCAAGACAATTGTTACTATGCATATCTTACCTCACCACACACACCGTCAAACTTTGTATCTGCCAAGACAATTGCAACAATGTGTATCTTACCTCCACCACACACACCGTCAATCTTTGTATTTGCCAAGACAATTGTTACATTGCATATCTAACCTTCACCACACACACCGTCAAATTTTGTATTCGCACAGACAACTGTTACATTGCATATCTTAGCTTCACCTCAAACACCGTCCAACTTTGTATCCGCCAAGAAAATTGTTACATTGCATATCTTACCTGAACCACACACACCGTCCAACTTTGAATCCTCCAAGACAATTGTTATATTGTATATCTTATATGAACCTTCACCACAAACACAGTCAAACTTTGTATCCACCCAGACAATTGCTACAATGTATAACTTACCTCACCACAAACACCGTCAAACTTTGTATCCGCAAAGACAATTGTAAAAATGTATATCTTACCTTCACCACACACACCGTCAAACTTTGTATCCGCCAAGACAATTGTTACCATGTAAATCTTACCTCACCACACACACCGAGAAACATTGTATCCGCCAGGAAAATAGTTACAATGCATATCTTAACTGTTCCACTTACACCGTCAAACTTTGTATCCGTTAACAAAATTGTTACATTGTATATTTTACATGTACCTTCACCACAAACACCGTCAAACTTTGTATCCGCCAAAACAATTGTTACAATGTATATATTACCTACACTACACACACGGTCAAACTTTGTATCCAACAAGACAATTGTTACAATGTATATATTACCTTCACCACACACACCGTCAAATATTGTATCCACAAAGACAAATGTTAGAATGTATATATTACCTTCACCACACACACAGTCAAACTTTGTATCCACCAAGACAATTGTTACATTGCATATCTTACCTCACCACACACACCGTCAAACTTTGTATCCGCCAAGATAATTGTTTCAATACTTATCTTACCTTCACCACACCAACCGTCAAACTTTGTAGCCGCCAAGACAATTGTTACAATGCATATCTTAACTTCACCACTCATATCGTCAAACTTTGTATCCGCCAAGACAATTGTTACAATGTATATCTTACCTCACCACACACACTGTCAAACTTTGTATCCGCCAAGATAATTGTTTCAATACTTATCTTACCTGAACCACACAAACCGTCAAACTTTGTAGCCGCCAAGACAATTGTTACAATGTATATATTACCTTCACCACACACACCGTCAAACTTTGTATCCATCAAGACAATTGTTACATTGCATATTTTACCTCACCACACACACCGTCAAACTTTGTATCCGCCAAGATAATTGTTTCAATACTTATCTTACCTTCACCACACAAACCGTCAAACTTTGTATCCGCCAAGACAATTGTTACAATGCATATCTTAACTTCACCACACACACCGTCAAACTTTGTATCCGCCAAGACAATTGTTACAATGCATATCTTACCTTCACCACATTCACCGTCAAACTTTGTATTCGCCAAGACAATTGTTACAATGCATATCTTACCTTCTCCACACAAACCATCAAACTTTGTATCCGCCAAGACAGTTGTTACAATACGTATCTTACCTTCACCACACACATCGTCAAACTTTGTATCCGCCAAGACAATTGTTACAATGCATATTTACCTTCACCACACACACTGTCAAAATTTGTATCCGCCAAGACAATTGTTACAATGCATATCCATAACTTCACCGCACACACAGTCAAAATTTGTATCTGCCAAGACAATTGTTACAATGTATATATTACCTTCACCACACAATCCGTCAAAGTTTGTATCCACCAAGACAATTGTTACATTGCATATCTTACCTCACGACACACACATAGTCAAACTTTGTATCCTCCAAGATAATTGTTTCAATACTTATCTTATCTTCACCACACAAACCGTCAATCTTAGTAGCCGCCAAGACAATTGTTACAATGCATATCTTAACTTCACCACTCATACCGTCAAACTTTGTATCCGCCAAAACAATTGTTACAATTTATATATTACCTTCACCACACACACCGTCAAACTTTGTATCCACCAAGACAATTGTTACAATGTATATATTACCTTCACCACACACACCGTCAAACTTTGTATCCACCAAGACAATTTTTACAATGTATATTTTACCTTCACCACAAACACCGTCAAACTTTGTATCCACCAAGACAATTGTTACATTGCACATCTTACCTCACCACACACACCGTCAAACTTTGTATCCGCCAAGATAATTGTTTCAATACTTATCTTACATTTACCACACAAACCGCCAAACTTTGTAGCCACCAAGACAATTGTTATAATGCATATCTTAACTTTACTACAAACATCGTCATACTTTGTATCCGCCAAGACAATTGTTACAATGCATATCTTACCTTTACCACACACACCGTCAAACTTTGTATTCGCCAAGACAGTTGTTACAATGCATATCTTACCTTCACCACACACACCATCAAAATTTGTATCCGCCAATACAATTGTTACACTGCATATCTTAACTTCACCACACACACTGTCAAACATTGTATCTGCCAAGACAATTGCAACAATGTGTATCTTACCTTCACCACACACACCGTCAAACTTTGTATTCGCCAAGACAATTGTTACATTGCATATCTTACCTTCACCACACACACCGTCAAACTTTTTATTCGCACAGACAACTGTTACATTGCATATCTTAGCTTCACATCAAACACCGTCCAACTTTGTATCAGAAAAGAAAATTGTTACATTGCATATCTTACCTGAACAACACACACCGTCGAACTTTGTATCCTCCAAGACAATTGTTATATTGTATATCTTACATGAACCTTCACCACAAACACAGTCAAACTTTGTATCCACCAAGACAATTGCTACAATGTATAACTTACCTCACCACAAACACCGTCAAACTTTGTATCCGCAAAGAAAATTGTAAAAATGTAAATCTTACCTGCACCACACACACCGTCAAACTTTGTATCCGCCAAGACAATTGTTACCATGTCAATCTTACCTCACCACACACACCGTGAAACATTGTATCCGCCTAGAAAATTGTTACAATGCATATCTTAACTTTACCACTAACACCGTCAAACTTTGTATCCGTTAACAAAATTGTTACATTGTATATTTTACATGTACTTTCACGGCATACAACATCAAATTTTGTATCCGCCAAAACAATTGTTACAATGTATATATTACCTACACTACACACACCGTCAAACTTTGTATCCAACAAGACAATTATTACAATGTATATATTACCTTCACCACACACACCGTCAAACATTGTATCCACAAAGACAATTGTTAGAATGTATATATTACCTTCACCACACACACAGTCAAACTTTATATCCACCAAGACAATTGTTACATTGCATATCTTACCTCACCACACACACCGTCAAACTTTGTATCCGCCAAGATAATTGTTTCAATACTTATCTTACCTTCACCACACAAACCGTCAAACTTTGTAGCCGCCAAGACAATTGTTACAATGCATATCTTAACTTCACCACTTATATCGTCAAACTTTGTATCCGCCAAGACTATTGTTACAATGTATATCTTACCTCACCACACACACCGTCAAACTTTGCCAAGATAATTGTTTCAATACTTATCTTAACTTCACCACACAAACTGTCAAACTTTGTAGCAGCCAAGACAATTGTTACAATGTATATATTACCTTCACCACACACACCGTCAAACTTTGTATCCATCAAGACAATTGTTACATTGCATATCTTACCTCACCACACACACCGTCAAACTTTGTATCCGCCAAGATAATTGTTTCAATACTTATCTTACCTTCACCACACAAACCGTCAAACTTTGTAGCCGCCAAGACAATTGTTACAATGCATATCTTAACTTCACCACACCCACCGTCAAACTTTGTATCCGCCAAGACAATTGTTACAATGCATATCTTACCTTCACCACATTCACCGTCAAACTTTGTATTCGCCAAGACAATTGTTACAATGCATATCTTACCTTCTCCACACAAACCGTCAAACTTTGTATCCGCCAAAGACAATTGTTACAATACGTATATTATCTTCACCACACACATCGTCAAACTTTGTATCCACCAAGACAATTGTTACAATCATATTTACCTTCACCACACACACTGTCAAAATTTGTATCCGCCAAGACAATTGTTACAATGCATATCTTAACTTCACCACACACAAGGTCAAAATTTGTATCTGCCAAGACAATTGTTACAATGTGTATATTACCTTCACCACACAATCCGTCAAACTTTGTATCCACCAAGACAATTGTTACATTGCATATCTTACCTTCACCACACACACCGTCAAATTTTGTATCCTCCAAGATAATTGTTTCAATACTTATCTTACATTCACCACACAAACCGTCAAACTTTGTAGCCGCTAAGAAAATTGTTTCAATGCATATCTTAACTTCACCACTTTAACCGTCAAACTTTGTATCCGCCAAGACATTTGTTACAATGTATATATTACCTTCACCACACACACCGTCAAACTTTGTATCCACCAAGACAATTGTTACAATGTATATATTACCTTCACAACACACACCGTCAAACTTTGTATCCACCAAGACAATTTTTACAATGTATATATTACCTTCACCACAAACACCGTCAAACTTTGTATCCACCAAGACAATTGTTACATTGCACATCTTACCTCACCACACACACCGTCTAACTTTTTATCTGCCCAGATAATTGTTTCAATACTTATCTTACATTCACCACACAAACCGCCAAACTTTGTAGCCGCCAAGACAATTGTTACAATGCATATCTTAACTTTACCACACATACCGTCAAACTTTGTATCCGCCAAGACAATTCTTACAATGCATATCTTACCTCCACCACACACACCGTCAAACTTTGTATCCGCCAAGACAATTGTTACAATACTTATCTTACCTTCACGACACACACCGTCAAACATTAAATCCGCAAAGACAATTGTTACAATGCATATCTTACCTTCACCACACACACCATTAAAATTTGTATCCGCCAATACAATTGTTACAATGCATATTTTAACTTCACCACACAGACCGTCAAACTTTGTATCTGCAAAGACAATTGTTTCAATACTTACCTTACATTCACCACACAAACCGTCAAACTTTGTATTCACCAAGACAATTGTTACAATGCATATCTTAACTTCACCACTTACACCGTCAAACTTTGTATCCGCCAAAACAATTGTTACAATACTTATCTTACCTTCACCACACAAACCGTCAAACATTGAATCCGCAAAGACAATTGTTACAATGCATATCTTACCTTCACCACACACACCATCAAAATTTGTATCCGCAAATACAATTGTTCCAATGCATATCTTAACTTCACCACACACACCGTCAAACTTTATATCCGCAAAGACAATTGTTTCAATACTTATCTTACATTTACCACATAAAACGTCAACATTTGTATTCACCAAGACAATTGTTATAATGCATTTCTTAACTTCACCACTCACACCGTTAAACTTTGTATCCGCGAAGACAATTGTTTCAATACCAATTTTACCTTCACCACACAAATCGTCAAACTTTGTAGCCGCCAAGACAATTGTTACTATGCATATCTTACCTCACCACACAAACCGTCAAACTTTGTAGCTGCAAAGACAATTGCAACAATGTGTATCTTACCTTAACCACACACACCGTCAAACTTTGTATTCGCCAAGACAATTGTTACATTGCATATCTTACCTTCACCACAAACACCGTCAGACTTTGTATTCGTACAGGCAATTGTTACATTGCATATCTTAGCTTCACCTCAAACACCGTCCAACTTTGTATCCGCTAAGAAAATTGTTACATTGCATATCTTACCTGAACTACACACACCGTCCAACTTTGTATTCTCCAAGACAATTGTTATATTGTATATCTTACATGAACCTTCGGCACAAACACAGTCAAACTTTGTATCCACCAAGACAATTGTTACAATATATAACTTACCTCACCACAAACACCGTCAAACTTTGTATCCGCAAAGACAATTGTAAAAATATATATCTTACCTTCACCACACACACCGTCAAACTTTGTATCCGCCAAGACAATTGTTACCATGTCAATCTTACCTCACCACACACACCGTGAAACATTGTAATCGCCAAGAAAATTGTTACAATGCATATCTTAACTTTACCACTAACACCGTCAAACTTTGTATCCGCCAAGACAATTGTTACAATACTTATCTTACCTTCACCACATCAACCTTTATACTTTGTATAAGCCAAGACAATTGCTACAATGTATATCTTACCTTCACCACACAAACCGTCAAACTTTGTATCCAACAAGACAAGTATTACAATGTATATATTACCTTAACCACACACATAGTCAAACTTTGTATCCGGTACGATCATTTCTACAATACTTATCTTACCTTCACCACTCACACCGTAAAAATTTGTATCCGCAAAAACAATTGTTACAATGCATATCTTACCTTCACAACACAAAGTCAAACTTTGTATCAGCCAACATAATTACTACAATATTTATTTTATCTTCACCACACACACCGTCAAACTTTGTATCCATCAAGACAATTGTTACTATGTATTTCTTACATGTACCTTCACCACACACACAGTCAAACTTTGTATCTGCCAAGACAATTGCAACAATGTATATCTTACCTTCACAACACAAAGTCAAACTTTGTATCCGCCAACATAATTACTACAATATTTATTTTATCTTCACCACACACACCGTCAAACTTTGTATCCATCAAGACAATTGTTACTATGTATTTCTTACATGTACCTTCACCACACACACAGTCAAACTTTGTATCTGCCAAGACAATTGCAACAATGTATATCTTACCTTCACCGCACACACCGTCAAACTTTATAATCGCCAAGACAATTGTTACATTGCATATCTTTCCTTTACCACACACATCGTCAAACATTGTATTCGCCAAGACAATTGCTACATTGCATATTTTAGCTTCACCTCAAACACAGTCCAACTTTGTATCCGCCAAGACAAGTGTTACATTCGATATCTTAGTTTCACCACACACACCGTCAATTTTTGTATCCGCCAAGACAATTGTTACATTGCATAATTTATATTCACCACAAACACCGTCCAACTTTGTATCCGCCAATACAATTGTTACATTGCATATCTTACCTGAACCACACACACCGTCCAACTTTGTATCCGCCAAGACAATTGATTTATTGTATATCTTACATGAACCTTCACCACACACACAGTCAAACGTTGTATCCACCAAGACAATTGCTACAATGTATAACTTACCTCACCACAAACACCGTTAAACTTTGTATCTGCAAAGATAATTGTAAAAATGTATATCTTACCTTCACCACACACACCGTCAAACTTTGTTAGAGGCCAAGACAATTGTTACAATGTAAATCTTACCTCACCACACACACCGTGAAACATTGTATTCTCCAAGACAATTGTTACAATGCATATATTAACTTTACCACTTACACCGTCAAACTTTGTATCTGCCTACTTGAAGACAATTGTTACAATACTTATCTTACCTTCACCACATCAACCTTTAAACTTTGTATCCGCCAATTCAATTGTTACATTGCATATCTTACCTTCACCACACACATCGTCAAACTTTGTATCCGCCAAGAAAATTGTTACATTGCATATCTTACCTTCACCACTCACACAGTCAAACTTTGTATACGCCAAGACTATTTGTAACAATACTTATCTTTCCTTCACCACACCAACCGTCAAACTTTGTATCCGCCAAGACAATTGTTGCAATACTTATGTTACCTTAACCACACAAACCGTCAAACTTTGTATCCGCCAAGACAATTGTTACATTGTGTATTTTACCTTCACCACACACACCGTCAAACTTTGTATCCACCAAGACAATTGTTACATTGCATATCTTACATTCACCACTCACACCGTCAATCTTTGTATCCGCAAAGACAATTGTTTCAATACTTATCTTACATTCACCACACACACCGTCAAACTCTGTATTCGCCAAGACAATTGTTACATTGCATATCTTACCTTCACCACTCACACCATCAAACTTTGTATCCGCCAAGATAATTGTTGCAATACTTATCTTAACTTAACCACACAAACTGTCAAACTGATATCCGCCAAGACAATTGTTACATTGCAGATATTACCTTCACCACTCACACCGTCAAACTTTGTATTCACCAAGACTATTTGAAACAATAATTATCTTACCTTCACCACACCAACCGTCAAACTTTGTATCCGCCAAGACAATTGTTACATGGTATATCTTACATGTACCTCCACCACACACACTGTCAAACTTTGTATCCGCCAAGACAATTGTTACATTGTATATCTTACCTCACCACACTATCCGTCAAACATTGTATCCGTCAAGACATTTGTTACATTTTATATCTTACCTCACCACACAAACCTTCAAACTTTGTATCCGCCAAGACAATTGTTACAATGCATATCTTAACTTCACCACTTACACCGTCAAACTTTGTATACGCCAAGATTATTTGTAACAATATTTATCTTTCCTTCACCACATCAACCGTCAAACTTTGTATCCGCCAAGACAATTGTTGCAATACTTATCTTATCTGAACCACACAAACCGTCAAATTTTGTATCCGCCAAGACATTTGTTACATTGCATATCTTACCTTCACCACTCACACCGTCAAACTTTGTATACGCCAAGACTATTTGTAACAATACTTATCTTACCTTCACCACTCCAACCGTCAAACTTTGTATCCGCCAAGACAATTGTTGCAATACTTATCTTACCCTCACCACACAAACCGTCAAACTTTGTATCCACCAAGACAATTGTTACATTGTATATCTTACATGTACCTTCACCATACACACCGTCAAACTTTGTAGCCGCCAAGACAATTGTTACAATGTATATCTTACCTTACCACATACACCGTCAAACTTTGTATCCGCCAAGACAATTGTTACATTTTATATCTTATCTCACCACACACACCGTCAAACTTTGTATCCAACAAGACAATTGTTACATTGCATATCTTAACTTCACCACTCACACCGTCAAACTTTGTATACGCCAAGATAATTGTTACAATGTATATCTTACCTTCACCACAGACACCGTCAAACTTTGATTTCGCGAAGACAATTGTTACAATGCATATCTTAACTTCACCACACACACCGTCAAACTTTGTATCCGCCAAGATAATTGTTACAATGTAAATGTTACCTTCACCACACACAACGTCAATCTTTGTATCCGCTAAGACAATTGCTACAATGTATGTCTTACCTTCACCACAGACACCGTCAAACTTTGTATTCACAAAGACAATTGTTACAATGTTTATCTTACCTGAACCACACACACCGTCAAACTTTGTATCCACCAAGACAATTGTTACAATACTTATCTTACCTTCACCACACAAACTGTCAAACTTTGTATCCACCAAGAAAATTGTTTCAATGTATATATTAGCTTCACCACACTCACAGTCAAACTTTGTATCCGCCAAGATAATTATTACAATACTTATCTTACCTCCACCACACACACCGTCAAACTGTGTATCCACCAAGTCAATTGTTACAATGTATATCTTACATGTACCTTCACCATACACATGGTCAAACTTTGTATCCGCAAAGACAATTGCTACAATTCATATCTTACCTTCACCACACACTCCGTCAAACATTGTATCCACCAAGACAATTGTTACAATGCATATCTTACCTTCACCACTCACACTGTCAAACTTTGTATTAGCTGAGACAATTTTCACAATGCATATTTTATCACACACAACATCATAATCTATAACTAAAACACAATTGTAACAATGCGTTTCTTTCAAAATTCTTAACATCAAACTCCATAACCGCAAACACAATTGGACTGTATCACTCATTAACTGTCAAACTATTGTAACAATAACTATCTTACCTTTTATCATACTGATAATCACCTTAACATTTGTACCAATTGATATCGTCTTGTCGTATCAGGTCCCACTGAAGAATTACCTCCCTTACAAGAGCTTCTAACGTCCAAGAAATTGGAGATGTGTAAAGCGGTGCGGCAATGTTTTCGTTAAAAATGCATTAAAATGTCATATTTCTTTGTGCATATTGGAACATTGTAACATTTTCATGATTTTTGCCAAGTTTGGATGACATATGGAACTGTTCGATGAAGTTATAACAGTTAAAAGTTGTGAAGTGATACACTGCATTAAATTGGCAGAATTGTCAAAAATGAATAGGTGCCATCATACCATCAGAATTGCCAAAAAGCAGCCTGGTCAACACAATGTTTTTTTCTGTATAATTTACCAACAGAGGACTATCTATTACACACTTTCTGATTTAAATTGACTATTGATATTTGTAACTTCTGTGCTCGTGATGTTCATTGAGTATCATTTTAATGATCGGCATGGTCGTTTTATATTAATACAACAAGAAGTTCAAGCTAGCATGCCTTTTTGTAGATTATATATGCTTTCAATCTGGCTGAATTCAGTCATTTACATTACATGTGGTTATAGGTTTCACTTAATATTTTTGCTGGATAATTAATTGAACTTGTATCATTTAAAAGTGAAATGGGCATTATCAAATAAATGTTTATCCTGATGAAGTGATTGGCTGAATTCAGTCAAACTTTAGTTGAGTCAATACGAATTACAAATGCTGCATATAAAAGCGACACTTGCCATTCCAGCTCTTCACTGGCTGAATTCAGCCACACGTTATATTAAGAAGTCAGTTTGCAAATTCTGCTTTTGAAGGAAACCATTTTGCTTGCTGGCTGAATTCAGTCAGTATTGGGCAACTCGCAATACATCATGAAAACTACGGAAAGTCTTTTATACATTTCATATCTTCTTCTGTAAAATATGCTTGGCTGAATTCAGCTAGTAAGATCACATTTATCTGTAAGATAATTTTGTGAGCTCTTTAATTTGATTTTTTCTCTCAAGCTGTTTCAAGAGACGGAATGCATAAAAATGTACTACGACCTTTTGATATATAAATGAAAATAAGAACAAATACTATACTAGCACAAAATTAGTAATATTTTAGTTGTTTTTTCGCCAGTTTTGTTAGGATACTTTCCTTGTAATATGATAATATAAATCATACAAAATTCAAAGTCATCAAATGCACGATGCATAGATAAAATATAGTTGTTTGATTTGAATGAATATAAAGTAGCTTCTAAGGAATAGAACATATTGAAATTATATTGGTTTCAAATGATATCAACAGATAATATAAATTGATTATGAGGTTTTTGTTTTGATACTATCTATCTATCTACTTAAATTTACAACTAATGCCATAATGACCAGAGTAACTGGTCCGATGAAGTTAAGTGCAAATAGAATATTATTTTAATATATTTGATTTATGCTCATAGTCTCAGTTTATATCTCATACACTATAATTAATTAAACTTTAAAGTAGGAAAAAGATAAAAAAAGAAGATATTTACAACGACATACATACACTTGATTGGAACTCAAATAGAGTTTGTTAAAATCACAATAATGTCAATTTTTACTTGTATGTTATTCCGTCTTGCTATGAGACACACTTTGCAAAGATATTTGTGTCATGTGTCATACATGTAAGATATGTAGATACCATGTATAAATAAAGTATTAAAAAACTCTTTATCTCTCCATATATGTATAAGAAAAGAATGTAAACTGGAAACAACCGATACAGTATATTTATTTTGTCTTATGCTTTAGTATAATACATATCTAAATTATGTGATTAAAAAATTATAACTTCAGAAATATTGTTTTAGATAACACTACACATAAAAAAATGAGGAAAAGAAGAAAATACAATAGTTTATTTAAATGATAAATGAAATGAAATAATGTTTTACTCTATTACAACTGAAACATAGATACTTCTTTTATATTACATCCCGGCCCTCATACACCTATAACAGGGTGAATAAATAGACCACCATATTGGTGGTTGAAATTTAAAATAGTACAAAGGCATTAGAGGGTTGGGTACTTTTAATTGCAGTCTGCTTTGCAATCAAAATTTATACATGTATAGAAAAGCAGATTTATAGAGAGAACGTAATTCTTCAAGGAATAATTTACGACATAAACAATGTAATATAAAACAATTATATTTCCTACTATAGTTAAAAGACATGTAATGCATAACATTAAGATATATTATTTGTACTATTGGATATTACAAAATACAACATAGTTTAAATCATATTCAAACAGTTCCTTGTCTATCAATAAAATCACAAACGTTTATAGCCAGGTCATTTGAACAAAATAACTGCAAATGTGAAGAGAGATAAGTATTCATTACGAATTATGTTAAGTGCTTGTATATATAACATCATCAATTAGAACATTGCTATAATATTATCCACCCTGATTTAACATTACGTTGGGTACATCACACGAGTCTCTGAGTATTAAAAGTCATATATATATATTAAAATTGACTTGTGAAAAGTGTTCGTAAAATCCATTTGGTTCTTTGGAAAAATGAGCTTATGACTAGCATTTAGCTAGCCCAATCCCTTTATCAATAGTAGAGACAGGATAGACAATGTATATAGACTTCAAAATAACGATTCTCTGTGTAAAATCATTTAATTAAGCCATATTCTCTTTAATCTTAATGTTAGTTCTTTTGGCATAACATTTTTATTAGAATAATTAAATGATGCCATTATATTTGGTACTTTGCACTTTCCACCTTTTGGTCATTACACCACTATCAATCAACATATATCCCCCTCTCTATTGAATACCCATTTAAAATTAATCATCTTCTTTTTGGTCTAAGTTACTTCCCCTATCCAATTATCACCGTCTGTGTCTGTTGGGGGACGCACTAATATCCACTCGTCCATATCGACAAAAGATGGATATTCTTTCAAAGTAAACTCTGAAAAAAGTAATGTGAATGTTAGGTTAACAGTGGTATAAATGCATAACACCATATGAACGTTTAGTATCGTATAACTGTTACTGTACTATACAAAGCTCAAGTGAGCCATTCAGATCGCATTGTGTCTGTCTGTTAACATTTGGTTATGTGCACTCTAGCCCTCGCATTTTAAATTTGCAAAGTAATTATAATTACAGTATCAAGGAAAACGTATTGAACTGTCTTAATAGGATATTTTATGTAAGAGTTATATATAGACCTTGAATTGTTAAAAAGTATATAAATGTATATTAATATAATATCTCAGAAAAACACACACACTTAAACTGGCCAAATTTGATAAATCAAATGCGTTCCCCATCACATCAACTGAACATGTTTCATTTCCATTGTAGTTGTACACCATAAGACCTCGGACAAGGTTTGAACAAGTCAATCAATTCGAAGAGCTATGTTTGTATTGTGGCTCTTAATCATCAGAATCTGCTTTATTTGCCTTTGTGTGCAGCATTATTTCATGATACTATGGAGACAGTTTTGTACTGTTCAAATCGGACGTTCAATGGCCGTGTTACGACACTTCAATCATCATTATTTGTACAATTTGACTTTTGCGAAATACAGTAATTATATATCTATAATGGAATCTTGTTAATGTCTGAAGTAGTATCAGCCTTCTTTTATACTGCACTACAGGTGGGCGATTTATACTCATTGTGGCCTTCTTGCAATGATATAATATCAAACTGGGAGGGTAGTCATACTCATTGTGCTGTATTAAGTCGGTAATATATAGTATGAATATTAAGTTCTATTTATGTTGATTTACGATGTGTTTTATTTTAAAGTATTTTCCTGTTTACACTGATAAAATTTATGCTTTATTCTCATTAATTTCGTATTACGTAAGAAATATGTTACCTTCACTAGTTTCTGTACAGAGTTGCGTTACTTCTTCTGTTGCATAATTTTCATGGGGAACTATAAATAAATTATATATAGTGAAAATACTATCTATTAAAATACATGTAACAAAGAGTACAGATATTTTATGAAATTTAAAATTTAATTGATTTCATATAGTTAGTAAAGTTTTCAAAAAATAAAATAAAATAGTTTCCACAATATACTGGCTATGCTTATAGCCATGTTAAAAAGTATTAGGTTTTATTTAATCTAGGATAAATATGTTAAAATAATATATGTATAGTATTACTTACTGTTTTTACCCCCAAAATGGTATAAAGCCGTGTCAGATCATTTTTTGATATCGCAATAGGCTGGTTTTCGTTGGTAGGGTCAATCAATATCGTTCTAAATAGGCACACCTTCAGTCATGACATTGTTATTGTGCATAGTGTTGTTTACGCCAAGCATTAAAGCTCCCTTTCTTGTCAATTGTGAGTAAATATGACAAAGGACACTGTTAACAACATAGCTTCAAGCTATTTCCTTTGTTCGCCTTATAGCCTGAAGACGATGGGTTCCATCAACTACAAGATCATTCTTCGCTAACTCTCACCGTGAATATATTTCCCCACTTGGCTCCTGAATAGTATTAATATCAATATGATATTCCCCTACAATGTTAAATGTTTAATACATTTGAAGAGGCTGCCATTAGCAAATATTCTATAACATTTTTCTGCCATATTGTTGTTCAAGTAGTTTCACTTTCTCTAATTCTGTGAATACTATTTATGCACTGACTCATTGAATATGCTGACCTTCATTTCACCGTTTCATTATATAATATGTTTGGAGGCCTCATTGGCTACCTAACATTTACTCCCTCCCACCACTGAATGCTTTAACATCCTATCCTATTTGCTATCAGCACAGTTCATTTAATTGACTGGGTGGAGTATCATTTACATCAGTTATACTATTAATCTTTTTCTATCATATACCATTCTGTATGCACAGCATAACACACCCTATTTGTATTTTAGGCAAAAGAACATATAAATAATCGGGTATATTTTATGTTTCAAGAAAGACAAATGTTTACACCTGCCACAGTCATTATGAATTTTATATTCCATACAACACATGTTTCAACTTATTATAAATCATTATTTATATATATTGTTTATCAGTCTAATAATTGGACTGATGAAAATGTATTAATTGCATCAGCGGGGTGGTAACTAATGGATATAGTGTTGGCCGCTCACGCCAGAAGTTGTGGGTTCGATCCCTAGCTCGACCCGACGCCTCTCATAAAACAAATCTCAGTACTGGTTCTATCCATGAAGCGGACTCGAAAGCGGTTCATATAAGCTCTGAGCTTTCATCGTAATCGAGCTAAAATAAATCAGTATAAACTAAACTAATTGTACTAACCTTTGAACTGTTTCTGAATCATACAGTTGGATTATTATGCCCGCCCCCACTACTGGTAATCACATTGCATTATTGCATGTCTAAAGTAAAACAACAATATTCAAGAAGTCAGTTATATGTCAGTTCAAACTTCCATGGTAGGTTTGTAAAACTGTGCACTTCATTATTGTATTTGAAATTCGGACCACTTATTTATTAATATATTCTTTTGAAATTAATATGATATATATTCCATATTTTTGTGGAGCGTGTGGTGCATTGGAAGAACTTCAAAACCTGATCGGAGGGTCATGGGTTTGATCCCTCGCACAGGCTACATGCATGTGTGGTGTCCTTAAGGATGGCACTATATTTACATGTGCTTAGAACTGATTCTGTTACGGACGATTTCGAGCGTGATTTATCTTAGTTGTAAGAACTTGTTTAACAATCCAAGTAAAATCAACAGCTAACAACTAACCCGATTAACAACAACGCTATATTTAACATTCAGTGTGTAACAATTTTTCATCCATAAAGAAATCTATAATATTCTATACCGCTGGTACTGCATTAAATATTTAGTTTGCAGGATTTTCATCCACACACACACATGAATTGAAATATCAATTTTTGCATATTAAATAAAAAAATATGTGCAAGAGTATTCTATTTGCACTTTTATTCATTTACACTGCTATTTCGAACAAAGATACCATACCACTACATTTTTAACACAACACTGTTAAACGGAAGTGTATCAGGATTTTTCAAAATGTTAGAATTGATTGACAAAACAAAAGACTTTCATTCAAAACGCCTAAATGGTTTTACTATATATTCAATCAGTCCGTATTGCCATAACGATATTGATATAAATAGGCCAAAGACAAAGGATTTCCAAATAAGGCTTATGCGCTCAGTTTTTTGCCTAGAATTTCAATGGTTGTTACAATTAAATCACCCGATTCAATTTTTTATAAAACTGGTTACATATTTTTAAAAATAATCACCTTTTTTTATAGTTTTTACATGATCAGATGACTGAGATACTAAGATAGATGTTTTATCGAAGACAACCAATGTAAATATGACTAGGAAACCATCTGTGCTTGAAAATAATTAGAAAACAGCGTTTACGTATCGCCGAGATTACAATTCATTCACATAGAGAAACCAAAGTGTAAATGGTACTTTCCAAAAATGATAATTACTCTGTTAAAACTGATATATTATATGCTCATTAAAGCTCAATTGATTAGTCTAGTTTTACTGAGGATCCAATAGAAGAAATGAAATATTTTGAAAGTTTATTTCAAAACTGGGTATTTACAAAGCAAAATCTCGAATTGTAAAGTATGATTGGTTATTAATCTGACAGTGTTTTGCCTAACATTCATTAGAAGGCAAGATGAGTTTTATAAGGGGTTAGTGATTACATTTTAGGTTGATGAACTTCTGTTGTATTAAAGCGTATCAAAATATAACAGAACCAGCCAGTATTACCAGATATTTTGATAAGATGGTGATTATAAGCATCATATCACTATACTCATTATTACCGGCCATCTAAGATTTCATGTTAATTTAAAAAGGGTTAAAAGAGTATAACCTTTTTTAAAGAGTGGATTTGTTAAAATCAGATTGTGTTAGATCATGTCTGCAATATCAGAAGTGTCAACAAACTAAACATGATTCAAAATCAAGTACATGTATAAATGGCTATTGAACCCTAACATCATCTTTTCAGGGTGGGCAAGTAGACTTGTATGGGTCATTACCTATTACACAATGAAAGTATAACTATGGTTTGATAATGATAGATATATTAAGTAAATACTTAGTAACAGCTCCGTTTGCAAAACAGGATACATTATCAGTTGCTTCTGGGTTCAATAAAAAAATTACGAAATATGGTGTTGTTGATACTGTAATATCAGCTAAAGGGACATAATTGCATTTCTCGTTTGTGTTATTAATCAGTTCGTGCATTCTACCACAAGTTATTCAACACACATGTTTTTTATTTATTTAAAGTGTATTTTAAGTTCACAAAAGGCCACTTATTTTGATTAATTCCATTAGATATACACATTATGATATATTATGTTCGTAAACATAGTGAAAAATAATTTGGCCAGAATTCAAAAGTAATATTTTCAAAGCACAACAGTGCATTGTGGACTGTGTTAATGCAAACAAACACCCTTTGAACAAATCACAAGCCCTGATAGTTTTAGCCTCTGGCTTGACCTTATGTTTGAAATCATGTATATATATAGCCAGGTATTATATATAGCTATCATGTTAATATTGAGATTTTCTCTCTCTTTATTACGTACATATCCATATATCTATATAGCTATATCATGTTAATATTGCAATTGTTCCTCTCTTTATTACGTTCATATCCATACCGTTTGCCAGTTTGATGCGTTTGTAATTTTTTTATTTTTTGCAATAATGTAAGTAAAAAGTCTGTAGTAGCCGACATTATGTCAGGAATTATGTATCCTGCACTTAGACAGCCAACCAGGAAGTGTAATGTACCAGACATATTGGGTATGATGGTTAACGTGGTGGTGTAATGAGTTCTGAGAATGGATTCCCAAAAACAAAGCATGTTTTGGGATTACAGCGTATTGATAATACAATAAAAACTTTTATGTACTGTTTAATTGGAAACCAGCCGAAAACGTTTTCTGGGAACTCACCTCATTATTTATTAAGTTCAAACACATTAAAATCTGGCCGAACAAACTAAACCCAATTTTCACTCATACATATTAAATCGATTGTATTGATGAATGTATAATTTATCTATGAACTCACCAGAACTCCTATCAGCCCAGATGTTATTGATGATAATATGCTGAGATTTATGATGAAACACGTTAGTAAATTAAACGTTAAGTATATGTTATTCCATATATAACTATGTACATGAAGGTGTTTTAATTTGCTTATATTACTTGATTTCTTAGAAAAGTATCCCAATGTTTTTTTTTACATAAAGTCTACTGTGAACATATCAATAGTTATAATTATAAGTACAAATTGTTTCTATAGACTTTGTTTACTTATTTACAATATGATTTATTATGATCTAAAATTGTAGAACAGGGTGATATTTTGTAAAGAATCAAATACAATTTTCACATTACGTATGATTAAAAGGTTTTACAAAATTTTACAGTTTACATTTGTTTTTGTAACGAAAACAAATACATTTTAAATTGTTTCTTTATTAATTTTTCGTGTTCGTCAATGTGACCATTAGACAGAACTATTTATTCAATTCTATTATTGGTCATTTTTAGAAAAAAAAAACACAATTATCTTTGTATTAGAACAAGAAAGTATGTCACTTGATTTAATTTTGTTGTTTTCTGCATTTTATGGATGGACATTGAGTGTTTCATTTCTATGTATAATATTATTTTAACAGTGTGAAAAGAAAATGTATGTGTGTGTGTTTATTTCGTAGGGAATGTTGTATATTGACAAAACTTGTTATTTTTGTTCTATGGCACTTGTATGTATGTTAAAGAGGTGTCAGTTGATCAGGTTTTGTTATCTTTGTACAATGCTAATGTTCTGTGGAGTCGGTTGGTCAGTTCTGGACAGTATTCAGGGAGTGAAAGCGTTGACAGCATGCTGTGATAAGGGTTGCTATTGTTGATACATGCTATACTTGGAATATGCTGGTAAATCTGAGTGCAGGGCTGAATTTGACAGAATAACGTCTAAAATTATTTCCTCTCTTTATATTAAAAAATTAGTTATATTCCCCAAATAAAACACCAGGGAACTCCCAGGCAAATAGTGACACTGCACAATTATACACGGGTATTTAATAACATTTTTTGCAGTTAATATATTGGTTGTATGGTGCTGATCTATAAGTACCTTTCCATCATTCTGTGAACATCTAAGAATTAAATTACAGTTAAATCTAGTTCAGACTATTTATATTATTAAATATCTCAATTTAGAGTGCATTATTTACATCAGTTTATAATACTACAATATAATATTACACTTTTATTAATGCATTTATTTTATTAGGAGCCGGGCCCGATTAGCTCAGTCGGTTCCGTGTCTGACTATCAATCCAGGGGTCGTGAATTCGAATCCCCCGCCCGGCAACAGTCTCCATGATGATTGATATATGACATTGTGTCTCATTACAATTCGTTTTTCACCACTGATTAAAGTGGGAAAGTTATCAGTTACTTGTGGAGATGTGGTGTGCTCGAGTACTTGTTAATCCCAGGAAACAGTGGTTAGGTTAACTGATCATCTGTTAGCCCTCGATGACATAAAAATGACACTAAATATTCAATCAATCAATCAATCAATCAATATTTTAATAGGATGTTTCACTCATTAGAAGAATGGGGTAGAATGTGGCAGATTCCCTTATAACTTGCCTTGATCATTGACATTAGGTGAATGTGATAGACTGTGGTAGATTCCCTTAAAACTTGCCTAGCTCAAGGAAATAAGTTGAATGTTGCATAATGTGATAGATTCCCTTATAACTCGCCTTGATCATGGACATTAAATGAATGTGGTGGAATGTGGTTGATTCTCATATAACTTGTCTTGCTCAAGGACATTAGATGAATGTGGTATAATGTGATACATTCCCTTATAACTTACCTTGCTCAAGGATATTAGATGAATGGGGTAGATTCCCTTATAACTTGCCTTGATAAAGGACATAAGGTGAATGTGGTATAAGGTGATATATTCCCTTATAACTTGCTTTGATCATGGACATTGGGTGAATCTGGTAGAATGTGGTAAATTCCCTTATAGTTCGTCTTACTCAAGGGCATTAGATGAATGTGGTAGAATGTGATAGATTCCTTTATAACTTGTCTTGATCAAGGTCATAAAGTGAATATGGTATAATGTGACATATTCCCTTATTACTTGCCTGATTAAGGACATAATATGAATGGGGTAGAATGTTATAGATTCTCATATAATTCGCCTTATTCAGGGACATAAGGTGATGTGGTAGAATTTTTTTAGATTCCTTTATAACTTGCCTAGCTCAAGGACATTAGGTGAATGTGGTAGAATGTGATAGATTCCTTTATAACTTCCCTAGCTCAAGGACAATAGATGAATGGGGTAGAATGTGATAGATTCCCTTATAGCTTGCCTAGCTCGAAGACATTTGGTGGATGTAGTTAAATATGATATATTCCCATATAATTTGCCTAGCTCAAGGACATAAGGTGAATGTGGTAGAATGTGATACATTCACTTATAACTTGCCTTGATCAAGGACATTAGGTAAATGTGGTTAAATGCGATATCTTTCCTTATAAGTTGCCTAGCTCAAGGACATTAGATGAATGTGGTAATATGTGATATATTCCCTTATAATTTGCCTTGATCAAGGATATAAGATGAATTGGGTAGAATGTGATAGATTCCCTTATAACTTGCCTAGCTAAAGGACATTAGATGATATGGTAGAATGTGGTAGATTCCTTATAACTTGCCTAGCTAAAGGACATTAGATGATATGGTATAATGTGGTAGATTCCCTTATAATTCGTCCTGCTCAAGGACATTAGGTGAATGTGATATAATGTGGTAGATTCCCTTATAACTTGGCTTAATTTATTTCTAAATTCACAATTCAAACATGACAATGCTATCAAAATGTTCAAAATACATCAATAATGCCATTCAAATAAAAAAATGAGCATTAAAATAAAGAAAATGCATTTTTAAAGAAGAAGAATTTAGGATTATTTATAACCGCCATTATACGACTACCCCACGGAAGCACTTCCTTTTTGCAATGGTGGCACTATGCCTATAAGGAAACTCTTTTTTTTTAATTTCATAATTACCTTTTTTTTACTAAGTACTACCAATTTGAAGTAATACTGCCAAGTTGCAGGCATTAAATACTGAAACTAAATACCACTTTTTACATGATCATTATATACAGGCACGAGATGTTGACCGACATGCAATTTTGATGTGTTTGACTAATTTTACTAAAAAAAATTTTTTTTTACCTAATTCCATTAAAATTTTTACACCAAAATAGTTTCATTCATGATAAACTGAAGACATTATCTTACCAAAATACATTATTCAATACAATGTACATGCTAAAAATTGCACATTTAAATCATCCAAAATAAAAAATCTTCAAAGTTTTGTGATTTTTCATGAAATTTCAATGTAAATATGCACATATATGCTTTATTTGAGGCATAAACTTGCCAAAATGTTGTTTTTTATGAAGCAAATGTCTCCAATTTGTCATTAAAGACTATGAGAGTGTAAAAAAGAGGTTATTTTACCTACAATTAACATTTTGGAAAATCACTCCCATTTCACTCATGTCTCTCTAATAGGTGTAACCCCACCATTGATTTTTGTTCTTTATTCTATAGTAAATAATAAAAGTTTAAAGGCTTGTCATTCATAGAGAGTCCCAAATGAAAGAAGTGAAACCTACATTTTACTGTTTGTCAACCTCTGCACTATCAAAATATGTTGAGAAAAGTAGGGGTCATGTGTCATATAAGTGATTTTTTTTTCTGCTCAGTGTGTACCCTGGTGACAAAGTGAAAGTAGACCTCCGAAATCATGAATTCATACCCCAACTTCCAAGCATCATTTTTTTTTCTAAATTGACAATTCAAACATGACAATGCTATCAAAATGTTCAAAATACATCAATAATGCCGTTCAAATAAAAAATGAGCATTAAAATAAGGAAAATGCATTTTTAAAGAAGAAGAATTGAGGATTATTTATAACCGCCATTATGCGACTACCCCACGGAAGCACTTCCTTTTTGCAATGGTGGCACTATGCCTGTAGATTCCCTTATAGCTTGCCTTAATTAAGGACATCAGGTGAATATTGTAGAATGTGGTAGATTTCGTTATAAATTTGTCTTGATCAAGGACATTAGGTGAATGTGGTAGATTCCCTTATAACCTGCCTTAATCAACGACATTAGGTGAATGTGGTAGATCCCCATATAACTCGCCTTGCTCAATGTCATGAGGTGAATGGTGTATAATGTTGTAGATTCCCTTATAACTTGCCTAGCTGTAAAGACATAACGTGAATGTGGTATAAAGTGATAGATTCCCTTATAACTTGCCTTACACAATGACATAATGTGAATATAGTAGAATGTGGTAAATTCCCTTATAGGTTGCCGAGCTCAAGGACATAAGATGAATGTGGTAGAATGTTATAGATTCCCTTATAACTTGCCTTGTTCGAGGATATTAGATGAATGGGGTAGAATGTGATAGATTTCCTTATAACTTGCCTTGATCAAAGACATGAGATGAATGTGGTAGATTCCCATATAACTCGCCGTACTCAAGGACATTAGGTGAAAGTGGTAGAATGTGACAGATTCCCTTATAATTTGCCTTGATCAAGGACAAAAGATGAATTGGGTAGAATGTGGTAGATTCCCTTATAGCTCATCCTGCTCAAGTATAGTAGGTGAATGTGGTAGAATGTGATAGTTTCCCTTATAATTTGCCTTTATCAAGACATTAGGTGAACGTGGTAGAATTTGATATATTCCCTTAAAACATGCATTGATCAAGGACATTAGATGAATGGTGTAGAATGTGGTAGATTCCTTTATAACTTGGCTTGATCAAGGACATTAGGTGTATGTGGTAGAATGTGATAGTTTCCCTTATAACTTGCCTTGATCAAGGACATTACATGAATGTGGTAGAATGTGGTAGATTCCGTTATAACTTGCCTAGCTCAAGAACATAAGATGAATGTGGTAAAATGTGATAGATTCCTTTATAACTTTCCTTGATCATGGACATTAGGTGAATGTGGTATAATGTGATAGATTCCCTTATAACTTGCCTTGATCAAGGACATTAGGTGAATGTGGTAGAATGTTGTTGATTCCCTTATAACTTGTCTAGCTCAAGAACCTTAGATAAATGTGGTATAATGTGAAATATTCCCTTATATCTGGCCTTGTTCAAGTACAGTAGATGAATGTGGTAGAATTTGATAGATTCCATTATAACTCGACTTTCTCAAGGACATAGGGTGAATGTGGTATAATGTGGTATATTCCCTTATAACTTGCCTTGATCAAGGACACTAGTCGAATGTGGTAGAATGTGGTAGATTCCCGTATAACTCGTCTTGCTCAAGGACATTAGATGATTGGGGTAGAATGTGGTAGATTCCGTTATAACACCTTTTGATCAATGACTTTAGATGAATGTGGTAGAATTTGATAGATTCCCTTATAACTTGCCTTGATCAAGGACACTATGTGATTGTGGTAGAATGTGATAGATTCCTTTATAACTTGCTTAGCTCAAAGACATTAGGTGAATGTGGTAGAATATGGTAGATTCCCTTATAACTTGCCTAGCACAAGGACATTAGATGAATGGGGTAGAATGTTATAGATTCCCTTATAACTTGCCTAGCTCAAGGACATTGGTTGAATGTGGTAGAATTTGATAGATTCCCATATAACTTGCCCAGCTCAAGGACATAAGGTGAATGTGGTATAATGTGATAGATTCCCTTATAACTTGCCTTGATCAAGGATATTAGGTGAATGTGGTATAATGTGATAGATTCCCTTATAATTTGCCTTGATCAAGGACATTAGGTGAATGTGGTAGAATGTGATATATTCCCTTATAATATGCCTTGATCAAGGATATTAGATGAATTGGGTAGAATGTGATAGATTCCCTTATAACTTGCTTAGCTAAAGGACATTAGATGATATGGTAGAATGTGGTAGATTCCCTTATAACTCGTCCTGCTCAAGGACATTAGGTGAATGTGATATACTGTGGTAGATTCCCTTATAACTTGGCTTAATCAAGGACATAAGGTGAATGTAGTAGAATGTGGTATATTCCGTTATAACTCGTCTTGATCAAGGACATTAGGTGAATGTGGTACAATGTGGTAGATTCTCATATAATTCGCCGTATTCAAGGACATTAGGTGAATGTGGTAAAATGTGATAGATTTTCTTATAACTTATAATTCGCCTTAATCAAGGACATTAGGTGAATCTGGTTGTATATGGTAGATTCCCATATAACTCTTCTTGCTCAATGACATGAGGTGAATGGTATAGAATGTGGTAGATTTCCTTATATCTTGCCTAGCTCAAGGACAGTAGGTGAATGTGGTAGAATGTGGTAGATTTCCCATATAATTCGTTTTGCTCAAGGACATTAGATGATTGGGGTAAAATGTGGTAGAATGTGGTAGATTTCCTTATAACTTGCCTAGCTCAGGTACATTAGATGAATGTGTTAGAATGTGATCAAGGACATAAGATGAATGTGGTAGAATGTGGTAAATATCCGTTATAACTAACCTTGATCATAGACATTAGGTGAATGGTGTAGAATGTTGTAGATTCCCTTTTAACTTGCTTAGCTCATGGACATAAGGTGAATGTGGTAGAATGTGTTAGATTCCCATATAACTTGCCTTTATCAAGGACATTAGATGAATATAGTTGGTACAGATTATTTCAACTATTTTGATCCATTTTCATGAACTGGTACCGATATATTGCCCCATGATGTGAAGTTTAAATATATAGTGCATATATTGTTAAGGCATTGATAAATTTTGAAGGAATGTCTTATATCGCATAATATTATGTAAAACATTGATAAAATACTCTTGAAAAAGAAGATCATCTATGGCTTTCACTATACTTTAATTACACATCAAAAACGAACTTATTTAGATTTCAAAGACATATATTTGGATCTTAATAGTGAAAATCTCAGCATGATATCTAAAGATAAAGTACTTGGCATATTTATTGACGACAACATAACAAATCATGTAAATCTTATATGTAAAATAAATTCATGAAACGTTTGGCTTCTGTCAAGAATTAAACAATATCTTAGCCTTGACCATAGAGTTCAGTTTTAAAAAGCTTATATTCAACCTCATGTAGATTACTGTAATGTTGTACAGGGTGGCACATGCCAAATGAACATAGATAGAATATTTAAGCTCCAAAAACGTGCTTGCAAAATCATCTTGGATACCAATGATTAAAACACACTAGAAAGCTTGCAGGTGTTAAACATACTAACAGTTTTTGACAGGATTTATTTCTGGAAAACAAAATTTATGTACACAATAGCAAAGTCAATAACCCCAGCCAAAATCAATGAAATGTTTAACTTCAGACAAACAAATGAAAATACACCTGTTACACGGTCAAATTCTTCAAACAACCAAAATCGAACAAAGTATCATTTAAACAAAGTATCATTTAAACAAAGTATAACGTACTCTGGTCCAATAAAATGGAATAATCTTCCAGAAAATATCAAAGTAAACTTTTGTTATAGCATGCAAAAGTAATCTTAGCAGATGGATGAAAAATGTATAATTCAATTTGTTTCTGTACAAGTGTGTTTATAATCATGTAAATAGTAACATACTGCCACTGTCTTATATAAATTTAACAAACCACTTTGAATGTTGACATGTATTGTTATCCTGAAGTGAATGTGTGTATGTGTGTGTGAATACCATGTGGGAAGAGAAATGTTTTAGAATTTTTTTCACTGAATATTTCATGTATAATTTTATGTGTATCTCATTTTTGTATATTTTATAAATAATAGAGGCCGGGATGGAAGATTAGTTTTAAACTAAATATGTCACCCTCTATAAATAAAGTTGCTTATATTATCTTAATTCTTGCTGGAATTATTTCAGATAATGTTTGACAAGTATGCTTGACAAACTTATGTTGTTTTTATATATTATTCTATTCATGCAATTGTAGTATTTAGGGTAATTATATGTACATGGTGTGCCTTCAAGTATTCGCACACCTATCATTTTACTCCAATGGTTAATAAATTTATAAAGCAATTTTAAGGTTTGAAAGACATTTGTTACTAAATGCTCAATTAAATAATATTATGGCAATGTGAGCTATCCGAACGTGCTGTACGTCCGACAGCTCTTGTAATGTTTTCTACAGTTTTGTTTCTGTGTTAAAAGAAATATTCTGCCTTATTTTAGCTTGACCCTAGGGTCGGGTCTACTTTAGTAAATCTATATAAGAGAAATGCAAAATAACCCCGATATTTCTTATGACTGAATAGACTTATGTGAACGTTTTTTGGTGTGATTTGTTGTTGCTGACATAACGATTGATATCTATGTGAATTTCATGGTCTCCACCCCTATGAGGTCTTAGAGTGGATCATAAATTAATATAGTTTTATGTCATTAAAAATTATCAGGTGACCGTTGAGGCCAATAGGTTACTTGTTTAAAGTTTGTTTAGTATTAAATCAAATAATTTAACCAATTTCAACTTTGGTATCTTTTCACACACTCCTCCCTACCACAATATACTACCCCACAGATTTTTGTTTAATTATGAATACACCCAAGTATTATGATGTAGATAGATGCTATGATAACTCTCGTATAGATGATCGAACCAGTTTTAATCTAAAAACAACAGAGGGGGTGGGAGATTCTAAAGCCAGTTTATTTTCATCCCTATATTTTCAAAAGTATAGCTTGGCTATTTCCATTATAATAACAAACTATGCTTGAACAAACAAAATAGTCTACTTAAGATAGTTACACAATATTATTATAGAAAAGAGTGCCGAGTGCAAATAATAAAGCTATTATTTTTTTCCACTTTTTTTCCACTCTATAATCCCAAGTTTCATATTGTTGTTTATTTTGATTATATTTACTATAATGACAAACACATTCATTCAACTTCAGGTAGCAACAAGAAAAAGAGGGGCGAGTGATATGTTATAGCTATTATATAATATTATAATATGTAATGTTCATCCCTTTCACAAACTCCGTTATCCGAGTTTCATGTTTTTGTTTGTGGAATTGGTTGTTTTCACTTTAATAAGACACTGAAACAAATAATATAATTTACTTGAAAAAGTAACCTTATGTATTTTGTAAGAAAAGGGATGCAGGTGAAAATATTGCATCCAATATATTATTAGTCCCTGAACAGTATATTTTTACTTCCTTAAATTCAATTTTATTTGCTTATGCAACATACGACGTACCAAAAATGATATAACCCTAGCTTTTCTCAAAATAAAAGTTTTTAGAATTTTAAAAGAATTTAATGACCTAGATTTGGTCGTCACTCAATAAAATAAATGTTAAAACAACCAAGTTTAATTTAGCAGTGTTATTGGTTTTATTTTACATTACTGCACCCAAACAAGTTTATCCGTGATATTTCTTTTATATCTATTATATATAATGTATCATGACATTGTTTTAAAAAAAAACATTTCTGAACAGATCCATTTTTAGAATTAGATTTTAAGTCAATAAAAAAGCTGGCATTTTTTAAACATGATGAGATTTGGTCTAATTTGCTAATTTTATGTTTGTTTTCAAAT
The DNA here is from genome assembly GCA_029582155.1 of Panopea generosa. Taxonomy (NCBI): domain Eukaryota; kingdom Metazoa; phylum Mollusca; class Bivalvia; order Adapedonta; family Hiatellidae; genus Panopea; species Panopea generosa. The sequence continues at coordinate 10,832,241 of CM055899.1, forward strand.
CTACATTTCACAATGTCATGTCATTATATTGTATAACTCTTTTTTCTTGTTCCAACTTAACATTTATGTTGTTAACAGTACAAATATGGTGTTAAATATCATATTTCTGCTATTCATTTTATATTCTTACCCAAAACTCACTTTTCTTACTCGAAATTCACTTTCCTTACTCGAAACTCACTTTCTTTACTCAAAAAATCATTTTCTTGAGGTTCTTTAATTGACTGTTAATTCTATTTTTCTTTCGGGATTAAAATAGATTCACTTTACTCTGTGTTTGAGTGTATATTGTCAATTCAGGAGGGTTAGGATATCTGTCATTATTTGTTAATCTATAAGTTAGTTTCACTACATTTTATCAAGAAATACTAACATTTACCTACCATTCTTTTGATAAACATATTAGGTAGATGTTTACCAAGATTTGCACTCGATCCTAGTACAATAAGTGCCTGAACCTAATCTTCTGACAATTGAACAGTTTACTGTTTGTATACCTGCTAGCTAATTTATGTGTTTGGTATTGTGCAAATAACTGAAACATCTGCAAAAGTACTATCAGCGTCGGCTAATATATGGGTCAGTAGGGATTCGTGAAATCAACTGCCATGGCAGAGAACAGCTATTATAATCATTGCAATAGCCATTAGTGTCAGATGGAGAAATTTATAGACTGGGAACATTCCTGTTATTTGTTTTAACTGTCAATTATATAGTTAGAGAGAACAATGTTAGTTATGCAAGAATATACCAGAACATGGTCAAAAGATGTGTTTTATAGCGTTAATTGAAATTCACTTGGCCAGCAATCTTGTAATTGAAAATTAAGAAATTATTAATAAGTATACATTGAGATAAATAATGTTATTGTAAGTATATGCCGATGTAAATACATGAAGTACAAACAGAAAAAAAAGTAACGCAATACACAATATGACAAACCAATTTTTTTTAAATAGTGTTATAGATATTTATGTGATATTGCACTATACAAGGTTTCTCCTTAATTATTATGCAGACTGTTGTTACTGATATGGTCATTTTTGTCGCAACGGCATATTAAGAGAAAGTAATTTGGTATTAGTTTATATGTTATAAATTCAATGGAAAAATTAATGTAGTAGATGGGCTTGTGAAGTGACTTACTTAATTTATGAGGCAGACTTTATATAATAATATGCAAATTATAGTCCACCACAATCTAAATTGTCATTCATTATATTATTGTATTGACAATTTATGTCAACTATAAGAACTTTGGTTTGAAAATACAAGAGTGTGATATTAGTAATTTAATGTTCAAAACTTTCAAAATTAAAACCGAATATATGTATATATATCATTGTTCTTTAGGAATGCATAAATAACACTTTTGAAAATAATAAAAACAATCTGTCAAATGCAAACAATGACCAACGAATACGTTATGAAAGAAAACCAACATTTTTTTATTATATTGCTCGGAGTCTTTTAAACTTCTGGAATGTTTAAATTTGCACTTTTCATATGGTTGTTACTTTTTCTAATAGCAAAGTGTTTCACGTAAATCAAATGTTGTATTTGATTGAAAATATTCAAAATCTTAGACACTTGAAACTTCTGTGTGTAATAGTATATAAAAAGGTATTACAAATGACGAAATGTTACCGTCTCGTGGTACTTAAAGTTAACAAACAAGCAAAGAGTTAATGAATGAATATATTAAAAAAGAGCGCAGACACGTTGACGTAATAAATCACTAATGAATATAATTATCATGTTTGTGTTGAACTATTTACTTCAGAATAATTAAAGAAATTCTAAAAATTATTTTTTAAATATTTATTTAATTTGATATTGGTTGGAAATTGATTTGATTCTATGATTTCTTATTTTTGGGATTTGTTGAAAGATGGTTGGAAATATGCTCGAAACGAAACTAAAACTTGATTGTTGAACAATTTTTTTTTTAGAATACGGCTGGCCAAACTCTTTTTCTTGTTCCATCTTAACATTTATGTTGCTAAATTGTACATACATATGTATATAGTGTTAAATTTTATATTTATGTTATTCGTAAATATAGTTCAACTTTCCTTTTATTAAAATTTGCTTTCCTTACTGAAAACTCACTTTTGTTACTCACTACCTACTAAAAGTGAATCTTGTAGTTACATAGATATCTTACATAATTTTTTTTATCTGAAAAACCAATGCTGACACAGGGGGCCAGTACAATATCCCCAATAGTCTACGAATATTCGAGCTAACATGCGTTTAAATATGATATTGTATCTTATCCTATCAATTCTTTATTCGCTTTTCAAAACCATAAAATCTGTTTTAACAATTTCGTGAACCAGACATTAACTTATAGACACCAGATGTAAATGACATGTGTGATGTGGCGTGTATATTTTAAAAGGAATGTTTATGGGTATTACATCTACCATTCTGTCCTAGTAGAATATAAAATAGTGCAATTCTCAACTTAGTGGTACAAAGTATTTTCTTATATCCTCACCTGGGATCACCATTGAAATAGGCCCTAGGTATTTGATATTTATTGAAACCGTTGGTCTTTTGTGTCCCAGATTTAAAGAAGAGGCTTTAGAACAATTAAAAATGCATTTTACATAGATGTGATTTAAGTACAACGTAAGTACTTAAACTCTGTAAATTTATTAAGGACAATACATGCAGTCTGATGTAACTAATATTAAATTATGTTTTGTGTAGTTTTGTCTTCCACTAAATAAATTAGTTTAACATAACAAAACACACATTGAAATATTTGGCTCTTAATAATTTATTCATTATTTCGATTACAAACATCGCCTAGTGCTTTATCTTTTAAATAAAAAAGAATGATTTGCTGAAACTTTAAATAATATATTTTCTACTATGAACCTTAACACTGTATTTTCAATTTCTAAGTTAATATATTTGAACAATTTGAATCAATATCATTTTATAATTATGTTGATGGAAACGATTCGACAAATATACAAACATAAAGCAATAACAACCAGCAATTTGTTTATAAGCAACAATTTATCAGCAATGATACATGTGCAGTGTAGTGTATCTCTCTAAAGCAGAGAGTACTGACCCTCTTCAGACAACATTACTGCTTAATGAACGGGATGTGTAGGTCATGTTTGTAAACTGCAATATGAAGTATACTGTTCATTGGTATAAAATCTATTAAATGGAATAGTTGTCATTTACATGTGCTGCCACTTTTGATAATGATATAATTAATGATGCTATTTTGATAATAAAATATACACGTTTTTTGGAGACAAGTTCATTTTTAATGAGTAGTGATGATACAAATAACTGAGAGCCAGGAATATGTACACAAAGAGAGTTCACCAGGAAACAAACGTTTAAATGGTATTTATCCAGTTACCAATTTCTACATATTCAATTGACATTTTATTCATTTACTCTTGAAAATCTAAATTTCCAAATGAACAAAACTGCGAAAATTATTTCTTAAACGTATGTTCTTTAAATTTAAACTATATATATTATGCAGTCTAAAAGCTCACAATGGTTTAAATGATTCAAAACATTTCACAATGATTTTTCCAACAGCGAATTTTACTAGCGTAACGCTTTTTAGAAAACAAACTTTATAAACATGTATATTTGAATACCTATTAAAAAAATGAACTCATGATATGATAAATTATTTTAAATATTTTAATGCAATCTTGATATAACTTTATTGTATATTGTTAAGATATCTTTAACAGGGGGTCAATGTACACTTCAACTTTGAAAACATTAATGAAATACTGTAGGAATTAGATCACACATCTTAATTTCAGTTTCCTGAAAAGATGTTGCACTTGATGTTGAAAAAATTGGAAAGTGTCTTCAAGAAGAGTGTTGTTACGATGTATTCCTGAAGTGTTAACTGCAGATAGTGTATTGCCCAAGGATGTTTGAAAATGTTGGAGCTACTTTTCAGAGACACATTTAATGGTAGAAATCACATAATCGAAGGAAAGCTTGTTTGCAGGTAAGTAATCATTTGATATCGCAATATATTGGAATATGTATCTGTACATATGGGCAGAAGTACCGGTACACACAATTTATATTGAGGCAGTCTTGATGATTACAATATATATTTGAGATAAAAAAAATTATATCCATTCAATAAATTAGTATATTTTTTGAATGTGTTTTAACGTCATTTTTTCAACACATTTCGGGTTATATATGGCATATCTAGTTTTACTGGTGGAAGAAGACCTCAGACTGAGTAGAACCACTGTCCTTCCGCAAGTAACTGGCAATATTTCTCAAAATTTTTGGTGCGAGCGGGACTTGAACCTACGACCCGAGCGGTGAGAGGTAAGTGATCTTAAGACGGTGCCTTAGACCACTCGGCCATGGAGGATCCTAGTATGTGACATATCAGGCTACAAAATTCAAGGTCAATGTCGTATTTGAGTGCAAAAATGTCACATTTACTATCTTATAATTGTACATAAGTGTGAAGTTATATGGATGGAACTTGACATCATTAGGCATGCTAATATTCTGAGACAGTGCAAGTAACTATATCAGTAACCATCGCATGTATTGGCTTAATCTTCACACAAGACTTCACAGTAATCAAGCTTTTGCATTATATAATGCAAATTACCGCCCTTGTATGACTTATAATGTAGAAATGCTGGTTAAAATTTTGCTTACAAATACAATTAATTTCATATCTCATAAACCACTCCATGTTTTTGATGTAACTTTAACTAAGGTTTTGCAGTCTAAATCAAACTACATTAATGAACAAAGGTAACTCTGGCTATTATTTTCTAAATTATGGCCCTTTTTGTACTTAGAATATTTGGTTAAAATATATATCTCAGAACCCACTGCATGTATTTGTCTGAAACTTCATACAAGGTTTGAGCTACGCAATTCCATAAATAACACTTTTTATCTGGATGAGCCTTCAGTATCTGAGTTTGTACCTCTGTCACAATATAACTCGAATAGCCTTTTTTTGACTATTCGGATAATAAAGAGAGCTATTCTACTCACTCGGGCATCGGCGTCACACCTTGGTTAAAGTTATGCATGCAAGTGCCTATCTCAATAGCCATTTCATGTATTGACTTGAACTTTTACACAAGACTTCCAAGTCATCAACCTACTCCAATAACTAAGTTAGATAACTCTTGGATGGTTATAATTCAAAAGTATTGCCTTTATTTGACTTAAAAAATATGGATAAATTTTGCGTGCAAGTACCACCAAGTCCATATCACAACAAACATTCAATACATTTAATTGAAACTCAACAATCTTTTCATGTATTGGATGGATTAATTTCATTCACAGTATGCAGTTATAAGCTCTACTCAATTTAGTAAGTTAGATAAATCGTGTAAGCTTGGAGTCATTAGTCTCAATCAAATTTGTACTTTTATGACAAATATTAGAACAGTCTAGCGCGCTGTCCTTCCGACAGCTCTTGGTTAAATTGTGTTTAATATCAAATGAAATATCCTCCCCTACCAATTTTAATTGATTTTCTTTTGCTTTTTATTAAAAGAAATGCTCTGCCCAATTTCAATTGTGTTGCCTACCAAGAGCCGTCTGACCTCAATCACACCTATCCTACCCATTTTTTATTTTGTTTTGGCTTAAATATGAAATACTCTGCCTGATTGTAATTTTGGTAGCTACCAAAGAATCTCCACTCTATTTTATTGTATTAAGCTACTTTGCTATGTTTAAATCTTGTCTGAGCCTTCTACCCTATTCTTTACTCCATCATATTTCTTATTCAATTTTCTATTAAATTAGATTTACTCCGCCGTTTCAATTTTGCATCTGTTATTTTCCTCAACTCCATCTCACATACATGTTAGTACTATAGTGCTGATATTTGTATTTGTTACATACTACTGATATTAAGTTTTGTTTTGTGGCAACACTAGAAATGTCGAGTTAACGCTGTTCACGTACAGCTCTTGTATTCAAGGTGACCAAAACTACAATGTATATAACAAAATTATAATATGCAGAAATTGATTATACGTATAAATGGATACATAATAGACCAAACAGTGACTCCTTGGTGAATAATAAATACTATTAAATTTGTATTATGACAGGAAGTATCATGAATGTGTCTGAATGAATATACAAAAGAACAAAGAAAATGTATATTGATGGAGTACATGTGTTTGACCGAGAACGGACATCAGGAAAAGACAAAAAGGTATCACTTTCTGTTTGGAACATTAACATAAAACAAAAAAGCTATTGCAATTTGATAAAATAATCATAGAAATTTTAACAAAAGGGAAATGTTTTTACCCGTTGTCATCATACAGAATTAACAAAAAAAGTATAACTAAGTTGTGTTTAGAGCATGACTTTATCTCATTCAAATGTAGACACACAAATTACACACACACACACACACACACACACACACACACATATATATATATAAGCACGCCCAATAGGCTATGCACTGCTCATAAAGGTAATGCTCTTCAATGACAAGTGAAATGTTGGACAGGAAAAATCAAAATGTCAATTTATTGATCATGACACTGTGAAACTATATACTAGTATAAATCAATCAGAAAAAGTATGACTGTCCATGGTGCATAATTATATTCTAAACAGTCTTTAACCCCCCTCTCGTAAAAACAAATAATGGGACTAACATCAGGAGAACACCATCAAACACATTGTCAGCAGATTCATTTCTACAGAGTTCTGAAAACCAGTTGAAAAGGCATCAGTTCATTGTGCGGGCACATTACAGACAGGTTGCCGGCTGGCACTAGAGACAAAAACTGGTGAAAATCTATAATAATTATTAATCTGTACAACATGCAGTAGGATTAAATTAGCCTGCTGGTTTCAAAGACCAAAGGCTTCCAGAGTAAATGTTTGGTAAAGATGTAAGTTAGATGTTAAACGAATTGTTTAACATCCACTGATTCGACTACTTAATTGTCAAGATATTAAGATATTTTTGATTTTGAGTCGGTGAGACAGATATATAAATTATTATTATTATTAGTTATTCCGGAACATAATTTATAATGATATCAGCCAATAATAATTTTAAACTGTAGCAATAAAATTACGAGACATATATGTTGTAATATATAAAGACTGAGAAGGTTAATACTTTCATTTTCATAATAATATATATTACCAACAATTCCACTGAGAATAAACATATTTGTTATACATATCTTATTAACCAGCCGGGTCTGATTATTTCTGTCGGTTACGCGTCTGACTATCAATCCAGGGGTCGTGAGTTCGAATCCCCCGCCCGGCAACAGTCTTCGTGATGATTGATATACTTCATTGTGTCTCATTATCATTCGTCTCTCACCACTGTTTCAAGTGGGGAAGTTATCTGTTACTTGCGTAGACGGGGTATGCCCGAGTACTGGTTTATCCTAGGAAACAGTGGTTAGGTTAACTTGTCGTCTGTTAACCCTTCGATGGCATAAAAATGACGCAAAATATTCAACCAATCTATTCAATATTATTAACCAAGATTATGTAAATATTATTCTAGAAATTCATATGTTTTGGGAGCGGACTTTAGCAACCCTATATCCGAGGGATATATTACTTTTCTTGAGTAATCACACATACCTCTGAAAAACAACACGAGTTACAGCAGCTATGCTTTTTAAAACTATTTTTGGTTATGATGTATTTGATGAAATTATTATAGATAATATGCTGAAAGAATGATTACAAAAAACAATTTCCATCCCAGAAATTGAATGATGTTTAGATTACTTGAAGCAAAAACCGATTTATACATAACTCAAATGGCAGTTCTTATCTGATCACCGAGCATGATGCCAGTAATCACCACATGTTGGGCAATGGTACTTAATCTATACGGCTATTTTGTTCATTTACAACCCTCATTAGATCTTAATTAAACACCACATTAAAGACCGGAGTAACAGTTTAAACGCCAGCAGCAATGAAAATTGGCCATTTCTACTGATTTTTCCGTATTAGCTAAAATAGTGGCGAGGTTTTTTTCAATTTCAAAATTCATACCTAATTTATTTGGTTGAAAATTAGCAAAACTGTTGATGAATACATAAATGTATGTCATGTTGATTGAAAAGTTTATAAATAAAAAGAGATATTCTTTGAAAACCTTTTTTTAACTCAAATAAAGATATTGACAGTTTTTATTATAGGATTGTGTGCATTGTGTCGAGTTTACATTAAAAAGAGCCAATTTTCATTATTAATGTAAGAAACATTTTGTTAATTTAGAAATCATTGTGTATCCATTTGCAAAATACACTCCGTCATGTAGCCACTTCTAACTCAATTTGACCAATGAGAACAGAATTATTAGTATGCATTATAATGTTGATTACCAGTATTATAAATAGTGACCGGCCCCTTGTGACCAATCATTTTATCTCTCATACATCAATAGATCCCGCAGCTCTCAATCCAAACCACATGTAGAGATGAGAGCAAGCAGACCAGTAGTTTAGCCAACCTTCTGTTCTAAATATGCTGAAAGGCTAACCATACCGGTTCTCGATAAAGTGAACTCCGCCCTTCTCACTTTGATAATACACAGCTGTAAATATCTACAAACGAGGCATATATACTTACAAATGTATTAATCAACAATGGAAATATGTAAAAGTATTTATGTATCAGTTCCAGGGCTTCTAAAATCACCGTTTTTTGGGGGGTTTTGGACCGATTTCTACTGTTTAAAACCGGTTTTCGTTTCAAAGTTTAATAAAAAATCGGTCCAGATATTTTCTATCGGACCTATAAATTACCCATATCATGCTTTACTAAGCTGTGAAATATGCCTTGCGGCAATAACATTCTATTGTTTTGTCACCCGCTGTGCGATGGGAGTTCAATTTTGACTAAGCCATTACAGAAATGTAGGAGAGTTTTTCGGAAGAGTCTATCGCTACGTAACAGGCCTTCGATTTGTGATCAGGGACTCATATCCGTTCATCAAAACGGTTTTGCTTGCCGTAATGCGTTAAATTGTTTGCTAATGACGTTTATTTTTTCAAAGTGGTCAAAGATGGGACTTCGGACCGAAAATTGCTTGCGACTTTAAAATATTTAATAAAAATGCGCAGTATTACTTGTTTGTTTGAGTTTTTTAACTGTGACTTTAATTATAATATTAATGACATTAATTAGGAAAGTGACCAAACCTGGACCGATTTTATTTTGATGTTGGACTGGAATTGTTTGCGTTAGCCATAACGTTTGGAAAAATAGTTGTCCACAGAGTACATACCGTTGATACATCTTATCCATTAAATTGATATATTTCCTCCATATTACTAACTTTGCGATCCAAAAACATGCTACAGTTATCAAAAAGAAACGATATAAACATGTCACTTTCGAGAACTTGAAATCATGTACATTTGACCCATACAATATCTCTTTGATGTTAGCCGACGCACGCTGACGTCACAGTCATCAAAGAGACGACAGCAAACGTGTTGTTTCATTCAATACATGCAATGAAATAGTGCAGTTTGTTTGTGTTCACTTAAAATAGGATTTCGTCGATGAGTTTTATATTCCATTTTAAATACCTTCCATTAGATGCAAACGTTTTTTTTAATGAATTGATAATACTATGATAGGAGACAGAGTTGAAAGTGGTTGTGCGCAAATTTACATATATTGATATATAGTTTAGCGAGAATAATACTGCAATTGGCTAGTCTGTTTAAGTGACACATTCAATAAAAAGTGCTTCTGACAATGTTCAAAGCATTCAGTACTTACATTATAACAATTAAAAATATGTGTGGATCTCTGTGGGAAAAAAAGTGTGGCTCGGAAAATCAACCAAAACAAACAATAATGTATGTCACGGAATTTGAACCCGGATCTCATACACCATAGACATTACCACTGCGTTATGCAGGAAAATAGCAAGTTCGGTAGTGTGAATTTAAGTATAGATTTTCGATGATGCTTGGAATTTCTGATCGAGTATAATTGAGATCATTATATGCTAAATCATTTATACTAATCAACGGGTCAAGTCTAATTCAAATGTTGGAGATAATAGCAAGTTTAAAAATATGTTTTTTTTTAAAATACAATGGTATTTTGTACCAGACATGATCCATCTAAATATCCACCATTTATGCTAAATTTTACAACTATGCCAGTATTTTATTTAATTTAAAAGGTACCATGTTGTCCTTGTCCTAAAAGTATGTCCATTTGATAATTTCATTTTTCAAACCCGCGAAATATCTTATTTAGTTTAGTAGGACTCTTTTATTCTTAATCTAAATATATACATAATAATATGCAAAATAAGCTTGATTCGAAATATATTATGATGTGTTTTGTTATATAGTACTGCTTGTAGTTAAGATGTTCATCTAATGTGAAAGCAGAAATATATCGAAAATGAAATAATTATAAATAGGAAATATAAGTAAAATGTATGCATAGGTCAGCAATAGTAAAATCGTGAACTATTTCTTTTTTGTTGTTATTTCAGGTATATTCAGGAAATATATGTGGAAGCAAAGAAAGTATCATATCGACATCGACTTCTGTTGAAGCAAATTATTTTAACTCTAAAAACACGAAACGAAATAAATATGTTTGATTAATACCAGAAATTAGAAGTTCAGGTTGTTCTCAAATGTGTCATCAAACTCAGTTTGATATTTAAAAATGTATTGCAATTGAAATGATTTTTTAAATATTTCAACTTATGTCACAAATGTTGCAGTTTTTCAAAGTACACATATGTGTATCATGAATATGATATAGCTTTTCATGTAATAATTAACCGGTGGTCAGATTTCAAATACTTTTGTACAAATGATCATCAGTATGAGACCCTCTACCCAAATAGCTAAATTCAACTTGATCCGTTTAAAAACATGGCAGCCTGGGAACAAGGGTTATTTTCTTTATATATGTATTGTATGTGTTATTTTCAACAGAGGGAAACAGTTTCTTCTCTTCCACTAATGATACAAAGTCAATGTTATGCAATAAGATTGATCCTTGGATTGTCGTTAATCGACTTACATGTTTTATTATCACTCCCATAAAACACAAAAAAATGAAAGTGGCATGTAGCACGAATATGAAGGACAATGCATGAACTAGTGTTCAGCATCCTCTTTTTAATGCTCTCATTTTATATATATTGTATATAATTTTAATTTGTAGACAAATATATCATACTGTAACTATTTCTGAAACGAGCATGAATAATAAATACTTCAAAATAACTAGTTAAATGAAAACATGGTGCGTTTAACACATGATGTATAAGTTGGCGTTTAAATGATGTTTTATATTGAGAATTAAGTACATGTTCCGCATTATTGTTAATCTTGAAAATGTATTGTATAAAAGATTTTCTAAATAATTGAGTTCTAGCATTTTTCAGACGCTGAAACTAAATGTATTTTTATATTCAATAATCTCCAAACTTATAATTAAGACATGTTTTGATAAACAATATATCTTATTAAGATTTAGTGTTTACATCACAATGAAGCCCCCCATTTGCAATCAGCATTGGATGCGTATATATAAACAATGTCCGCTATTTCATTTTCTTCTTTTTCTCTTTATGAATATGTGTTATTGCCATCTGGATATTTTATGTAAATTATTTGTTGTTTGAAAGGACCACTTTTAATGTTGGATAACTTGCGACCCAAACCCCTTTGCTATTTCATGTAATGACATATTCTTAACAATAAAATATGTTTAAAATAAATATGTTTGATATAAAAGTACTATTATATTTGTATTATTCTTATAAACAATTAAGTCATCCACATAATACTAAATCATATGATCAAAATCCTCCTAAGGTGGCTCGAAAGAGCTTGCCCTCAGGTTTCCTGAAAATATTCAGGGAATAAAATGGTTTATCATATTTTACAAAATACAAACAAAAATGTTACAATAAGGTTTTCATTCAAAATGTGTTTGTCAATTTATTTATAGATGTTTTAAATGTTTGTAAACTGCAGTATACATACTTCAGTTTGTCGTAAAAATATAATTCTTAAAAAGTTTTATTTTATATCCCACTTTTGATTCATTTGTTTTGAAAGTGTCAATTTGTGTAAAGTTTATAATGAATTTTATGCTTATACTTTTTGTTAATTTAAAAACGGCATTAAAGCTATTTACATTTCATATCTATGTCTAAAACAATTAGCTTTAAACTTGCATAGGTCATCATACGTATATACGAAAGGTATTTAAATCATAATAATGAATCTTAGACATAACTTAATCCCATATTTGAGCTGTAATGACCACCCCAGCCCCATGGTTCCAAGTACTTACTCAGGCATAATTATTAAGAGAAGTGTTTTATCTTTCTCAGAAACTACAAATGAGTTTGTGTGTGTGTGTGTGTGTGTGTGTGTGTACTTTTTTTGTATATATATGAAGTATAAATATAATTATGATCACTAATAGTTTATTTAAATCGTGATTTTGCCTTGTTAAGGGGTTCGAACGTATCATACGCCTACAGAGATTAAACCATAAAATCCTCTTCTAGTCTGATATTTGTTTTTATAGATTTCACATTCTTGTTTCACATTTGTATTAAATGATTACTTTCCATTAGTGCAGCTTATATTTATTACATACTATTTTATCTTCTTTTAAATCAAACAGCTATATTTCATTAGAACCTAATTTGGCGACATTGAATTTTGGTATAATGTATATTATCATATTACAGGCTAATGATCTTATTAAAACTGGCAAAATACATTATAAACTAAATAAAAAGATGGATTATAAAATTTTGTTCTAGTATATCATTTGTTCATATTTCATTTTATATATTAAATGTTCATAAACTATTTTTGTTGCATTCCATCAGTTGTTAACTAACTGTAAAAGCTTCAAACTTAAAGAGCGCTATCAAAACTGTCTGATAACCAAATTTGATTCTACTGACTGAATTCAGCCAAGTACATTTTACAGAAGAACGATATGAAATGTATAAAATACTTTTCGTAGTTTTCATGTTGTATTGTGAGATGCCCAATACTGACTGAATTCAGCCAGCAAGCAAAATGGTTTCATTCAAAAGCAGGTTTGCAAACTGACTTCTAAATAAAACGTGTGGCTGAATTTAGCCAGTGAAGATCTGGAATGGCAAATATTGATTTTATATGCAGCATTTGTAATTTGTATTGACTCAACTAAAGTTTGACTGAATTCAGCCAATCACTTCATCAGGATTAACTTTTATTTGATAATGCCCATTTCACTTTTATATGATACAAGTTCTATTAATTATCCAGCAAAAATATTAAGTGAAACCTATAACCACATGTAATGTAAATGACTGAATTCAGCCAGATTGAAAGCATATATAATCTACAAAAAGGCATGCTAGCTTGAACTTCTTGTTGTATTAATATAAAACGACCATGCCGATCATTAAAATGATACTCAATGAACATCGCCAGCACAGAAGTTACAAATATCAATAGTTTTGACCTTTTCAGAAAAGGGTCAATTTGAATCAGAACGTGTTACTATTAAACAAAGGACTTCTAGAACCATTGGTAATGCATCCAGTGTTCCAGAAGTGCATGTCTATATCTACAGTACAAAATTAATTATTGTTCGAGACGAATCATATACAACGTCAAACACCATAACCATAAGCAAATTTAACATAAAACTGGCAACGTAACCTCACACAATGTCCTACTCAACACTCATCAAACCAATTGTAACAATGTACATGTACATGAAACCTTACTCACAATGTACAATAAATTTTGTAACCGCCAACACAAGTGTAACGATATTATTAAATAATGAATACCATTGCCGCCAATACAACATTAAATTTGATAACTGACGACTCAGTTATAACTAAACAATGCATATGTTCCATTCATCACACATAACACCCAGCACTATAATGCAATTGTATCTGTATCACAAACATCATCGAACTCAACAATCGCCACTATAATTTATGAGTACAATGCATATCTTACGTTTGTCACACTGAACACTAAACATCCTAATTGCAACAATGCATATCGTGTTGTAAGTGCGATGTGTATATTATAATAATCACACTCAACATCAAATCCCATCAATATGCATTACATTTATAAATATATAACAATGCAAGTCTTACAATTTTAACATTCAACATAAAATTTTATAACTGCCAACATAATTGTATCAATGGTATCTTACCTATTCACATACACCATCACTCCATATACACCAAAGTTTTCATAAATATAAGTTACCTTTTCCACACGAAATATAGAACTCCGTAAACGTCAACACAATTGGTAGGGTATCTAATCCCCTTATATTCCAAATTTGAGTATTTTCTCCAGCTGAATCGTCCGCCATCAGATTTCCGGCATGGTAAAATGAAGTCGAAGCCAAAGTCATCATTGGCATACTACAGAAACTATAGTCATCGAAGGAAAAGCAATTTGGAATCACTGCAATGGGAGCAGTCGTAGTCTTTTATTGAATGTTGGAAGGAACCATAAAATCTTTTTTCAGAATTGAAACATAGACAATATAAATATCGATTCAATCTTCATATGTACATATATGTCATTTTGAAGTATCTGGTATATAAGTGGCAATCATGTTTTGACTATCAATGCATGTAGAAAACATCGTGTTCCATTCTTTTAAAAAAAGAAGATGCTGGATAAATGATTTATTTACACTGTAGTCTATTAAGTTTCTGCAGACTTACATTCAATGGGTTCAATTAATTATTGAACTAAATATAGAAGTAAATTATTACACATAAATAAACAAAACAAATCAAATGTTATGTAATGACTAAACGATATTTTTTAAACTTTTAATGATGTGATAATATAAACAAAGTGAAACGCCGGGTCATTATTCAAGATATAAAGTAGGAATCCATGCAATGAAGTATATGATTTGTACGAATTCCATGAACATTACTTGGATAATAACTAGTGGTGAAGGTAACGTTAATTTAAGAATTCCTGGGTTAGATAGTTCACATGCTTTGGAAGAACGCATTTTACTAATAAACCAAAAACTTCTAGACATCCTTTTTGGAAATATGTTTTGGAAAGTTATCAATAATGCTTTTGTAACATTTCACTATCGTCATGGTTTCATTTTTATAGTGTCCATCTATGATGTAATGCAAGTATAAATATCAGAGTAACATCTAATTTCGTTAAACATTTGTTGCTTATGAAACATAATGTATAAATGACTTAATAGATACACAAGGTGAATAAAACTGATATTGTACATAAAAATATAGGAAGCTGTCTTAATATATTATCAAATGACTGACTAATGTCATACTCAAACCTTAAAGGGTTCTTGTTCCTAAACAGTTATGTGATAATAACAATTCTAGTTATACTGCCTGTTAATTTATGTATGACATCAATGTTAAGAACATATTCAGAGTGTATTCACATTACACAATGTACCTGTTTTTGCAACAATCATTCTGAATCCGTATCCTGTAACGGTCCGTTTCCTATTTATAATGCAGGTAGAAAAGGTCAGGTGTACCTCTGTAGTTTCTGTAGCAAACGTCATCATGGCGCCATTAAATCGATTATTTAGCTCGATATCATTTAAATACCAAGTGATAGAAAGTTTTTGAATACAACCACCCGTGTCGTCACTTCCGGTGTATGTAGGCTTTAAATGAAGTATAATTATTATGTTAATTATTTCAACACTGCAGACGTTGATATGATCAATGACGTGATTTAACAACAAGCCACACGTGATCTCATTGGTTGATGTTATTTCATAGACTCAATACATTTATTCATGCTTACGTTTGTCTTTTTTAAATGTTACAAGACTCTACACTTTATCCTCAATAACCAAACTGTCATGCATCTTATTCCATCTCATTTGTTAAAACAAATAACATTTAAGAATAGGTAGCTTCAAAAGTGTTCGTCAATTAAATAGTATCCCTACATCCGTAAGTAATGGAGATATTGACTCTACAATTGATATTCCTTTTGTAGATTTGTTTTTGTCGCTTTTATATCGTATTGACACTCTATCAATATTTGTACTAGTAATTAAATTGCAATTATTATTTGATACAAATTGAATAAATAGAATAAATCGAATAGTTTGTTTAAACATTACATAGACTTGATTATCACTGAAACATTAGAAATTTCGTATTCTTGAAAGTTGTCAAAATGTTATAAAAGGGTAGATACATACATCATTTCAAAAATTAAATGTCTTATACAGTACGGGAACCGTTTTATTACCGGGCCGAAACGCGTTGGAAACGCCTAGTAAACGAACGCTAAACGCTTACGATTAAACAACCGTTTTGGTTGCTGATTGGACTATCTAAGCGTTTATCCAGTCAGCAACTAGAACGCTTAGCGTAAGCGTTCCGATTGCTGATTGGATAAACGCTTAAATTATCCAATCAGCAGCCAAAACGCTTAGCTTAAGCGTTCCGGTTGCTGATTGGATAATCTAAGCGTTTATCCAATCAGCTACCAGAACGTTTAGCAGGTGCACTTGAATTCACATTTCATAATTAAGAGCGGTGTGATCTGGTTATCGATATATGCTCGCCAAAATGACCAGTTTAAAGCTCGACGGTAAATAAGAACTTGACTGGTCATCTATATTATTACACATATTGCTGAATAAAACATTGGATTATGACTACTACCAACACTATTTAAATGTTGTTTGGGATTCATGGTATCAGTTAGTTTGTTAATAGTGCATAATGACCATTACAGTCGATACGCTATTTATAAGATGACATACGATAGCATTACGGTTATAATGATATATTATCGTAACATACACAAATAAATGTACTTATATTCTATTAAGGCTTACATACCGATTTAAACTTCACTTATAAATACTATTAGCAAATGAATTTGCGCTATATAAGAGCAATGTGTTGGCCTTATGTATTGATTTGATAACAATACCTGCACTCAATTTAATTTTTATGTAATGAACCCAAATTGTTACAAGAGGTTACAAGGAATTAAAAACATATTGTTCAACAAATCTTCGATAACATAACCGTTATATATCTTTATAGATAATTAACATAATACATAGTCTCGTTTTAAAAAAGTCATAATCAGGAACCAACTGAATGATAAATAATTCTAAATAGACATAGGCGCATATCTGTCAATTATTTGTATATATTAGCTAGCCTATTCTAATATCTGAAATATGCCTCCAGCGATGCGATGCTAAGTGATCTATAATCCCATGACTGCAAGCCGTGTCATCCCGCATAAAATATCCAATCGAAGGTAACTTCCCATTTGGTCTACTCCCATTTCGTCAATGATTTTGACTTTCATTCCCATTTCGTCTATTCTCTATTTTATATATGTAAAATACTAATATAACTGATTTTTCTTTTATTTTATGTAATTTTTCTAAAATTATAACAATAATAGAACGTGTTACACAAATATATATATCACTAATGTCAACACCTATAAGGTGTGAATCCCATTTTGTCTACTCTTTGTCTGCTTTATTAGTAGACGACATTTGAAAAACATGTGTTTTTATAAACATGTACTTAACGATAAATTGCTTATTCTAATACATGTTTCAATTTATGACATATAATTGTATTTTATTATTTTCAAAACATGTAGTAAAAGGGGAAAAAGTATCTGTTGTTTTTTTTAAACTAATTTATCTATATTTATATTATATTGATCTTTATATACATGTATACATGTAACTGTCTAACCAATGACTTCACACAGTCATCATAATTATGGTGTTAAAGACGACATTTAACTTAAAACATTGCATAAAGAGGTGAAACAAATCATTGTTTTCATGAAAGATTTTCACTTTTTTTTTTATCAAACTACCAAGCACATATCTGATCAGCACTTTGCACTAAGTAAACCCTAAACTTAAGCTCAAATTCATATTATATTACAATCCTGTCAAGTGAGCCATTCTGTTAATGTAGTCTTGGCGAGGAACTTCTCAAACTTAGAATTCAGTCTTTCGATTTTTCTTTTTAGGATTTTCCAAGTGTTTCTTTTTTGTACTGGGACACCATCGTTCTGTAAATGTATAATGTTCACCTCAGTGACAGCTTCTTCTTTCTGAAGTAGACGTAGCAGTTGCCAGACATTAAGATGGGCTCTTCCTGCGAGTCCGTTAAGTCCGTTATGCCAACCCTCGAGGCTGTTGTTGGTTCGATAAAATGACAATGGATTTTACGGCTAATATTGACGGAACGGTTGAAATGATATAGAGAATAATGAACGTGTATATATAATTCCTTACTTAAAAGTAAATGTATTAATTCCTTTCTTATTTTCAGTACCGACTATAACTATTAACTAAATAAGCATTTATCGTCATTAAATTGCTTTTAAATGAATTTATTTTTCACTTCGCCTCACCTCGCCTCGCCTCGCCTCGTCCCCCCTCGCCCCACTCACTCACTCACTCCTCACTCACTCACTCACTCACTCACTCACTCACTCACTCACTCACTCACTCACTCACTCACTCACTCACTCACTCACTCACTCACTCACTCACTCACTCACTCACTCACTCACTCACTCACTCACTCACTCACTCACTCACTCACTCACTCACTCACTCACTCACTCACTCACTCACTCACTCACTCACTCACTCACTCACTCACTCACTCACTCACTCACTCACTCACACTCGTTTATTCATTGATGTATGTATGCATTTATTATAAACATTTATTCAAACTCAAACGACTTACTTTCTAGTTGTCGTTCTAAAAATATTATTATCGCATGTACATATTATGCAGTTTAGCGATAACGAAATCAATATTTTGAAATATATATCATTAATTTCTTTTCGGAGAAAATGTTTTCAAACATACTTAAATAATAAAACAAAATAATGTAGATTGTTTTAAACAGTAGATGTACGTTTTGCAGTCACTAAAATATTGCTTATGTTTCTTATATTGCTATAACAACGCGTGTCAAATATGCATTGTGTAGATCACAAAGGAAGACCGACACGACGCCGCAGCAATTAAGGGAGTTTGGGTGTGAGGGGGAGGGGGCGGGATTAGACAGACCACGTCCTGCATTCTATAATAATGGAAAGTTAGGCTGCTAGACTAAATTTACAGGGAAAACAAAACTGTCACTAATTAGAGTTTCCACCTATTAACAATAGAATGACAAATACCGACTTTGTGTGGGCATCTTCTATATTAAGTGTATTTTTATACATACGGAAAAAATGACAAAACATTTATCTGGAAACTTTTTAAACGCATCACAGTAAATAAATGCCTGTATTTCGTTATATGCCTTGCTGTCAATCAGCATTGAGAATGAATTATGATGATTGCAGTACCGTCTAGACGGATCCGCTAAGCTTAGTCGGTTTGACCTTTAAATCAGGACCTGTCTATAGATATACAGAGTGTGGCCGAGAGGGGATTCGAATGCATGACCATTGGATTGATATTCAATTGCGCTTTCGTCTTAGCCCGGAGTGGTGGTTATGATATGATGATATTGAGATGATATTTACAATGACAGTTGATGATTCTGTTAATACAGTTGACTGTGATAATTATAGTGCTGCTACATCTGTTGCTACTGATATTGATTAAACAAATTATGCTGTTGTTGCTGCATAAAAGAACGATTGATGATGATTGATGATGATTATGATGATGATGATGATAATGATAATAATAATGAAAATGATAATGATGATGATAATGATGATGATGATGATGATGATGATGATGATGATGATGATGACGATGACGATGACGATGATAATTATAATGATGATAATGATGCAGATAATGGTAATGATGGTTGATGATGAAGATGATGTTGAGATAATAATGTCATGATAATGATGATGTAGCAGTAGTAGTAGTAGTAGTAGTAGTAGTAAAAGTTTCAGAAGCAGCAGCAGCATCAATAATAGTAATTGTAGAAGTAGTACTGGTAGTAGCTGCAGAAGCAATATGTGAAGCTGTATTAGAGCAGCAGCAGCAGCAGCAGCAGTAGTAGTAGCAGCAGTAGTAGTAATAGTAGTAGTAGTAGTAGTAGTAGTAGTAGTAGTAGTAGTAGTAGTAGCAGCAGTAGTAGTAGTAGTAGTAGTGGTAGTGGTAGTAGTAGTAGTAGTAGTAGTAGTAGTGGTAGTAGTAGTAGTAAAAGTAGTAGAAGTAGTAGTAGTAGTAATAGTAACAGAATCAACACTATTAGTAGCTGTATAAGTTATAAAGTAGTAGCAGCATCAATAGCTTAAGTAAAAGTATTATCATAATAAATAATAGTAGTAGTAGTAGTAGTAGTAGTAGTAGTAGTAGTAGTAGTAGTAGTAGTAGTAAAGTAATAGTACAAGTATCAGTGGAGCAGCAGCCGTATCAATATCAGTAATTGTAGTATTTGTAGCAGTAGTAGTTACTGTAGTAATAGTAATAGTAGTAGTTGTAGTACTAATAGTAGTAGTAATATGGTAGTAGTAGTAGTTGTTTTGATAGCAGCAACAATATTATAATTGTTATTGTTTGTAGTAGTAGTAGTATAAGAAGCAACATCAGTAGCAGTAGTAGTAGTAGTACTAATAGTAGTAGAAGTAGAATAAGTAGTAGGTGTTGAAGTAGTAGTAGTAATAGTAGTAATTGTAATAGTATTGATAGAATATATTAGCATCAGTATTAATATTATTATTATTATTATTAGTTTTATTATTATTATTATTATTATTATTGTCATTGTTAGTGGTAGTAGTAGTAGTATTAATTTATTATTTAGTTTAAATACGGCTACTGCGTTAACCGTCGATCTGTCTCATTACATAAAATATGCCTGTCATTTATCGAGGCCATGTGTTAACTGATTTGTATTAAATAGTCTCCAGTGAGATGGTGCTAGAGTTATACCATTTTCTTTGATGCATATGGCGATTTCTATAGTAAACGCCATATTTCACACCAGCGTGACATATTTTCATCCACCCTTTTCAGGTAGTATATTAAAACTACGCTTATAAAAACAATATTTCAGTTTTCTAATAGATATATATCTACTTATTATTTGTATTTAAATCAAGTGAATTTGCGATATATACGTATTCACACCTTTCATCCCGACGCTTTCGACACGCCTCTCTAATCCTGTGCTGTTTACATAGCATTGTAACGAAAACTCGCAACACAAACTAAACTATCAGAAATTACCCAATGTTGCGATACGCATCGATAGTCGCGTGATTGCAAGTTGATGTCATTAATTAAAACACATGTTCTTTCAAAGTTTCATGTTTGGTTTTAAATTTGTAAACACTAGCTGGGTACCTAATTTAGATTGATTGATTGATTGATTGATTGATTGATTGATTGAATATTTAGCGTCATTTTTATGCCATCGAGGGCTAACAGACGATCAGACAAACCTAACCACTGTTTCCTGGGATTAACCAGTACTCGAGCACACCTCGTCTCCGCAAGTAACTGATAACTTTCCCACTTGAATCAGTGGTGAGAGACAAGTGATAATGGGACGCAATGTCGTATATCAATTATAATTTAAACCTAATTTAGAGACGTAAAACATTTAATTATATCAATGAACAATTCAACTATTTACCTACCCCAATATCCTTATTGTTTCAATATATATTTTTTTATATGTACACGTATGTTAATTATACCGTTATATGGAATTGTAAATATACACATACAGAGAAAATTCTGAAATTAGCAAACATTGTCATGATGGAATTGCTTTTAACAGGAAAATGTAAAGTTTTCGATATACCTCGATTTCAAAAATAGAAAAGTACCAATTGAATGATAACCGAAAACTACTAATCATAAACTCAGCTGGTATTCATTACACAAAATTGTATAATAATTAAGCGTTAATCGAAACACACATTAACATATTGATCAAGTGAAACTGAAAAACGCTACGCATGCGCATAACACAAACTGAAACGGTAAAACGCTGCGCATGCGCAGAACAGAAACGGATAAACGGTGCGCATGTGCATAAGCATCCTTAACCGTTAGTTTCCAAACGAACGAACGAACCAACGAACTAACGCATCACAAACGTGGTCGAAACGGCGTTGAAACGTAAAAACTCGGTAATAAAACGGTTCCCGTACTGTAAGTTATAATTGTTGTGATACTAAATAAAGATTTCTCATTTCTATATATATTTTTTGTTAAGGTAAGCTATTAATAAATACCTCATACACGTGTAAAGACAAGTTCGACAGAATTAACTTGATAAACTCGCCCTCCTTAAAATGAATGTGCCATTGATAATTGAGCTCTAGGTCGTAGTGGAATGGATAGCCAAGATTTGTAATGATTCCTACGTCATCAATATCTACCGCAGTATATGACCAATCATCAGGATTGCTGAATTCTCCTAAAAATGGAATAGGATCAGCTGTTTCTAAAATTACAACATTTACAACATTTAATTTGATATAAGCCGTTAAAAACATTCTGACAATTATACATTAATGCAAGCAAGTCTACATCAATCGGAAGAGTATTAAAAAAAGTAATAAAATTAAGCAGATGAATTATAAATAATCATAAATAATAATACACCATTATAAACAACTGATACACATCATAATGTAATTAATAACCCTTATAATATGCTCTATTGATTTCTTATATAATGTCATTGAAAAGTCTATATGGTAAAGCAACCTTAAAAGTCAATTACTTAATATTTGAATCAGTAAAAGTTCATAGATAAAGTCGACCTTTTTGGACATTAAAATAATTGCTAAATGTTATAATTAGACATATTTTAATGTGATAAAGCTGACGTCTTAACATTGAAATAACTAAAAGTTATAATAAGACATCATTTTAGATGATTAAGTTAACTACTTAACATTTAAGTAACTAAAAGTTATAATTAGACATGATTTTATGTGATAAAGCAGTTCAATTGATATTAAACCTATATAGAATTATAATTAGATATATAGCGTTCATGTGCTAAAGTCGACCACATCCGTTATTTACTCGATATTTAAAAGGTCATATAATATGTCCTTCAATGAAATAGGGCAGTTATTAATATAATAATATACAGCACTGAATGATTCATGATTTAGTACACCTCCTTTTTTGAAATGTATACATTTGTATAATTATATATTTATAAAAAGTAGTGCTGCTACATGTAATTATATATGGCACTGTGTGTCGCATGAGTGACTACACGTATTTCATTTAGATCTTGACAGATAAAATGTTTTGTCTCACTTAAGGCCTTTGAACTATTGTTAAAGTACATTTTTCGTCTTTTTTTTATTATATGTTAAATGTTACATAAATATGCATTGAGTATTGAGTCCGTTCTTGATTTTTTTCAATGAGTGAAATATAAATAAACATCAATTTAACTTTGGAACATTCAGCGACTACTTTCTGTATAATGACCCTTAGTTGTTTTTTATTTGTATGACTCGGCAACAGTGTTTATCATTTCATTCGTAGTATTAAATCATGCTGCACTGGCCCTTACTCATTTATGTCAGTTACATTATTATGAGCAAGTAAACATCACTGGATGAGACTAGTCTTTCTTGAACTGCCAAAACTTAATTCCTTTACCCGTGGTTGTAATAAAATAACTACTCACTTTTTTGACACACAAGCGTAGTCAATGTCACAAGTGGGGCTTCGTTGACCAGTTTTTGGTAATTGTAAGTATTGCTTGGTTTATAGATAAGACAAAATGTGTCCAGTTTGTGCTGAAATGAGCTACATTCATTGCGCATGTTTAAACAGGCTGTCATGCATTCGCTCCACGTGCTGTTAGTTTCATTGAATAGGACAATAGGTTCATAGGCAGACACAAATGTCCGTGACACATTCACTGGATAGGTCGTCGTGTCGTTGTCACAGGACATCGAATTGAATACTGCAATAGAGGGTAAGCTCTATTAATATTGACTGTTTTAATATGAGTTTACATGAGTGAAATAAGGTTAATCGTGTTTACCACATAACCATTCCTATCATTACTCTGCACGATAATTTGGCTAAAAGTTCAATAACAATAAGTTCGATAATAGTTGAGCGCGTGGTCAGGTTGTAGAGCTCCGAATTCACGGTCGGAGGGTCGCAGGTTCGGTCCTCCGCCACGGCTATGTGTGTTGTCCTTGAATAAGACACTTTTTATAAGAACTTGTTTCCCGTAAAATAAATAAGTTAAAAAAAAGTTCAATAGAATACATCACACAAATAAAAAAGGTCTTTTTAGTATGGTTGAAGAGAAAGCAATGTCGGCCAGTTGTTTGCTAAAGAAAATAAGCATATAAAAGTTGGTTTTCTAATGTCGATTGTATAACATACATGAAACTAGATAATATATAATAATAAACTAGATAAAATATATTATCTATTAAATGTAAAACATATATTCTAGTTAGATTATCAATGTATTAATAATCAAAACGGTTATATCATTTCTTTGAATGCTCACAGATTGCACATTAAGTTTGATTTTGTCCTACAAGACGATGTGAAGATAACAATAAAAACAAATTCGCCTATCATAGAAAAGCCGGTGAATCATACGATATCAACTGTTTGATGTACAGAAGTCACTCAAAAACTGTAAGATAATGACTGAAACAGAAACAAGACCACGGCTTAATCATATTACATTGAGTATTAAATCAGATTCTGATACATCTGAAAAAAGGGACGTTGCGACAAAGATAAAAAAATAACCTTTTTCAAATATACTCCAAGAATTTTAAAGACATTTTTACATGCAAGTTTAATTGTAGAACTTTGAAGGTAGCAAACTTCGTCTTTGCTTATAAGTTTATAACTCCGAAACCAGATACCTAGTTAAGTGGACCTTCTACATGTTTAACAATACATTTAACTTGTGTAAATAAAAAGCTATCACGATATACATTGATGGAAACTATAACTGACTGGTAACTTTAACGTTGTATTCCTTACAACGTGATCAAAATGAATACACTGTAACCGTTATATTACTATACTTAAATAATAATAATATATGTTCATTTCAATATAATTTTGGAAGATGTTTAACAATAAATGTCAAAACAACATATAACGCGTTAGTTCAGGGGTAGAGCATCTGGCCCAGAGGTCGTGGAATCTATCTTTTTCAACAGCAAGACACTTTTTCTGCGTATGTTAAGTACTAGCTCTATTTAATAAGATTTCGAGCGTGATTTTTTTAAGTTGTGATAACTTGTTTAACAATTGAAGTAAAATAAATAAATTTAAACTATCATAAGTTACCCGATTTTTTACAGCCAATGAGTTCTACTTTTAGACAGCTCGTATTTAGAAATGGTTCGGGATGTATGCGCACGTATCTTGCCAGGAACGGTTTCCTGAAGATGAATTGCTGTGGTTCTTCATACTGCCGTGATAGGTCAAGTCGGTACTAGAAAGAGTATTGATTAGGTAATATATAACTAGGCAACAGTTAGTGACACCGATATAAATGAGCAGTTTTACATTCTATGAATGAAAATCGTAACTGCAACCCTATTTAGTATAGGCCTATAGACCAAATAAAGCTATGCGATTTGACACTTGCGATAGCATTCTAAAGATACTTACATTGATATAAATATCAATGTTAACTTTGTTAAGATTAACGAGATCAAATTTTACAGAAAATGAGAAAAACACTATACGGAATTTATATTTAAGAAGCATGTTTGTGTTATAAGTATGAGTCTGGTAGGATTGATTATAACAATCAACCTAACCAGACTCATACTTATAACACAAACACGTGTTTTTGTTGCTTTTCGATGAACGATTGATTTATTGATTTTGCTGGGGTTTTTTACTATTAATTTAATCATACAATGTACTACGAATAATCAACAAACACAGCATTCAGGTTTTTTTATAATACGATTCTTTAAGAATACCTGTCTAGAAGTTTCATGAAACGAATCAAAATGTGTTCCATACGTCAATTGGAATGATCGACACCCCATTTGAACAACTTCTCGAACAAACATATTGTTACGTCTAATGTTACCCAGCTTTATCCAGTTATACACAGTCACCCCTTCAACAGTAGTTGGAATTAAAAGATCTATCTGAAATATTTTGTATGAGAGCATAAACAGCATTCGTGTGATTTACATTGATTGCAAGTTTGTAAATGATCTGTAAATAGTCAGCAATTGGTTTACTATTCTATTCCATATTATGTTGTAGAAGTTAAAACTTTCATTATCATGTGAAAAGAGGAATAGAGAAAAAAAACTTTTGTATATTTCATTTGTTTCATACTGAGTGTAAAACTTTATAACTGTAAATCACAATCTCGATAACACTTCATAATTATATCGATATTTTGATTTTTTATTTACTTTTTATTGTAAACGCGTACCATCTTCTCATTACTAGCACCACAAATATACAAATACATATAGTTTAACAACATCAAAGTAAACATTACGGGAATCATCTCAGCTTAATTAACAAAGGCAAAGTAACGTATGAAAAAAGAAATAATACATTCGGTGATAATTGTTTTTAATAAACAATACGTACTCTGGAAATATTCTGTACCATTAAAATGACATTGTAAGAGAATATGTGTTTCAAAAACAATAAGTCTGTATCAAGACAAGTATTCAAACATCAGCAATTAAAAATTGAAAATAAGCATACTTTATTTAAAATTTATACAAGGCATATGGACACAACTATATTTAAATTTCAACATCGCTTATTCAATTGGAAATTATAAGCTACATATAAATGGATACATGAATAAACACCAGCCCTATTTATATTTGCAAAGCATGCGACGGTTAATATGTCATAATCAAAAATACCTGGAGAAATGCTTTCGTATCTGTAATATCTGCACACCACCCAGCGTGGTATAAACGAGCCTGTTCAGGGGGAAAATCTAGTTGCCGTGACGACGCTGTTATTTGAAAATCATCTATCATATTATCTGCCATCCCTAGTCCTCTGTTGCAAACCATTTGCACAACTGTATTTGGTCAACAGAAGGGTATATTGACCGCATTTATATAAATACGACAGATCATGGTAAAATAATTTCTATAAACAAGCACATTTTATTCTTTTCATTTGTTATCTTAAAAAATGTAATTTAATGTTCGCAATGTACTAAAATACCGTGTCGTTATAATACCTGGTTACGTTACATTGCACGAATAAAAATGATATTTCCTTTCATTAAAATGTTCGCCTTGTATTTCCCTTCCTTTAGAGGTTGCAAATGTTACTGCTAGCTAATAGTAATATATGTAAATCTACCATTAGTCGCTGTACAGAAGCAACATCCTCCTAGAACACATTCTGAATATATTCTAGACAAAACGTCACTGATGCAGACGGCATAATCAGATTCGATGATCTATATCCCAAAGAAAGAATCCATTTTAATGGAATAAAGGAGAATACATATTTCTCGTTTATTTCCTATACGATACTTTCAAATTTTATTTTACATGCATATAATGAAAAAAAAATCAGTTTATATCTTTGTATCACACATTTATTTTGGAATAATGCAATCTGCTTGCCTGGAAACAGATAAAATCTGAATCCAGTTCGATATATTGCTATTACAATATATATATATATATATATATATGTAGAATGACCAATTTTAATGTCATGACTACCAGTCCATATGTTTACTAATATGCTAGATCCGCAGTGAAACTTGCACAACATCTCATTGGGTATATATTATGCAAGAAAACTTAATACAGTTTTGTATAGAAAATATATCTCTAATCAATCCAATTACCAAATTTAGCTTCAAACTGTATAAACAACTTAATAAGTAGAATTTTTCATTTCGCTTTTTGTGATTGTTTTCAGACCATTCACCTACTTGTCACAGGAAGTCCAGGAAAGGGATGTGATCAGTGTAATCTATAATTAGCAGTTCACAACTTACCACACACATGCATTGGTGCATTTCACTTTTAATTTCGAGTACCAGCCTAAGAAACTAATAAACATCGGTCGAAGTGAAAGTAACCTAACCTCTATACAAATATGAACAAAACAAAATATTTTATAGTTTTAATTGACCATAATATTTTATAAGATATATAACATTTGTACAATAATTCTTGTCATATCGTTATTTGGTTCCCGTTAATTCTGATGTAAGTGTTTTGTGATTTAAACAATGAGTGGTCTGGAACATATTGCCTTAATATAAGATAATTATTGTACGTACATTTTTAATGGAATCTAAAATTAAACTTACCTGGATCGTGTGATGAAGGACACGTTATTATCGCCATGTTTAACATTTGTACCAGGCTTGCACTTGAGTTGATATTATTTGCAACAAATGACAAGTATCTGCCGTTCTCTAATCTGTAATAAACATTTTAAAATATAAGATTATTTGATTATTATATATATTGTTATGAATTACACATAAATAATACACGTGTGTAGCTGTGGACCGTATTTCTTTCCGGAAATGAGTCTAAATCTAAACCATGTAGGTTTTATTTAAATTTATTTTTTACATACCGCTACAAAATAATACCACTACTATTTTTCAGCATTAGGAAGAAGTAACACTGTTTATAGTCTACAAACAAATGTGTAATATAGTGAGAACCAACTGACCAGCCAGCGTGCTTGTATGCCATTGCTATGCAACAGTCCTGAGCGGCATATCTAGGGTCGCTTCTACAGTCTCAGTGAACATATGAATGAAGTAGTGGTTTCAGTTTAATTTAATTTGGTCACATTCAAAATAAATATAATCAATTAGTTTGATAGATTTGTAAAATTAAGTAGGAATGGATCACGTACTTAAATATGGCATAAAACACTTTAGTTTAATACTCCTATACAATGGATACACTGACAAAATGTTTGTATTTTCTGGCTGCATTTTGATTACGTCTAACATTGATCATAATGTATAATCGGATAAATATCGATACATTTCACACCAACGTTGTACCTATAACACCAATCACGCTTGAATATGCGGATAAAATGCCTTGTTCAAGGACACTACATATAGCTGCGCCGGAGGATCGAACCCATGATCCTGATCAGCTGTCATAATGAAATCACGTCACTTGTTGAAACGTCATGAAAGGATCGAACTGCTGACCACCCAATTATGGATCTGATAGTCTACCACTGGACCACACTCTCCAAACAATACGTGTTCTCGTGTATACCTTGTAATAGTTTATGACGAGATGTGCCCCTGTCAATGTGCTTGTCATTTAAATTGTAATATATCAACACGAAAAGTAAAATGAATAAACAAACGTCGAATAAAAAAAAATGAGTTACAATAAAATAATTCGGAAAAAAATTAACCATGAAAACATTCTCTATTCGATTACTTCTGACCTGAACGTACTACAGGTTAGGAGTACAATCACACCAATTCAGTTTGTTAAACATGGCAATATAACTGGGTGAAAAAAGATATCATAGTACCTTAAAAAGCGTATAAAAGTGCCATAATCCGACGAGGTAATGTTGTAGCGGACTACCTGAGCACCGTTGTTAAGGAAGCTCCATTTGCTGTCACTAATGTACACATCATATAAAGTACCACCTGCTGAAACATGAATCATTACTTAAAAAGTATGTAGAGTGTGGTTTAAATTGTACTATATTAAGCTGATTTTCAAATTTAAAACTGGATACGTTATAGAACCAAAATATACAAAACAAGCATTATATCCTTAAACATGTAGAGCGTTTATTACTATTTAGAAACATGATGTTGACATAAAACAGTTATATTTTATATATCAAAGAACATGGCCAAACTGTTTTATATTTACAGACAATGATTATGTAATTCTATGGTAGTATTTACTGTTCAGATACGCTCTGACCTAATCAAGCTAGCCCATTCTAAATACTAAATACTAGCCCATCCGTCATATGCTTGCTTAGCATCTAGATAGACTACGTAAACTTTGATTATATATTACTTGATAGATAAAATAAACCATATCAGGAAAGTTGATGTCATTATGCATCCTAGTCCACCTTCAAACTTAAATCAGTTGACGTATTGTATTTCCGTTGCACCCTTCAGTAATACAAATAAACAAACGATTTACCTTTTAAAGAAAAGATGGCCCAGGGTTAAACACACACTTTATATATATACAACACGATATTTACAGGGGTACATTAGCAGTTGTACATTAATCTGGTTTTAATCCCGACAACAAAGAACCGCTTTGATCGCTCGTGCATGAGTACGCTAAACCCTCTACAGCATATTCTATGATATGATCTTCATTAAAGTCTATCGAACTTTAGAGTTGATTTCCCTGACACGGTTATTTGGCAATAACTGCCATTGGGGAAAACTCTACAAACTATTTTTAAGAGTCAAAGAAAAAGATTATCTTGTTGATATGATTTTATTCGGTACAATGGAACGCGGCATTCTACTGTTGAAATTAGAAGCTCTTGGCCTCCATACTAATGCCGTTATGTAGTTTCGGTCTTATCTATCAGACCGGCACGAATGATTGATGTTTTATGAAATACTTTCTTCACATGCTAGTATCACCTGTGGTGTTCAGGGAGCGATACTGGGTCCACGATTATTTTTAATACACGCAGATGATATGTATTTATTTCGATGACTTTCGGTGGCATCTTAATCTTAAAAATCGAGGGTAATCTTTTCAATGAACTTAAATCTGTAAAAGAATGGTATACAGCAGACTATTCATTCACCTTGGGGAGATAAAATATATTATGTTTGGATCAAACATAGTTTAAGATCTCATCACAATATGAATATATCCCGTAATGGTAAAGCTATTGAAGCAACAAATGACATCAAGAAGCTTGATGCAATAATAGTTCAAATTCAATCGTGATTTGAACTGATGGCGAGATCAGTCATTAAGAAGGCTTATGCCAGGTTAATGGTTTTATATAAAAAATGCCAATTATTGACACTGCATACAAAGACGTTCTTAGTAATTTCACTCATTCTGTGTCACTTTGACTAAGTTTTGGTACTCGGGTTTGTCTCAAATTACAAATATTAGAATAAGATAATTCGGTTTGTTAGACTTGGATAATAACTCTAAAAAATTGGACTTGACCATCTCAAATATCTGGTTATCTGTTGAAAAAAATCTTCAAAAGTGATTTCTCATTCTATATGATTAAATCAGTAACTGTTCAAGATTATATGGGCGAGAATTTTTGTTCAGCCTGTTCAATGTATGATCGCTGTGCAACGTTTCGACTAACTGCCTGTCCCTTTATTGGTTCCTCATCTAGTTTTACATTTAGTAATAATTTGTGTTACTCCTTGCCCAAAGTCAAAGGATTTTTGTAATACGACATTTGCCTGTTTGGCTTTTACTTTTTGGAATGAGTTGCCATTACATATTTAACACATGTACTAATGGTGTTTACGTTCTGATAAACATATAATTCTTATATAATGATACATTAAGCATTTACAGTTTTCAGATAAAGGCAAACAATAACCCAAGCCTTCAGATTGTTATATTTTGGGTCAATACATATTTGCCTTATATTTACTTGTACTGCACATGTTCTGATTAAAATAGACGTATTCACAGAAATAAATTTGCCGAGAAAACCATGTTTACCAGCAGTTGAAGCTTTCAATAACATCTCTATATCAAACGTAGACAGCAAATCAAACAAGATCCATGGAAACGCAATCCCATCTAAATCAACAACAAAAAACAAACAATTATCCTTTCAGTGATACACATAAACACTAACTTAAATTCTTAAATTGTGCCTATTTTTTGTATAGAGGGGGGATTATTTAACCCTATCAACTATAAGTCATAATATATTCCAAGTTGGTTTTTATAAAGATTCATCACGTGGTCAATAAAGTGGACGCAAACATACATTAGACAAATATAAATATGTTATCACCATCAAATTATTCGATTAGAACAGAAATAATATGTGCATGTCCTCATTTCGAGTTGCGGACAAATGAAAAAGGCCATGTTGGTAACATTGTTTTTCGCTTTCGACAAAGTACTTTTAACAATCTAACATTAAAAGTCTTACAACTAATCTGGCTGTATCCGGCTATTAAAATGTACTTATCCAACGCTACAGCCAACGTTATCCGCTAACTACTACATGGCATATTGATATAGAATATATTATTATAAGTTATATATGCGAACAAATTATACTTTCTTTTTCGGATAATACACAAGTCTGTATAAATAGTTCACACATAGTGTTTAGACTCGTCACAATTTAGTGTCAATCACTTTTATAGGCAAACGTAAAAGGTTCAGTCAGTGTTTGACAGTCAAATTGGACAGGTTTAAACGATGTTTCACGTGTAGATTGGAAGGATTTAGCGGGTATTTTATGAGCTAATGGTTCGGTCAGTGTTGGATAGACAAGCTGGAAGAGATAAACCTGTATTTTGCAGGGTTAATCAGTGAATTGCGATAGGTTAACAAGACTTCGAGAGACAACTGGAGACGGTTCAAACAGTAAAGGACTGACCAATGGTGAAAGTTTATCAGGTGTTTTACAGTTAAACAGATCATATTCAACCGGTGTGAGACAAACTAATGGGGAAGGACAATTGAATGGGAAAGATTCAAACGGAAGGGTTCAATCGGTGTTTTACAGGTAATATGAGGAGGTTCAGCCAGATTCAAACGGGCAAATAAAGCAGATTACACCCGTGGTGGACAAATAAATGAAAAAGATTCCGCCAGTACTGGACAAACTAATTGGAAAGTTCAACCAGCGCTAAATAGACTTATAGGAAATGTTAAACCCGTAATAAACATACAAATGAAGGTACAACCATTGTTACACATACACGTGTAGGTGGCTCAGCCAGTGTTGGACAATCGAATGGGAAAGCTTAGCAGGTGTTTGACCGACAGATTGATTAATATTTTACAGAATGTTCAACCATTGAAATTCGGGAAGGTTAACCAGTATTTGGAAGAGACAATTGGAGACGGTTCATCTAGTGCAAAACGGACAATGGTGGTGTGTGTGTGTGTGTGGGGGGGGGGGGGGGAAGGGGGTTTAGTAGTATCACCTGTGGTGTTCAGGGAGCAATACTGGGTCCACGATTATTTTTAATACACGCAGATGTTATGTATTTATTTTGATGACTTTCGGTGGCATCGTAATCTTAAAAATCGAGGGTAATCTTTTCAATGAACTTGAATCTGTAAAAGAATGGTATACAGCAGACTATTCATTCACCTTGGGGAGATAAAATATATTATGTTTGGATCAAACATAGTTTAAGATCTCATCACAATATGAATATATCCCGTAATGGTAAAGCTATTGAAGCAACAAATGATATCAAGAAGCTTGATGCAACAATAGTTCAAATTCAATCGTGATTTGAACTGATGGCGAGATCAGTCATTAAGAAGGCTTATGCCAGATTAATGGTTTTATAAAAAAAATGCCAATTATTGACACTGCATACAAAGACGTTCTTAGTAATTTCACTCATTCTGTGTCACTATGACTAAGTTTTGGTACTCGGGTTTGTCTCAAATTAGAAAAATTAGAATAAGATAATTCGGTTTGTTAGACTTGGATAATAACTCTAAAAAATTGGACTTGACCATCTCAAATATCTGGTTATCTGTTGAAAAAAATCTTCAAAAGTGATTTCTCATTCTATATGATTAAATCAGTAACTGTTCAAGATTACATGGGCGAGCATTTTTGTTCAGCCTGTTCAATGTATGATCGCTGTGCAAAGTTTCGACTAACTGCCTGTCCCTTTATTGGTTCCTCATCTAGTTTTACATTTAGTAATAATTTGTGTTACTCCTTGCCCAAAGTCAAAGGATTTTTGTAATACGACATTTGCCTGTTTGGCTTTTACTTTTTGGAATGAGTTGCCATTACATATTTAACACATGTACTAATGGTGTTTACGTTCTGATAAACATATAATTCTTATATAATGATACATTAAGCATTTACAGTTTTCAGATAAAGGCAAACAATAACCCAAGCCTTCAGATTGTTATATTTTGGGGCAATACATATTTGCCTTATATTTACTTGTACTGCACATGTTCTGATTAAAGTAAACGTGTTCACAGAAATAAATTTGCCGAGAAAACCATGTTTACCAGCAATTGAAGCTTTCAAAGCTAACATCTCTATTTCAAACGTAGACTGCAAATCAAACAAGATCCATGGAAGCGCCATCCCATCTAAATCAACAACAAAAAACAAACAATTATCCTTTCAGTGATACACATATACACTAACTTAAATTCTTAAATTGTGCCTATTTTTTGTATAGAGGGGGGATTATTTAACCCTATCAACTATAAGTCATAATATATTCCAAGTTGGTTTTTATAAAGATTCATCACGTGGTCAATAAAGTGGACGCAAACATACATTAGACAAATATAAATATGTTATCACCATTAAATTATTCGATTAGAACAGAAATAATATGTGCATGTCCTCATTTCGAGTTGCAGACAAATGAAAAAGGCCATGTTGGTAACATTGTTTTTCGCTTTCGACAAAGTACATTTAACAATCTAACATTAAAAGTCTTACAACTAATCTGGCTGTATCAGGCTATTAAAATGTACTTATCCAACGCTTCAGCCAACGTTATCCGCTAACGGCTACATGGCATATTGATATAGAATATATTATTATAAGTTGTATATGCGAACAAATTATACTTTCTTTTTCGGATAATACACAAGTCTGTATAAATAGTTCACACATAGTGTTTAGACTCGTCACAATTTAGTGTCAATCACTTTTATAGGCAAACGTAAAAGGTTCAGTCAGTGTTTGACAGTCAAATTGGACAGGTTTAAACGATGTTTCACGTGTAGATTGGAAGGGTTTAGCGGGTATTTTATGAGCTAATGGTTCGGTCAGTGTTGGATAGACAAGCTGGAAGGGATAAACCTGTATTTTGCAGGGTTAATCAGTGAATTGCGATAGGTTAACAAGACTTCGAGAGACAACTGGAGACGGTTCAAACAGTAAAGGACTGACCAATGGTGAAAGTTTATCAGGTGTTTTACAGTTAAACAGATCATATTCAACCGGTGTGAGACAAACTAATGGGGAAGGACAATTGAATGGGAAAGATTCAAACGGAAGGGTTCAATCGGTGTTTTACAGGTAATATGAGGAGGTTCAGCCAGATTCAAACGGGCAAATAAAGCAGATTACACCCGTGGTGAACAAATAAACGAAAAAGATTCCGCCAGTACTGGACAAACTAATTGGAAAGTTCAACCAGCGCTAAATAGACTTATAGGAAATGTTAAACCCGTAATGAACATATAAATGAAGGTACAACCATTGTTACACATACACGTGTAGGTGGCTCAGCCAGTGTTGGACAATCGAATGGGAAAGCTCAGCAGGTGTTTGACCGACAGATTGGTTAATATTTTACAGAATGTTCAACCATTGAAATTCGGGAAGGTTAATCAGTATTTGAGAGACAATTGGAGACGGTTCATCTAGTGTAAAACGGACAATGGTGGTGGGGGGGGGGGAGGGGGTTTAGCCGGCGTGAGACACGCTTATGGGGAAGGACAGTTGAAAGGGAAAGGATTCCCTAGTGTTGGACAGACAAATTGGAAATGTCAGTGTCCTTGTGTTTGGATATTAAATTAAAGTGCCTTATATATCTTTGTTACTGTAACTTTTTATGTGACACACAAATTACATATAGTATAAAATTCTAATAAATGTATTTATTGATATCAAAACTGTTTGTATACCTTCGTAAAATTCTGGAAAGCTTGTAAGCACGTTACGAAAACGCTTGCATTCCAATAAGACTGAAACCACTGAAACAAAACATAACATGTTGAGAAGGACTGACACAAATATCTAGCCATGAAATAAAGTTAAAAAGCTTACATCTATATTTTTTCTAACGTGGTCTAAATCAAGTATTAATATATGGACGAAGTTTTTGATAATGTTCTTTTTTTGGCATTGAGTGAACATTGATAAAGTAGCTGCGAAGCCGAGAGTTGGCATTACAATGCGAACGATACCGACCCATTAATAGATGATGCTCACCCAACAGAGTGTACTCTACGACCTGGCATTCACGTTGCAGAAGACTTCCCCGGTCGTGTTGGAAAAGCTAGATATGACCTCAAACCATTTCTCCATCAAGTAATAAAAGACAAGAAACGTGCCTACCTTAAGTATGATAAACTGATTATAGAGAACGAATTTTATGTATTTGACACTGATTTAAATGACATTGTCAAAGTTAATAAATAGGACGTAGGCCAATGTCTATAAACACAATGTGCAGGTTCTTGGAAAGACTTATCTAATAACCAAATTATTTCTTTGAATGTACAAGGTCTGTTAAAATAATGTAATGTTTACTTTTTGTATTTTTAAAGCAATTTGATATATGTGCACATAATGAAACATGGAAAAAGCATAATGACGAATTTAATGAGTTTCCTGTTGGTTATCATTGTTTTAACTCTGTTAGAAAAAAGACGTCATCTAAAGGTTCTCATTAGGCTGGTGTAACAGTTTTTGTTTAATCAAAATTTAATTGAATCGGGGTTCATAGAACGCTTGTTTGATCAAATAGTTGATTGTGTAATTATACGTATAAACCGTAGCACAATGAATTTTCAAAAAAATATAATCATATGTTTTACTTATGTATCTCCAGAAGGTTCCTCTATATATAATGTAAATGAAGAGTTGAATGGTGTAAATTGTTTTGAACTAAAAATATAAGAAGTTATAAGTGTATTTCTAGATGATGATTTAATTCTGGCTGGTGATTTCAATTCAAGATGTGGGTAACTTCAAGACACTAAAAAAGATGATGATGTTGGTTTCATCTTTCAATACGAAAATGTTTTATATGAAAATGGTAGTTTTTATTTTAAAAGAAACTCTAAAGATAGTTTATGTAATTCATTTGGACATTCACTTATTGAACTATGTAAATCATATGGAGTTCATATTCTGAACGGTCGATTGCACAATGATAAAGATGGTAATTGTATTGGCACAGCAAATGATGGCCTTAGCTTAGTTGACAATGTAATTTCATCCTCAGATTTATTTCCACATGTCTCATGCTTTGAGATTGGTGATAGGACGGACTCCGATCATTTCCCATTGTATTTTTCTTTATCTTTAACTGAATCATATGTTGATGCTGACATTACGGAAGATGCTACCAAAACCTTACCGAGATTTGAGAGGTTTAAATAGGACACTGTAAAACGGGACGAATTTGTTAACAGGCTACGTTCTTTTTTTTTTTTGTTGAAATAAAAGATACAATTTTAGAAACCATACCTCATAACGTAGAACAAGCTCTCCATCACATTTTTACATTATATCATAATGCTGCTGATTCTATGAAAATCAAATCAAATATTTGCTTAACAAATAAAAGATTAACCAAGCCATGTTGGTGGGACAATGAATGCAAATAGTTAAAAAAAAACCAGAGCTTTAAGAAATTTTAGGTTTAATGGTGATACTCTAAATTTAGAAATAAACAAAGCCATTAGAAACAAATTCAAACAAAATTGCAAACGGAAACAACTTGATATGCAGAACAAGAATAAACATTACGATCATAGTAACATTTCATTATCAGCGTGGTATAACCACTTTAAAAAATTGTTATCTGCGAACCACGCCATTACTATTGACATGGAACAAAATCTATTACCTGAACATGATACAATAGATGATATATTTAACAATCCCGTTCCTGCTGCTGAACTTGAGAAAAGTGTAAGCTGCTTGAAATAAGGAACAAGTACAGCTCCTAGTGGCTTATTATATGATATGATAAAATATACATTCATAGATATAGCACCCATTCTTCTTCAATTATATAATACAATTTTGGAAACTAGTTGTTTTCCGTCTGTCTGGGGGCAAAGCAGCTTATGTCCTTTTCATAAATCTGGATCTTTAAACGAGCCGAACAATTACAGTGGAATTTCACTCATAGATGCATTAAACAAAATATTTACATGAATGATGTTCAGTAGGCTTACATACTGGGCTGAGATGCATAACAAAATAGATGAAGCGCAGTCGGGATTTAAGAAAAAATACTCAACTATAGACAATTTATTTACACTACATGCAATTATTCAAAAATATTTAAGTAAAAAAGGCGGACGAATTTATTGTCGATTTGTCGATTTTTCCAAAGCTTTTGAAAAGATAGACCACATTGAACTTTTTAATTGTCTGATTAGGAAAGGAGTAGGGGGAAATATCTGACACTACTTTCTGCAATGTATAATTGCCTTTATTCATGCGTACGTACAGATAGAACTAACTATACACAGTTTTTTTAAATGTAGTATTGGTTGTCGACAAGGTTGTACATTAAATACGATCATGTTCAATCTCTATATATAAATTATTGAATTGATGAATTAAAACAAAGCTGTACTCATGGAATTCATGTAACTGATGAGGTTGATGATATATTTGCTCTTCTGTATACAGATGATTTGGCCATTTGTATTGACACAGTTAGACAACTGCAAATGCAAATTAATGTTATTTCCTTTTTTTATAACAGAACTGGTATGTCTGTTAATCTAAAGAATTTTTGTTTTTAGAAATGGTGGCTATCTCAGAGGTAATAAAACATGGACATTCAATGGGAATAAAAATGAAACTGTTTCTTGTTATAAATATATGGGTCTCATTATACACCAAAACTGATTTGGTCAACAGCTAAATAAACACTAGCAGTACAAAGTAAAAAAGCTATTATTTCTATTTCTAAACTTCAGCGAAATGTTGGAACATTTGAATACCAGGAGCTGTTTAAACTTTTTGATACGAGGGTCTTACCAATTCTTACGTATGGATCAGAAATTTGGGGGTATGAATACCCTAAAGATATAGAAATGTTCATATTCAATTTTGTAATAGATATCTTAAACTTTACAAAAATACGTTTCGTGCTTTCTCTTTAGGTGAATGCGGAAGATATCCGTTGTATGTTAATTATTATTGTAAATGTATAAAATATTGGTTAAGCCTTACACATATGCATCATAATAGAAACCCTAAACAATGTTATATAATGTTAAGAAAACTTGATAATGTTGGTAGAATGTTGACTTGGGTTACACAATCATATTAAATCCTTACTTTTTAGATATGGTTTTGGTTTCGCCTGGATTTCAAATTATGCTGAAAATCAAAATTTGTTTTTTGCATTATTCAAACAACATGTTACTGACTGTGCTGTACAAGATTGGCGGTCGGATATTTCTCAGTCACACAAAGCTGTCCATTATGAAAACTTTAAATCTCTTTTAAATGATGAAACATATCTTACTTGATCAATACCTATACAGTTTAAAATTGCTTTTGCAAAATTTAGATGCTCAGCTCACAAAATATATGTAGAAACTGGAAGACACAATAATGTTGCTTACGAAGATAGAATGTGTATACTTTGTGCAGCTGGAGAAGTTGAAGATGAATACCATGTATGCATGGAATGTTCCTATTATGAAGATTTACGCAGTGAATGCCTTTCCACTATTTTGAATGATTCTAACATGAATTTAAATTCAATTTACAGATAAATGAGTATAACAAATGAACAAAAATTAAAAAAACACTATGTAAATTTATTTTTGAAATATTTAGTAAAAGACATTTATTTTTCCAATCACTTAACATGTAAACAAATGCAAATCAATTGTTATCTATAAATTGATATACGTTTTATATTTGTAACACTGTTGTCACTTTTCACTATATATGAAATAAATGTAATTATGTATTATGGGCCAAAGGCCTAGATTGCTTAATTAAAACATTTGTCATTGTCATTGTCAATTAAGTTTAGTTATGTATATATATATTTATATATATATATATATATATATATATATATATATATATATATATATATAAAGGAGAGAACTTAATTCTAAACAACTGTCTGTCTGTCAATCGGTCGGTCGGCCGGAAGGTCATCGAATTATAACCAATATAATTACTTTTACATCTATCTTAATATTACCTTTTTGATATTCCGTTCGAGACAAATATGTGATGTGTCCGTCTGTAAAATAAAACGCAATAAATTTGAATTAAGATCATTTGCAACGGATAAATATTTACACGAATAGTTCAGCCAAGAAAGAATGATAAATTGGCCTGAAAATATCAAAGCTGAAGAGGTAACGTTAAAATCTCGTTATATTTTTGAAAACAAAACCGATTATCATTTTGACTATCTTTCAGCAATAAGATATATAATGAAGCGATATGTCAAAATATTATTTGTAATAAGTGTAACACCAATGTCCATCTATCATAAAGAGGATCTTATAAGAATGCCCGATTACTTTTCACAATTAAACTTAAAAAAACGGGACATTTATTATTTATATGCAGGTCCTCTCTATAAGAAATGTGGAAACTCACTTTTCGAGATTCTGAAAATAACATTATATATATATATATATATATTAGTTTTTTTCGGTCATTTTATGACATAACAAATCAAAATTACGTCATTTTACCATGACAAATCGCCGTCATTTCGATGTTCCGACAAGACATATCGATAAAAGTATTTTTTTTATGAAAAGGTCACGTTAATGTAACTATGTTAGTTGTAAGTGAATCCTGTCAGATACATAAATTTCATTTATTTTGTATCATTTAGGGAACACTAAATCGTGAGAATAGTTTTTTAAAATCCTAAAAAAGTTCATTATTAATATCGTTTGAATTCATATTACTGTACAATCGAAAACAAAACATAACAACTTGATATATATCATAAAGGTATATTTATAAGAAGCAACATCTAGGTTTTCTTAATATTTCACTCATTTGAATAGCAATGTTCCAAATACAATTTCCATTTACATGTATAATTTTTTGGATTATAATAAAAACAGCTGACGTGTATGATTATTTGAAGTGTTTATTATTTCAACTGTTCACGACCACTTTCATGTATATTTCTTTGGATTATATAAGCAATGTTCCACGACAATTTGCATATTTAACTGTTTTGAATGTGATGTCAAGTTTCAAAATCAATTCCTGTGGAATTATTTGATGTGCAATAGCAAAGCTCGAAAACAACTTACGTGACATAGTATACTTATTTGGAGTGTACATACAATGTTCTAATACAATTCATCTGTATAAAATTTCTAAGTGTAATAACAATGTTCCACGACAATCTTCATGAATAATTATGTTATAGTGTAATAGCAATGTTTAAAGACAATCCTAATGTATAATAATTGTCTAGTGTATACAAATTTGGAGTGAAATAGCAATGTTTCAAGACAATCCAAGTGAATAATAATTTTATAGTGTATACAAATTTGGAGTGAAATAGCAATGTTTCCAGACAATCCTAATGTATAATAATTGTATAGTGTATACAAATTTTGAGTGAAATAGCAATGTTTCAAGACAATCCTAATGTATAATAATTTTATAGTGTATACACATTTGGAGTGAAATAGCAATGTTTTAAGACAATTCTAGTGTATAATAATTTTATAGTGTATACACATTTTGAGTGAAATAGAAATGTTTCAAGACAATCCTAATGTATAATAATTTTATAGTGTATACACATTTGGAGTGTAATATCAATGTTTCACGACAATCCTAATGTATAATAATTTTATAGTGTATACACATTTGGAGTGAAATAGCAATGTTTCACGACAAACTCAGTGTATAATAATTTTATAGTGTATATACATTTGGAGTGTAATAGCAATGTTTCACGACAAATTACAAGTGTAATTATTTTAAGTGTAATAACATTATTTCACAACAACTAATATATATGTACATATGTATATACTAATTTGAAGTGTAATAGTAATTAGCCACGACAAATTACATTTGTGATTATTTGGAGAGGCTATATAGCTAAATTACATATGTAGTTATTTTGTATACTAGCTTACTTACATATATATTTATTCGGAGTGTAGTAACAATGTCCTATAACAATGTTATTCCTGGATATGTGTGTTTCATCAGATTTCATAGCAATTATGAGTGTTTCCTGTTTAACGGTAAAATCTTCAAACATCGTACAAGCACTATCGTCGTCCTGGGAATGTAAACATAAATATATTATGTAAAAATCGGTTCATAAATATTATTGTTATACGTTTTATTGTTATTCCTCACTT
Organism: Panopea generosa; assembly: GCA_029582155.1. NCBI lineage: Eukaryota > Metazoa > Mollusca > Bivalvia > Adapedonta > Hiatellidae > Panopea > Panopea generosa. The sequence goes on from CM055899.1 coordinate 10,874,604, forward strand.
GAAATTATATAAAGGTTGAATCCCTATGGGCGAGCGTAATATATTTAATATTATGCCATCAAAATATATACGCAACAGCAGGTCACAGTCTTTTTACTTTGAGGCGACGGCACTGTCACTCGCTCGAGTGTATGGTGGGGTGGGAGGGGGCTATCAGTATTTAAACGGTCACAAGTATTCAAGAATGGAAATGGCGTATAATGCAAAATACTGTCTAAAGATGTATATATTATTATATATCATTATTACTGTCAATGTTTTGTTCGTTATAGAAGAGGTAAATAATTACATTCTGTTGAGAGTGGCAGTAATATAGTTAACACTCCGAAATAACCTGTCAACCTCGTTTTTGTATCGGTTAATAGTTCTTTACTCAGATGGCAATATTAGGGTCACATTCATTAGCATGTTATACTAAGGAGAACATTTGTATTTGTTTCAATGTTTGGTTTATTATACAACAAATTATTGCCCACAATATAAAGTATGAATGTTCAAAATCAAGATTAAAAACATGTTTTTTAAATAATTGTTGAAAATCATTGTGATATAAATTCGAGGTACAATGTTGTTTGATATAAATTCGAGGTACAACCTTGTTTCTATATAAATTCGAGGTACAAACACATTCTACGTAGTTAATGGTTTCATTATGTCTGTCCCAATGATATTGCCATACCAAATGATGGGTGATTTAGCTTATTTCAAACTTATTATTTTACTTCGATCGTTAAACAAGTAATTACAACTTGCAAATCACGATCGAATTCTTCTTGTGTAGACCAAGTACTAAGTGTAAGCGGAATAAGCATCTTGCTCTAGGACGCCACACATAGCCGTTGGGGAGGATCGAAGCCACGACCCTCCGATATTGGGTTCAATAATCTACCACTGGACAAAGCGCTGCACATAAACTTACACATTAACTTACCTTCAATACCATGAAAGGTGTATTCCACATTGACGCATTGAGCTTATAACTGGAGCCATTGTTGTAGATTTGTCGGCAACCTCGTAACTGGAGGATGGCTAAAAGTACGATCAATACGTTTGACATGTTACGCACTTGGTGATAGAGAGAAGATGGATTCAATCGGAAATGTCAGAAATAAGTCGGATAATTATAAAATATTACATTGTTTACATTCATAGCATAAATAAACTAAAAACATCATTAGTGTTATGAAATGTTATTATTTTGAGTGTGCAATGGACAGAAAGAACAATTATTCAACGACAAGAAGACCAAAACAGAGCGTCGGGCTCATGGTCTGAGAGGGATTATGTTTTTATACTTTTTATAAGATGTACATACCACTTCCATCAGGTTCAAAATCGATAGTCATGGCGGGAATATATCCGTCTGTGTTCCAAACTAGGACTGGTGGTAAGTGGTGAGTGAGATTATGCTCCTTGAATTCTGGAATATACATACAATCTTACAAGTATTCTTCAGGTAATAGTACATGTAACATCGCTGTGTAATTCACTATTACCATTTCTGACATCAATCGAATAGTGTACTAAAACCCGCCACTTCGGTTGCTTGAATTATTCCTAAATACTAAAATCTTAATAGACAATATACAGATATCTCCATACAGTTTGGTAAATTGTTCTGAATTTACTTGGTGACAAAGGGACATTTTATTTAAAAGTGTTGAATATTATGTTTGAACACTTGTATATGCTTATAAATAAATTGACTTTGAAAAATGATTTATATCTAAATGTCAACAATGTATAAACTTTATATTCACAACTAGCATATATCTTTTATCGATGTATTTAAAACTACACTTTATTATATTGATCTCTGTCACTGTGTGTTTTTATTTGACTCTTTTTGTTGACATCAAAATGAAACAAATCTTAGTAGAACAAGCGTCCTTCTTCAAATAATTGGCAAATGTGTTTACATAAAGCTTTGGAACCGAACTGGGTTCGAACCTACGACCTCAGGGATGTGAGGTAAATAGTAATTATATGACAGCGCCTTGGACCACTTTGCCATCGAGAACTTTCTATAATTATGTAATAATCTCTAAATGTTTTAATGTCATCTATATTATGCCAATATAATTCGTGTTCTATGATGTATCAATATAATTATATAAACAAATATTTACACTCGTTCAACTTATTATTACTTTTGATTCATTTTCTGTGACAAAATTCTCTTTGTGACCTTGATACCTGTGTGACCCTGATAACGCTGCGGCATGTATACTTGTACCTATGTGATCAACATTCCTCTATGACCAGATACCTATGTGACCAAGATACCTAACTCTTACCTCGAGTCACGGGCTTAATTGAATAGTCATAACGAAATCAGTCGGTGTTATGCGTGTTATATGATATAAATAGGCGCTTATATATCGAAACTAAACCTAGGGTAGAAAGCCGTGCATCCTTTACCTGTCGGACATCCTTCGCTAGATCCATATATTTCGTAAATCCCATCTGGCCAGCCGTGTATTAGGTTTGCAGGATGATCTTTGCTTTTGTAACAGAAATTAAGCTGAAAAACAAAGGTACCAAACGGTCCCAAAGTCACTGGGTTGATTGTGCTATTGATAATAATATCAATGAATGTTTCTGCTTCTGTATCATTCAAGTAATCAGCCATGTCATTGAACATCGCGGAATGTGAGACAAAAATATCCAACGGACGAGTTGTTGTGACGTTGATGAAGCCGGATGTCCAACCGTGGGATTCTGTCTCGGGACATCCGTCCACTGGCGTCGGAATGGCGTAAGGGCCCGGTGGCCATAGACTTTGTTGAAGTTCTGAAGAATATGACGTTTGATTAAATGAGACACACATTTTAATTAGAATCCATTATCAAAATCAGAACCTATTACAAAAATATCTTTATTTGGTCGTCATCTGAGTAGTGCACGCTATCTCCCAACCAACCTATATGGAATTGTTTTGTCAAACAACCTTTACGAGACTATTCTCCAATCCAAATCTTACGGGATTTTTGTGAATTATTCAATGTTGTATGATGTAAGACGACATGTTGTGACGTTAACAATGATTTGGGCTCTTAGGATTTTTACTAGGAACATCTGTCGATAGTGATTGGTAAAACGTGGTGGCCCAATGGTCACTTGCTTTTATATGTTCACACGAATACAAACCATTAAACGATATTGAAAACCAGACGTTTTATTGAATAAGAATAAAACTGATGTTTTGTTGTGAATCAGGGTACTTTATTAAAACAATCAAACCAACCTAATAAAAACTATATATACGTTGGACAGTTTAATTACAAAGATATTTATGAACGCTTTGTTATTATTTGTAAAAAGGCAATACTGCTATCAGTTATTTTTATAGATTATTTGAGGGAGATCACAAAGATGAAAATGAGACACGATAAAAACTCAAATATAACAGTGTTTGCATAAATGACAATTATGTACAATCAAATACCCTGTATCGCTTAATTGTCATCATCCGGAATAATTGTTCATTGATTTATATAATAACAATAAAAAACGGAGATTAACAAAACCATACAAAATATAAATGTTTTTAATTTATACATACAGGTCAATGTCATCTAAAAGTAATATTACCCTACACACAACTATACAACGAACATGGAGTTAAACAAGTGGATTATGTAGACAAATAAGTTTCTGAGAAAAAGAAATAAACACATAAACGTTGTGCATTCGGAAAGATCAGGGTCAAAGTCCTTTCAATGCTACAAAAATAGCAAAATGGCCTGTACGTGGGATAGGCTACATACCATATTCACAGTAGATACCGGAATACCCTGTTGGACACTGACATCGGCATAGTTCCTCAGTATCTTGTAAAATCCCGCCATGCCAACATTCAATACCAAAACAATCTGAAATTTACATTGTCAGATGATTAGATATCCATTTAACCCTTCTTCAAATCTCGTTTCGTGTATGTAAGTAGGACAATCTTCTTAAATAGTACAAGCATGTCAAACTAGTAAGGATTACTATGTCGATGTCTAGGCAATGCTAAGAAAATGCAACAATGCAGCGCTGCACCGAGCCATTGTTGGTCTTCGTGCCGAAACGACTTGAACGGATTTTAATGACGTTATTGAGTGATGTTACACTACTACGTCATTATTGAACGGAGTGGTAATATCCTATTAAGTGAATGGCAGAAGAATGACAATGAACAAATAACAAAAAAAATAAAGTGGCGGAGCATACAGGAAACACAAACGAAACTTTGAAATGTGCAAAATGAATTTGCATCAAGTTTATGAAAGAAAAGTATGGCGGCTGAAAATCGGTTTAATTATATCACGAGTGTTTGCAGTTTATACATGCTAAGCTTAGCATCGACATTTTTAAGATATTGACTAAATATGGTATGACGATCCTGGTTGTTACAGCGGTTTGGAGAATTTCGTGGCACTCCAATTAGAGGAAACATATGTTTGCATGATAAATTAATTTCTTTGCTTATATATAGATGTAGAATAATCATTTCCCCAATGAAAGATAGTATCTATTTTAGTCACAGTGTTGATTAAATCAAAATTTGAGAATTTAAAACTGAGTATTTGTAAATGAATTACTCGCTAAAACCGTCGCGTACTAATTGGCACTAAGAAGGGTAAGTTTATATGTGTATGTTATATGTATGTGCCTGTTATCATAAGATCATGATCGTTATTGTTATAAGTATTCTTATTATTGTTTATGTGTATATATACTTAAGTTTAAGTCTGATACACAAACAAAATATCTTTACACTTTATTCAAAACATCAGATAGGTGGTGTGTAAATTGACATATTACATTTTTATCTTGCTTATTCGTTATTTGTTATTTAAATCTTTAATCTAAATATTTATTATATTCTGACTTCGAACTACATTAATCAAGCTAAAGAGGTCAGGAATGCAAACACGTGTGTCTAAACATAGAATCAAAGAATCGAACACATGTATCTGCAATCTCACTTAGAATGATTACATTCACTTTTTAAGCATCTTCCGTTAACAGTACATTAGGGTTTTTTAAATGACCATCATAGCCAACACGTGTTATATAAGTAAATTGACCGTAACAGCTAACCCACCACCTGACATTTTAAGTATTTTCTCATAATGTTCCAGAGCAATTTCCTTGAAATTTAAAGGGAGCAGCTAACACCGGACATTTTATGTCTTTTCTCAAAAAGTTTCAAATAAAGTTCCTTGAAATTTGAACCTGAATAAGAATGGACATTTGTCGTAACAATGACAAAGTTTTCAAATCAATACTTGTCTGTTAATATCGTATAAAACCTAAATAGGAATAAGACAGGCAATTTATGAAATCGGTAAAAATAGTCAGGATCCCCAAATGATATTTTGATTGATATCGTAAATATGTCACATTTTTAGATCAACCCTATCATATTTTGATCGATATAGTTAACATGTGAATAACACATTGTATTGAGGAACGCATATATATGTTAACCATTACAAAGTATGCAATGTTTTGTTTAATTAACATTGTTTGCAATAGAAACGTATCCCATCTCCCCCTGTCTGTCTGTCTGTCTGTCTGTCTGTCTGTCTGTCTGTCTGTCTGTCTGTCTGTCTGTCTGTCTATTTGTCTGCCTGCCTGCCTGCCTGCCTGCCTGCCTGCCTGCCTGTCTGCCTGTCTGTCTGTCTGTCTGTCTGTCTGTCTGTCTGTCTGTCTGTCTGTCTGTCTGTCTATTTGTCTGTCTATTTGTCTGTCTGTCTGTCTGTCTGTCTGTCTGCCTGCCTGCCTGCCTGCCTGCCTGCCTGCCTGCCTGCCTGCCTGCCTGCCTGTCTGTCTGTCTGTCTGTCTGTCTGTCTGTCTGTCTGTCTGTCTGTCTGTATGTCACGTTTTATCTCGTAGTGTTTTCCGCATTTTTAACGCAATGCATTGTGATTAAATACATCGCAGTAAAATTATATGAACCATTAGATCTCACTTATCAATTTTCCCATTAGTGACAGTGGTCAGAATTAGAGCTGTGTAAATTGATTGAGCGTTTTTTTTTCTGTTTTTAAAAATGCTTAAAATGGTAATGTTTCCTTATTTCAATGAGAAAATTGAAACATTTGTTTTTAGTTTTGTCTAGTTTCAATGACATTGGATGCTGTAAAATGACATTGTGACAGTTGAAATGTACGTAATGATACATAACAGCACATGGACGGGAATATCATATATGGAGACTCGTCATTAATCATTTTGATATTGTAAAAAAGGAATCCGGTCAATCCTATGTGTGTTCTGTTTGTTTTTGAGCAGCAGATGACTGTCTGTGGAAACAGGACACTTAAGAAACCATTGGCAATGTTTTTAGTTATCGAGAAATGCATTTCTCTCTATTTTTTATTCGGATACATTTTACATGTTCATATTTGTGTACTGAGATATCCGATATGTATGGTTTCTGGCGATATGACTGGTCCATTAAAGCAATTTATATTACTTGGAGTATCAGATTGATTCGGTTACATTTTAAATATTTGTTTTCCATTCAAAATTAAAAGCATAAAACAACCATGGGACATATCAGCTGCCCAGATGGCCACAGATTGGTACTTTACATAATATGAGATTACACCTGAATTTATTGATATTTCGTCTAACACGAGTTTGAAAATTTCATATGTAAGTCTAAAGTCTAATGAACAAATTCAATGGGCATATTTTCATGAATTGTATTTAAATTCAGACAGAAACAAACGTGTAACAGCTTTTCGAAAATGTTGGAATTCACAATTGTATCAGTAATTTGTATGTCCGCCATTTGTAGCGATTATGGCGATATATTTCAACCTCATTGACATTGTCACGAATGAGTTTTTCGTTTAATCAACGTCCATTTACCGTTATTTAAGAAAAGAGCGCGAGGAGGTATGATTAGCTCCTGTGTGTGTGGGTGGGGTGTGTGTGTGTGTGTGTGTGGGGGGGGGGGGGGGGGGTAACAATAAGCAGAAATTCCTGTTCGGTATGCAAGAAAATGTAGATCAATCCTAGCAATTCACGGTGATATGGGCTGGGTAACACCAAATTAGGACGACAACTAAATAGCCTATGCATGCGGAATAATATCAATATCTGTGATAAATAACGGACTGTCTAAGCGTATCTTTCTATTGGATTACATGACTGATAATATCAAATTCATCATGTACATATGTATTTTCTAGAAATAACCTCAGGTGACTATTTATATCAATTGCCCCTAGCCCTTTTAAAAGACATTAAAAATAAACATAGTTTGACCTGTGAACAAAGTCGTAATGAGTCATATTTATAGATATGGCCATTGTTTAACAGTTTAAGATACTAATCACATCTAAATATGCCTACATATACACTATTTTACATGAACTTTATCAAAGCATACATTAATTGATTTAATTCAAATAAAGCTGTCAAATTTGACACAAATTGCTCATGTAAATGAAAACAGATAACACATTTGAAGCGGGAGGGTAGTACAGTCCACAGAGAGTATCGGCTGCTCACGCAAGATTTTTCGGGTTTGAAGCGGAAGAGTAGTAAAGTCCAAAGAGAGTATTGTCTGCTCAGGCCAGACTTTCCGGGTTTGAATCTGAAGAGCAGTCAAGTCCACTGAGAATATCGGCTGCTCACGCCAAATGTTGAAGCGGGGTGGTAGTACAGTCCACAGAGAGTATTGACTGTTCATGCCGGATGTTGCAGGTTTGAAGCGGGAGGGTAGTACAGACCACACAGAGTATTGTCTGCTCAGGCCAGATGTTGCGGGTTTGAATCTGAAGAGCAGTAAAGTCCAAAGAGAGTATTGTCTGCTCAGGCCAGACTTTCCGGGTTTGAATCTGAAGAGCAGTAAAGTCCACTGAGAATATCGGCTGCTCACGCCAAATGTTGCGGGTTTGAAGTGGGGTGGTAGTACAGTCCATAGAGAGTATTGGATGTCAGGCCAGTTTTTGCGGGTTTGAAGCGGAAGAGTAGTAAAGTCCATTGAGAATATTGGCTGCTCAGTCCAGATGTTGCAAGTTTGAAGCGGGATGGAAGTACAGTCTTCAGAGAGTATTGGCTGCTCACGCCAGATGTTGCGGGTTTGACGCGGGAGGGTAGTACAGTCTACAGAGAGTATTGACTGTTCATGCCAGATGTTGTGGGTTTGAAGCGGGAGGGACGTACAGTCCAAAGAGAGTATTGTCTGCTCAGGCAAGACTTTCCGGGTTTGAATCTGAAGAGCAGTTAAGTCCACTGAGAATATTGGCTGCTCAAGCCAAATGTTGCGGGTTTGAAGCGGGGTGGTAGTACAGTCCATAGAGAGTATTGGATGTCATGCCAGATGTTGCGGGTTTGAAGCGGGAGGGTAGTACAGACCACAGAGTATTGGCTGCTCACACCAGATGATACGGGTTTGAAGCGGGAGGGTAGTACAGACCACAGAGAGTATTGGCTGTTCATGCCAGATGTTGCGGGTTTGAAGCGGGAGGGTAGTACAGTCTACAGAGAGTATTGGCTGTTCATGCCAGATGTTGCGGGTTTGAAGCGGGAGGGTAGTACAGACCACAGAGAGTATTGGCTGTTCATGCCAGATGTTGCGGGTTTGAAGCGGGAGGGTAGTACAGACCACAGAGTATTGGCTGCTCACACCAGATGATACGGGTTTGAAGCGGGAGGGTAGTACAGTCCGCAGAGAATATTGGCTGCTTATGCCAGATGTTGCGGGTTTGAAGCGGGAGGGTAGCACAGTTCACAGAGAATATTGGTTGTTCATGCCAGATTTTTCGGGTTTGAAGTGGGAGGGTAGAATAGTCCACAGAGAGTACTGGCTGCTCACGCTAGATGTTGCGGATTTGAAGAGGGAGGGTAGTACAGTCAGCAAAGAGTATTGGCTGCTCACGCCAGATTTTGCGGGTTTGAAGCGGGGTGGTAGTACAGTCTACAGAGAGTATTGGCTGTTCATGCCAGATGTTGCGAGTTTGAAGCGGGAGGGTAGTACAGTCCACAGAGAGTATTGGCTGCTCACGCCAGATTTTTCGGGTTTGAAGCGGAAGAGTAGTAAAGTTTACTGAGAGTATTGGCTACTTAAGCCAGATGTTGCAAGATTGAAGCGGGAGGGTAGTACAGTCCACAGAGAGTATTGGCTGTTCATGCCAGATGTTACGGGTTTGAAGTGGAAGAGTAGTAAAGTCCACTGGGAGTATTGGTTGCTCACGCCAGATGTTGCGGGTCAGAAGCGTGACGGTAGTACAGTCTACAGAGAGTATTGGCTGTTCATGCCGGATGTTGCGGGTTTGAAGTGGGAGGGTAGAATAGTCCACAGAGAGTATTGGCTGCTCACGCCAGATGTTGCAGATTTGAAGAGGGAGGGTAGTACAGTCCACAGAGAGTATTGGTTGCTCACGCCAGATGTTGCGGATTTGAAGAGGGAGGGTAGTACAGTCCACAGAGAGTATTGGCTGCTCACGCCAGATGTTGCGGATTTGAAGAGGGAGGGTAGTACAGTCCACAGAGAGTATTGGCTGCTCACGCCAGATGTTGCGGGTTTGAAGCGGGGTGGTAGTACAGTCCACAGAGAGTATCGACTGTTCATGCCGGATGTTGCGGGTTTGAAGCGGGAGGATAGTATAGACCACACAGAGTATTGTCTGCTCAGGCCAGATGTTGCGGGTTTGAATCTGAAGAGCAGTAAAGTCCACTGAGAATATTGGCTGCTCACGCCAAATGTTGCGGGTTTGAAGCGGGGTGGTAGTACAGTCCATAGAGAGTATTGGATGTCAGGCCAGTTTTTGCGGGTTTGAAGCGGAAGAGTAGTAAAGTCCATTGAGAATATTGGCTGCTCAGTCCAGATGTTGCAAGTTTGAAGCGGGATGGAAGTACAGTCTTCAGAGAGTATTGGCTGCTCACGCCATATGTTGCGGGTTTGACGCGGGAGGGTAGTACAGTCTACAGAGAGTATTGACTGTTCATGCCAGATGTTGTGGTTTTGAAGCGGGAGGGACGTACAGTCCAAAGAGAGTATTGTCTGCTCAGGCCAGACTTTCCGGGTTTGAATCTGAAGAGCAGTAAAGTCCACTGAGAATATTGGCTGCTCACGCCAAATGTTGCGGGTTTGAAGCGGGGTGGTAGTACAGTCCATAGAGAGTATTGGATGTCATGCCAGATGTTGCGGGTTTGAAGCGGGAGGGTAGTACAGACCACAGAGTATTGGCTGCTCACACCAGATCATACGGGTTTGAAGCGGGAGGGTAGTACAGACCACAGAGAGTATTGGCTGTTCATGCCAGATGTTGCGGGTTTGAAGCGGGAGGGTAGTACAGTCTACAGAGAGTATTGGCTGTTCATGCCAGATGTTGCGGGTTTGAAGCGGGAGGGTAGTACAGACCACAGAGAATATTGGCTGTTCATGCCAGATGTTGCGGGTTTGAAGCGGGAGGGTAGTACAGACCACAGAGTATTGGCTGCTCACACCAGATGATACGGGTTTGAAGCGGGAGGGTAGTACAGTCCGCAGAGAATATTGGCTGCTTACGCCAGATGTTGCGGGTTTGAAGCGGGAGGGTAGCACAGTTCACAGAGAATATTGGTTGTTCATGCCAGATTTTGCGTGTTTGAAGTGGGAGGGTAGAATAGTCCACAGAGAGTACTGGCTGCTCACGCTAAATGTTGCGGATTTGAAGAGGGGGATAGTACAGTCCGCAGAGAGTATTGGCTGCTCACGCCAGATTTTGCAGGTTTGAAGCGGGGTGGTAGTACAGTCTACAGAGAGTATTGGCTGTTCATGCCAGATGTTGCGGGTTTGAAGCGGGAGGGTAGTACAGTCCACAGAGAGTATTGGCTGCTCATGCCAGATTTTTCGGGTTTGAAGCGGAAGAGTAGTAAAGTTTACTGAGAGTATTGGCTACTTAAGCCAGATGTTGCAAGTTTGAAGCGGGAGGGTAGTACAGTCCACAGAGAGTATTGGCTGTTCATGCCAGATGTTACGGGTTTGAAGTGGAAGAGTAGTAAATTCCACTGGGAGTATTGGTTGCTCACGCCAGATGTTGCAGGTCAGAAGCGTGACGGTAGTACAGTCTACAGAGAGTATTGGCTGTTCATGCCGGATGTTGCGGGTTTGAAGTGGGAGGGTAGAATAGTCCACAGAGAGTATTGGCTGCTCACGCCAGATGTTGCAGATTTGAAGAGGGAGGGTAGTACAGTCCACAGAGAGTATTGGTTGCTCACGCCAGATGTTGCGGATTTGAAGAGGGAGGGTAGTACAGTCCACAGAGAGTATTGGCTGCTCACGCCAGATGTTGCGGATTTGAAGAGGGAGGGTAGTACAGTCCACAGAGAGTATTGGCTGCTCACGCCAGATGTTGCGGATTTGAAGATGGAGGGTAGTACAGTCTACAGAGAGTATTGGCTGTTCATGCCAGATGTTGCGGATTTGAAGCGGGAGGGTAGTACCGTCCACAGAGAGTATTGGCTGCTCACGCCAGATGTTGCGGATTTGAAGAGGGAGGGTAGTACAGTCCACAGAGAGTATTGGCTGCTCACGCCAGATGTTGCGGGTTTGAAGCGTGGTGGTTGTACAGTCTACAGAGAGTATTGGCTGTTCATGCCAGATGTTGCAGGATCGAAGCGGGAGGGACGTACAGTCCACAGAGAGTATTGGCTGCTCACGCCAGATTTTGCAGGTTTGACGCGGAAGAGTAGTAATGTCCACAGAGATTATTGGCTGCTCACGCCAGATGTTGCGGGTTTGAAGCGTGGTGGTAGTACAGTCTACAGAGAGTATTGGCTGTTCATGCCAGATGTTGTGGGTTTGAAGCGGGAGGGTAGTACAGTCCACAGAGAGTACTGGCTGCTCACACCAGATGTTGCGGGTTTGAAGCGGGGTGGTAGTACAGTCTACAGAGAGTATTGGCTGTTCATGCCAGATGTTGCAGGATCGAAGCGGGAGGGACGTACAGTCCACAGAGAGTATTGGCTGCTCACGCCAGATTTTGCAGGTTTGACGCGGAAGAGTAGTAATGTCCACAGAGATTATTGGCTGCTCACGCCAGATGTTGAGGGTTTGAAGCGGGGTGGTAGTACAGTCTACAGAGAGTATTGGCTGTTCATGCCAGATGTTGTGGGTTTGAAGCGGGAGGGTAGTACAGTCCACAGAGAGTACTGGCTGCTCACACCAGATGTTGCAGGTTTGAAGCGGGGTGGTAGTACAGTCTACAGAGAGTATTGGCTGTTCATGCCAGATGTTGTGGGTTTGAAGCGGGAGGGTAGTACAGTCCACAGAGAGTATTTGCTGCTCAGGCCAGTTTTTGCGGGTTTGAAGCGGAAGAGTAGTAAAGTCCACTGAGATTATTGGCTGATCACGGCAGATGTTGCAAATTTGAAGCAGGATGGTAGTACAGTTCACAGAGAGTATTGGCTGCTTACGCCAGATGTTGCGGGTTTGAAGCGGGAAGCACGTACAGTCCAAAGAGATTATTGGCTGTTCATGCCAGATGTTGCGGGTATGAAGCGGGAGGTTAGTACAGTCCACAGAGAGTATTGGCTGCTCACGCCAGATTTTGCGGGTTTGAAGCGGAAGACTAGTAAAGTCCACTGAGATTATTGGCTGTTCATGCCAGATGTTGCGGGTTTGAAGCGGGAGGGTAGTACAATCCACAAAAAGTATTGGCTGTTCATGCCAGATGTTGCAGGTTTGAAATGGAAGAGTAGTACAGTCAACAGAGAGTATTGGTTGCTCATGCCAGATTTTGCGGGTTTGACGCGGAAGAGTAGTAAAGTCCACTGGGAATATTGGCTGCTCACGCCAGATGTTGCGGGTTTGAAGTGGGAGTGTAGAATTGTCCACAGAGAGTATTGGCTGCACAGGCCAGTGTTTGCGGGTTTGAAGCGGAAGAGTTGTCAAGTCCATTTAGAATATTGGCTGCTCACACCATGTTGCGGGTTTGAAAAGGGAGGATAGTACTGTCCACAGAGATTATTGGCTGCTCAGATCAGATGTTGCGCGTTTGAAGCGGGAGGGTAGTACAGTCCACAGAGAGTTTTGGCTACTCACGGCAGATGTTGAAGGTTTGAAGCGGGAGGGTAGTACAGTCCTCAGAGACTATAGTCTGCTAACGCCCGATGTTGCAGTTTTGAAGCTGGAAGGGTAGTACAGTCCACAAAAAAGTATTAGCTGCTCACGCCAGATGTTGCGGGATTAAATCGGGATTGTAGTACAGTCCACGAGAGTATTGGCTGCTTATGCCAGATGTTGCGGGTTTGAAGCGGGAGGGTAGTACAGTCCACAGAGAGTATTGGCTGCTCACGCCAGATGTTGCGGATTTGAAGCGTAAGAGTAATAATGTCCATTGAGATTATTGGCTGCTCACGCCAGATTTTGCGGGTTTGAAGCGGAAGAGTAGTAAAGTCCACTGAGATTATTGGCTGCTCACGCCAGATGTTGCGGATTTAAAGAAGGAGGGTAGTACAGTCCGCGAGAGAATATTGGCTGCTCACGCCAGTTGTTGCGGGTTTGAAGAAGGAGGGTAGTACAGTCCACAGAAAGTATTGGCTGCTCACGCCATATGTTGCGGGTTTGAAGCGGGAGTGTAGTTACAGTCCACAAAAAGCTTTTGGGTTGTACAGTCCACAGAGAGTACTGACTGCTCACGCTAAATGTTGCAGGTTGGAAGCGGAAGTGTAGTACAGTCCACAAAAAGTATTGGCTGCTCACGCAAGATGTTGCGGGTTTGAAACATGAGGGAAGTACTGTCAACAGAGAGTATTGGCTGCTCATGCCTTATGTTGCGGGTTTGAAGCGGGAGGGTAGTATAGTCCATAGAGAGTATTGGCTACTTAAGCCAGATGTTGCGAGTTTGAATCGGGAGGGTAGTACAGTCCACAGAGAGTATTGTCTGCTCAGGCCAGGTGTTGCTGGTTTGAAGCGGGAAGGTAGTACAGTCCACAGACAGTACTGGCTGGTCACGCCAGATGTTGCGGGTTTGAAGCGGGAGGGTAGTACAGTCCACAAAGAGTATTGGCTGCTCACACCAGATGTTGTGGGTTTGAAGCTGGATGGTAGTACAGTCCATAGAGATTGTTGGCTGCTCACGCCAGATGTTGCAGGATTGAAGCGAGACGGTATGACAGTCCATAGAGAGTATTGGCTGCTCACGCCAGATGTTGCAGAATTGAAGCGAGACGGTATGACAGTCCATAGAGAGTATTGGCTGCTCACGCCAGATGTTGCTGGTTTGATCCCGGACTCGATTAGATGCCTCTCAAAACTGGTTAATCCCAAGAAACGGACTCAAGAGCTTATTTAAATTCAGCACTTTTTTCTCAATTGAGCTTAGATTAATAAGTATAAACTTAATATGTACGAAAAAAGAATCTACAACATCAAAACAAAACAATTGCGACTTCATCTGAACAAAATAAAACACTATTGATAATAGAACGTAATGATAGGTAGTAATAACACCCACCACCTAACATTTGATGTATCTGACATTTTATGTATTTTCTGAAAAGTATCAAAGCAATTTCCTTGAAATTTTGACTTTAATAAGAAAGAATATTTCGGCTATGTAAAATTAATATATTACTGTTATATGTCGTATATAGGTTTTAATAACGTTACTCAATATTTTGACGAAAATATTAGAAATACAAAAGTGGTGGGTTACCTGTTCCGTTCAGTATATAATCATTTATAATAACACTTTTATAAACAACATACCTTCCAGAGCTGCTTCACCGATAGCGAATGCTACAACTAAAAGTAACAACATATTTTTAGTAGTCACTTCAGATGTTCCAATAAGCTTTTATATAACAGTATGCAACGTTTCTGGTTTTAATTCCGTTTTGAAACTGTTAGTGTTCGCTGATCCACAATACCGTAGGTTATAAAAACAAACCGATATCTGGCACGTCCGTGCACCGGAGTAGCAAGTTATATCGGTAAAAAATATTCACCACGCAGTTTTAATTATACAGTTTCCTGTTACAATGAAAGGTTGCCAGGATGCTACTTATACTCCACGTGGCATTAACAGTTTTGTCTCCCGTAAAAAAGAATTGTTGCTTGCATGTTTTAATTATAGGAGACTTAGATCAACAGTTCAATATCCCATCCCGTAACAGTGAAAGGTTGCCAGGATGCTACTTATACTCCACGCGGCTTTAGCAGTTTTGTCTCCCGTAAAAATGAATTGTTGCTTGCATGTTTTCATTATAGGAGACACAGTTCAACAGTTCAATATCCCATCCCGTAACAATGAAGGTTGTTAGAATGATATTTGAGGTATTAAAAATCTAATCATGTTTAAAGCAACACATCAACGTTTAAACTTTTTTAAAAAGTTTTTCAATTGAGTTGTGAGCACATTTCCCATACATAAATATATGGTCAGTGAGCTGTATATGTGCTAACAAACACTATCCAGAACGCTTTAGAATTATAAAAAAAGATGTTCAAATTATAAAGCGTGACAAACGCTTTATAAATTATTTTTAAATTGCCGAGGATTCCAACTTGGCTTCAAATTGAATTATGCGAGTCGTATTAAAAAACTTCACGTTTTAGTGCGTAGTGTACTTTACCTGCCTTGAAAGTCATTTTGACAATTTTTTTTGACTCGGGTGAGTTACACGCTTGTTTTATAAAGTGTTAGTCACGCATTATAATTTGGGCATCATTTTGTTCGGGATTGTGTTAATATGCTCATATACAGCTAATTGATCATTTGTTTGTATGGGAAATGTGCTCATAACTCAATTAATTTTTTTTTATAAAAGTTCAAACGTGGATGTGTTGCTTTAAAGAAAGTGTTTGAGGGAAAATCAGTATAATTGTCTTAAAAAATAAAATTGCTTTTAAGATGGATAAATAGCATCTCATTATCATTGATAAATAAAAACCGAAAGTTTTGGTATATCAAATCATTCGAATCGTGACAAAATCGATATTTAAATTGGAACGGTAAACGTGAAAAGAAATCCCCATGCTTGACGATGTATTTTATGTCCTTTTCAAAAATAAAGATATGAACACTCACTGGGTATTTCAATTTTATGTTTCCATCATCTAGATCTATAATATTCAAAAATATATTTAAGAGGAAATTATGAAATTGCCGCGTATCCCTTTAAAACACAAAATAATGCAGTTTACTAGGATTATGCATGTTATACTTTTGGAATATCTTGATCTTACAATGTGTAGATATATTATCTGAGACCTATGCAAAAACATAAATGAATGAAAAATAAACGTCACATTAATTTTATTTTATTTTTTTAATGTTTGTTTTAAAAAGGAATAAATAAAAAAAAAACACGATATAAATGTCTTAAAAATCAAAATAATTATTAAAATTGATAAAAAGCATCTCATTATCATTAATAAATAAAATCCCAATGGTTTGGTACGTCAAATCCACCAAAACGTGACAAAATCTATATGTAAATTGGAGAGGTAAACTTGAAACGAAATCCTAATTCTAAAAATAACCAGAATTCAAATACTGTTTGAAGTCATTCGGATAGTTTCTAAGATGAAATAATATTTACTACGTGTAAACCTGTATGATTGATAAAGGTGAAATCAAAATGAAATCACACGACTCATTTAATACGTCACAAAATATGTTTTTAAGCGGAAATGTTATTTTAGTCTAACCTAGATGCGTAGCCCAAGTTAGGACATCCCTTTTCAATATATCTTTTTGGCATGTTTTAATAGATATCCTTTTGGCAATACGGGATAAGTTAGCATATATAGGCATAATATATAAGAAAAAATGTTTATAGACAATTTGAAATTTTGAAAAATCCTGATATATTCCCTTTAAACAACATTATTATACTGTATTCAATGCTACTTATACAGATATAATAAAAAACAACAATATTTATGTACGGTTTATGCTTTCTATGAGAAAATATCGTTTACTGCATTTTACAAATCTAGGTCTCAAATCTAGCTGTCATAATAACGTCAAAAAATGTTTTTTTATCCAGTCTCATATAATAAGCTTAGGAAACGAAGTGATCACGAGCTAAAAATGCTCTTCCAGACACCAAAGCTATAACATTTACAGAAACATTAATTATTTAAGACAGACATCTACTCATGGTATATGGTGATAACATTGAACATTGTTAGGTGCAAATATTAACTTGAATAGTTCACTAAAATTAAAAAAAAACAATGTAACGGAAATATGAATTAGTTAATAGTCGTATTACGGTATGGCAACACATAAAAGTTTAATTACGGCATTAATAAGATTCAAGGCTCTCTGTCCTAAAGCAAACTGACATACAGATTAGAAACTAAACTATAATTCATGACATTCATGATTAAACATTTGCAATGGACCTAATGTCATGCTAACATTCAATTCCCCATGAACGCATACCCAGGAATTTTAAATTTTAGCATTAGGAATACTTTGGATAAAATGAACCTTATCGGAGATTTGTGATTAGTTGTAACGCTAAAACGTCATAATTATTAACGGTCTTTACTTCACGTACCAACGGTTAGAAAGCAAAGGTGTAATTTATACAGTTCAATTCAGTGTCTTTAACTTAGGGAAATAAACACATACTTTAATGTATTTAGAATACTAGATATATAATATTATCACAAACATTACATGTATATCGGGTGCTAGATATATGTGAAATAGGCAATGGTGGTGTTAAACGAGCGCCTTCATATAAGACATTAAAAGCATTTATTGAAAGTTCGTGACAAATTAAACTTGCGTATAACAAACGAGAACCCTTTCACGTGTCACGTGTAATTTCATATCTCATGAACACTACACTACTAGTATGTATTCATTAAATGATTATGCAGAAGAAACTTAGAACATTGATACCTTCACACCTGAAGAATTTCAGGATATTTTTTTTCACTACGTTATACATAAGCTACATTGTTCCTGTCATTGCCACCATTCATTTGGCATCCTGGTACCGCACACGGGTTCATAATATAATCCAAATCATCAACATGATAAAATAATAAAATTAACATGACATATATTTGGAGGATTTCAACCTTCCTGCAAAAATCAACAATGATCCTACTAATACATTGAACCTCCTGTAACCAAATATATGTCGCTGTCAATCCGCAAACAAATCACCTTTTTAAATAATTAAACATAAGCAATTGTCCTTGTAAACTGATATTACGGTTTTGTTCAGGCCATGACACATAGTTTTCATTGTTAACTCTTTATATTTATAAATCATTTAGAGTACAAAACAATTCGCTTCATCGTAAAAATGGTGTTATCTTAAACAAATATCAATACTTAAAATGGAATGTGTATTACCCAATAACTTTTAGAAAAAAAAACGTTTGTGCACGGCTAATATATACTGAACCGAACAGTAAACCCTCAAACAGACATTTTTAGTGCTTGATACTTTTTTTTATTTTTCTCGTAAATTATCAACGCAACTTCCTTGAATTTTGGACTTGAAAAAAAGGGCATTACTTTTTAAAATCAATACATAAGTAACTGTTTATATCGTGTACAATTTTTGATAACGCTTTTCAGTACTTTGACTAATAAATTTACAATAAAAAAGTTGCGGTTTAGCTGTTTCATTCAGTATATATTTATATTGTACTTAATTATGCCTTATTTTATGATGATAGCGTGTATTGCTGCTCTTGTCTTGATTTATTATTTGATAATTCAAGAGTATGATGTGCGTTTGTATAAATTCATATCATTAATATTAATTCCACTTTAAAACTGTAAGTGTTTGCTGTTTTGCGATACTGGCTATAGCACAAACCGATATCTGAGTCCTCTATACCCCAGAGTAGACAAGTTCTATCGGTAAAATGTATACAACACACAGACTAAATATTTCTGTCTCCTCTCACAATGACAGGTTGCTAGCAGGGTATTTGTTCAATACGCAGTTTAAAAAGTTCCGTCTCCCTTGGCAATGACAGATCGCTAGCAGGATGTTTGTTTAATACGCAGTTTAAGCAGTTCAGTGTCCCTTGACAATGACAGGTTGCTAGCAGGGTATTTGTTCAATACGCAGTTTAAAAAGTTCCGTCTCCCTTGGCAATGACAGATCGCTAGCAGGATGTTTGTTTAATACGCAGTTTAAACAGTTCAGTCTCCCTTGGCAATGAAAGGTTGCTAGCAGGGTATTTGTTCAATACGCAGTTTAAACAGTTCAGTTGCCCTTGGCAATGACAGGTTGCTAGCAGGATGTTTGTTTAATACGCAGTTTAAACAGTTCAATCTCCATTGGCAATGGCAGGTCCCTATCAGGTTCAGTCCCCCTTGGCAATGAACGGTTGTGACATATTGCATGTTATTTGTACATCACACATCTCCACACAACAGTTCAATCTCCAATAATAATGGAAGGTTATTAGCATGTTACAAGGGTCCTCCGTTGCCTAGTGGTCTCAGGCGCCGTCTCAAGAATGCTTACCTCTCACTGAAAGTTCGAATTCAGCTCGCTCCTTAAACATCATGTGAGAAAAGGTACCAGTTACTTGCGGAAGGACGGTGGTTCTACTCAGATTCATTCTGAGGTCTCCTATTATCAATAAAATCTTTATATGCCATAGCCTAAAAGTTGTTGAACATGGCGTTAAACTAAAAAAAAACAAGTTTGAGGCAGAAAATCTTTACAAGAATAACTGTTTGACAAATTTCCTCAGATTTCAAAATATGTAATAAATGATTCATGGATTGTATTTGAATGACAATATCACCGGATATAGAGAGCCTCTACAACGACTTTACCTGATGAATAGTATGCATGAAAAATAAATCGTCGACCTGCATTGTCCATTGACAACTGCTAAAATTATAAAAAACCGCTTTTTTCTGTTAAAATTTAGTATACTAATGTTACCAGAACAAGTGTTTTTTTTTTAGTGTTATGCATTTGTGTTTCGAATAGGTCTTTATTTACTACTACATGTATATAAAAGAAATATTGTCTGAATAATATCATGTTAATGTTTTTTCCCTATTCCTATACACATCTTTTGTTTTGTTTTGTTCCCTATACACAAATCATTTATTTTGTTTTATCCCCTAAACACAAATCATTTATAATTTTTTTTTTTTTTCCTATACAAAAATCATTCAGTTTGTTTTGTTCCCTTTATAAAAATAATTTCTTTTGTTGTACTCCCTATACACAGTCATTAATTCTTGTTTTATTCTCTATACACAAATCAATTATTTTGTTTTATTCCCTATACACAAATCAATTATTTTGTTTTATTACCTATACACAAATCATTTACTTTGTTCCCTATACACAAATCATTGATTTTGTTTTGTTCCCTACACACAAATCATTGATTTTGTTTTGTTCCCTATACACAAATCATTTATTTTGTTTTGCTCCCTAAACACAAATCATTTTTTTGTTTGATTCCCTATACACAAATCTGTTATTTTGTTTTGTTCCCTATACCCGTGTTATGTATTCCGTTCCGTATTAGGGTACTCCGTGGCCGAGTGGTCCTAGGCACTGCCGTCTTACAAGCATTTACTTCTCATCGCTGATGTCGTAGAGGTTAGAGCTTCTCTAAGTCCAAAAACTTTATGTGAGAAAGTTTGCCAGTTGCCAGCAGGAAAACAATGGTTCTAGTCCGATTCATTAATCTACCAATAAAACAGGATATGTAATATATACTCGGTAATGTATTGAACGTGACATTGATTATAATCTAACACCATTAAAAATGTTTCGGTTTCACATCGATATTATTGAAAGTATTTATTTAATACAGTACTGAAATACTAAAGTATTTATATACTACGCTAATGAAATATTTGCAATACTGAAATACAATTATTACAGTACTGATATACTATAATATTTATGTACATGTACTAAATTACTGATATATTTTGTTACTAAAACATTAAAGTTCATATATAATATAGTACTTATATACTACAACTCTGAAATACTATAGTACTTATTGACTATAATACTGATATATTATATTACTGAAATACTATAGTACTGATATAATAATGATATGCTACTTGTATACTATACAGCTGATATATCATAGTATTGCAATACAATCATAATTGTACTGGTATACTATAATACTTATTTACTATATTACTGATATATCGTAGTATTGAAATACAATCATAATTGTACCGGTATACTATAATACATATATACTATACAACTGATATATCATAGTATCGCAAAACAATCATAATTGTACCGGTATACTATAATACTTATATACTATACAATTGATATATCATAGTATTGCAATACAATCATAATTTTACTGGTATACTATAATACTTATATACAATATTACCGATATATCACAGTATTTAAATACAATTATAATTGTACTGGTATACTATAATAATTATATACTATACTACTGACATATCACAGTATGTAAATACAATCAAAAATGTACTGGTATACTATCATACTTATAAACTATATTACTGATATATCATAGTATTGCAATACAATCTTAATTGTACTGGTATATTATAATAATTACATACTATACAACTGATATATCATAGTATTGCAATACAATCATATGTGTACTTATATACTACAATACCAGTAGACTATAGTACTTAATATGTTACTGATATAGTTAAGTACAGTACACTGAGGGACTATACAAACGCAAAAGTCAGATTTCGTAAAAAAAAACAAGTTTTGTAATTATCACTTTTAATCAAAATTTGCAACAAAAACAATACATATAAGCCGAACAAAGTGTTTGACTTTCATTGGAGAATATTATAAATTTCCTGAGAATTAACGTTTCAAACAGCGAAACTCTAAATCACAATTAGTTACGTTTATAACTACCATTTATAGCAATGCAGGCAACGCATACCCGCCGTGAAGACATTACTGGGAGCGGCTATTAATACACTTATCATGGCTAGTTGTGAACTTTAACTCCCTGGTCCAGAGTTTTACTTGCAGTGAAGACATTACTGGGCGTGGCTTATAGTACACTTATTATGGCTAGTTGTGAACTTTAACTCCCTGGACCAGAGTTTTACTTGTAGTGAAGACATTACTAGGCGCTGCTTATAGTACACTAATTATGGCTAGTTGTGAACTTTAACTCCCTGGACCAGAGTTTAAATTGTAGTGAATACATTACTGGGCGCAAATGATAGTACGCCTATTGCGCTTCCTTTTTCATAACAAAATGGAGATACTTTCTACAAACTGTCCAATTTGGTGAAATACATACCTATATTATATACTATGTGAAAATAACTAGCATTTTAAGTTATGACAAAAAGAGGACGATGGTGAATGTTATAAACAATCCTATAAAAGGTGTTAAAACTTAGGGAAGGTAGTGGTGCCTTGGCACGTGTCTACGTAGTTATGTATGCCTTACATGTGTGTCTAACACATGTACATGTAGGTGGGTATGTCTTACACGTGTGCACGTATGTTTGTATATCTGACTTTTGTGTACGTATGTTAATATGTATAACGATTAATATAATGGTCTTGCGAACAAAATAGATTAACTGTTATTATATTTGAAAAACGTTTGGCGTAGCGTCAATCCGTCTAGTCTATGAGCAAATATCTGTTCAAAAAGCCCACATACATGTTACATCTCTTAAACAGAAAAGGTCCGTCACTTGGAAATGTTTGGTATATGGGTAGAGACCATTTCCTGACCTTTAGTAATAATAAATTATGTCATCACTTTTAAGATAGTTTATGGTTAAATTCCCGAAAATATCAAAGAAACAATTGATCATTTCTTGAATATTTTTATATCGTGTTGTGTTTGTTTAGGTTAATAGACATTCCTGAGGAAGAATTGTTTTAATCATTTACCTCAGGACACAGCAAGTATCTGTTTTATAACATATGCAAGAAATCTACGATATTAGGTGTTACAGCATCTAAACATCATCATATTTGTTCGATTTTTGTAAAACACCTAGATTGAATAATAGTTTAAAAAATGATCTATTTACATAAAATATACTGTCGAGATGCAAAGAGGAATCAAAAAGTCAAAATTGATAGTAATGCGTGCACATGACTGCTTACCAGGCAATCAAAACTATTCATCATTTATATATTATAAATATCAAAAGCAAGTCTTTCATTGACGAATCAATTGAACACTGGATCAGACAGGGCCTAGTAAATAGTCAGTTGTTCTAAGAATGCTAAAGTTAGACATTAATACATTTATTGATATTAATAAAGGTGAACGCTCATGGATAACTTTCCTATGACCCAGAATATGCATGGTTTTAAAAACAAAAATACATATGCATCCAATATTGAGACGAAATTACTTATTTTATACACGGAAATAGACTAATTTTAGGTTGATCACTTTAAATGCTGTCAATGCATGTTTTTATTATGTATTTATATAAATTATCTATTGTTCAACAAGATCTATGGATGTATCGACTGTTCCATGCCTAGTCAAAAGTTTAATTCTGTCACAAATGTGTTACAAAAAGCTCTGAAAATTAAATTTTCTCTTTTCCCTGATTTTTATGTCCTTGATATAGGTACGTGTATGTATGTATATTATTGACATATATTGCTGGTGTTATACATTCCAAGTAGTGCAAAACACTCTAAAATATGCGTTTGTAAATTTAAAATGTATTGACTAATTTCTAAAATCACTAGTTTAGTTATATATTTTAATATATTTTGCCCTTAAACGTGAAAGTCATACCACGATTCTTAAGTCGTGCAGCAATCTTGGGAAATCCAACTAACATATTACTCGTATGAAGACAAACCTTTCTTGTACTGACGGTAATACCTACGCCTAGTTCTATGTTCCTTATAAAAACGCTGTTCAACAATGTAATCTCATTATTTTAGTTTTACTTTATTGGTAAATGAGGAAGGAGGTCAATCAATAAAAATACCAAGGAGCTTACCTCGTGTTGATAACAAGCAGTCGGTAATACTGCATGTTTCAAACTTGAACAAGTCTCGAGCATCATCATAAAATCATTAAATCGAGTTCTGCCTCCTGATGGAGGAGGTTTACATTGTTTATGTATTTTGAATTTGTGAGGCTCGTTGCAGATGAAGCAAATTACATTTGAATAAACCTCAATCAGTATTTTATAGGGGGAGAAAAGACCGCTTGCACATGCCCTATAGATATATTCAGCTGTTGCGTTTATAGTGTCTGGAACAGTAAAGTGACTCGGACATTAATTAATAACTGCTCCATTATAACATTGAACATTCGAAAAATACGAAACATCGTCATATTTTAACAAAGCATAGCATTCACCAGATTTGAAGAAGGCAGTGTTCACGTTGGAGTACGGTGTGATGGAGCTGACAACTTTGATAGGTGGATGTATCGTATGGCAAACTTGGACAACATTCCAATATTCTCCGTCCGTTACACCATGACATAAGGAACATTCCATGTTTCTGTATATCTCCTCTGTTTGTTTTGAGGATACTGGAAGCAGACTGCCCCAAGACACAGTGTATATTTTCACAGGGTTCATCATATTGTTGACTGTTCTCTCCAAGAACTAAGAAAAACATGAGATATGTTGCATAAAAATGATAAATGCATCATTATGTTTCAAAGCGAACTGATGTGAAATGTTGTTGCATATCATGCGCATTATACTATACAAAAACTATTTTATATTTAAATAATTGCAACACGCAATTATATCCTACACAATCTTTATATATAATGCGCATATATCCATAACTTGCATTTAATTACAATAAGTTAACCTACAATACTAAAAGAATATACTGAGCTTTTGATGCGTTTTCACCGTCGTTTTCTGTATAAGCATACATAGTTTAACATTATCAACCGATTTCATGTATACTGATATTTGAATTCATTCATAAAATAAGACACAAATTGTTAAACTGTCGAGTAAATTGAAGAAAATCCGCAATCATTTATACTCAAATAATTGCAGCACGCAACTACATCCTTTATAATCATTATATATAATGCGCATGTATCAACACATTCTTTGAGAAAATGGTAAAGTTAATTACATTTAACTACCATAGCCAAATAAAACATAAAAATGCTTGTTGCGTAAAGCTTCATGATAACGTTCAGGTGTTATAATACACAGTCGTAAAAGTTTCTTGTGCCGTGCGATTTTGTACGAAATATTACTCGACGTCAAATCAAACACACTCAGCGGATAAACAACACAGATTTTTTATGAAAAAATTAATCAATGCATATGCAACATAGATTGTGTACGGAAAATTACTTTACGTCAAACTCAAACACACTCAGTGGATGTACAACATAGATTTGGGACGGAAAATTACTCGACGTCAAACTCAAACACACTCAGTGGATGTACAACACAGATTTTGTACGGAAAATTACTCGACGTAAAACTCAAACACTCAGTGGATGTGCAACACAGAATTTGTACGGACAATTACTCGACATCAAACTCAAACACACTCAGTGGATGTAAAACACAGATTTTGTACGGAAAATTATTCGACGTCAAACTCATACACACTCAGTGGATGTACAACACAGATGTTGTACGGAAAATTATTCGACGTCAAACTCAAACACACTCAGTACTTATACAACACAGATGTTGTACGGAAAATTACTCGACGTCAAACTCAAACATACTCAGTGGATGTTCAACACAGATTGTGGACGGAAAATTACTCTACGTCAAACTAAAACACATTCAGTGAGTGTACAACATAGATTTTGGACGGAAACTTACTCGACGTCAAACTCAAACACACTACACACTCAGTGGATGTACAACACAGATTTTGTACGGAAAATTACTCGACGTCAAACTCAAACACACTCAGTGGATGTACAACACAGATTTTGTACGGAAAATTACTCGACGTCAAACTCAAACACTCAGTGGATGTACAACACAGATTTTGTACGGAAAATAACTCGACGTCAAACTCAAACACTCAGTGGATGTACAACACAGTATTTGTACGGACAATTACTCAACATAAAACTCAAACACACTCAGTGTATGTACAACACAGATTTTGTTCGGAAAATTACTCGACGTTAAACTCAAGCACACTCAGTGGATATACAGCACAGATGTTGTACGGAAAATTACTCGACGTCAAACTCAAACACACTCAGTGGATAAACAGCAAAGTTTTTGTACAGAAAATTACTCCACGTCAAACTCAAACACACGGAGTGGATATACAACATATATAATAGGTTGAACATAATATTTAAGCTGCATGTGGTTACGGGCATGTACCTGAACATTTTGTAAACCGACATTGTAATTAGTATACTATTATTTCTTCTCTTTGGAAGACATTATCGGGATATTTTTGAAGTTGTTTGACATGGAGAAGAAAAGTCACTCGGAATGACTTATAAAAGATAAAAAGATCTCGGGTACGAAACGACTAAAACATTTTAATACAGTGTAAGATTTGTAACACTTATTGCCAACCGGTAAGTCTAGATCATATTCCACACTTGCTTTCCTTACAGCAGACAATCAGAATAGGCGAGATTGTATCTCAAAACTTAAATATCTGAAAACATGTAATTGGTCATTCCCTGAAGCATGCGCTTGATGGGTACAGAAGAACGTTGGTCAAGAAGAAATTTCTAAAAAAAGGTGTTAGAAAAAAAGTGTATAGATAATTATATTTTAATTACATAACCTACAATGCTAAAAGAACAGATTAAACTTATGCTGTGTTTTAACCGTCGTTTTCTGTTTAAGCCTACATAGCATACATTACCAACCAATGTCATGTTTACTGAAGTAGGGATTCGTTTAGAAAAGTAGACACAAATAGTTATAATGTTCCAGTAAATTGCAGAAAATCTGTTCTATATATAGAAATGTTCTTATGAAAGCCATGTTCTTGTGACGTGAAATGGGGGATTTCAAATAAGTGTATTTGTTTGTTTATGTCTCGTAAATAGAAACATTCATTCAAAGGTCACCACTGGACAGACGGTTTGTTGGTACTATATGTGTTTTTTTTTGTTCAGACAACGATACGAATACGAGTCAATAATCCTCAACATGACGCCATTTTAAACGTCACTAAAATTTAAAAGGAGCATAAACCGACTAACCATCATGGCTGGCAATGGACACAGCCCAATTGAACACACACGATTATTATAAACAGTATGTATGGATATTCTGTCAGCTTAGGGTGAACAAAGTGTGTGTGTGTGTGTGTGTGTGTGTGTGTGTGTGTGTGTGTGTGTGCCATTTTAAAACCATCAAAATACAAAACACATTCAGTTCTTAATAAATTGTTGGAAAACACACGGTTTCCATTACATTAATGCATTTTGTGATTATTTATTTATATTTTGGGAAGGTAGTTACTGACAGCTTGTTCCATCCCCTCTTAAAATATCAGGATTTTTCAAAATTTTAAAATTGGCTTAACACATTTGTTCCAATATAGCATACCTTTATAGTTATATTCATAAACCCCGAATTGCCAAAAAGATATTTATATAAACATCATGTCAAAATTATATATTGAAAAAGAGGTTTCCTAACTTGGGCTACGCGCCTAGGTCAGACTAAAATAGAAGTCTCTGTTAAAATTGCAATATATTTTGCGACGTATTGATTAAGTCATGTGTTTCCATGTTGATTTAAATGCGACCTGTCATATAGATTTACATGAAGTAAACTTTTTTTTCATCTCGGAAATAGTCCGGATGACGATGTGAACGTAATCAAACAGTATTTAAGTGCTGTCTAATTTTAGAATGATCAAATTATATTGAATCTTTGATTTTGTCATGTTTTGGAAGATTTGATATTTCAAACAATTCTGATTTTATTTATTCTCGATAATGAGATGCTTTTTTTTTTTTTAAACTATTTTTATTTTTAAGATATTTATAACGTTTTTTTCTTATAAACTCCTTTAATATACGCCAGCGATAATCTTTCGTTAATTCTTATTTACGAAAAAGGTATACATTTAGTATGTGTATGTTTTATAGGTGATAAGCATCCATGTATATCAATGACGGCAAATACGAAAGCCTACTGTTTTCTTTAATCAAATGTGGTTTCCATGTTACTCAATTACTAAATATTAAGATACCAGTCTTAATACAACCACCGACTGGTTCCTTGTCAACCATGTAATACGAAGGATACTGATTTCAGTACATATCTGGTACTTCCTCTGTCTGTGTAAATGTGCACGTCCTCTGAAGTCTAGTATTCTGCTGCTCCATAAAATAGCACAAAATGTTGCTCCTGGTGCCACATGTACTTTCATAGGAACAATCTGAAAACAAAATAGTATAAAAGTATCTGCCTTTTAAATGGTCAATGGATAAACTTATTTATGCAAGGAAAATGACTATTGACCCAACGCAGAAAACTATTGGCCGAGACGAAGTTTCCATTCTTTGGGCCAATAGTCATATTCCGAGGATAAATAATTCAAACTTTCTATTGAAACAACTGACCGATCAACGTGCTCAAAATTGGCTTTCCCAACATTGCTTTTTAACATACCCAATCGGGAGACTGAATCAGTTATGCATATCTGAAGACTAATCGTCATATCGATTACAACAGACTAAATGGTAAGGTATGTGCACTAAATCTCTCTTAACTTCCATCGTCTGATAATAAAACGAGATGGTGCAAGTACATATACTATAACAGCTATACTGTTCTCCTTTAAATAATTCTACAGCATGGTCGTGTATCTGTGTAAAATTAGCACAAACGGAAATACAGATCGATACAATAACGAAATAAGTGAGGCAAAACGCAGATGTACCCAATGAAGATAACAGTAGGGGGGTTATTGTACAAGAGTTCGATACATTATAAAAATGGCTAATTATATTTTGAAGTTCCGGTTTGGGAATTTGAAAAATCAAGAAAAGTCGCTCTAACAACTTTACTTTTGAAGTCCAGAGTCTGCTTAAACTTGTAAAAGACGTACCAGAAAAACTGGGAGGAATAGATAGCAGTACGATTTTTCGTTACAGACCATGCCCGAAACAATTATGTTGACCTGTGACGTTCTCGTCAAAATTTGTAAACAATTGCTGCCTTTTTGTTTATATCGTTAAACACATTTTAAAGGTATTCGACACTGTATAAGTTATATCAAACATGCATTTACGAATCAAAATGGATAAATCTTTTTTTCGGCAGTACCTTATTTCATATAATAATTATAAAGACCGAGATAAGTAGTATAAGAAGTATCTGGTAGCCGTTCATTTAATACTTAGAGAGGAATTCGCCATCATTAAAACAGCAGACCCTTCGATCATCACATTATCATAAAGTAGATACCGATTGCAAAATGTAATATGGTCAACCGAATACATTATTATGCAAACATGCATGAAAGGATCATATTCGTTAATGCACCTTTTGATATGGTCAAGGAATTATATATTGAGAAGGAAAAAACAATTGATTGAGATGTTATGAAAGCTCGCGTATTATCGCTAAGTCTAGCGAAATCTCATTTTCTAATATCCTAACTTAGATTCATCTCGGAAATATACAAATCAAAATTCTTTTTTTGCACAATGTAATTTTCTACAAAACGGGACTACTCCCAGCAAGTTGTGTTCAAAATTGTTGAAATACTTATGATTACAAAATGTGTATACTGCAACTAAACAACTCAAGAAAAGTACTTTAAATTTTACTTCAAACTGCAAATTAAATTCAAGAGAGATGCAAGTTTCCTTTTAAGTCCTTGATATGGTCCAGGATTTACTCAAGCAACCTGAAAAATGTGTTTTTATTAAATTTTCTTTCGTCAATTAGCCTTGTGTTGTAAAAACAAAATGCATTCTCTCTTACAGGTTAGCACATATATATTTACTGTATATTTAATTATAAGACATACAAATTATACTTGTATTCATCGTGATCAACTTATTTATCATCTTATCCAATTGCCTATTATATTTACCATATCATTTTAACGAGTTGGCAAAAATAATATCACTATCACGTGATATTGTGCTGAGCGTCATGTTATTTTTTTTTCCAACGAGTTTAATTATTTCAATAAAGTTTATAACCCTATACTCTCATGAAAAACTGTAGTTTCCAACGTACTGATATAATTTCTTGTTTTTATAGCGTTGGTATGAAAACAAGAAAATATTCGTGCTCATTTATAATTGTATTCTTTAAATACTTTGGCAAAACCATGTCATTATAGACCCTATCGAGTATTGTAAGTTATGCGATGAAAATGGTATAATGTTTGGCAGATCCTCGTATGATACATTATTGTCAACTCGTTTAATAAATTCAATCATAAACAATTACCCATGTAAGATCCTCTATCAAGCTTATTAAAATACATTGACTAGCTGATTTCCACAGCAATAACTGATATCTAAGTTGTATATGTTATAGGCTTTATTTTTTGTTCTTTACGAATATGATGTAAATGTTCCTTGCCTTTGTACCATAATTTAATTGTACTCAACAATCTTTCTAAACTACTGTATGTCCACTGTGTTATTAAATATGTTCATTTCAAATTATAATTTATAAAATATACTGAATGGTACAGCTAACCAGCAACCACATATTTTACGTACCTGACACTTTGTGTGTTTTTTTTTCCAAAAAATATCAAAGCAATTTCTTTGAAATTTGGATTTGAATAAGAAAGAAAATTAAGGATATGTAACATCAATACACGTGACCGCTTATGTCGTATACAAATTATAAGAACGCTACTCGATAGTTTACCGAAGAATAACAATGGCGGGTTAGCTTTTCCGTTCAGTATATCTGATACTTAGTTGAGTTTTTTATCGATACTCCTCTTCGTGTAAAATGTCTTCGTCTGTTACTTTGCTTTGAGTAATCGTTATTGTTGTTGCAGACATTTATGAATGTTTAATATTTGTCTGATAAGTATTTTCGTCTTGCTTTGTCAACATAATGTAATGCTATAGTCTAGTATGTAGCATGCGGTTAGAATAGACGTACTTATTGTCATTTAAGCTTGTGTGGGTCATTTTGCATCACGTTGGGAGTAATTTAGAGTATGCGGGGTTGGAAAATTGATATAATTCCGTTATGCACAATATCAAGTTATAAAATAATGTAGAAAAATAATCTCTTTATTCCAATACCTAGAATAGAAATGTTTACAGGTAGTCTACAATATTCCGATGCAACAAAATGCAATGGCATTTCAATGGAAATTGGACATCAAAAATGGCAGTCATTCTGGGAAGCCAAAGTCGCAATCATACCTGACAACATATCAGCTGCGCACAATTGCATAAAAATGTTATATACACATTGAAAGAATTAGCTCGTATAGTTAGCATTTTATGGGCAGCAGTTCATATTTTGTCTTCTCATTAAGGTGTAAATAATGTTGGCACAAGATGGGCACCCTACCTTTAAACAGATGTAAAATAAAACGCATATGCTTAACACTGCAAAATCTCCATAGAATTTGCGATATTTGAATAGGTCATGAGACTTTTAAATTATGTAACCAATATGGCATCCAATCGCATATGACACAATTGATAAATCGCTATTTTGCACAGGAAATCGTGTTTAGTCTGATCTGGGCGCGTAGATTACATTATTTGTAAATACCAAAGCAATCGTTTTTCATTAAATAATGACAATGAGATGCTTTGTATCCACTTTAAACATTTTTTTTTTAAATTTATAGCGATTTTCCTGATAGACTACATAGACCTGATACACAAATAACATTATGGTTCTTATGGTTCTTATGGTTCTTAATGTCATTTGTCATATTCTGGCATTATACATTGGGGAAAACAATGATTATATACAATTCTACATTTTGAAAATATCGAATAAATTTCCTTCAAAAGTATAACTTACAAGACCTATTTACTAACGGAAGGGTCTTCCGTGACCGAGTGGTCTAAGGCGCTGTCTCAAGTTCACCACTAGATCGTAGGTTCGAGTCCCGCTCACTCTAAAACATTTATGTGAAAACGTTTGTCAGTTACTTACGGAATGACGGTTATTCTACTCAGATTTATTTTGATTTTCTCCTCCACTAATAAATCTGTATAATATTATGCCAAATATAAGACTAGCTGCATATTTTTCTCGTCCAGTCACACAAATATGAAATTAAAATACCACAATTTGTGTACAGACTCTTAATTTGATTAATGTGCATATTTATTGTTCAAACTCATCATATTTCATATATTTGTTCATATTTACGCTAAAAAAATGATTAATAAATATTTGAATAATATTTTCATTACTTTTTATTAGTATGCATATGCATGTTCAAATAATTAGCAATTTGTCATTTTAAAGAGAAGTTTTCGTATTTGATATATTTTTTAATGGGATTTAAAGCCATTTTCAACACATTTCAGATTATATATATGGCATTTCCAGTTTTACTGGCGGAGGAAGACCTCAGAATGAATCTGAGTAGAACCACCGTCCATTTTTTGGACGGAGCGGAACTAGAACCTACGATCTTAGTGGTGAGAGGTAAGATATCTTGAATCGACGCCTCAGACAACTCAGCCACAAAGAACCTACTTTAATAAGCGTGACTCTACTAGTTTTATAAAAATGTTGATATTATTTTTAATATAAAGTTTCATAAAGTAATACTTGGATAATAATATTGCTATATTTACATTGGTGTATATATTGATCCGATGTGTACATGAGTACATTTTTTATTTAACATGAGTCTTATTAATAATTATATGTCATTGTAATAAACTATGTTCTTGAATTAAATAATTATTTATACTACGTTTAAGGGGCATATAATTTTTAATTCCATGAATTTTATTTTCTATCCTACAAATTGTAAATCGTCCATCAGTGTGAACACACTCACCTGAACAACAAGATACAAAACCGTCCGCTGGCGTCTGTGGTGCACTCCTCCCACAGATGTTTGACTCGGGACAAAACGCTCCAATATCCATTGGTAACATTGACAAACTGGTCAGGTTTGCTTCCGATTGTCCTCCACATACTAATAATAAAAACATAAAATGACTTTAACGTAAAATGCTCGTCTTCGAGTCATGATTATAATCGAACAATGCTGACTGCTGTACTGACTTGGACAACTTTGTCTGCGAGTCTGAAAGGCGTGATTATATATAACTGTTGATACAAGGATCGTCTACAACATTCTCCTATATGCGTATGTCGTCCACAACACATGTGTTTGTTTGAGGACCATCTACAGCCTGTTTTAAAGACGTCTGTCATGGTAAAATCAGGAAGCAGCTTCCAGATCTATCGAAGTTTGAAATTTTCTAAGAAGAGTTGCTTAGAGTGGGTAAATGATTTACTGACAATGGTTGTTGGTTGGCAAAGCGTTTTTTATGTTGTTGAAAAGTGCAACAGTAAGACGCTGGTTTATTAGTTTGGAGAAACAAAGGTATGATATTGAAAAAGTTGTTGTGTTATTTATTACATATAATCAAAACTACAAACAAACACGCCTGAGGCATACCGTTCTACGATATAACGTATTGGCACATTCCCAAACCAGTATACGCATATAACTCATGTATTTTATTTTAAAATAAGGACATAGCTAATAATATGCGACTTCCAATAATGGCATGCTGCATTCCTTACTGTACCAAGTATGTATTGGATGTAGCATGCAAGACAGGTCAACGTATGAGGAACGTTTTCAATAGAATGTATCATACTTCAATCGATATTTCATAACTGTAAGAAGAACACAAGAATTCGATTATTGGTGCAGTCAGAAACAGTGGTCATTTACTAATATATAACGAAGCCGCGTGAATAAATATAGTTTAATTTTGTATAACGAAAATGTACATTTCAGAAATGGCTTTAATACAATAAAAACATGTTTAGACAATATTCTACCTTCTGTATCATATTTTAATGTAGCTGCAAGAAATTAATGTATTCATATTCTAAAACGAAATGAGTGGTTTCCATTGAGAAGCTACACATCTGATGACAATATGATAACATATGGTGCCCGTTTCACTAACTTTCGTTAGTCTTACGATTTTCATACGAACAAATCGTGACATCTAGGAAAGTTACATACAGTGTGTCCCAAAATATCTGATACAGTTTTGAACGTAAATATTTTATTACTCTTCATAATAAATCAAATAATATGTGTATCATTTTACAGGTCATACAATAAAGTCTTTTTTTATATGCAATAAGTGGGACTAACTCTTTATGTATACATATGACTGACGCTGAAATCTATAACCCGTTTTATAGAATATGCCCCAAGTGAAGTCCTTTTTGCTCTATCACGACGTCAAGACGGTCTCTGAAGTTCCTTACAACTGATGCGCACGTGTTCTGTCTGATTTATCTTATTTCCCGTTTGATTGCATTCTTCAGTTCTTCTGTGTTGTTCGAAGAATGCAATCAAAAGAGAAATAAGATTAATCGAACAGAACACAGAACACGTGCGCATCAGTTGTAAGGAACTTCAGGGACCGTCTTGACGTCGTGATACAGCATAAAGGACGTCACTTGGAGCATATAAACATACGAACGTTAGTGAAACGGGCATAATGTTACACAACTGAAACAAAAAGTGTTTTAATAACTCACTTTATGTTTCACTTAGTGTGATATCATCAGTATAGAGATCAGTTCTTCCATATTTAGAAATAAAACGATGTCATTAATATATAGGAAGCAAAATGTAGTGGTTAGAATAAAGACCCACTGATGTGCGCCCATTTTGGCACTCTTATCATTTTCCTGTCTGTATGTTTCCTATTCGAGAGATAGGAATTAAATAGTTCAACAGCAACTTCGGAAAAAATGGTAAAGTTTTAATATGTGAATTAATATATTATGATCAGTCAGGTCGAAAGCTTTGAGTAAATCGAGTAATAAAGCGCCAACGTAGTTTCCCAAATCTATATATTTAAGTCGTTTGCCTATGAGATCTTTTTTTTATTTCCTCCAAATCATACAGAAGAGCATACGAACAATAATATACATTGTTGACAAAAGACAAATGAAAAAAGGTAATACTATACAGATTGAAAACATATATAAAGTAACGTTAATTTGCAATTGACAAAACGATATACAGTAAATTTGATAGCTATAATATCATGCACGCACACAGACAAACTCGCTCGCACACAAACACTCTCGCTCACGCACGCATACATAAACGCTAAATGAATTATCTTCATATGAAATAACCCTATCGAAACGAAAATTAAGAATTATTAACATGAAAAGCAAATTTTTTTGAATCCATATTGGTACAAATTCTCTTTAAAATATGGCTACATTATCGAAACGAAATATAAGTAACCATAGAGAGCGTTTAATATGGTTTAATAAGCCAGTTTGCATACTTTTGATTAATATTTGATAGTTTATTAACTGCATGACATATTACTTATAACTGCAAAACCACATTTTATGAAATGCTAAAACACATATTTTTAAACAGTCCAAGCTGTCATTTTCATTTAAGAAATATTTCATTCCTGTAAACATATGTATTAATTGAACACGTGTTGGCATATACATTAAATAGCAAAACAATTTTACACCAAACCTCACATATAATTTTTGCCATAAATTATCCCGTTTGCTATTGTTATAAATACAATCAAGTAGAACATGTTCCACTAAGTATGAAGATGGCAATCCACATTTGGAACAATTTTGCTGAAATGGTCTTGAAAAAAAACTACACATTAGATATGCCATTGTTCTACATGATTCTGTATAAATCCTTTCAGTTTTAATCAGTTTCCAGAGTAAGCACAAATCAAAGTTACAATGGATAAGATTGAATCCATTGAGAGATTCATCATTTTAACATCTATTTAATAACTGTTTGTTTTCGAACCCATAAACAGCATTATTTACTTTTTTCCATTGAAATTTTGACGGAAAAACACTTGTCTGAGAGTATTCATCTAAGTACGATGAAATATCATATTTTTTACAAACAATTTTTATATCGGCAATGAAACCTTTAACTTTAGTAGGTATTAACTTATAGTCAAATAAACGATTAACAAAAATTTGCTTTGCTAAGAAGTGCTAAGAAGTGACAACCTACAGAGTTGACCTAAAAAAATAACTTTTCTTGAACATGAGCTGCAGTTTTTTTCCTTCTGTATGTATATGGTTTAGCGACCAAACCACTTTAAACATGAGCTGCAGTTATTTCCCTTCTGTCTGTATATGTTTTAGCGACCAAACCACTTTATACATGTGCAGCAGTTATTTCCCTTCTGTCTTTATAAGCTAAATCAACCTTACTAATTTATTCATGTGCAGCAGTTATTTCATTTATATCTGTATATGTTTAATAGTGACCAAATTACTTTATTCATGATCAGCAGTTAGTTCCCTTCTGTCTGTAAATGTTTTGTAGTCAGCAAACTACTTTATCCGTAAGCAGCAGTTATTTCCATTCTGTTTGTTTATGTTTTATAACCACAAACCAACTTAATCCATGTGCAGCAGTTATTTACCTTCTGTCTGCATATGCTATAGGGACCAACCCAATTTATCCATGTGCAGCAGTTATTTACCTTCTGTCTGCATATGCTATAGGGACCAACCCAATTTATCCATGTGCAGCAGTTATTTACCATCTGTATGTTTATGCTATAGGGACCAACCCAATTTGTCCATGTGCAGCAGTTATTTACCTTGTCTGTTTATGCTATAGGGACCAAACCAATTTATCCATGTGCAGCAGTTATTTACCTTGTCTGTTTATGCTATAGTGACCAAACCAATTTATCCATGTGCAGCAGTTATTTACCTTCTATCTGTATATGTTTTCTAGTGACCAAATTACTTTTTTAATGAGCAGTAGTTATTTCCCTTATGTTTTGTAGCCACCAAGGCACTTTATCCTTGAGCAGCAGTTATTTCCCTTCTGTCTGTATATGTTTTTTAGCCACCAAACCACTGTACATATAGGCTTGAAGATTTGTTTACGTTACGTTTAGCAATACATTTTTGCACTACTTTAAATGACATCTGCCGTGCCAAAATATCACTGACAATGGACTGGTCATGTTTCATTAAAGAGATTTGTTTCTGTCCAGTGTTTACACTGTTGGCAAAGTGAAAGAAGACTTCAGATATTATGTATTCATACCCCAACTTCCAAGCATCTTTTTTTCTCAATTTACAATTCAAACACGACAACACTTTCAAAATGTTTCAAATACATCAACAATGACATTCAAATTGCAAAATGAGCATTAAGATAATGATTCTATATTTTAGAAAAGAATAACCAAGGGTAATTTATTAATGTCAGTACGTTTCCAGTATATGTTACATGTACATGTATGCCTCAAGAATACCTTCAATTGGAGTCCATTAAGGTTAGGGTTAGGACTAACTACAAGTTGAATACGGAAATACGATGACAGTATCAATGGCAATGGTAATGACCATTGTTTATTACAAATTCTGCTGCTACTCCTACTGATACTACTTCTTCGACTACAACGACTACTGGTGCTATTACTACTAACACTACTACTGCTAACATTAGGACTACTACTACTACTTCTGCTGGTACTACTACTGCTACTACAACATCAACTACTACTACTACTACTACTACTACTACTACTACTACTACTACTACTACTACTACTACTACTACTACTTCTACTACTACTACCACTAACACACTACCACTACTACTACCTCTTCTTCTCTACTACCACTACTGCTACTACACCTACTACTGCTAATAATATTCATACTACTTCTGCAACAGCAACTACTATTACCATCATAACTACTACTACTATTGCTACTACTACTACTACTAAAACTACTTCTACTAGTACTATTACTACTACTAAAACTTGTATTTGTGATAATATTATTAATAATAATAATAACGACATTTTCTAATGAGGAATTTTAGTTGGAGTAAGGTCATCATTAACTAATGCTAAACGCATTTTACATTAAAAAGAGTATAACTAAATATAGGCTGCTATCGTTGATGAGTGCATATTCCCTCTGACATAGTCTTACATGAAGATTTTGGTTACTCTCACTTTAATTGTCCGTATCAATACCCGATCTATTGAACATTTTGTCGTAAATGTAGGATTAAAATATGTTTTATTGTTAGACGTGTGAATCATAAACACATATGTCACATTGGTGTAGATATACATGTAGTAATTTATGAATTGCGAGTATGAACGAACTTTCAAATTAACCGCTTTTTGAGAAAGTGTTAGTAAACGTGATCAGCAGTTCAGGTAACCTTTCCTTCTAGTTAAATTATACTCATGCATATAATATTTATTACCTTTGATATTCATATTATTCACGTATATATTGTAGCAATGAATATTATTTCTTTTATCCATCAACGTTTGAAGGGACATGTGATAATGCATCATTAATTTGAATTACAATGTATGTTTACCCATTGAAAATATGATATTGAGCGTCTCTTTCAACAATTGTTCAGACTTCGCGACGGTGTCTACTTGAGACAGTATTCTAAGCGCCTTTCCACTAAAATATCATGCCGCAGACACATGGTAAAATTTTCCATCCCAGTCACATTACAATGATACTGGGTCGGCTAAGACATAGAACTCTCCACTTAATGCTGAGCGCCAAGTGAGGAAGTTTCTAGTGCCATTTGTTTGGTATGTACCGACAGACAGACGCTGCATAAACATACGCTGCGGTAGCCGTGCAGCGGAATAAATGATTTTGTTGGCATACCTCGAACTGTGAACCTCCTATCTTGTCAGTCAGCTGAACTGGTTATTTACCCTTGCTGCTTTGCTCTTGTCATTTTGTGAGCAAAATAAGACTAGTATTTATCCACTGGACAGCATCGGCAGACTAGCCATTTCTGGAAAAGAAGGGTATGTTGCCTTACATGTATGTCTATTAACGTTGTCGAATTCTTAAAGCTCTATATTTTGTAAATGTCGGTTCATTGAGGTCATTGATTCCAGTAGTTTCCTGTAGATAGCCACATTGAAAGGTTCCCCGTTGATAGAATACACCGAAGCTTGCTTGACGTGCTGTGTCACCATAATGCTGTAGCTGGTACATAAACTGCTGTTGATGTTGTGCTTTGACTTCCTTCTCATATCAAAATCCTTTCTTAGGTCACGTTTAAAAACATCAAACCAAGAATACTTTAAAGACGATGCCTAACTTATCATAAAAGTGGAGATAACCGCGCTCTTGGAGACCGTTGTTGCTGTAACCATCCGTACTGATTTACATTAATCATCAGTGTGGAGACAACTGTGCTCGTGGAGACCGTTGTTGATGTAACCATACGTACAGATTTACATTAATCATCAGTGTGGTGACAAATGCGCTCGTGGAAACCGTAGTTGATGTAACCATCCGTACATATTTACACTAATCATCAAAGAGGAGATAACCGCGCTCGTTGAGATCGTATTTGATGAAACCATCAGTACAGATTTACACTAATCATCAAAGTGGTGACAACCGCGCTCGTGGAGACCGTAGTTGATGAAACCATGTGTACAGATTTACACTAATCATCAACGTGGAGACAACTACGCTCGTGGAGACCGTTGTTGGTGTAACCATCCGTACAGATTTACAGTAATCATCAACGTGGAGACAACCGCGCTCGTGGCGACAGTTGTTGATGTAACCATCCGTACAGATTTACACTAATCATCAGGGTGGAGACCACCGCGCTCGTGGAGACCGTAGTTGATGTAACCATCCGTACATATTTACACTTATCATCAAAGTGGTGATAACCGCGCTCGTGGAGACCGTAGTTGATGTGACCATCCATACAGATTTACACTAATCATCAAAGTGGAGACAATTGCGCTCGTGGAGACCGTAGTTGATGTAACCATACGTACAGATTTATACTTATCATCAAGGAAGGGAAAACCGAGCTCGCGGAAACCGTAGTTGATTTAGCCATCCGTACAGATTTACACTAATCATCAAAGTGGAGACAACCGTGCTCGTGGAGACTATAGTTGATGAAACCATCTGCACAGATTTACACTTATCATCAAAGAGGGATTTATACTAATCATCAAAGTGGAGACAATCACGCTCGTGGAGACCGTTGTTGATGTAACCATCCGTACAGATTTACACTGATCAACAAAGTGGAGACAACCGCGCTCATGGAGACCGTAGATAATGTACCCATCCGAACAGATTTACAATAATCATCAAAGTGGAGACAACCGCACTCGTGGAGACCGTAGTTGATGTAACCATCCGTACCGATTTACACTAATTATTAAAGTGGAGACAGCTGCTCTCGTGGAGACCGTAGTTGATGTAACCACCAGTACAGATTGACACTAATCATCAAAGTGGAGACAACCACGCTCATGGAGACCGTAGTTAATGAAACCATCCGTACAGATATACACTAATCATCAAAGTGGAGACAACCGCGCTCGTGGAGACCGTAGTTGATGAAACCATCCGTACAGATTGACACTTATCATCAAAGTGGAGACAACCGCGCTCGTGGAGATCGTAGTTGTGTAATAATGGGCTCTTTCTGCAGATTTTAAACGTTCATGTGGTGCAAATAAAGAAAACTGGGTAGGGTTTACAATTTTATTAACGTTGAATTACGTGACAATCTGAAAATATACAATATTAACACAGCCATAAATATTATATAAGAGAACATGTAAAACAGTTGTTCAAAAGACATTCTATTATAATGTCACAAAACGACAAATGGATCTTATACCGAAGTGTCTAGTTGCCCTTTCAGCGTTCCTTATAATACGTAGTGCTCTAGCATCATTATATTTATAACAAAACACCTCTATAATGACGAGAATAATTTTCTATTCGACACTAAATATAACACTTAATTTTTACACAGAACTCACTAACATATGGTATTGACTATACCCGTTCCTTTCATTCTCACCCTCATTGTGACTGTCAGTGTGTCTGCAAGTTAAAATAACATGATGTGCAAAAATAGGAAGTTGTGAATATTCATTTAGTATATTTCTTAAGTCAGTTAAAATCTCGA
This sequence comes from Panopea generosa, assembly GCA_029582155.1. Taxonomy (NCBI): domain Eukaryota; kingdom Metazoa; phylum Mollusca; class Bivalvia; order Adapedonta; family Hiatellidae; genus Panopea; species Panopea generosa. The sequence goes on from CM055899.1 coordinate 10,915,707, forward strand.
TGCCGCCATTTCAATATTACATGTATGTGAATCTCATAAAATGCAATTTCAGCGAAATGCCTTACGAAAAGAGAAATATACAGTTCTCCGAAACTGAATGGCAGACACAAAGAAACCCATAAAGACATACCATAAATGTCGACCTAAAAATACTGAACCAACTGACTAACTCATGATTTCCCACTGTAAGTAAGAAGAATTCCTACTCACCAATAAAACCCCGTGAAAGGTAAACTCGTTCTGATTATCCAATCAGAATCGTCCAATATAGACATTTGCTCATGGCAAACAACTCCGAAACAATCCGAACTATTTTTTAGTCCGAGATACGTCGCTGTCATGCTAGAATCTTTCTAAAATTCGGTCCGGTCACAGTTGATAAATCATCCGTACATATTATCTCTAATCATCTTTAAAGAACCTATTTTGAACCCAAGTTTTGAAAAACTGAGCAATTTCTTTGAAAAGAAAATACCTGCCAACACATTTTTTTAATATTCCCGAAATTTTAGTAGAACAAGTAAGAAAACTTCTGATAAACATTGACATTATAAAATCAACTGGCTGCGACAATATTGGACAACGCTTACTTAAATTGTCAGCAAACTTCATAGCAAACAGCATAGCTTTTATCTGTAACTATAGTATTAAAACTTCAGTATTTCCAGACAAATGGAAAGAGGGTAGAGTTACACCCTTCTATTAAAGTGGAGTAAAAGATGATTTAAATAATTATAGACCCATTTCTGTCCTACCAATTATTTCAAAGATACTAGAAAAACACATCCAAGACTCTTTAATGAAATATCTCACTTATTACCAGTTACTGCACAATACACAATCTGGCTTTCGACTTGGGAACTCATATGAAACGGCATTAGTGCAAATGATCAGCAAATGGCTAGAAGCTATAAATAATGGATCTTTAATAGGAATAGTGATGGCTGGTTTCAAGAAAACGTTTGATTTAGTGGACCATAAAATTCTTTTGCAAAAGTTGAAAGTCTATAAACTTTCAGACAAGGTATTAGCATGGTTCTCTTCATACTTACATAATCGAAAACAGAAAATTTCCCTAAACGGCGTATTATCAACCAATCAAACAGTGACAGATAGTGTACCTCAAGGTTCTATCATATGCCCTGTTTTATTTCTTCTTCTTATAAATGATTTACCACTTTACACTTACACTGCTGAAACTGATTTATATGCAGATGATACAGCATTGTATCATATAAATAATAAGCTAGAGTTATTGAAAAAAACCTGCAAAGTTCCCTTGAATCATTATCAGAATGGTGCAGTTCAAATGGAATGCTGATTAATACTTCAAACACCAGTTATGCTTATTATTACACATCAAAAACGTACTTGTCTGGATGTTAAAGATATAAATTTGGATCTTTATGGTGAAAATCTCACCATGATATCTAAAAATAAAGTACTTGGCAGATTTATTGATAATAACTTAACCTGGAAAAATCATGTAGATCATATATGTAAGAAAATTTCGTCAAATGTTTGGCTCCTGTCACATATTAAACAATATCTAAGCATTGACCATAGAATTCAGTTAAATAAAGCTTATATTCAACCTCATATAGATTATTGTAATGTTATATAGGGTGGCGCCTGTCAAACCAACTTAAATAGAATATTAGACTCCAAAAACGTGCTTTTAAAATCATCTTAGATTACAATGTTGAAAACTCATTAGAAAGTTTGCAGAAATACCTAAACCGAAAAAAGAAATATTTAAACAAAGTTTAACATACTCTAGTCCAATAATATGGAATAATATACCAGTAAATAATAGAGAAAAAAAACCATCAGTTATGGTATTTCAAAGCATTTTAACAAATGGATGAAAAATGTGTAATCCTAAATGTTTTCTGTGCATCTGTGTCCAGAATCTTGTAAACAGTTATATATTGCAATGCTCTGTAAATAAATGTTTTCTATAATTATAATGCTATCAACCCATTTTGAATTTTGACATGTTTTATGAGAGAATGTGTGTGAAGAGTCTTGTGTATGCAGAATAAATTTGTTGTTGTTTTTAGTATTGTCTGCAGTGAATATTTCATGTACATGTTTATTTCATTTTAGTATAAATCTTGTAAATATAGAGGGCCGCATGGAAGATTTGTTTTAATCTCAATGTGTTACCTTATATAAATAAAGTCGCTAATCTTATCTTATCTTTGACCGACTTTAAAGTCTGGAGCTCACTTACTTTGGTCCTTCCGCTACGACATGTCAATGTGCTTTCAATAAAAGGGTGTTAAAACATCCAATTATAGTGTTCTCAAATATCGTCATGCACGTTGGGAGTTTTATCACAAAACGGCGGTGCTCCGACAGCAGCGTGATGGAGTGTTGGCACGATGAAGATGACACGACGCTTAGACAGAACGATGTTGTATGGAACAATGCAATAGATAAAAACTATCTATCATCTCTTCATCATCATTGTACTATCGTACTAGTTGTGTATTCACCATCGTGTCATCTCTTCATCATCATTGCACTATCGTACTGTCATGTCTTCACCATTGTGTCATTTCACTATCGTACTGTCGTGTCTTCACCATCGTGTCGTCTCTCCATCATCATTGTACTATCGTACTGTCGTGTCTTCACAATCGTGTCATCTCTCCATCATCATTGTACTATCGTACCGTCGTGTCTTCACCATCGTGTCATCTCTCCATCATCATTGTACTATCGTACTGTCGTGTCTTCACCATCATGTCATCTCTCCATCATTGTACTATCGTACTGCCGTGTCTTCACCATCGTGTCATCTCACTATCGTACTGTCATGTCTTCATCATCGTGTCATCTCACTATCGTACTGTTGTGTCTTCACCATCGTGTCATCTCTCCTCATCATTGTACTATCGTACTGTCATATCGTCACCATCGTGTCATCTTACTATCGTATTCTCGTGTGTTCACCATCGTGTCATCTCTCCATCACCATTGTACTATCATACTGTCGTGTCTTCACCATCGTGTCATCTCTCCATTATCATTGTACTATCGTACCATCGTGTCTTCACCATCGTGTCATCTCTCCATCATCATTGTACTATCGAACTGTCGTGTCCTCACCATCGTGTCATCTTACTATCGTACTGTCGTGTCTTCACCATCGTGTCATCTCACTATCGTACGGTCGTGTCTTCACCATCGCGTTATCTCTCCATCACAAGTGTACTATCGTACTGTCATGTCTTCACCATCATGACATCTTACTATCGTACTGACGTGTCTTCACCATCGTGTCATCTCACTATCGTACTGTCGTGTCTTCACCATCGTGTCATCTCTCCATCACCATTGTACTATCATACTGTCGTGTCTTCACCATCGTGTCATCTCTCCATTATCATTGTACTATCGTACCATCGTGTCTTCACCATCGTGTCATCTCTCCATCATCATTGTACTATCGTACCGTCGTGTCTTCACCATCGTGTCATCTCTTCATCATCATTGTACTATCGTACTGTCGTGTCTTTACCATCGTGTCATCTCTCCATCATTGTACTATTGTACTGCCGTGTATTCACCATCGTGTCATCTCACTATCGTACTGTCGTGTCTTCATGATCGTGTCATCTCACTATCGTACTTTCGTGTCTTCACCATCGTGTCATCTCTCCATCATCATTGTACTATCGTACGGTCGTGTCTTCACCATCGTGTCATCTTACTATCGTACTCTCGTGTCTTCACCATCGTGTCATCTCTCCATCACCATTGTACTATCGAACTATCGTGTCCTCACCATCGTGTCATCTTACTATCGTACTGTCGTGTCTTCACAATCGTTTCATCTCACTTTCTTACTTTCGTGTCTCCACCATCGCGTCATCTCTCCATTACCATTGTACTATCGTACTGTTATGTCTTAACCATCATTTCATCTTACTATCGTACTGTAGTGTCTTCACAATCGTGTCATCTCACTATCGTACTGTCGTGTCTTCACTATCGTGTCATCTCTCCATCACCATTGTACTATCGTACTGTCGTGTCTTCACCATCGTGTCATCTCTCCATCATCAATGTACCATCGTACCGTCGTGTCTTCACCATCGTGTCATCTCTCAATCATCATTGTACTATTGTACCGTCGTGTCTTCACCATCGTGTCATCTCTCAATCATCATTGTACTATTGTACCGTCGTGTCTTCACCATCGTGTCATCTCTCCATCACCATTGTACTATCGTACTGTCGTGTCTTCACCATCGTGTCATCTCTCCATCATCAATGTACCATCGTACCGTCGTGTCTTCACCATCGTGTCATCTCTCAATCATCATTGTACTATTGTACCGTCGTGTCTTCACCATCGTGTCATATCTCAATCATCATTGTACTATCGTACCGTCGTGTCTTCACTATAGTGTCATCTCTCCATCATCATAGCACTATCGTACTGCCGTGTCCTTCACCATCGTGTCATCTCTCCATCATCATTGCACTATCGTACCGTCGTGTTTTAACAATAGGGTCATCTCTCAATCATCATTGCACTATTGTATTGCCGTGTCTCCACCATCGTTTCATCTTACTATCGTAATGTCGTGTCTCCACTATCGCGTCATCTCTCAATCATCGTTGCACTATCGTACTGTCATGTCTTCACCATCGTGTCATCTCTCCGTCATTATTGTACTATCGTACTGTCGTGTCTTAACCATCTTGTAATCTCTCAATCATCATTGTACTATTGCACTGCCGTGTCTACAACATCGTGTCATCTCACTATCGTACTGTCGTGTGTACACCATCGTGTCATCTCTCAATCATCATTGTACTATCGTACTGTCGTGTCTTCACCATCATGTCATCTCTCCATCATCATTGTACTATCGAAATGCCATGTCTACACCATCGTGACATCTCTCCATCAACATTGTACTATCGTACTGTCACGTCTTCACCATCGTGTAATCTCTCCATCATCGTTGTACTATCGTACTGCCGTGTCTTCACCATCGTGTCACTTCTCCATCATCATTGCACTATCGTACTGTCGTATTTTCACCATCATGTCATCTCTCCATTATCATTGTACTATCGTACTGCCGTGTCTTCACCATCGTATCATCTCTCTCCATCATCATTGTACTATCGTACTGCCGTGTCTTCACCATTGTGTCATCTCTCCATCATCATTGTACTATCGTACTGTCGTGACTTAACTATCGTGTCATCTCTCCATCATCATTGTAATATCGTACTGCCGTGTCTTCACTATCGTGTCATCACTCCATCATCATTGTACTATAGTACTACCGTGTCTTTACCATTTTGTCATCTCTCCATCATCATTGTACTATCGTACTGTCGTCTCTTCACTATCGTGTCATCTCTCCATCATCATTGTGCTATCGTACTGCCGTGTCTTCACCATCGTGTCATCTCACTATCGTAGTGTCGTGTCTACACCATCGTGTCATCTCTCAATCGTCATTGTGCTATCGTACTGCCGTGTCTTCACCATCGTGTCATCTCACTATCGTACTGTCGTGTCTACAACATCGTGTCATCTCTCTATCGTACTGTCGTGTCTACACCATCGTGTCATCTCTCCATCATCATTGTAATATCGTACTGCCGTGTCTTCACTATCGTGCCATCACTCCATCATCATTGTACTATCGTACTACCGTGTCTTTACCATTTGGTCATATCTCCACCATCATTGTACTATCGTACTGTCGTCTCTTCACTATCGTGTCATCTCTTCATCATCATTGTGCTATCGTACTGTCGTGTCTTCACCATCATGTCATCTCTCCATCATCATTGTACTATCGTACTGCTATGTCTACACCATCGTGTCATCTCTCAATCGTCATTGTACTTTTGTAATGTCGTGTCTTCACAATCATGTCATCTCTCCACCATCATTGTACTATCGTACTGTCGTCTCTTCACTATCGTGTCATCTCTCCATCATCATTGTGCTATCGTACTGTCGTGTCTTCACCATCATGTCATCTCTCCATCATCATTGTACTATCGAACTGCTATGTCTACACCATCGTGTCATCTCTCAATCGTCATTGTACTTTTGTACTGTCGTGTCTTCACAATCATGTCATCTCTCCATCATCATTGTACTATCGTACTGTCGTGTTTTCACCATTGTATCATCTTTCCATCATCTTTGTATTATCGTATTGCCGTGTCTTCATCATCATGTCATCTCTCCATCATCATTGTACTATCGTACTGCTATGTCTACACCATCGTGTCATCTCTCAATCGTCATTGTACTTTCGTACTGTCGTGTCTTCACAATCATGTCATCTCTCCATCATTATTGTACTATCGTACTGTCGTGTTTTCACCATTGTGTCATCTTTCCATCATCTTTGTACTATCGTATTACCGTGTCTTCACCATCATGTCATCTCTCCATCATCATTGTACTTTCGAACTGCCGTGTCTTCACCATCGTGCCATCTCTCACTCATCATTGTACTATCGTACTGCCGTGTCTTCACCATCGTGTCATCTCTCCATCATCATTGCACTATCGTACTGTTGTATCTTCACCATCGTGTCATCTCTCTCCATCATCGTTTTACTATCGTACTGTCGTGTCTTCACCATTGTGTCATCTCTCCATTATCATTGTACTATCGTACCGTCGTGTCTTAACTATTGTGTCATCGCTCCATCATCATAGTAATATCGTACTGCTGTGTCTTCACTATCGTGTCATCTCTACATCATCATTGTACTATCGTACTGCTTTGTCTTCACCATTTTTTCATCCCTCCATCATCATTGTACTACCGTACTGTCGTGTCTTCACTATCGTGTCATCTCTCCATCATCATTGTACTATCGTATTGTCGTGTCTTCACAATCGTGTCATCTCTCCATCATCATTGTACTATCGTACGGCCGTGTTTTCACCAGTTGTGTCATCTCTCCATCATCATTGTACTATCGTACTGTCGTGTCTTCACCATCGTGTCTTCTCTCCATCGTCATTGGACTATTGTACTGCCGTGTCTTCACCATCATGTCCTCTCTCCATCATCATTGTACTATCGTACTGCCGTGTCTTCACCATCGTGTCGTCTCTCCATCAACTTTGTACTATCGTACTGTCGTGTCATCTCTCCATCATCATTGTACTATCGTACTGCCGTGTCTTCACCATCGTGTCATCTCTCCATCATCATTGTACTATTGTACAGTCGTGTCTTCACCATCGTGTCATCTCTCCATCATCATTGTACTATCGTACTGCCGTGTTTTCATCATCGTGTCATCTCTCCATCATCACTGCACTATCGTACTGTCGTGTCTTCACCATCGTGTCATCTCGCCATCGTCATTGTACTATCGTACTCTCCTGTTTTCACCATCGTGTCATCTCTCCATCATCATTGGACTATTGTACTGCCGTGTCTTCACCATCGTGTCATCTCTCCATCATCATTGTACTATCGTACTGCGTGTCTTCACCATCGTGTCATCTCTCCATCATCATTGTACTACCGTACTGTCGTGTCTTCACCATCGTGTCATCTCTCCATCATCATTGTACTATCGTACTGCCGTGTTTTCACCATCGTGTCATCTCTCCATCATCATTGTACTATCGTACTGTCGTGTCATCACTATTGTGTCATCTTTCATCATCATTGTACTATCGTACTGTCCTGTCTTTACCATCGTGTCATCTCTCTGTCATTATTGTACTATCGTACAGCGGTGTCTTCACCATCGTGTCATCTCTCCATCCTCATTGTACTATCGTACTCTCGTGTCTTCACCATCGTGTCATCTCTCAATCATCATTGTACTATCGTACTGTCGTGTCTTCACCATCGTGTCATCTCTCAATCATCATTGTACTATCGTACTGTCGTCTCTTCACTATTGTGTCATCTCATCATCATCAGTTGTGCTATCGTACTGTCGTGTCTTCACCAACATGTCATCTCTCCATCATCATTGTACTATCGTACTGCTATGTCTACACCATCGTGTCATCTCTCAATCGTCATTGTACTTCCGTACTGTCGTGTCTTCACAATCATGTCATCTCTCCATCATCATTGTACTATCGTACTGTCGTGTTTTCACCATTGTGTCATCTTTCCATCATCTTTGTACTATCGTATTGCCGTGTCTTCACCACCATGTCATCTCTCCATCATCATTGTACTATCGAACTGCTATGTCTACACCATCGTGTCATCTCTCAATCGTCATTGTACTTTCGTACTGTCGTGTCTTCACAATCATGTCATCTCTCAATCATCATTGTACTATCGTACTGTCGTGTTTTCACCATTGTGTAATCTTTCCATCATCTTTGTACTATCGTATTGCCGTGTCTTCACCATCATGTCATCTCTCTATCATCATTGTACTTTCGTACTGCCGTGTCTTCACCATCGTGCTATCTCTCCATCATCATTGTACTATCGTACTGCCGTGTCTTCACCATCGTGTCATCTCTCCATCATCATTGCACTATCGTACTGTCGTATCTTCACCATCGTGTCATCTCTCTCCATCATCGTTGTACTACCGTATTGCCGTGTCTTCACCATTGTGTCATCTCTCCATTATCATTGTACTATCGTACTGTCGTGTCTTAACTATCGTGTCATCTCTCCATCATCATAGTAATATCGTACTGATGTGTCTTCACTATCGTGTAATCTCTCCATCATCATTGTACTATCGTACTGCTTTGTCTTCACCATTTTTTCATCTCTCCATCATCATTGTACTACCGTACTGTCGTGTCTTCACTATCGTGTCATCTCTCCATCATCATTGTACTATCGTATTGTCGTGTCTTCACAATCGTGTCATCTCTCCATCATCATTGTACTATCGTACGGCCGTGTTTTCACCAGTATGTCATCTCTCCATCATCATTGTACTATCGTACTGTCGTGTCTTCACCATCGTGTCTTCTCTCCATCGTCATTGGACTATCGTACTGCCAGTGTCTTCACCATCATGTCGTCTCACAATCATCATTGTACTATCGTACTGCCGTGTCTTCACCATCGTGTCGTCTCTCCATCAACATTGTACTATCGTACTGTCCGTGTCTTCACCATCGTGTCATCTCTCCATCATCATTGGACTATCGTACTGCCGTGTCTTCACCATCGTGTCATCTCTCCATCATCATTGTACTATCGTACTGCCGTGTGTTCACCATCGTGTCATCTCTCCATCATCATTGTACTATTGTACAGTCGTGTCTTCACAATCGTGTCATCTCTCCATCATCATTGTACTATCGTACTGCCGTGTTTTCATCATCGTGTCATCTCTCCATCATCACTGTACTATCGTACTGTCGTGTCTTCACCATCGTGTCATCTCGCCATCATCATTGTACTATCGTACTGTCCTGTTTTCACAATCGTGTCATCTCTCCATCATCATTGGACTATCGTACTGCCGTGTCTTCACCATCGTGTCATCTCTCCATCATCATTGTACTATCGTACTGTCGTGTCTTCACCATCGTGTCTTCTCTCCATCGTCATTGGACTATCGTACTGCCGTGTCTTCACCATCATGTCGTCTATCCATCATCATTGTACTATCGTACTGCCGTGTCTTCACCATCGTGTCGTCTCTCCATCAACATTGTACTATCGTACTGTCGTGTCTTCACCATCGTGTCATCTCTCTATCATCATTGGACTATCGTACTGCCGTGTCTTCACCATCGTGTCATCTCTCCATCATCATTGTACTATCGTACTGCCGTGTGTTCACCATCGTGTCATCTCTCCATCATCATTGTACTATTGTACAGTCGTGTCTTCACCATCGTGTCATCTCTCCATCATCATTGTACTATCGTACTGCCGTGTTTTCATCATCGTGTCATCTCTCCATCATCACTGTACTATCGTACTGTCGTGTCTTCACCATCGTGTCATCTCGCCATCATCATTGTACTATCGTACTGTCCTGTTTTCACAATCGTGTCATCTCTCCATCATCATTGGACTATTGTACTGCCGTGTCTTCACCATCATGTCATCTCTCCATCATCATTGTACTATCGTACTGTCGTGTCTTCACCATCGTGTCATCTCTCTATCATCATTGTACTATCGTACTGTCGTGTCTTCACCATCGTGTCATCTCTCCATCATCATTGTACTATCGTACTGCCGTGTTTTCACCATCGTGTCATCTCTCCATCATCATTGTACTATCGTACTGTCGTGTCTTCACTATTGTGTCATCTTTCCATCATCATTGTACTATCGTACTGTCCTGTCTTTACCATCGTGTCATCTCTCTGTCATTATTGTACTGTCGCACTGCGGTGTCTTCACCATCGTGTCATCTCTCCATCATCATTGTACTATCGTACCGTCCTGTCTTCACGATTGTGTCATCTCTCAATCATCATTGTACTATCGTAATGTCGTGTCTTCAACATCGTGTCATCTCTCAATCATCATTGTACTATCGTACTGTTGTGTCTTTACCATCGCGTCATCTCTCCATCATCATTGTACTGTCGTACCGTCGTGTCTTCACCATCGTGTCATCTCTCAATCATCATTGTACTATCGTACTGTCGTGTTTACACCATCATGTCGTCTCTCCATCATCATTGTACAATCGTACTGCCGTGTCTTCACCATCCTGTCATCGTGTGGTCGTGGCATCGCATTTGCCTTTGACAAAGCGGTAACACGATGGCCCTAAATGAACACCGAAATTTGGAATTATATTAACATTGTCACATATTTAATTTGAATCAGTATTGCTAAGATCATACTAAAACACGAGGGAATGGCGAAACCCATACAAGCAATAAACGTGAGCATGTTATTCAAAATTGAAAGTAACTTGTTTAAAGTACTAACTAAGACTGATGCCGGTATTAAATTCAATTTTACCATTTCCGTTGCGTTATGCCTACTTCTTATACATGTACAATCAAACCTGTCTTAAGCAGCTACTCAAGGGAAGGAGCAAAAGTGTCCTTTTAAGACAGGTATTTACTTAATACAGGTTAATTTACATTGAAAGCATAGAAATGGGAAATAACAAAAGGGGTTACTTAAGACAAGTGACTGCTTAATAGTGATGGCCATTTACACAGGTTTGATTGTACATATATATATCGTCAAGTATTGCTGGCAAACACACATATAAGAGGTCTTAAATACGAACATTTGCATATCGATGTTCATGAATATTTATTGAAATGAGAACATAATCTTATCACAGATGGCTTTGTTACGAAGACTTATTCAAGTTCTTCCGGTGCTTATAATAAAAGTGAAAACAAAGATGGGTGCTATAAATAACATCTGGGACTTCCGCCCTCTCTTGGTCACCCCAATTGCGTTTCTGGCGCCGGTATGGTTCCTGATTACTGACGATCCAGAAATGGATTCAGTATGATTGTGTTACCAGTTTTCGATCACTTAATAATCGCTGCTAAAATATTTCAATGCAAAACGGATTTTGACACTAAATGCTTGTATACAACGTTAAAATAACTATCAAATAATTATTTTCTACCAAAACAATTACAAATACATGCCCATTGACTTCACCATTCACGTTAGATCATGGTGACCCAGTATACGTTGAATAAAATGGCGGCACATGATATCGAGCACATGATAGGATGATGTAATGTGTCAAACTAAAAGCACAACTAAATGAAAGCAGAGAAAACTGCATAACCTTTAACATGAATAAATATTGCTCAATAGGTTAATTTCATCATAATATCAATTAACTTAACAGCATAAGGTTTTTAAAAAAATTTACTTTTTATTTTTTTTAAAAAATCATAGTAACCAAATAAAAACACTGATTAAAAATATATATATATCTTCTTTTTTTATCTGCTACTTTATTATTTAATCTTTATATAACCACCTCTGCTTGTTTTTATTCTACATTTAAATGTTGTCCTGTACTAATTTCAATCTCATTCTTAAAAAAAATCTATAACAAGGTCACTCGTCCGGAACCTCGATAATTTCTGACATGCACAAGCGAAATATTTTATAACTTTCGACCTTGACCTGTATTGCATCAGTTTTCAGCAGACGTGTATGAAATCGATATTCGTAAACAAACCTAGCATTTGTTGAGGTTTTATGTAAACTGAAAAATGGACCTAGTGAGAAATACATTTTTTCAGGTCTGTACCATAAAATGACTTTCTCACTTCTATCGGAAGCATTATTTTTGATATTTTTCTTTGCATTCAATGACCACGTGGATACTGTTTGTAAATATTGCCAATAGTGTAGGAAGTTGAAATACGCGTGCGCGATATTCACCTATCAGAGGTGGTAATTCCATAACACCGTACTCCAACGTGAACAGTGCCTTCTTCAAATCTGGTGTGTGCTATGCTTTGTTCAAATATGACGATGTTTCGTATTTTTTGAATGCTCAATGTTATTATGAATTAGTTATTTATTCATGCCCGAGTCACTTTACCATTCCAGAAACTATAAACGCAACAACTGAAAATATTCATCGAGCGTGTAACAAGCGGTCTTACTCACCCTGCAGAATACTGAAAGAGGTATATTAAAATATATCTTGCTATATCTTCAACGAACCTCACAAGTTTAAAATACATAAACAATGCCTACCTTCAACACCAGGAGGCAGAACTCGACCAAAAGACTTTATGATGATGCTTGAGATAGATTCGTTCAAGTCTGAATCACATCGAAACATGCAGTTTTACCTACTGCTTGTTATCAACATGAGGCAAGCTATTTTACATATTAAATATGTTTCCTCATTTGCCATTAAATAAAAGTAAATAATTGTGACTATAACACGTGTTGCTACATATTGTATCAAATTTACACTAATTTCGTATAATATCACTACAGAAATGCGCTCACAATAACTGCCTTGCATAATTCACATAGCAGGGCATTATCACTACCCACAACTCATTTATGCAGCACATTATCACTACCAAGAATCATAATTTTGATAACGCCCCCGTTCGAATGTCAATATGTTAGGGGAAAGAAAGAACGCACATGAAAAAAATCGTCCAATCAAAATTGAATTATAGAGTCATATGTAGAAATGTATAAAGGAAACAAGAGAGATACATATAAGACGTTACACTGTGTTTTGTTGAAAGTAAGAGAAAATCAGCGTTTAAATGCACGTAGCAGTCTTGAAAACAAAATTCGTTTATGACAAATTAACGACCAATTGGAGAAGAATTAATTCACAGACATCAAAGAAGTTTAAAACGCATTAAAAACATGTAGATCTATATGAAACGGGTTTTAGTGTAAGAAAGACACGGGTATAGGAATAAGAAATACGTGTTTTTCGAAGGTTTATGCAAGCATATACATTTTAGTTTGATATTTCACTTATTTCCAATATAACCAAACAAGGAAAGAAACTACATAGCGATCCACCCGATTAGCAAATCTAAAAAGCAAAAACATTTATTAATCTTTCGTTTGAACGGCATAGGGCAACAGTAGGTTAACGTGCACGTCTTAATTTTTAAACAATTATCAATCTGGACATCGTATGATCTAAACGCGTCAATAATTTTTATAAAACAGATTCAAATATAAAAGAGAGTATGTGTACATATAATATTTAGTAACATGTGTAATAAAGATGTTGATAAAAAGCTAAAGTCCTGGGGTCATTATCACTTTCTGGGGCTGTTATCAGCGTAAATTAGTTTTACCAAATAGATTAATGAGTAACCAAATGCTTAATTGTTAAAGAAATCAATAATTAAATTGATTGAAGCTGTCGAAAGCTTTCTCGAAATATAAATAGTTCAGGTATGTTTTGATCTTCAACACTTTCTTAAGGCTTCCTTTTTTAAACTCATTTTTGAGAGTTATATATGATACTCTGGGTTACATTTCTTCTCATTTCTATTTGCAATTGTATTTAAAAGCGGTTTCACAATTTACAATTAAAATGTTGCTTCCAGTTATCTTGATTAGCGGTATATCTTTCAGATTTAGGTAAAAGGGTAGCAACGGTTTGGGTTTTCATAATTTTGTTTTTTGTAGAGTGTAATTCAAGGAATTTACAAGATGTGATTTTATGTCGTTCAAAAATGTTTTATAGAATTGTGTTGTACTACCGATCAAAGGATTTTATTGGTTTGCATTTGTATAAGGGATATTGCATTTTCATGTTCAGTTAAAAGAGCCTGCATTTATTATTATTTGTCTCATCTAGAGCTGCAGCTGAGTTAATAGTAAATCATATTTTCAACGAGAATACTCATGTTACTTTTTTAATTTGTTTTATAACTTTTTGTTTGTGCATTTATAATTTATTTTTGGTTCACTATATTATTTAATTTATGATTCATATATATACTATTATTTTTTCTGCTCTCTTTATTCCAGACTTAAGTTTTGTACTTTTGTCACTTTGTTCTGTTAGTTGAGCCCTTGATCTGATAAACCATTTATATTTGTATCGGTCATTTCGTAAAATCCTATATATTTCTTTTTCAAATATAAGTGTACATTGTATATGTCATCGTTGTTTATTAAGGATTTGTAATCGTGTTTCTATTCAATTTTCACTTTTTCCTGAAGAAAATTGTATTGTTTCATGCCTTATTGTATCCATAAAGCATTAAGATTTGAATATTTATTCATTTCGTTTATGTACGAAATAGTATCACTTAGGGTGTTTGGGATATCTGTATCTATTATAAGGCTGTTATTAAGTTTAAAAAATCCCGGACCTTTGACAGTTTTATAAAGTTTTATAAAAGGGAACAAAAATGTTTATACTTTTAAATAATCTGACTACACTCCGATTTTTATGAACTTTCATTCGAACAGCTGACTTGTTCATCAGAAGCCTTAGTTTTTATCTATCATCTAATTATTGGGTGGTGTGGTTATTGTTTGAATTCCATATATATCTGAGTTTTTTCTGGATTAAATACTCTTCATATACCAACGAAGATATTTGTATTGATGATTTCTATACATTACTTAGTCGTATCTAATCTACCATTCTTTTTGTCAACAATATTTATGTATTAAAATCACAACCAATTAAAATATTTTTATTTTTTTGTTGTGAAATACATGTATAAGTATCTAATACATTTTAGACTGCCGATTCATCCATGTTTAGACCTTATATATTCAATTTCAATAAAGAGTTCTAAGGCTTGTATTCTTTTGCAATAAATGTCTTTATTAAAATGAGTATTGAGATTTATAAACAATGCAAACACATTCTCTATTGCTGTAATTTCCACCAAATAAAACTTGCTCTCCTCATTCTTCTGACCCAGTGTCCTACATGTAATTCACATTTCACAATGTGTTTCTTTCAATAAACATTCTGCGCATGATTGTATTTTTATCAATTGTACATAAAATTGGACAGTTTATGAAAGTATCTCTATCTAGTAATGTCTTCACTGCCAGTAGAAGTCTTTTCTAGGGAGCTGAGTTCATTACTAGCCATATTTTGTAAACAATTGTATTTTGATCACATTAAGGGGAGAACAATTTTGTATTTACGTTTAGCTACTGTTTATATTTTCAGGAGAAAAAACGACTGCCAACGTATTGAATGCCCCACAGCATACGTAAGAGTGAATGGTTCGTGTAAACCTTTTTGGAACGACGTGGTACCAATCTTGTTATGTCATAACGTTGAAAATAATTCCATAGCAACTTATACCGGAATCCCTCTTTAACAATATAACTGACTCAGGTAGAAAAATTGTTGCCCGTGATATGATAAAAAATCCATGGTTAAAAAATAATTGGAGACTGACCGATTATCTTTATAGCTCAAAAAATGATTTATCTGGCGTGTTAGTGATAAACGAGTTTATGGTTATCCTGTTGCATAACTTGTCTTCAGTGTCATCAGCCGAACTGTTGGAAAAGGTGAAAAGTATTTTTAACGATGCAGTAAAACATTTCACGATCGATAATGAAACACGTGTAAATGTCAATCTCAAATGTCTGAATTTTCTTTTCCACTGATGCCGAGAAATAATGAAGCAATTGTGCACCCAAATGCTGTAAGAAAAACAAAAAGAAGAAGAAATACGGGAACTAAGAAATATGACATTCATAAATGACGTCTGCAGAGTATTATTTATGGAAAGATATAGGATTACTTACCGATTGATAAAGACAAGAACTACATGTATTACGTGATCTTCTACAAGACACGTGGCGTTTTTCTGTACGATGGCGAGTTGGCGATTGGCAGAAATAGACCTGGAAACAAAACCGTTAGCATTTGTCTGTTGGATTCCGGATTCATAAAACAAGCTAATACCTCATCCAAATCAGGCATACGCCCCCTTCACTTCTGAATTACTTATTATATACTTATATTTTCGTAACAACTCGTGGTTTGTAGATAGTTTCGGTGAATAATGTCCTGCATCTGATTAATGTTACTCTTGATCACCCGTTACATTTATTTTCGTGAATGACATTAGCTAGTATAGCAGACTACCAAGCCTAATACTTCCTTGTGAATTGATAGACAGTGTGGAAGTGTACAGATATTTAATATTTGCCTCATAGAGATAGGATAATTAAAATAATTCTGGATATTATTAAGATAAGTCAAGAACTTGTATAGAAAGATTGGAAACCTGTATATCTCTTTTTACTGTTGATAATATAGCATGCAAAGAATTAAGAATTGCAAACGAATCATTCACATTCTATAGGCATTTGATTTATGTTACATAAAAAATAATGTGTATGCAATCTTAGATGTTTTAAAATGTTATAAATACGAAAAAATTTTTGAAATATTGCAGTTTGAAGTAAAAACTCAAGTAATGTCTTTCATTTCTTAGTTGCAGTATATATATTTTGTAAATACAATTTGTTGGGATTAGTCATGTTTTGTATCGAATTACATTGTGCAAAGAACGAATTTTAATTTGTATTTCTGAAATGAATGTAAGTAAGGATATTAGAAAACGAGATTTCGCGAGAAATTGGTGCGATTTTCTAGAAAAGCACTTGTTTCTTTCTTGAGATACGTGTTTAAAAAGGTCTTTTATAAACAATTGTATTCGTGAATGATTTTAGTGAATTCAATTTCGAACAGTCTCCGAACATTCGAAGATGTTTTATTGTTCTTGTTATTTCATTTTATAAATCCAAAACACTATGGTGAAACTACGTCATTCTATTTTTAGAATGAACACACCGTGTAAGGGATGTTTTTTTTTTTCGTATGGCATCAAGTTTATCTAGTCATGTAAGCAAATGCACGACTTACTCAGGGAACCCGTTCTTTCATTGTTCATATTAATAAATATAGTTCAACTACAAGAGACGTTCAATAAATAATCTTATGTTTGTTAATAAAATGAAACAAACCAACATTTAGTTCATGCCATCAAATCAATCTCCTTTAATAGGAATTCACCTTTTCAGTCCTTTTACAACTTCCGGAATATGTCCTCGTAGTTTCGTGTATATCCAGCATACATTGAAAAATAGTTGACACGCGTGCTTGTCGGGAAGTGTAGCGGTGTTCAGATTAAATAATGTTTCTTTGAAACACTTAAATAGGGGATTGACACCATTTTAGCACAGGATAGATTATATGGAATACCCAGTATTACTAGTGAAGAAAGATCTCAGAATGAATCTGAATATAACCACCGTCCTATTGCAAATAACTAGGCAATCTTTCTCACATATTATTATGTTTCGAGCTGGATTCCAACCCATGACGTCTGTAATATATAAGTGATGGAAGGCTTTTGTGCCAAATCAACGTTGACAAAGATTCAAGAACTGCAGCCTCAAACATCATATTGTTAACACTTCTGTTGGCGATGCACGACCTTCGTCTGTCTTTGGTGGTTCATCTTTTACCGCCATTCTTTTTATGTGACTCGAAAATAGTGAACAAATGTTTCATTTTCTGTATGTAACTTTAAACATATGCTGGTATCATTGGATGAACTCCCCTCGTATTTAAACGAGTTTACATTTTACCTAATATACCGACCGCTTGCAACAATATACTTGTAACACTGTTTGAAATTTTATTTCAACCTTATTTTGGAAAATAATATATCTACATAATGCACATATAAAAAAATGAAAACAGTTTGCATTGTGAATATATAAACATATTATATACTGAACGCAACAGCTAACCCGCCATCTGACATTTATATAGCTGACATTTTACGTATATTTTCAAAAAGAATCACAGCAATTGCTTTGAAATTTTAGATTTGAATAAAAAAGAAATTTTAGGCTATTAAAATGTATAATTGTATGTTGATGCCGTATAAAACTTTTAATAACGCCGCTCCATATTTTGACAAAAATATTGGAAATATAAAAGTGGCGGGTTAGTTGTTCCGTTCAGTATATGTCTTGTATACCGGATAAGTATATATGCTTTTTTTTTACCGAGGTTAGATATTTCTATCTCTCCCTAGGACCGAGAATTTTTTTTCGCGTTGTGACGTTAAAATAATCTAGATGACGTAACGTATTAAATATATGACGTAAATCATATAATCAAATGTCTTGAAAGCGAAAGTTGTAAAATCTATAATTATAAATTAAGTTATTATATGTATTCAATGTGTTTGGTACGCAAGAAAAAAATCATCACTGCTTTTTCGGTTCGGATAGAATATTACGTCCCTTGGGATAACTGTTTTCGTGATTTCTATCCAAACCTCAAACCCATGCAATATTCTTATTTTCGCATATGCGTTTTGATCATGATACAACGTTTAATATATCGATATAATAAAAATAAAAATAAAATATCAATTTGCATTTTTTTTATTAATTTTACTCAAATACAGTAGAACCTCCATGGCTTGAGCCCCACAAGACTGGACAAAATAGTTTGAGTTAAGGGTTGTTCAACATACCATACCTGTACATGTTTATACACTGAAAAGGGAATTCGACCCGAGACCAGATAGGTGGTTCGAGCGATATAACGTGCTGCAGCCATCCATTTTCGAGGGAACGAGGTTATACTGTTACAGTATTTAAAAACTAGTGTTATTCCACACGTTTTATAAAAAGAATGATGATAAGTGTCTAAATATGAAGTATCATAGAGTAAGTAATACTTTGATAATTTCATTTGGTTTTATTTACATATTAAAAGGAAAAGGCACACTTAGATATGTTACCATGTACATGGCTATTTCTATGTCATTTTCATTATTAGAAAGGTGTAGCCCGTGTGGTTCTGGCTAAGAATAGAATCTATGGGGTGCCGTTTTACTATTTACCCTCAATAAGTGATATCACTCATTCGAATAGGTGATATCACTCATTCGAATAAATGATATCACTCATTCATATTCGAATAAGTGATATCACATATAAGAATGACAGGGTAGTCGTACAAGAAGAAAGAGATAAGTAAGTATTAATGTGATTCAGATCTGTGTTACTGTGATAGATATGCAATTGCTAGTGTGATAGAAAAGTGTTAATGTGATACAACAAATGTTGCAGGTTAATAAATAACAGAGTTGCACTCAGCCCAAGGCAAAGTACTGAACGAACCCTTTCTGGGATTTTCCTGTCGTCTCAGTGATCACACGCCATTTTCGTTCTAATGTGGAACTGTGAAGTTTTACTGAGATACATTCATATAATATAGATTATTAAATATTATTACATTATCAATTGATTTGATTCAGTGTTGTTTTATTGATTTAAGTTTGAATGTTCAGTGTAAATTTATGTCATAAGGGGCTAGCAAACGATCATATGGCCAGCATTTAAGCAAACCTATCTCTATAAGTTACTGGTAGCTTTCTCATTTAAATCAGCGGTGAGAGACGATTGACAGCGATAAAGCTATAAAATTTGAACATCCCAGATAAGGACTGTTGTGCTATTTAACATGTTTATAGTTTAAATAAGATACATTGGTGGATAGCCTATTTATTGAACAAATAAGACTAATAGAAGATCAAGGTAAGTAAATTCTTGAATGATGGATCTTATTATGAGCTGCTGTTGTTTCTGTGATAGTATTCTCTTGCTGTGATTTAGTATATTTGCAGATGTGCTAAACTGATGGGATAAAGATGCTGATTTGCCATAACATACACAAAGGACTTGCAGCACCAAAGAAAAAAGTAAAGACATTAATATGTTAACTAGGAAGACATTGGATGCAAGTGGAGATATACGAAGTTGTCATGTACTTTTATAGATGTGCTGAAGTGATGGAATAAAGGTTTAACTAAGAAGACATTGGATGCAAGTGGAGATATACGAAGTTGCCATGTACTTTTATAGATGTGCTGAAGTGATGGAATAAAGGTTTAACTAGGAAGACATTGGATGCAAGTGGAGATATGCGAAGTTGCCATGTACTTTTATAGATGTGCTGAAGTGATGGAATAAAGGTTTAACTAAGAAGACATTGGATGCAAGTGGAGATATACGAAGTTGCCATGTACTTTTATAGATGTGCTGAAGTGATGGAATAAAGGTTTAACTAGGAAGACATTGGATGCAAGTGGAGATATGCGAAGTTGCCATGTACTTTTATAGATGTGCTGAAGTGATGGAATAAAGGTTTAACTAAGAAGACATTGGATGCAAGTGGAGATATGCGAAGTTGCCATGTACTTTTATAGATGTGCTGAAGTGATGGAATAAAGGTTTAACTAGGAAGACATTGGATGCAAGTGGAGATATGCGAAGTTGCCATGTACTTTTATAGATGTGCTGAAGTGATGGAATAAAGGTTTAATTAGGAAGACATTGGATGCAAGTGGAGATATACGAAGTTACCATGTACTTTTACAATTGAGCTAAAGTGATTGGATGTACTTTTATAGATGTGCTAATTTGATGGGATAAAGATGCTGAATTGTCAAAACTTCCACCTAGGAAATGCAGCATCAAAGGAAGAGAGCAAAGACATTAATATGTTTAATTACGAAGACATTGGATGCAAGTGGAGATATACGAAGTTGCCATGCACTTTACGGTTTTCTACTTTGGCATTTGATACAAAGACAGTTAACGTTAGATAGAGAGGAACAACAACAGTCGAAGAACTATATTGTCATGTAAGCTCAACTGTAAAGAGCAAAATATTCTTAGAAAACGTTCGCATTATAAAATTGCACTTTAAGATAAAGAACGATATAAAAAGTAACAACACATCGATTTGTTTTATTTTGTTCACATATTTCAATAATTGATAATGGTCAATCATCACAATCGTAACATTATATGTACGTAAGGTTTCGTCCCGTTAGTGACAAACTGAAGAACGAGTTTATATTGAATATGTTTGTTTTTTAATAGCAAAGTACTGTCCATTCCTTTTTTAGATAATTCAAAGTTTCATATTCCTGTCCCCGAACTAAATCGTAAAACAAAACAAAGTAAGTTAAAGTTTTTATCAAGCTATTTTATTGAATGAAATAAATGTATTCAAATAAAATTCGTAATTACTTTTTTCATCTTACATGTAAGCATTAAACACGAATGACACAAGTCTTTTACAAAGATTAAACCAATGATTGCGTTTAATAATCTAATTAACAAGCATAACATTTAATGTAACACTGACCTTGCCTAACACACTAAGTGGACACAATAGTACAATGTTAATTTCACCTGCATTTACACAAACCAGTCATATATGATATCATAACAATGTATTTACAAACACAACGTAGACAAAAAGCTAAAAACATTTAGCCCTTGAATAGACTTAACCCGAAATATACTGTAACACATAATTTATGAAATCACTATTTTCAAAACTCGTACTTTTCATTCGATCTTTACAAAATTTACAAAATAGTTGATAATATAAGCATGATATCTCAAACAAGTAAATGAATTTTAAATGAATAAAAATTTGTGCCTTTTTTTAATAAAAAATGAGTAATTGTAATTAAATGATCAAACGGTGGACTATTAAGAGCTTTAGTATCCGAGTTTTTCACTGAATCTTAACCAGCATTACACAATACATTACACAATTTGATCGTACATATGAAAGAAATGCAATATATCATATTGTGTACGCTATGTCACTCACACTGTCATAATTATGGTCTTAACTTAAGGTCCAAAATAGCTAAATAACTAAAAAACTACAAGATCTGGGATGAGCTTCTGATATGGCAACATCCATGTCTTAGCAATGGTCTAATAATCGTTATTTTTAGTTATATGCGGTTAAGTACCAGATATACAGTCAAACCTGTTCTAAACAGCCAGTCAACGGAAGGAGCAAAAGTTGCCTTTTAATACAGATTATTACTTAATACAGGTTAATTTACACTGAAAGTATAGAAATCGGGAATAGCAATTGTGGATGCTTTTAAGAAAGAAGCTGCTCAATGGAGGTGACCGCTTACACAGGTTTGACTGTATACTAATAATAATATCTCAAACGGATTTTTAAACTGGCCAAATACAATTACTCTTTCCTTGAATCTTCAAAGATTTCACTATTTACAGTTTATCTAGCCTTGTACCAGTATTTATTTCTTATTAGCGGGATATTCATCAAATGTACACAATGTTATATAATAATAATTATGTCTCAATCATTCGAATAATCTACATCTGAGTTATCGTCCTTGAAATTTATAATAAAAATACACTTTTTGACCTTATGAACATAAATGTTCTACATTTTTCTTTGAATCTTCACACAATCTGAACAGTTGATAGATAAGAACACGATCTCTTGAATTAACTCTATCTAAAACCAAAAAAACAACACAATGGTAATTATATTTCACTAAATCTTAATGTTTGATTAAAAACTGATATCAAAATTCAAATAAATGTGTTCACCCTAGAATGATTTTCTTTTCAATCTATGTACATTTTCTGTAGTTATTGTTACAAATACATGGACTTTCGTAATATTTTTCACATTTGATATAGCACAAGAATAAAAATTATATTGCCATAAAAAGTAATATTTCCACTATGCAATTATCAAATTTTGTATCTATATTAAATATGTAGCAACAGCGCTGGAAAATATACATAGTGTGGTTACCCGAGGCTGTCCGATGACGTCAAGGACGTCAAATTTTGTATGATGTTTAACCGGTCAATTCGCATCTTGTGTCACATACCTAATGGGCTCTTAGAATGCACTTTATACATACCTTACCACCCATGTATCATATCATATCTATATCATTTATACAATGGTTCAGAGAGTATGAATCTGACTTAGATTTGACCGGTTAAATATTGTGCAAACATTTGAAGTCGTTGACGTCCTCTGACTGCTCCGGGTAGCCATTGCATGCATATTATCGCTGTTGCTATATAACAGTATTTAATATCAATATGAAACTTGGGAATTGCAAAGAGGAAATATTACTATTAATGGCAATATATTCGTTATTATTATATTAAATATTGATAATATTACAAAAGTCTTCAGTTAGCTAAATAGGATAATTTAGTATTTTAATTATTACAAATGTCTATATTTGACCTTGTGTCTTGCCTTAACATATACAAAAGTTATATAATCTGACATAAGTATATATAAACAGGATGATAGGATTAAAACTATCTGAGATATTACCTTTGTCATATATAAACAGAACAAATATTGCACTCGTGTTGCTAATTGTTTTTCTAAATCAGAAAACATTGGAAAACAAATTTTCCAGCTTACATCTCTATGAAAATTCTAAGAAAATACGCTTTGATTAGATACACATTTATCAGTGGACCCATTAAGGCAAATAAATATGAATTGTATAATCACAAAATGCATTTTGAAGATTTCAAATGTACATGTATTTCGTTTTTGCACAGTTTACAAGAAAATGCTGAAAGTACAAAACCAGTTGTAGTATTGTCTTATAAATTAGAACATAATGTTCTGTTTCCATTGATTCATTTCATCAAATGAGAATATGTTTGTCATATCGATCTATTATTTTAGTTAAATTGTTGTTACATTTTTCTTATCTGACACTTACAACAGTATTCTCTTTAGCGTGTCGTAATCAATTTCTTAACTAACTTTAGTTCATTTAATCACCATTTGCCAAGTTAAGGTATTATAAAAAAAAAATACGACACAACGTGTAAAGTTTAACAGATTTTATCTACACATCTAATCTCGCAATTTCTACTGTATAATATATACTTGTATATAATGATACTCCACGTGCCCAACTTTAAGCATGTATGCTGATTTATTTAGATTCAATCTTATCGAAAGCCATTTTAGACTTCAGTTTTTGTCAGTAACTCTCTAACAAGGCGCCCGATCTCATATACATCTTTCTGCTTTTCTGATTGATTAGTACAAACAATGGGCTTCCGTTCCATCTGGACATGGCTGAATGTCTACAATGAAGTAGCTTAGTGTTAGAACAATACAATTAACGCAATGTTTCATTTTACATATTGGTATATGCTTGGCTAGAAAGCAAATGTATCTATTGTTTGTTTTTTTTTTCATTCGTCTTTCACATGTTTATAATAACGCCAAACCGAAATACTTCAATATATACCAATCATAAGTATTATAAGAATAACTCAGATGTAGTAACGGTTTATCATAAAATGAAAATTCACGTTAAACGATAATTTATTATCGAAGCAATTTAATTAAGCATAATCATGTCAAATACCTCTCCATCCCGATGAAAACATAATGTGATCATTTCCATTTGTATACTCTGACCAAATACCATCTCACATTTATGGAGGCAACTCACACATCGCAGTAGTTGCAGGGTTATCTGCGTAAGCTGCATTGTGGATAGTTTATTCTCTCTCACGTAAGCTTCAGCAGATATTTTTATTTCGGCGTCGTCCTCAGTGGAACGGAAGTAAGGACTACGCCACAGTTTAAGAAAGTATTGCACCAAACCTAAATATTAAAACATAGATATTTTAAATGCACTTCAATTAACCTGAATAAACCGATTTGTTTTATTAATTTATTCAGCTAACTCTGTATGTTAACATTATCAGTATTTAGTCGACGTATCAAGAAAAGTTACCTCCGCTAGTGTGCAAACGTCATGTTAAACCCGTTACTTGCATAAGGACGGTTGTTCTAGTGATATTCATTCTGATGTCATCTTGTACCTTAACACCTGGATAGTATATATATATAACGGTATATTGTTTTCCTAGGTATTGCCGAAATTAAAAATACAAAATATCATTTTTGACATTTTTTTATATTGTTTATAGTTTAAAAACACTCATATGAAACAACTTGCTAAACTCTTTTTCTTCCAATATCTATATATAGTTTACAAACATGCTGTTTTATATTTTACATGTACTTAATTTCAAGTTGAACAGGTGATCAGAAAATAATTCAACAAAATGTTATGTTACCTTGGCAAGCGTTTGTATCTGTGATCCTTGACTGCTCAGCTGTATCGGGGACAAACCTCTGCATGAGATGGCAGTAAGAATCAATACCGTAAATACATTGTTTTCATGAGAGTTCAATATTCGTTTTGTTTGCGATGACGAATGTGTTGACGATACTGTTAACTGCATTCAATATAAGTTTTTATAGTTTTCTCCTGAATAATATTGACGTGTTACTTAGTATGTATATTGAATGTTTGACTTGCATGTATATTGTGATTACAATATTGTTTAAACTAAACTAACTTCACTTTCTTCCTTTCAATACCAACTTCAAATCAAAACAACAACACATTAACTATACAATTAAATCATGTTGATAGCAATTATATGTTGTCATTTCAAATGAGCGTATGATCGGTGAGAATTGCACGTGCTTTGTAAAATTTATCTATAATTTACGATATTTTAAATGATGCAATTCTTCTTCTTTCAATTCATTTAGCAGATTATTTTAACTATCATGATTTGTATTTATTAAAAACAAAACAACATGAAAGTCAACATGATACCAATCACTTGATATATAGTTAAAAATGAAATTTTTACATTTATTTATCATACAAATATTTCAATATATTTTGTGCAACATACTTACACGTTTATTTAATATAGCTGATGCTGTGTACAAAAGTGGATTAATGGCCGAGTTAATGGGCAATACCAGCACAGCTGTCCAAGCGTAAACATCTCCAGATATCGCGTGACCGGTCATTGCCATCATACCTGTTTACAAAGTAAATCTCAATCAACAAAATGAATGGTCTACGATGTATCGACACAGTATGTGTTATATGACACCAACAAGAAGGGTCATTTCCTATTTTCAAAAACACCAATTATTATACATATCAAGATCAAAGTACATCAACACATTTATGTGTAGAATGATTCTAGAAAATCGAACGGCAAAGTTTCATCAACATAAAACCCTTCTTTGCTTGTAATCCCTGATTAGGAACCGCGGAACAATACAATGGTTGATATTTTAACCAAGAAATAAACATGACAAAATGAGGTATTGGACATGGGATTCATTTTAGAGGAATCCTTCCCTTCTGTACCGATTAACAGTGATTATATTACCACAGAAACACATATATAATAAAAAAAAACATGTTAATTTACATATTTGTTGGTATTACCTCTTCATAAACATAGCAGTCCTTGACATTTGGTGAACAAATGTAGATTTAACAAGCAATCCAAACACAATGTTTAAAATTGTTTACATCTAGTATATGATTAAAACTAATACACATATGCATGCATATAATTGACAGTACAAGAGAGAAACGAACACTAAACGTATCTGTAAATATAGCAAATAATATATACTATCAAGCTTTTTTTTCCATGAAAAGGGAACCAAGGAAAACATGTCCTTACTCATTACACCAATAGGAAACCAACATAAGAAGTCGGTGGTGACGACCAGTAGAAGGTTCCGGGCTATGTTTAAATCGTTCCTTCTCCGTGCAGAAGTCTTCATCTTTCGTGAATTGGATCTGATTTCGCCATACAACAAGCACTGGCCAACAGCAATTAGAACAAAGGTTGCAAAGTTTAAACCAATGAAAATTATCACTGAATAAACCCAACCCGGTGGACGATCACGTGTAAGAGGAAGAGCAAGGCAGACGCCAGATTTTGCATAAAACTTATTCTGGAAGTATCCACTGTAAACAATGGGTATGATTGCAATGACTATGACGAATACCCACGTCATCAATGATGCAACTAATGCCGACCTTGTACGAAAGCGTACTTGTCCAAATGGGTATTTTATTACGAGGAGTCTATCAATAGTTATTAGACAGATGAACGCCACACTGGCTTCAGACGATATTGTTGACAGAATACCCGCCATATTGCACCAGTGACTATTTCTCCAGTATTCATCCATCCAAATGTATCTATAAGAAACAGAAATGCAAGATATCTATCTTCATGACATATTATGAAACAATATGAAGTATATTTGATTGATATGAAAAAATTAATGCAAACAGAAGTTTAAGCTACAAGTAGGAAGAGGGAAGTTGAAATTCAGAATGTATGATATATATAAGTAAGAACTAGATAGCTAGAAGTAGTTTAGAAACAAGAAATTATACGTTTTAAGTGAGAAATTAAAATTTAAAAGTAAGTCGTGGGACATTTGAAATTAGATGTGAGAAGTAAAAAGACATGATGTAAAATTGAGAAATATCTTCTTGGTTTTAGTTAAAATATGATTATGAAACTGCTCTTGAATATGTTATCTAAATGGTGTAAACTTCTTTTAATAATCGTTTATGTGCGTAAATCAAAAACTATTATTTATTTAAAATGAAGCACTGCCTATTTAAACTGACCGTATCAATACAATAAATACCGCACAGAGACTATAAGAAGATAAAAAAGGTCATACCTGTTTCGAAATATAAGGTCAGCAATAGCTATTGTAATCAGGTAAATTCCCATTAAGAAATCTGCAACGGCCAGGTTTGTCACAAAGATTCCGTATCCTAGTTTAAGTCTTTTGTTGTCAAATTTCAATCGATATACTAAAGACAAGATGTTTCCAAGAAGAGCTGCTATCCCGATTACCCACAAAAGTGCTTGTAAGTATGGATTCCTCATAAGATCTTCACACGATGAGAATTCATCTTTGTGAGGAAGGCAGTCATTTTCATCAACGTTTGCTGGTCTTATACAACAGAATTTATGTGCTGGAGTTACCATGTTCTTCACTGAAATAACATCGGTGAACATGTTGTTGCTGAACGATTTTATGTCATTAAATCGAAAATCTATCGTTCCCACCTGTACACTCCTAAATGCATAATCATCAATAACTGAAATACGGTTGTTTGTTAAGTCTAAAGAGACAAGTCTGCCCATGCCAGTGAAAGTGTCAGCTACTATTCTCGTGAGCTTTGTACCAGTTATTGACAGTTGCTGTAAATCCGTTAATCCTTCGAAGGCTCCAGCTTCAATGGAATGTAGTTGGTAATTACCAAACAAATCCAATGTTCTGAGAAATGTCAGGGATTTAAATGCCTTGCTCTGAATGCGTTGAATTAAATTATAGCTTAAGTCTAAAATACGTAAATTACTGGTTTTCACAAATAAAACACTTGAAATCGCCCCCAGTTGGCAATTTGAAAGATTCAATTTATAAAGAAAATATAAATTGTCTTCAAAATTCATAGAACCTTCAAACAGGTCTGGATTGACGCTTAAATCTAATAACCTGGTCGAAAGCGGAATGCCTGTTAAATCTGATATTTGAAACTGAGACTCCGTGCATCTGATCGCAAAGCCCTTACAGGTGCATTTGTGAGGACATGAAAAGTCGCAGTGGAGTTCATCGTCACCATGGAGACATTGTTTTAGTCCATCACATACTTGATTTAGAGGAAGACACACCTTCGTTGCTCTACATCGATATTGCATATAACATGCGCTTTCATCGTGATCTGAAATATGTATTAAAACAAAAACATTAAAAGAAAAAAAACTCAATGCAATATTACAAAAAAAGAAAAATCATGAAAAAGGGTGCAACAGAAACATTGAAAGAGATCTATGGAAAATTCAATGTGAACATTCCAATTATACACGAACTAGTAACATTATATGCTTTCCAAACGAATACCATTGACGCATTAGATGTTTCGTAGAAGATGTTTAAGTATTATGCTTCAAGACAGCCCAATAGTGTGACAAGTAGTTACAAACGATTTGTTATTTATTTAAGTACCCGAAAAACATTTGTAGTTGAAACAATATATTATTTACAGTCAAACCGGTGTAAGAGGTCACCTCTATTAAGCAGTCACTAGTCTTAAGCAACCATATTTTCTATAAATTAACCTGTTTTAAGCAAAACCTGTCATTAAATGCCACGTTTACTCCTTCCTATGGCTGCTTAAGACATGTTTGCATCAAACATATAATTGATTAAAACTCACCTTATGTGAATGTTTTATATCTATAACATATGTTCAAACTCATTATATAACGTTCTTATACGTTCAAATTTATAATTACATTTATCTTTCTTACTTTTACATATTTCAGGAAATAAAGTCGATCCAATGTTGCCAATGTCATCTAGGTTCCTTATTCTGATATACTTTATAAACGAACTGTCATTTGTTTCGATTCTTTTATTAGTGTTTGGATCAATGGTCACGTTGTACATTATTATACTCTTCTCACCAATTTGTTGATTTTGTGGCCCAAATATGATCCCTATTGCCTCAGAATCCTGACTGTGCTGTATATGAATGATGCCTAAATTCGTCATCAAACTATTGTGACTTTTAATTAAATGATTAACTAGTTCGGATTTATTTATTGGATATGTTTCTTTCTTTTGAAAAGCTTGATGTTTTAAATAAAATACTCGATGTGTTACGAAAACCTCTGAAGGTGATGCATGAACAATCTTTGTAGAATTCGGATCAACTGCACTGGACCTTAATCTCTACAACACGCACTACTCCTGCAGGCGAATACAGCTGTCTGGCTAGTTTGTATACATTCTCACTCAGCTTCACTGTTGACGTGTCAGCTGGATAGATTATGATTTTCTCAGTTTCAGTCTCTTTGCACCCTTAAGTATAAATTAAAGTGTAAGTGATTTAGTTTGTGACTGCATCCATATGTACATAGAACCAAATGAATTTATAATTGAACATTAAGTTGAAAACATAACGTTTTAGTTTCAAGCAATGTTTCTTAAGAGAAAAGCGAAATTTGTCGTTTATTGTAACTGTTCAAAACAAATAGTTTATCAAAAATGACTGTTTAGTACAGCCTGAGTATGTGTAATAACAAATATGTGAATATAGATAAAGTTAAAATTGCTTTCTATGCTTATTGACTGTATGTGAAAAAATAAAAGCGTAAATATTAATATGTATAAATAGATTGGCTGTTTATACTTATTTACTATTGGAGTTCCGGTTTTAAAGCTGGTAAATCAAGAAAGGTTACTCTAAAGTTCTTTTGGTTACCAGATTCTCTGTACTGGTATCAATTGCAGTAATAAAGGGTACCAGACTAGATCGAGTTAGTTCTTCGAACGTAGTAGAATTGCCCAATGTTTATATTATGTATATATCGTTGAATTCATATGTTTTCTGCACAATTATTATTTTGAAGTTCTTTCTTTTAGATTCAATGGGAGCTTTGTATTTAATAAACATATAGACGTACAGCAATTAATTTCGTCTTCTCCACCTGTACAGTGATTGTGACCATCACACACGAAACGATAAGGTATACAGAAACTGCTTTGGACATTTTAGATATCCGCTCATGTTTGAACAATTGTGTTGCTCTGAAAATTAAAATGACATTCACATTCTGAATATATCGAAAATTCCTGTGTGGAAGACTATCATCCCGTTACTATTTTACATCGTTTTAAAGTGAAATGAAAATGCATATTTAACAATAAATTGTGCAGCTGCTCGCTTTACATTATTGTCATGATAAACACATTTTCAATATTGTATACATAACAATTATTCATGCGTTGCTTACATTATAATGTATGCGTTTTTCATTACGCTCAAAATCAGAAATACCCACCACACCACAGGAGAATGTAACGTCCAAATATTGAGTTATGTATATTTCTACATGGACCAAGGGATATTGTTCATATATATATACAGTTACTTATATTATATTGCCAAATACAACTAGTACTTATATTACGTATTATACGCCATGGAAACATTAAAAATGCGATTAAGGCATAAGATTGTCAGCTGTTTTTACAAAAACAATGCATTAAAAAGGGTTTAAGAGAGTGTTTATACAAAGCAGGTGTATTTATATTATGTATTACTCTCATACAAACAGTATACAGTATAAAGCAGTATACATATTTTTAATTGTCAAATAAATGGGTCACTATACTATTGTTAAAAATGATTAAAGAAATAGTTATACATTATTGCTGCCATAACACATAACATTTAGAAACAAGGATGTATTACTTGCTACATTACGTTTAAATACAAATCTATCGATCTTGCTACAAGCGACATTTATGTTCAAGAAGAACAAGTACAATAACCTTGCTGTCAACGGACAGTATGTTCAAATACAGATGATACAGATATACGTTTCTTATTACCAGAGAAGAAAACGTTCAGATGATATTGCTGCAAGGGGACTGTGTACGTTCAAATAGTAATATAAACAACAACAACAACAACAACAACAGCAACAATCATAAGTATATATTGATACCAAGAACCAGAGCTTATAAATGCAACTGAGAAACAACGTGGCGCTCAAACACAAAGTTGTGTATGTATATTTAGCTACCATGGAACATAACGCGGCGCTCAAATACAAAGTTGTGTATGTACATGTAGCTACCATGGAACATACTGACGCGGCGCTCAAATACAAAGTTGTGTATGTACAGTACGGGAACCGTTTTATTACATATTGATGTGTGTTTCGATTAACGCTTAATTATTATACAATTTTGTGTAATGAATACCAGCTGAATTTATGATTAGAAGTTTACGGTTATCATTCAACTGCTGTTATTTTTATTTTCAAATCGAGGTATATCAAAAACTTAACATTCTCCTGTTAATAGCAATTCCATCATGACAATGTTTGCTAATTTCAGAAACTTCTCTGTATGTGTATATTTACAATTCCATATAACGGTATAGTTAACATACGGCAAGGTAAATAGTTGAACTGTTCATTGATATAATTAAATGTTTTACGTCTCTAAATTAGGTACCCAGCTAGTGTGTACAAATTTAAAACCAAACATGAAACTTCGAAAGAACATGTGTTTTAATTAATGACATCAACTTGCAATCACGCGACTATCGATGCGTATCGCAACATGGGGTAATTACGGATAGATATGTCAACATTAGTTTGTGTTGCGAGTTTTCATTACAATGCTGTGTAAACAGCACAGGATTAGAGAGGCGTGTCGAAAGCATCGTGATGAAAGGTGTGGATACGTTGATATCGCAAATTCACTTGATTAAAATACAAATTATAAGTAAATATATATCTATTAGAAAACTGAAATATTGTTTTTATAAGCGTATTCTTAATATACTTCCTGAAAAGAGCTGATGAAAATATGTCACGCTGGTGTGAAATATGGCGTCTACTCTAGAAATCGATATATGCGTCAAAGAAAATGATTTAACTCTAGCACCATCTCACTGGAGAATATTTAATACACATCAGTTTACACATGGCCTCGATAAATGACAGGCATATTTTATGTAATGAGGCAGATCGAAAGTTTAACGCGGTAGCCGTATTTAAACTTAATAATAAATCAATATACTTAATTTCCTAATTCAAGTTAATTTGTATTGATAAATAGTAAATAAAACTACTACTACTACTACTACTACTACTACTACTACTACTACTGCTACACTGTTACTGATGTTGATGCTGCTTCTGATACTACTACGAATAATAGTGTTGCTGCTATCAATACGACTACTGTTACTACTGCTACTGCTACTGATGCTGCTTCTAATACTACTAGTACTACTACTAATAATAATAATAAAAATAATATTGTTGCTGCTATCAATACAATTACTACTACTACTACTACTACTACTACTACTACTACTACTACTACTACTCTACTACTACTTCTACTACTACTACTACTACTACTTCTACTACTACTACTACTACTACTACTACTACTACTACTACTACTACTGCCACAAATACTACTACTACAATTACTACTATTACTACTACTACTACTACTACTACTACTACTACTACTACTACTACTACTTCCACTACTACTACTACTATTATTATTACTACTACTACTGACTACTACTACTACTACTTCTACTACTACTATTACTACTACTACTACTACTCCTACTACTACTACTACTACTACTACTGACTACTACTACTACTACTTCTACTACTACTATTACTACTACTACTACTACTACTACTACTACTACTACTACTACTACTACTACTACTACTACAACTACTACTACTACTACTATTACTACTACTTCTACTTCTACTACTACTACTACTACTGTTTATTATGATAATTAATACTTCAACTTTAGCTGATGATGCTGCTCCTACTTTATAACTAATACTGCTACTAAAAGTGTTGATTCTGTTACTACAACTACTACTACAACTACAACAACAACTACTACTACTTCTACCACTAATAATAATACCACTACTACTACTACTATGACTACTACTACTACTGCTGCTGCTTCTAATATTGCTACACATATTGCTGCAGCTACTACTAGTACTACTACTACTATAACTATTATTGATACTGCTGCAGCTTCTGATACTTTTACTACTTACTACTGCTACATCATCATTATCATGACATTATTATATCAACATCATTTTCATCATCAATCCATCATTACCATTATCTGCATCATTATTATCATTATCATTATCGTTATCGTTATCGTTATCGTTATCATTATCATTATCATTATCATTATCATTATCATTATCATTATCATTATCATTATCATTATCAATCATAATCATCATCAATCATCATCAATCGCTATTGTATGCAGAATAACAGCATAATCTGTTTAATCAATATCAGTAGCAATAGATGTAGCAGCACTTTAATTATCACAGTCAACTGTATTAACAGAATCATTGCATAGTCAAATCACTAACAACACAATTGTCATTATATATATCATCTCAATATCATCATATTATAACCACGACTCTAGGCTAAGACGGAAGCGCGATTGAAGTATCAAATCAATTGTCATGCGTTCGAATCCCCTCCCGGCCACACTCTGTATAGACGAATCCCAATGTTATGCAATGTCGTATAACAATTAACGCGGAAAGAGTAGGCCGGGCGGGGACTCGAACGCACGGGCCCTGAGTTGAAGGTCAAACCTACTAAGCTAAGCGGGTCCGTCTAGACGGTACTGTAATCATCATAATACATACTCAATGCTGACTGACTGCAAGGTATTTAACGAAATACAAGGCATTTCGTTACTCTGATCAATTTAAAAGATTTCCAGATATATGTTTTGTCAATTTTTCCGTATGTATAAAAATACACTTAATATAGGAGATGCCCACACAAAGTCGGTATTTGTCATTCTATTGTTAATAGGCGGAAACTCTAATTGGTGACAGTGTTGTTGTCCCTGTAAATTTAGTCTAGCAGTCTAACTATCCATTATTATAGAATGCAGGACGGGGTCCGACTAATCCTCTCTCTCTCGCTCTCTCTCTCTCTCTCTCTCTCTCTCTCTCTCTCTCTCTCTCTCCCACCCAAGCTCCCTTGATTGCAGCTGCGTCGTGTCGGTCTTCCTTTGTGATATTTGACACGTGTTGTTTTAGCAATATAAGAAACATAAGCAAAAGTTTAATAACTGCAAAACGTACATCTACTGTTTAAAATAATCTACATTATTGTTTTATGATTTAAGTATGTTTGCAAACAAAAAAGAAAAGAAATTGATAACATATATTTTAAAATATTGATTTCGTTAACGCTAAACTGCATAATATGTACATGCGATAATTATATTTTTAGAACGACAACTTGAAAGTATGTCGTTTGAGTTTAAATATATATTTATAATAAATGCATACATGCATTAATGAATAAACGAGTGAGTGAGTGAGTGAGTGAGTGAGTGAGTGAGTGAGTGAGTGAGTGAGTGAGTGAGTGAGTGAGTGAGTGAGTGAGTGAGTGAGTGAGTGAGTGAGTGAGTGAGTGAGTGAGTGAGTGAGTGAGTGAGTGAGTGAGTGAGTGAGTGAGTGAGTGAGTGAGTGAGTGAGTGAGTGAGTGAGTGAGTGAGTGAGTGAGTGAGTGAGTGAGTGAGTGAGTGAGTGAGTCGTGGCGAGGCGAGGCGAGGCGAGGCGAGGCGAAGTGAAAAACTGTCTTCTCACATTCATCACGTTAAGTAAATAACTCTAATAGTAATCCGAAAGCTAAATTTTACCTAATTCATATAACAGCAATTTAATGTCGACAAATGCTTATTTAATTAATAGTTATAGTCGGTAATGGAAATAAGAAAGGAATTAATACATTTACTTTTAAGCAAGGAATTATATATACACGTCCATTTTTCTCTTTATCATTTCAACCGTTCCGTCAATATTAGCCGTAAAATCCGTTGTCATTTGATTGGATATTTTATATGGGATGACACGGTTTGCAGTCATGGGATTATAGATCACATAGCGTCGCATCGCTGGAGGCATATTTCACACTCGAACAGATCAATTTATGACAGTGGCTGTAATTTCGGTCTCGACTTTATAGTGTTTATGTTAGTTGTGTTGTTTTTTGTTGGTGTCTGTTTTCGTCATACGAGGGGATATATATTGACTAGGTATTAGAATAGGCTACATAATTGACAGATATGCGCCTATGCTTATTTAGATATATTTCTCATTCATTGTATCCTGCTTATGACTTTTCCAAAACGAGACTATGTATTATGTTAATTACTAGAACTAGTACGGTTATGTTATCGAAGATTGTTGAACAATATGTTTTTAATTCCTTGTATACAAAAATCAAACACTTGTCTTGTTTAAGTCCACAAGAGCATTCCATCCTGTAGATATGAATCACTAACTGAGTGGAAATTAAGTTATCTCTATATACGATAATACGAGCTTTTGTCCTACATTCCGATAGTACATCTATTGTGGTGGCTGCTCAATTTAAAAAATATATATATATATTAAAGCAAAACATCCGAAACAGATATTGTGATTTTTTTTATATAAAAAAATCTTTTAAATTAATAAGGTTGTAGGTGATAAATTTTTCGCGTAGGATAAAACATACGGTCATACTTATTTTAGTTATATTTCTTCATTTTTTAATTTAAAAACGTTTTTAACAAATCTCTCTGCATAAAAGTGAAATATATTCTTATGATATGTGGTTGAAACGACGATGTGGTGTTCTTAAATTGCTTATTCAGTTTACACTGTGATGTCATATCCATGACTTGTAAGGGCAACTTTTAGGTTTCCAAAACAGAAACATAATATACTAGTGTACACCAATTTCTGATAATAATAAATTAAGAAATCAGATCCCCGCTGATTTTCAAATGCATGAAATCATGAAATTACAGTTTCAAAAGCATATCAAGGTAAACTTCACTATCGGCGGTAAAAAATCAAAAGTCAATGTCCTTCGATCTTCTGGTTGACACAGCGTGTTAACAGGAAGTGGGATAATTAGTGATAATTACATTGCTGGAGGGCGTACTTCGCACTGCTTTATTAGGGCTTGTGTTAAAATTGCTATATAAACTTTAACATGTGTTACTTTAATTGAATTTATGCAGAATACAGAATAGTTTATTTATTGTGTTTAAGGTTGTTTTTTTTATGGCGAGTAAGAAAAGTTGATTATTTAAGAATAAATTGATTGTTATTGTTAACCTGTATGACTGATTGATGAGGATACTTTCGGTAACATTATTGATAATAATACTAGTTAATTATATTAATCATACTTAGTATGTATTTAATTAATGAACTTCATAGATTAGGAGATTATACTTTCTTATTTTATTAATTGTAGATAGGTCGTGTGTTCGAATCGCCTCCGGTCCGTTATGATTGAAATACGACATTGCGTCTCATTATCATTCATCTCTCACCGCTGATTCAAGTGGGAAAGTTATCAGTTACTTGCGGAGATGGGGTGTGCCCGAGTACTGGTTTAGATTTCAGGATTCTAGAAAACAGTGGTTAGGTAAAATGATCGTCTGTTCAACTTCAATGACATAAAAATGACGTTAACTATTCAATCAATCGATCGATCAATCGATAAATCGATCAATCAATCAACCAACCAACCAATAAATCAAATCAATCAATCAATCATAATAAATAAATAAATAAATAAATAAATAAATAAATAAATAAATAAATAAATAAATAAATAAATAAAATAATCAATCAATCAATCAATCAATCAATCAATCAATCAATGAAATCAATTAAATCAATAAATAAATAAATTAAATTGAGTGCAAGTATTGTTATTAAATCAATACATAAGACAACACATTGCTCTTATACAGCGCAAATCGCTAACAGTATTTATAAGTGAAGTTATAATCGGTATGTAAGCCTAAATAGAATATAATTATATCCATTTGTGTATGGTTACGA
The DNA here is from genome assembly GCA_029582155.1 of Panopea generosa. Taxonomy (NCBI): domain Eukaryota; kingdom Metazoa; phylum Mollusca; class Bivalvia; order Adapedonta; family Hiatellidae; genus Panopea; species Panopea generosa. Next base: position 10,953,395 of record CM055899.1, read on the forward strand.
TGATATATCATTATTACCGTAATGCTATCGTATGTAATCTTATAAACAGCGTATCGACTGTAATGGTCATTATGCACTATTAACAAAATAACTGATGCCATGAATCCCAAACAACATTTAAATATTGTTGGTAGTAGTTATAATTCAATGTTTTTATCAGCAATATGTGTAATAATATCGATGACCAGTCAAGTTCTTATTTACCGACGCGCTTTAAACTGGTCATTTTGGCGAGCATATATCGATAACCAGATCACACCGCTCTTAATTATGAAATGTGAATTCAAGTGCACCTGCTAAACGTTCTGGTTGCTGATTGGATAAACGCTTAGATTATCCAATCAGCAACCGGAACGCTTACGCTAACATGGGATATCATCTTGCAAGCATACAATACCACTTGCAAATGAAGAGATAGCAGTCAAAATGACAAGTGCTTGTGTATAAATATCTTGACTTGGATGTTACCAGCAAACAGTAAGTTCAAGTATAGTAAACACAATGTTCAAATACAGAGTAAAATATCTTGCTACCAGGTAACAATATGTACAAATACAGAGTTAGGTGTAGTGTTACAAGTGAACAGTATGCAGCGTTCAAAAATAGTTTTAGGGCTCATACTACAAATGTACTAAACGTTTAAATACATAGTAAGGTAATATGTGTGCAACAGTTTGTTCAAATATAGACATAAGCATCTTATAACCAGTGAACCGACATGTCCTATTACACGTTTTAATGAAGACTTCACTCCACGTCACATTGTAACCATTCGGTTCTGTTAACGTTTTTTAAGATAAATATGACATTTCGAACGCACCTACAAATAAGTATATAATTAGACAGACGGCTCAAGCTTACAATTTACCAACATTTTAGATTTGGATGGATGGTATTGTCTGCTGTCATTATCAACACATGATATATTCTTAAACAATACACGTATACCTAATATTTCTAATTATGTTGGTAGACATAATCAAGACTGAAACTGCCCGATATTTGCCATACAGAGTGTTTGAGAAATGTAAACAACATACGCTTATGCACTTACCACAACCCTCTAAATGCGTAAGCGATTTACATCCATCAATTTTCCCAGACCTATCCAAATCATAAAAACAGCGTTTCGTCTCAGCTATAGTCTGCTGCTCTCGTTCGCAAATCATAGTTCTTTCTGTTGGAATTTCAAAATCTAAAATATTCATAATAAAATGAATGTGATATAAATAAAATTCTTTACTGTTTTAATATAAGAAATGAATACTATCTAAAAATATCTCAGCCGTGATGATTTGATTACGTCATACTGAAAGAAGAAGGCGAAAGACGCGTGTAAAAGGTGTAATTGGAATGGAATTCCGGTATCTATTACAAATTGATTCCTTGTACTATTGGTAAGAAATTTGTTTTCTGGTGTATATAATCAATATATATAATTATGTGCTTTTTTTAATCTGAACACGCAGAAACAATCGTGTTAATTTTGTTTGTTTGACTATTTTATGTCATCAAGGGCTAACAGACGACCAAACTACTCTTTCCCGGGATCCAGTACTCGAGTTCATTGAGTACCAGTTTTTCTTCTTAACAAACAATATCCATTTCATGATAAAGACAAATTGAACAGAAAATAACGTGAATGAGAGATGCTATATTATGGTTACTATAATAAACACTCAAGACACAACAATGGAGAGTATGGTCTTACGTTAGATATATTTTATACCAAACATTTTGAAATGGGATTGGCCACATTTCTTTCAACTTAAATTCGGACCTTCCATCTAACTTACCTAACTTACCTTTCTTACATATAATCGAATGAAAACTTAATCGCGTATTACCATATCTCGGCGATGTATTGAGAACAAAGTTGTTTTTATAGAAGAAGTATGAACTGTTAACCAACAGTTTTTCGCCAGTCACTTCATTTCTGTAGTTTTCGGAGGGTCACCTATGTCTCTAAAATAGAACAATTATATAGAAATACTTTAAAGTTGTCTTAATGATCAATACAATGAATGCATCTCTCAGTCTAGTTTATACTAACATATTTTGATTCGATGGAGAAGGAAACTCGGAGGTTATATGAACCGCGCTCGATACGTTGAATATGAATATGTCATAGACTTGTGCACGAATATAAGTAACTTCAGGTCCTTGTTGTAGTTTCGGGTACCACATTTAATGTTTCCAAATTCTACAAACAAAACACCTATAAATTAACATAATTTATTATTTTAAAAAGAAAGAGCTTGTTTATAAGTCTGGTTGAGAACTTTTAAACAAATAAAGTTCGTATACACACTTTTGTTAAAATGTTCTAATTTATTAATTAATAGCTTATCACATGATGTTTTGTTGTTATCTAGTATGTCAAATATTGACTATTTCAATGACACATGGACAAAATTTTACATGATACAACAAAACAGTGACATCAATAATGGTTATAGTATTAATAATGTCTTTATTTAGAGAAGGCATTTTTAATGGGTTTAACGCCATTTTAAACACATTTCAGGTTATATATGGCATATCCAGTTTTACTGGTAGGGGAAGACCTCAGATTGAGTCAGACTGAGTCGAACCACCGTCCTTCCGCAAGTATCTGGAAACTTTCTCAAATAAAGTTTTTGAGCGAGCAGGACTCGAACCTACGACCTTATCAATCAGTGAGACACTCTAAACAACACATAAAAAACAAGATTCTCAAGATAAGAATCTATTTACATACTAATTATTTAGAGCAGATTCCTGCTTAATCAAAACAACGTTAACAATAACAAAGATAAACAATATTTCAGTTTCATAACAAAGATGTTTTAGTAATCATGAATTCCTTGTGCAAATACATAAAATTAGGAACGTTATTCAGTTTTCTGATATTTGAAGTGATAATGTTCCAGGCTTTCATAGCGGAATAAGAAAACGCAAGTTTCAGAAGTTTAGTTTTTGCCTTAGGATGCATTATGTTCTCATTTGAAATCGAGCGTAGATGAACAAACGGATGTCTTTCCATTGAACAATGAAAGTTACAATAAACAATCCCTAAAATCAAATGTCAGTTAATGGATGCATCAATGCTGAGAGTTACCGCCCGCTCTCTGATTGACTGGAGTACACATAGAACGCATGCAGTTGATGCAGTTCATAATATAACCTGCGGAATAGTATTCTATATCGGATATTTGTTACAAAGATAACAACGACAAATAAATGTGAAATAAGAAAAGACATAACATATATTTACTGCAACAAATAAATTTTATACAATAGTGCTATATATATATATATATATATATATATAATATATATAAAAAATAACACACAGAGTCATGTGGAAAACAAGAATTTTCATCAATTGATTTTATAAAATCAAGATTGTAAGAATGAAATGAACTATTATGTTTTATGTTATAGACATAGACAAATGATTGTATGAATGAAATAAAAAATATGTTTTACGTTATTTACATATACAAACGATTGTATGAATGAAATGAACAATATCTTTTACGTTATATACACATACAAACGATGGTAAAAAAATGAAATGACGATTATGTTTTACATTATATCCATATACAAACGATTGTAAGAATGAAATGAACAATTATGTTTTACGCTAAAGACACATACAAACGCTTATGAGAATGAAATGGACAATTATGTTTTACGTTATAGACACATACAAACGATTAAAAGAATGAAATGATCAATCAGGTTTTATGTTATATATATAGACAAACGATTGTAAGAATGATATGAACAATTATGTTTTACGTTATAGACATGTACAAACGATGGTAAGAATGAAATGAACAATTATGTTTTACATTATTGATATAAATAAACGATTGAAAGAATTAAATGAACAATATGTTTTACATTATTGACATATGCAAACGCTAGTAAGAATGAAATGAATAATTTTGTTTTACGTTATAGACCCATACAGACAATGGTAAGAATGAAATGATCAATTCTGTTTTACGTTAAAGACACATACAAACATTGGTAAGAATAAAATGATCAATTATATTTTACGTTGTAGACAAATACAAACGCTAATTCCTATTGATTACAAAATGCTAACAATTTTCTTCTGATATCAAATCGAGTGCAGAAATTGAAATATTACACTGCTACCTTGACATGATTTACAACTATCTTTAAAACATATTTGAAAGGCTTAAAAATGACCGATTTATTTACTTTCACACATTTTTACACATAGTTTATATGTACATATTTTCGAATGCTGTCACTGAGTTAAATACTATTATATGAATAATATGTATATGTGTTTAAATTTCCTCCGACATAGAATAACAGAAAATAAAACAATTCGCTTAATAATAAATGTTTGAAACAGGATACCTCCGGACATTTTTTAATTGAAACTTACGTCCATATATCTGTATTCCCGAAATCATATAAGTCTGTTATCGCAGTGTAACCCAGGCATTCACTAAAGCTTCTTCCCTCATATGCTCCGTCATGTTGTGCTACTTCCATCATACCAGGTGTACAAGTCACCGACACCTATATGTTAGAATTTAAGATGTTGGTATTAAGTATAACGCAACCTTAAATAATGTTATGCATAGATCAGTTCAGGTACCGAACGGAACAGCTAACCACTATTGACGAAGATATTGGAAATACAAAAGTGACGGGTTAGCTGTACCGCTCAGTATATTAACCTAGCATAAACGACGAATAAAAACAAACAAGGTATTAAACATTCAATTGAGAATATAGTGCATCTTTATTATAAGGATTGTATTGCAATATACTAAACGGAACAGCTAACCCGCCACCTGATATTTATGTACCTAACATTTTAAGTATTTTCTCATAAAAATCAAAGCAATTTCTTGGAAAGCAAATTTGGATTTGTATAAGAAAAAAAAACATTTAGTCTATGTAAAAATACATTCTTGTCTGTTATTGCCGTATATAAACTTTAATAGTGCCACTCCATATTTTGGTGAAGATATTGGAAATACAGAAGTGGCGGGTTAGCTGTTCCGTTCAGTATATCAGTAATGTTTCTTAATTTAGCATTTGACACAAATACACACCTATTTGAAAGAGAACGTTAGCATTTGCAATACAGAATTTGATATCATTAATTATAAAAACACATGTCACTTTATAGTCAATGTAACATGTGTTCATGAATTTCATAAATTCCTGTCATTTTAAACGACGTAGACTAAATCAATAGGGAGATGTTGATCTAGTTAAAATGTTGAATAATTTTGTTACATATTTTTATTTCTATTTTTGCTTCTTGTCTCATGATTCGTTAATTTCAAACCAAACATAATAATTTTTATATTTGGAAAAATTGTATGAGTACATTATCAAACTATCTTTTTTTATACAATATAGAAGTTTTAAACTTCAGTAGTGTTGAACTTACTGTCAAGCTACACTATCTTATATGGTGACACCAGCTGATTAGACAACGTGCGTGAACAGCATATGTATCAGAACGTATTTATTTTAAACCTAAGCTAATGGGCATGAAACAATGCAAAGTTCTAGCACAAAAGCTATTCTCATATGTTTCTAATGCAAAGGATTTCCAAAGTATATAACTGAACAGATTCTTTGTCGCAATATACTCTCCTTCAGCGCAATTAAGCTTCTCCTATATACTTTGACACTGATATGTTCATGCAGATTCTATACAGCTGTAGCGCCGCTATATACCATCATTATTGATATAGGAGAAAACAGATTTTGTCGACATAGTTCACGTGATATACAAATGGAACCTCTGAAAAGTATCTGTTACTTTGATTAAAGCAGCAAAACTTGATACAGAGTGTCATGGGAAATAAATCACAAGCGAATTACAGAAAAAAATAACGAGAACATACTTGATTAAAGGGACAACGGGAATCGATGTCACTGGTGTTCACACAGTAAATCATACTTTGTACACCCGAAGTTATAACTATATGCGGAAACTAATGTTCAGGTTGTTTTATTAAATAGGAAATATTTAATAAATTATGAACAACTTTCTTAAGATGCATTCACAATGGTGTTGTATTGAATACTGACATAATCAAGGGGACGCGTATTACCTTTCGTCAGACTCAAAAACATGTAAACTATAACTTACGTGCAACAATACTATATTAACTAATAAATCAGGTGATTAAATACTGAAATCTTTATTGATGTTTGCTTGCTATGGAATAAACATTTATAATCTCTATACAAAAAAGGTTTCTTCTTTCGAGCGAAGATACCATATCTCTCTTAGTTCTATGTTTAAAATAGCGTGCATGTAGTTTATATGTAAAGTAAAATAGTTTATGCAATATGAGTAGCTGTGTTCTGGACAGTCCGGAAAAAGATTACAAAAAAAAATGACCCGCAATTTAATACTTTATCTACAGGATCCCTTGCAAAGGAAAATAGTAACCAGTCAGTTTCCAAATTCTAAACCGTATTTTCGAGGAAACTTGATGAGGCATTTTTTCAACTCGTCAATTTAACTTTACCCACCACCACCCTAATTCCTCATTAACTCCATTTTAGTTAAATTCCATTCTAGTTCTAGTTTATACATAATTTAGGCATTTCAGAACATAATATATCTCTTGTTTATTATGGTCATTGTTTTGTATCTGGTGGTTGTGTATGTCTATATATGCTTTGATGTAACCATATGTATTGGTAATTAATATGTCTTTTCCGGAATTATATAATAAATTATCTTGGCGTTTTTCAATAAAATGCCCATTTTGAATTACTTGGTGTTTCGTTGTTTTTATCTTAACCATACAGGCGACTTCAGTTCAATTGCATTTTGCTTTTCATATTATTATTACTGTGTTGTTATTTCTTTCAATGATATTTAAAGCCACGTGTAAAAAAAATCTTAAGCTTCTAAAATTAAAATGTATTTAATGAACAATTACAAAATTAAGAGTGTAAATATGCGCGTGTTGATGCAAATAAATATATGTATATCTGCACGTTGTTTACTTCAATCATCTGTAATGTGCAAGAAAGAAAATGAATGTATGCCATTTCCTTATTTCTGACATATATTTATGTACATATTTGTTTATATGTATATGTTGACCTCAATGAATTCTACCAAGTAATGTATCCTCTGTAATCATTGTATGCACTTACTTACAAATTTACTCACTAACTCACTAGTTCGCTAACTCATTCACTCACTCACTCTCTCACTTACTCAATTACTCACTCACGCACACTCTCACTTACTCACTCACTCACTTTAACACGAATACTGACCAGATAAAACATTATTGTGTATTCTTACAAACAACAACGGAATGAAAACAAAACGTACACACCTTGTGTATACAACGTTGGATCTTCAGGAAATCCTGCGGTATAACTATTGTATAATGGGTTAATATTTTATGCCAGTCTTCGTCAGGTATAATTGTGCTGTTTATAAACGTCACTACCTGAACCTTGTTATCGTCGGCGCTTACTTCAAACTGGCATTCAACATCACCTATATCTAGCAATTTTAGATAATAAATATAATAAAATATAAATAGAATGTCTTACCAGAATGCATTGAAATCGCCAGTTTCTGCTTAAACATGGCTCGCCTATATTGCCGATACTATTATTTGATCTTTGCAGTAAAACTAAACTGCACATTTCTTACCAATAGTTTAATTATATTATGAATATATCTATATTCTATAATATTTGTTAATCAAATACTAAATTGCGTCATGCGATAAAGTCACTCATTGGCCGGTATCGGGTTATGTTGAAACATTGACGAATACAACGAATGCCGACCTGTGTATTAACGAATCATTCATAAATTAGATAAACTACAAGGACAGAATAAGACATTATCTTCGAATTGGACCTTCCTCTTTGAGATTCAATCAACTGTCCTGGTTATAGGTGATGCATCTCTAAGTTTCGTGTCAGTGGCCTTGGGATACTACACAATGTACACTAGCTATTTACATGGAAGGATGGACCATATAACAATACAATAAATGCACAACCATAATAGAACAACGTTTAGAAGGCAATTATAAAGCAGCGAATTTATGCATTCTAATTACCTACAGAGAATACAGTTTTATTTATTAGACAATCAGCTGAAGAATTTGATGGTAAATCGCCAAAACATCCTTGTAAATAAAGCAATGTTGTGTGTTGTGTAAACTCTGTCAGGCAGACTCTTTGTAGTCTTTGTATTTGCATCTTTGACTATAATTCAAATTTAGTACTGATTTGATTTTTCACACCAATATGGAAAACTTGTATACAACAAAATAACAATTAATATATATATATATATATATATATATATATATATATATATATATAAATTAGTCATCTTGCTACAATAACACATGTAAACCATTAAACAAGTAAAAAAATGTCATGATGTGGTGTTTTGTCTTAAATTACCTAAGAGGTAGATTCCGTTATTTTTGTATCCTGCCTCAAACCATTCTTGACATGTTGAATATTGTGTCTGCTTGCATGACATTTCATCTAACCCATTGATGCAGTCTTCACTCTTGTCACATACTTCTGATAACGCTATACACGTGAGATCATTACACGAGAATGCCACCGTTTTATTACAGGAGCCTATTTATAATGATATCAAAACTGTTAGTTAAGTGAAATATGATTTAGTAACATGTATATTTTAGATGTATTAGATCCAAATTATGACTTGAGTGACTTGCATAAATTATATAAACAAACATTGAGACAAATAAAAAAGTAGTATCAGATTGCCCTATTATGTATGTTTAATCCACAGGTGAAATACAAATACACTGTTTGGTAGAGTGAGTTACTGAGGTATCAGATATATTGTCTTACAATGTGTAAATGTAATTATATGTTAAGGTATTTTATATGATGATTAATATTGACAAAATAATTTAAATTAACAAAATACCGTTGCATACGTATACTAAAACGTACAGGGATATTCAATGAATTCTATCACTGGTCTTCGGATATTTAAGATTTCCACAGGAACGGGATTTTTATCAGGTTTCATTATGGCATTGAAATATTGCCACTGTACATGAGTGTGCATAATTCAACACTGAATATCTTGGTCAATTATAATTCGAATTAAATTGACAATTTCGCAGGTGTATTGAATAAACATCCCCAAACAAATGTTTTACACCTGCACGGGTTTTTCATGCTTTTACACAACATTGTTTCTACGGAAGGCCATTAGTGACAGAATTTATTGAATGCCCCTCGTAGTTTGAAAATTTGCCTCTGAAATTCGCCCGGCGTTTGTTTATTATTTCGAGTAGCGCTATTTAAATTTATATATAACATTAACAGGCAGTTATGTATTTTTTAATGCCTCAAACGTTCTTATTTATTCATGTCAAAGTTTCAAGGAAATTGTTTTGAGACTTTTTGGGAACATACATTAAATGTGCGGTACATAACATATCAGGTGGCGAGTTAGCTGTTCCGTATATTTACATATCCCGCGCTTGTTCAAATCAATGCCCACGAAAAAAAAACGGTTACAGCAATTGGTTTAATTATATCTTGTTGTAACAATCATTTCCATATAAAGATCTCGCAATTAAGTTTATACAGTTATACTTTTCCATTTATACTTAGGAATATTTATTATTAAATGTATTTGACATTGTTGAGATGGAACTGATGTATTAAGATATAATTATAGTACAACATACCACAGTTTTCTTCGTCACTTGCATCTAAACAATCAGCAACAGCATCGCATTTTAAATATAACGGGATACACTGCCTGTTTGCACATTGAAACTGGTTCTCGTTGCATGCTTGGTAGGCTGGAAATGAATATTTTTACAGTTATTTATTATACCTTTGTTTGGACTTAAATTGAGCTCGCGGCGTTCTTATCAGATTTATATGAAAAATGTAAACTTAAACTATGAAATATCGGCTTTCGTTTTAGCTTTTTGTCTAATATAGTACCTGAGTTTCTCGTTGAAAGCGCCCCGTGGCGGTAAGTATTTTTCGGACGATCTTTGCTGTTTCCCCCCTTATAAAATAGTCAATTTCTGTCCCAAAATTGTTTTAATAACATTTTTAAATTATATATTTTATTTCCTTCGTAGTACAAGTGTACATATGTTTAATATTTTACGCCAGGTGTAAAAAATCCGATTGGAACACCGCGAACTTTCTTAAGGCTTGTTTCGCAGTAGGAAACAGTTCAATACCTAATCGATGTTCGTCATAGACACAATGAATAACATGTATATGTCATGTTTCATAATTATTATTTATTTTAAAATACCATCGCAATTTATTACTAACAATATGAACAATATTGGTTGACTCGGAGATGACTAAGTCTTCTTTACTAAATAGTTCAATGTATGTCTAAGTGAAGCGAGGGTTCGAATCAAATGATTCAAAAGTATTTGAATAAAACGTCCCAATTTTTGCCTTATGTAACACAAATGTCAGGCACACAAATGATAAAAATTAAAACAAACAAAAATAAAATTATAATAACGTACGACAGTACTCATCTGAACCGTCCAGGCAATCAAGTATGTAGTTACATACATCGCTCATATGGATATAGCTTCCGTCATTACACGTATACCATTCATCTTAAAATAAAACAATTGTATGTACTGATAATATTAAAATTGCACATTTAGTGATATTCCGCTTAATAAACAGAATTATTAAACTTATACATTATGATAATAATAATAATAATAATAATAATAATAATATTTTGGCGTTTTAATAAGACAAAAACAGAAAAATATTTTAACTCTTTACTTCATATGCATTTCAACTGAACTCTTCAAAACTCAAAAGCCAAAATATAGTCAATTTCCATGAATAGATACATTTTACCTATTTATTTTGATAGAGCAGAAAACAGTGCAGAACCTGTTCTCATTGCTCGTTACGGGCAATCAGAACTGGTTCTGCACTGTTTGCAAAAGCCATCCTATATTAGAGGTGTTCAATGTTGTCCATATGAAGTAAAGGGTTAATGCATTCTTCCTCCAAAAGTTCTAGTGAATAAGTGATACTTAATAAGTGAACAACTGTTCATCATGCTGATAATAGCATTACTTTTCTAGATATGATTTTGAAATTAATTATCAAACCAAATATATAACACAATAAAACGGATTAAGTCTGCAAAACATAATATATCATTATTCTATACCATTAAATGTAGAGCCAATCGCCTGTTCTAGATGTTACCACGTGACCGTTAATATGTAGAAGTTTACTGGATCAATTAAATATTTCATATTGTACAGTTAAACATTCAAGATGGCGATTAAGATAGAACTAAATGAATTTAAAAAAAAATAATTTAGTGAAAAAACGACAAAATGTTCCGCATGACAATCGATACGTATCACAACTTATTTATTTAAAATGATCTTGATTTTTCTTTACTCTTTTGATAAATTCATTCAAAATGAAGTATAGAATAAAAAGATCATTTTACATTGTTTTATCACCTTCCGGAATTCAATTCATAATATTGTTACTTAGAAATGTACAATGCATCAATATAACTGACGCATGTATGAAAAACTGTTTTGCTAACAGTTAACATTAAGCCGTAACATGTGAATGTGTATAACACTAGGTGTATGATACAACTTAACTCATAATTTGCATTTTGTGATACTCAATAAATCATGCATTTAGACACGATGATATTTCGTCAGATACAGCCAAATCATGTAAATATCATCCAAAATACTCTATTTTCTATAAATGTATGCACGTAAATCAATGGGCGCAACCGCATTTATTTTAATTCTTCAGTTTAATAAATATCAATACATTTTACCTTCATCTATATCGGTACAGTGAATCTCGTCCGACCTATCGAAACAGTCCGGTATTCCATCACAAAGGGCGATTCGACTTATCCAGTCTCCACTTGCACAGTGATAAAATCTCCAATTTTCGGTGGCCATATGTGGAAGAGTTTTTGTTTTATTTCGTAAATTGTCTGTAAATAATTATAGTTTTAATTACCGAATAGTAACTGCAATATGAAATAGAAATACATTTTGTTAACGATGCTTATAGATACATAATGGTAAATAGTCAATTTAATAAAATTTAAAGTTTTAGGTCGTACTAACTCTCACATTTAATATAGGATCTTCAACATTGGATAATGTGTTAACCTATCTAACAACCACATTTCTAAATAAACTACACTATTTTCAATCTATTTTCTTTATATCTTGACCATGTATTGATGCGCATTTGAGGACTTTTTTTTACAAATGTTAAGGTGTCATTGCACTATCTGTGAAGAAGCCAACCAGATGTTATGCATTTTTATGTGAAGATACATTTCTGCTATGAACAATACTTCTATGTGGATTGGTTTACCGTGGAAATCCTATACTAACCTTATTTTGTATAGAAGAAAGAACAACATGCAACTGTGTAGTAAGACCTATATGGAAGATATGGGACAAATTCTTCAACTGCTAAAATCGGATAAGTAATGTTTTAGATTTGGATTTTGAATTACCATAAACAGTTGCTTAAAAAAATACCTTATGTGCCTTCTAGAACATAGACATTACATTGACTATGGAGCAGGAATACATGTAAACTGTTCTAATGTAACTCTTATATCTCGCAAAATATATGTAACTAGCCATATCAGACAATACGTGTTTGAGAAATGGGGTCCAACTAACGAATATCAAACAAATCATATTTGAAACTGTGTCGAAACAATTAATTAAACTAAAATCAGATAATATATGTTTTAGAATACGTTTAAACTACTAAAATCCGATAAGACATGTTTTAGAATAGGTCTAAACTACTAAAATACGATAAGACATGTTGAAGATAGAATTAACCTTGACAAAGCAGAAAAAAACATTTACGGGAATAAACCTAAACTAGTCAAATGAGATAATATATGATTAAGAATCGGACTAACCGAACCAAATCAGACAAACCACTTGTGGGAATATGCCTAAACTAGCCAAATAATGCATGTTTGAGAATGGGCCATTCAATTATTTAAATGAAAATAATACCTTGTGGGAACATGCCTAAACTAGCCAAATAATGCATGTTTGAGAACGGGCCATTCAGTTATTTAAATGAAAATAATACTTTGACTGATGATCGAGTTTAAATGTTTATGAGTGACATTATTAATTGAATGAAAATACTACCAATGGCATGAACAGCATGGTTTTACCATTATTAGACAAGGTGCAGGTTCTTTAAATGAAACGAAATGAACAATTATGAAAACTTTCCATCATATATTCTTGCTTGAGGCAATTTTCAGATAAGCGATGAACGACCGTCGCGGCCATTTTGCGTAATATACTTATAGTGCATTCTATTTTTTGCGTTTCATGTTTTTGCAACATCGATTTTTTTTTATTTCATAGGCAGTAAATTATAAATATATATACCCAAAGTTAACATAGAATAAATATTTACATCTATAAAAATTAATTTACTTTTGTAAAGATAATATTCATTTTTATGCTTTTTGATGTAATATGAAGGTTTCCTAGTGAATTAGTTTGATAATTCCATTGTTGATTGTAAACAGCAACGTAATCAGAAGACGAATTATAAAAAAAGGTCAAGAATATTTTTTTAGATTTTTCTATTCTTAACTGTATGTTATTTTGGTGTTTATTTGTTTTTTGTAGTTTTTTTTTTTGTTTTTTAACTTTCTAATTATTTAAGAAAACAAAAACACACTCTAAACATTGATTTACTGCCTCAAAAATTGATACTTATTTAATGGCACCATATGGTAAAATCCAATGTTATTCACTATTCAAATGATATAATTAAAATAAGATATTATCTGTAGAAAAGAATCTGTTAGTTATATATGTAAATACTATATATGTTGTTAATTGAAATTGTATTAGCATATTGTAATATTTCATATATTGGAGAATGAAAATAAAGGATTACAAAAAATATTTTTACTTTCAGTCCAATCTCTCATGATGCTACGAGTATAGAAAATTCATTAAAATATCTCAACTGTTAAAAACAAATATATACATTTATTTAGTATTACAATTCATTAAGTCCTTACGAGCAGCCTCTGGAGGTATTTCTGTTGTTGATGTTTCACAGATGTAGTACGCAGCCGATCCATTTCCCGTGGTGGAGCATCCTTCTGATTCCCAAGCATTTTCTTTATTTCGTAGATCAAATCTCAACCGTGTACACTGTCTTCCTTGAACATCAGCTGGCTCTAGGTGATTCCTTTTGCAACAAAATATGTTTGTTATTGATATGAATTAAAATAAATATATTTTTGCTGTCGTTGTGGCACACGTTATGCCGATATGTGATTAGCGAATTATATTTATTTTCTCTTAGCTAACTTGAATAACTTTAAGCTAACATGTTCAATTTGTTAAGTCCATGTCACTGACTGTCAACATAACACGTATCTTCTCTTTATGTACGATATGTAAATTATAATGGTCACACTTAACATGAAATTCCACGACAGCCATCATAGTAACCATATGGTAATCTCCTATTGTACCTTATCTTTATGTGCGATATGTATATTATAATGATCACACTCAACATGAAATTCCACGACAGCCATCATAATTATCATCATGAAAATCTCCTATCGTACCTTATCTTTATGTGCGATATGTATACTATAATGATCACACTCAACATGAAATTCCACGAAAGCAATCATAATTATCACATGGTAATCTCCTATTGTACCTTATCTTTATGTGCGATATGTATATTATAATGATCACACTCAACATGAAATTCCACGACAGCCATCATAATTATCACATGAAAATCTCCTATCGTACCTTATCTTTATGTGCGATATGTATACTATAATGATCACACTCAACATGAAATTCCACGAAAGCAATCATAATTATCACATGGTAATCTCCTATTGTACCTTATCTTTATGTGCGATATGTATATTATAATGATCACACTCAACATGAAATTCCACGACAGCCATCATAATTATCACATGGTTATCTCCTATCGTACTTTATCTTTATGTGCGATATGTAAATTATAATTGTCACACTTAATATGAAATTCCACGACAGTCATCATAATTATCACATGGTAATCTCCTATCGTACTTTATCTTTATGTGCGATATGTATAGGATAATGGTCACACTCAACATGAAATTCCACGACAACCATCATAGTTAATACATGGTAATCTCCTTCATTTCAATAACATAATATATAAAAAGCATACGTAAACTACAATGAATTATAAGAAAAACTAATTAATCAATACATATTTGAAACATAGATTTACCATGCAGTGAACGTAAGAGGACTACCGTCATTCCACATTTCTCTCAATATCCCATCATTGTCAAGTGTACCGGCTAAGACCTTGAACCACAAAATGTGCATAAAATATAGATATAGCAATTGAATTGAAGCATTTTATGATATTGGGGCTTAAATGTGAGCGCATGTGTTATATAAAGTTAGCCGCCCATGCTGCAGGATGTGGGTTCGATTCCATGCTCGAAGCGATAGTCTTCCAAACACCAACATAAAGCACTGGTTCTATACTGGAAATAGATTCGAGAGCTTACTTCGCAAACGAGCTCAAATAAGTTATTACAAATAAATGAAACACCTAAAAACATCTAAAAAACCGCCATTATAGTCTAGATGACGTAAAAAACAGTATGTGTTTATATAGGAGATCACGGTGGATATACCAGTGAACAAGTCATAAACATTGTGCGTCTTATCGAAATAATGATTTTTATGTTCTTAAATCCCGGTAAAGTATTATGTTAACAATTTACACTTAATGTGAGTTGTGAAAAGTGTGCTGTGCATAACTTATATATCAGAATGTTCATATATTTCCATCGTTTCTTATTTTATATACTATAATATCTTCAACGTGTAATGAAGAGTAATACACCTATGTTTTCCTGATGTTGCATGATGTTTATTGTCGCTTTCAACATTTCTACTTGCGACATATTTCTAAGCACTGATACACTTGAATATTATGTCGTATGCTACCTCACCAAGTAACATTATGTGGACATCGGGTCGATCAGACATATAACTATCATCTACTTGCTGAGCGGCAAGCCAGGAATCGTCTAGTACTATTTTTAAAGTGTTTGGTATGAGCCAGTCAGGATCAAACCTAAGACATTCCACATGCGAGGCGGAACTCTACCACTAGACAACCGTTGCGGTTTATGTATTTCTGAGTGAAACTTATTAGTTTACTTATGTTTAAAGCAAACAATACCTGAAAAATTGGCCATCTTTACCAACTGTGGAAAATAGCATCATAATATTAAACATTTTAAATTCAATGAAATAATCTATTCTACCTTAACAATTATTAATTGTTTGAAAATGGATACATAAATGCAATAAAATAATAAATACAATTAAATTTTAATTGACTAGCAAGTAAATCAACTCCATTCATTCCAGCAAAAATACGATAGATATCACACGGTATAAGTATACATGTTTACCTATGTGTACATAGAAAGCCGGGTCAATTAATCGAACTAGGATGTCAATAAAGAATTGCCCTCTTAATTTATATTCTACAAAGTTGTCTATTAATATTCTGAGGAACCGCAGCTCATATCTTGAGTGTATAGTAACAAGATGCATATCACGTGATTCACAATCCTTCCTGGATGTTTCCCAGCTGGTATCCGTCTTGGAAATTGAATCGTACATGAAATAACATTGTTGTAGTTTCTCAGAACACGCTGAAACGGTATAAAAGTATACATGTTTACCTATGTGTACATATAAATCCGGGTCAATATTTGGAATATCGATGTAAGCAAAGTTTTCCTCTGGAAATGCTTTCCATATATATTTTACAAAGTTGTCTATTAATATTCTAAGGAACCGCAGCTCATATCTTGAGTGTATAGTAACAAGATGCATATCACGTGATTCACAATCCTTCCTGGATGTTTCCCAGCTTGTATCCGTCTTGGACGATGATGCGTATATGAAATAACATTGTTGTAATTTCTCAGAACACGCTGAAACGGTAACCAGTGAATATCGATGTGTTTTAACAAAGATTTAATATAAATTACAAAAGTTATAATTATAAATCTGTATATTTAGACTAAATAGAGTAATATATTAAATAACTAGCCTCCTTTATATGTGTGTAACAAAATATATATTTTACGTGGCTTATATTATCGGTGTCAGCAAGTAAAAGGTTATTTGTATTGTATATACAATATTAGAGAAGGTAGTGCATTCAGTTACTGTTTTATTGAACTTATGACTAGGCGTATAGCGTTATTTTACATTATTCATTGATGGTATTTATAATAAGTCATTTTGACGTTTAGTTCATAACAAATTGTAAAGTTTAAATGATTTTAAAAAATTTAAACGGGTTTAAGTTTGTAACAACTGAAAAGAAAAATAATGTCATCCGATGTGGAGAATGTCTGTTTGTTTCAAGCTTAGCTGAGAATATTTACGTTTATTGATTCCTTACATGTAGTACATGGCAAATATTTGGCTATATATTATAAGGTGAGATGATATTTTTGGTCAGTTTCGCAATATAGCATCAAGTCAAGGATACGCCATAACAAGTTGTAGTCAGCCGTTGAACGGTACCACTGCATGCGGTATATTAGTAAGTACTCATTAAATTATGTTTTTCTATATGTTTGATGGCGATATTTCTACAGAATCGGATCTAAATTTTTTTTGTATAGGCACAAATTGCCAATTTCTATTTATATCCAAGGTATTGAGCGTTGTTTTATTAGCGCTTAGGTCGAGGAATCTAGAAGCATATTTTTTGTTGTATATATTGTATGGTTGATAGTGTATTGAACTTCAGCATTTTAGAAATAAATGATATATATTATTCATTTGAAGTCTGTCATTGTTTAATTTTTATAAATTTTGGTGCTATGTTAAGCCGAAAGCAAATGTTGTAATACACATAATTAAAGTACTGTTTATAGAGAAGTATTTTTCTGCCACGAGACTGATAGAAGGTAATTAATGAATTCACCGTTATTACATATTGATAAAACTACTATGGAACTGATAGATGGAAAGGAATAAATGTACTGTTATTACATTTTGATAAAACTACCACGGAACTGATAGATGATAATGAATAAATGTATTGTTATTACATATTGATAAAACTACGATGGAACTGATAGATGGTTAGAAATAAATATATTGTTATTACATATTGGTTAAACAACCATGGAACTGATAGATTGTAAGGCATAAATGTATTGTTATTACATATTGATAAAATTACCATGGAACTGATAGATGGTAAGGAATAATTGTATTGTTATTACATTTGATAAAATTACCATGGAACTGATATTTGGTAAGAAATAAGTGTATTGTTATTATATATTGATAAAATTACCATGGAACTGATATATGATAAGAAATAAATGTATTGTTATTGCATATATGGTACTAGTAACTGGCAAATCTGACTATATATATATATAAAGGAAAATAAAAATACACCTAACAAGATCCTTTCAATAGTATTGGATCACGGAGTGATACAAGGGTGTGAAGGTAATAATAAATTAATTATTAAAAATTAATTAATACATTAATTTTTAATAATTAATTTATTATCTCTCCTATATATATATAGCCGTTTCTGTGTATGTGTTACGAGGGTCCACAACAGTAACAACGATCCAGGAGTCATCCGGTGCTACTACCGTCGTATGTGCGAGTAACCCATATACTCGTTATTTGGACGACTTTACGATTCTGACGTCATAGTGCAGGGGACGCGATTCACTATCGACACAAGGGACGATTGGACATAAATATACGAATACACTAGAAGTGTTAACAAGTGTAAACTTCGTGAGAACATTAATAAACATATGTTTTTGGCTGTTGAGTAAAATTATTGTATTTCTCTATAGTGTATGAATGTACTTTCGGAATTTTATTTAAGTGAAAATAAAATTGTAAATTTTGATTTGAGTATATATATTATATTTTACCTTAATTAGTCGACCCTTGTGCGTTTTGTCATAATGTGACGTAATGATTTTAATAAAAAGGCAACTCATTCAATTGGAATTTATTTTGATGTTTACCTTATTTTACAGAAATTATGTATGTTATCGATACGATTGCTTAACTCTTTACTCCATATGCATTTTAACAAGACTCTTCCAAACTCAAAAGCCACTTATAGTCAATTTCCATGAATAGATACATGTTACCTATTTATTCTGATAGAGCAGAAGACAGTACAGAACCTGTTCTGATTGCTCGTTACGAACAGCCAGAACAGGTTCTATACTGTTTTCAAAAGCCTTCTATATAAGAGGTGTTCAAAGGTGTCCATATGAAGTAAAGGGTTAAAGCTAGTACTGATTTGTCAGTATAGCTTAAAATAAATTCAAATATAATTAAAAAAATCAATAATTAAATTACCTTCTAGGTATTCGAACTTAGCGCCACTTCCGGTTGAAACAACAGCTGCATGCAATAATAATGTATTAGAATATTTCAGTATGAAATAATAGTGTATGTTTATGCAATGTTATTATGCAATATGAGATAGAAAAGTATATTTTAATCAAATATGATACAAATATTTGAATCTTGTCAAGTATTGACTGAATGTTATTAAATTATTTAAAATAAGTTAACAATATATTATTTTAATTAACCGCGGTTATTAAGACAAATAAGGTTAAATCATGTTTCGTTGTTTATGGATAGATGATTCGATGGTAAGATGGGTGGATGGACAGTCGATGTATAGATGGATGGATGAATGGTTGAATAGATGATAAAACATTATATGTTTAAGTTACTAAGAAATATCGAATATAATATTATCATGAACAGACTAAATAAAAACGAGTCTGCTTTTATATTCTGTTGCGTTACGTGTTTCCTGGAGATCTATTTTATATATATTTTTGCAACAAAATATTATGCAAATAAGACATATACAGCATACATAAATACTTGAACGTTATATTTGGTAATGAAATAAAACAACCAGAAATTGTATAATGTTAACGCAATTTAAAATCAATTGTATTAATGTAATGTTTAACATAAATTGTGACTGTGGTATTCCCCGTTATTGCTGATAATTGAACTAGACATGATCTGTGGAATAACGTCAATGGTTTGGTCTATCCTATCTCGACATTATACGTAAACGTTCGGGAAATCCCGGACATTATCAGTTAAAATAGAAACAGACAAAGAGCAATTGAAGAAGTTTGTGTCGAATCGATGAAGTTTATATCATCATATCGCATTTCCTTTTAACAAAATAAAAACGTAAAATGAAAGGATGCTATCGTAACCTTCTTCAATTGCTCACATATGTAATTTCAATTTAATAGGAATGTAAAGCAGGTATCAATACATCTGTGGTAAACCTCATGGACAGATTTAGACAGTAAAAGAGATAAATATGACAGAAAATAGCGGTTATCATGAAAAACCAGTAATTGGACTTTTTACCCTTTAAAGATCTACGAATTTAATTATGGAACAATAATTTTATAACAATGCACATACTGGTTATATTTGGAGTAGTTTCAAGAACCAGGTCATCCTTCAAAGAAAATTTGTATGATGCCCGAAATC
The DNA here is from genome assembly GCA_029582155.1 of Panopea generosa. Classification (NCBI taxonomy): domain Eukaryota; kingdom Metazoa; phylum Mollusca; class Bivalvia; order Adapedonta; family Hiatellidae; genus Panopea; species Panopea generosa. The sequence goes on from CM055899.1 coordinate 10,974,112, forward strand.
CATTCAAAGAAATTATTATGCTGTCTATATTCCAAAAGCAACATGTTGTAGTTTGAATGGTATTGCCGCAAAGGCCTCTTAGTATTGCAATGGTTCATAACCCGTACACCGTAGTCGGGGTCGAAGTCGGTAATTTGTAGCAGTGATCCTTTTACATGAAATGTAATAACGTAAATATATATAATAATTATCATGTTATAGATAAGTTAGCATGGCAATACTTGTACCTGAACAAAACACAAACATGAACATTCTGTCTTTATTCATTCGTTAATACTTTCAGTATAAACTTAATTAAAATTAATCCCCTTTCGTCTCGAGTGAATAAAACATTAGAAACAATACACTATATATCCAGCAAAAGAATAACTATCAAATCCATCACCGCACAATTACTTGCCTTAATGCATATCTTACAATCATCATATACACCATCAAACTTTGTATCTGCCAAGACAAATGTTACAATTTATATTTCACCTTTTACACATACATAATCAAAATTTGTATTCATCAAGATAATTGTAAAAATGAATATCTTATCTCATCACAAACACCGTGAAACTTCGTATCGACAAAGACAATTGTTACAATGTATAGCTTATCTCCACCACAGACACCGTCAAACTTTGTATCTGCAAAGACAATTATTACAATGCATATCTTACCTCCAACACACATACCGTCAAACTTTGTATCCGCAAAGACAATTGCCAAAATGTATATCTCACCTCCACCACACACACCGTCAATCTTTGTATCCGCAAAGACAATTGTTACAATGTATATTTTACCTGAACCACACTCACCGTCAAACTTTGTATCCGCCAAGACAATTGTTACAAAGCATATCCTACTTTCACTACTCATACCGTCAAACTTTGTATCTGCCAAGACAATTGTTACATTACATATCTTAGCTTCACCAAAAACACCGTCCAACTTTGTATCCGCCAATACAATTGTTACATTCCATATCTTAGCTTCACAACACACCGTCAAACTTTGTATCTGCCAAGACAATTGTTATATTGCATATCTTAGCTTCACGACAAACACCGTCCAACTTTGTATCCGGCAAGACAATTGTTACATTACATATCTTACTTTCACCACACATACTGTCCAACTTTGTATCTGCAAACACAAATGTTACATTGTATATCTTACATATACCTTCACCACAGACACCGTCAAACATTGTATCCGCCAAGACAATCGTTACATTGCATATCTTACCTTCACCACAGACACCGTCAAACTTTGTATCCGCCAAGACAATTGTTACAAAGCATATCTTACCTTCACCACAAACACCGTCAAATTTTGTATCCGTCAACACAATTGTTACATTGTATAGCTTACATGTACAATCACCACAAACACCGTCAAACTTTGTATCCACCAAGACAATTGTTACATTGTATATCTTACATGTACCTTCACCAAAAACACAGTCAAACTTTGTATCCGCCAAGACAATTGTTACAATGCATATCTTACCTCCACCACACACACCGTCAAACTTTGTATCCGCCACGACAATTGTTACAATGTATATCTTACCTTCACCACACACACCGTCAAACTTTGTATCTGCCAAGACAATTGTTACAATGTATATCTTACCTTCACCACACACACCGTCAAACTTTGTATCAGCAAAGACAATTGTTACAATGTATATTTTAACTCCATCACACACACCGTCAAACTTTGTATCCGCAAAGACAATTGTTACAATGTATATGTTACATTCACCACACGAACCGTCAAACATTGTATCCGCCAAGACAAGTTTTACAAAGCATATCTTACCTTCACCACTCATATCGTCAAACTTTGTATCTGCCAAGACAATTGTTACAATGCATATTTACCTTCACCACACACACAGTCAAAATTTGCATCCGCCAAGACAATTGTTACAATGTATATATTACCTTCACCACAGACACCCTCAAACTTTGTATCCACCAAGACAATTGTTACATTGCATATCTTACCTCACCACACACACCGTCAATGTTTGTATCCTCCAAGATAATTGTTTCAATACTTATCTTACCTTCACCACACAAACCGTCAAACTTTGTAGCCGCCAAGACAATTGTTACAATGCATATCTTAACTCCACCACTCATACCGTCAAACTTTGTATCCGCCAAGACATTGTTACAGTGTATATATTACCTTCACCACACACACCGTCAAACTTTGTATCCACCAAGACAATTGTTACAATGTATATATTACCTTCACCACACTCGCCATCAAACTTTGTATCCACCAAGACAATTTTTACAATGTATATATTACCTTAACCACACAAACCGTCAAACTTTGTATCCACCAAGACAATTGTTACATTGCATATCTTACCTCACCACACACACCGTCAAAATTTGTATCCGCCAAGATAATTGTTTCAATACTTATCTTACATTCACCACACAAACGGTCAAACTTTGTATCCGCCATGATAATTGTTACAATGTAAATGTAACCTTCACCACACACACCGTCAAACTTTGTATTCGCCAAGACAATTGTTACAATGCATATCTTACCTTCACCACACAACCGTCAAACTTTGTATTCGCCAAGACAATTGTTACAATACATATCTTACCTTCACCACACAAACCGTCAAACTTTGTATCCACCAAGACAATTGTTACATTGTATATCTTACATGTACCTTCACCAAAAACACAGTCAAACTTTGTATCCGCCAAGACAATTGTTACAATGCATATCTTACCTCCACCACACACACCGTCAAACTTTGTATCCGCCACGACAATTGTTACAATGTATATCTTACCTTCACCACACACACCGTCAAACTTTGTATCTGCCAAGACAATTGTTACAATGTATATCTTACCTTCACCACACACACCGTCAAACTTTGTATCAGCAAAGACAATTGTTACAATGTATATTTTAACTCCATCACACACACCGTCAAACTTTGTATCCGCAAAGACAATTGTTACAATGTATATGTTACATTCACCACACGAACCGTCAAACATTGTATCCGCCAAGACAAGTTTTACAAAGCATATCTTACCTTCACCACTCATATCGTCAAACTTTGTATCTGCCAAGACAATTGTTACAATGCATATTTACCTTCACCACACACACCGTCAAAATTTGTATCCGTCAAGACAATTGTTACAATGCATATCTTAACTTCACCACACACACAGTCAAAATTTGCATCCGCCAAGACAATTGTTACAATGTATATATTACCTTCACCACAGACACCCTCAAACTTTGTATCCACCAAGACAATTGTTACATTGCATATCTTACCTCACCACACACACCGTCAATGTTTGTATCCTCCAAGATAATTGTTTCAATACTTATCTTACCTTCACCACACAAACCGTCAAACTTTGTAGCCGCCAAGACAATTGTAACAATGCATATCTTAACTCCACCACTCATACCGTCAAACTTTGTATCCGCCAAGACATTGTTACAGTGTATATATTACCTTCACCACACACACCGTCAAACTTTGTATCCACCAAGACAATTGTTACAATGTATATATTACCTTCACCACACACGCCATCAAACTTTGTATCCACCAAGACAATTTTTACAATGTATATATTACCTTAACCACACAAACCGTCAAACTTTGTATCCACCAAGACAATTGTTACATTGCATATCTTACCTCACCACACACACCGTCAAAATTTGTATCCGCCAAGATAATTGTTTCAATACTTATCTTACATTCACCACACAAACGGTCAAACTTTGTATCCGCCATGATAATTGTTACAATGTAAATGTAACCTTCAGCCACACACACCGTCAAACTTTGTATTCGCCAAGACAATTGTTACAATGCATATCTTACCTTCACCACACAACCGTCAAACTTTGTATTCGCCAAGACAATTGTTACAATACATATCTTACCTTCACCACACAAACCGTCAAACTTTGTATCAGCCAAGACAATTGTTACAATATTTATCTTACCTTCACCACACACACCGTTAAATCTTTGAATCCGCAAAGACAATTGTTACAATGCATATCTTACCTTCACCACACACACCATCAAAATTTGTATCCGCCAATACAATTGTTACAATGCATATCTTAACGTCACCACACACCCCGTCAAACTTTATATCCGCCAAGACAATTGTTTCAATACTTATCTTACATTCACCACACAAACCGTCAAACTTTGTATTCACCAAGACAATAGTTACAATGCATATCTTAACTTCACCACTCACACCGTCAAACTTTGTATCCGCCAAGACAATTGTTACAATACTTATCTTACCTTCACCACATCAACCTTTATACTTTGTATCCGCCAAGGCAATTGCTACAATGTATATCTTACCTTCACCACACAAACCGTCACACTTTGTATCCAGCAAGACAAGTATTACAATGTATATATTACCTTCACCACACACACACAGTCAAACTTTGTATCCGCCAAAACAATTGTTACAATGCATATCTTACCTTCACAACACATAGTCAAACTTTGTATCCAGCAAGATAATTACTACAATACTTATCTAACCTTCACCACACACACACCGTCAAACTTTGTATCCATCAAGACAATTGTTACAATGTATATCTTACATGTACCTTCACCACACACACCGTCAAACCTTGTATCTGCCAAGACAATTGCAACAATGTATATCTTACCTTCACCGCACACACCATCAAACTTTGTATTCGCCAAGACAATTGTTACATTGCATACCTTACCTTCACCCCACACACCATCAAACTTTGTATTCGCCAAAACAATTGTTACATTGCATATCTTAGGTTCACCTCAAACACCGTCCAACTTTGTATCCGCCAAGACAATTGTTACATTCGATATCTTAGTTTCACCACACACAATGTAAATTTTTGTATCAGCCAAGACAATTGTTACATTGCATATCTTATCTTCACCTCGAACACCGTCCAACTTTGTATCCGCCAATACAATTGTTACATTGCATATCTTACCTGAACCACACACACCGTCCAACTTTGTATCCGCCAAGACAATTGTTTTATTGTATATCTTACATGAACCTTCATCACACACACACAGTCAAACTTTGTATCCACCAAGGCAATTGCTACAATGTTTAACTTACCTCACCACAAACACCGTTAAACTTTGTATCTGCAAGACAATTGTAAAAATGTATATCTTACCTTCACCACACACACCGTTAAACTTTGTATCCGCCAAGACAATTATTACAATGTAAATCTTACCTCACCACACACACCGTGAAACATGTATCCTCCAAGAAAGTTGTTACAATGCATATATTAACTTTACCACTAACACCGTCAAACTTTGTATCAGCCAAGACAGTTGTTACAATACTTATCTTACCTTCACCACATCAACCTTTAAACTTTGAATCCGCCAAGACAATTGTTACATTGAATATCTTACCTTCACCACACACACTGTCAAACTTTGTATCCGCCAAGACAATTGTTACATTGCATATCTTACCTTCTCCACTCACACAGTCAAACTTTGTATACGCCAAGACTATTTGTAACAATACTTATCTTTCCTTCACCACACCAACCGTCAATATTTGTATCCGCCAAGACAATTGTTGCAATACTTATCTTACCTTAACCACACAAACCGTCAAACTTTGTATCCGCCAAGACAATTGTTTCATTGTATATTTTACCTTCACCACACACACCGTCAAACTTTGTATCCACCAAGACAATTGTTACATTGCATATCTTACCTTCACCACTCACACCGTCAAACTTTGTATCAGCAAAGACAATTGTTTCAATACTTATCTTACATTCACCGCACACACAGTCAAACTCTGTATTCGCCAAGACAATTGTTACATTGCATATCTTACCTTCACCACTCACACCGTCAAACTTTGTATCCGCCAAGACAACTGTTGCAATATTTATCTTACCTTAACCACACAAACCGTCAAACTTGTATCCGCCAAGACAATTGTTATATTGCATATCTTACCTTCACCACTCACACCGTCAAACTTTGTATACGCCAAGACTATTTGTAACTATAATTATCTTACCTTCACCACACCAACCGTCAAACTTTGTATCCGCCAAGACAATTGTTGCAATACTTATCTTACCTTCACCACACAAATCGTCAAACTTTGTATCGGCCAAGACAATTGTTGCATGGTATATCTTACTTGTACCTTCACAACACACACCGTCAAACTTTGTATCCGCCAAGACAATTGTTACATTGTATATCTTACCTCACCACACACACCCTCAAACTTTGTATCCGCCAAGACAATTGTTACATTGCATATCTTAACTTCACCACTCACACCGTCAAACTTTGTATACGCCAAGACTATTTGTAACAATACTTATCTTTCCTTCACCACATCAACCGTCAAATTTTGTATCCGCCAAGACAATTGTTCCAATACTTATCTTACCTGAACCACACAAACCGTCAAACTTTGTATCCGCCAAGACATTTGTTACATTGCAAATCTTACCTTCACCACTCACACCGTCGAACTCTGTATACGCCAAGACTATTTATAACAATATTTATCTTACCTTCACCACTCCAACCGTCAAACTTTGTATCCGCCAAGACAATTGTTGCAATACTTATCTTTCCTTCACCAGACAAACCGTCAAACTTTGTATCCACCAAGACAATTCTTACATTGTATATCTTACATTTACCTTCACCACACACACCGTCAAACTTTGTATCCGCCAAGACAATTGTTATAATGTATATCTTACCTCACCACACACACCGTCAAACTTTGTATCCGCCAAGACAATTGTTACATTTTATATCTTATCTCACCACACACACCGTCAAACTTTGTATCCGCCATGACAATTGTTACATTGCATATCTTAACTTCACCACTCACACCGTTAAACTTTGTATACGCCAAGATAATTGTTACAATGTATATCTTACCTTCACCACACACACAGTCAAACTTTGATTTCGCCAAGACATTTGTTACAATGCATATCTTAACTTCACCACACACACCGTCAAACTTTGTATCCGCCATGATAATTGTTACAATGTAAATGTAACCTTCACCACACACACCGTCAAACTTTGTATCCGCCAAGACAATTGCTACAATGTATATCTTACCTTCACCACAGACACCGTCAAACTTTGTATCCGCAAAGACAATTGCTACAATGCATATCTTACCTTCACCACACACTCCGTCAAACATTGTATCCACCAAGACAATTGTTACAATGCATATCTTACCTTCACCACTCACACTGTCAAACTTTGTATTAGCCGAGACAATTTTTACAATGCATATTTTATCACACACAACATCATAATCTATAACTAAAACACAATTATAACAATACGTTTCTTTCAAAATTCTTAACATCAAACTCCATAACCGCAAACACAATTGGACTGTATCACTCATTAAACGTAAAACTATTGTAACAATAACTATCTTACCTTTTATCATACTGATAACCACCTTAACATTTGTACCAATTGATATCGTCTTGTCGTATCAGGTCCCACTTAAGAATTACCTCCCTTACAAGAGCTTCTAACGTCCAAGAAATTGGAGATGTGTAAAGCGGTTGGGCAATGTTTTCGTTAAAAATGCATAAAATGTCATATTTCTTTGTGCATATTGGAACATTGTAACATTTTCATGATTTTTGCCAAGTTTGGATGACATATGGAACTGTTCGATGAAGTTATAACAGTTTAAAGTTGTGAAGTGATACACTGCATTAAATTGGCAGAATTGTCAAAAATGAATAGGTGCCATCATACCATCAGAATTGCCAAAAAGCAGCCTGGTCAACACAATGTTTTTTTCTGTATAATTTACCAACAGAGGACTATCTATTAAACACTTTCTGATTTAAATTGACTATTGATATTTGTAACTTCTGTGCTCGTGATGTTCATTGAGTATCATTTTAATGACCGGCATGGTCGTTTTATATTAATACAACAAGAAGTTCAAGCTAGCATGCCTTTTTGTAGATTATATATGCTTTCAATTTGGCTGAATTCAGTCATTTACATTACATGTGGTTATAGGTTTCACTTAATATTTTTGCTGGATAATTAATTGAACTTGTATCATTTAAAAGTGAAATGGGCATTATCAAATAAAAGTTTATCCTGATGAAGTGATTGGCTGAATTCATTCAAATTTTAGTTGAGTCAATACGAATTACAAATGCTGCATATAAAAGCGATATTTGCCATTCCAGCTCTTCACTGGCTGAATTCAGCCACACGTTATATTAAGAAGTTAGTTTGCAAATTCTGCTTTTGAAGGAAACAATTTTGCTTGCTGGCTGAATTCAGTCAGTATTGGGCATCTCGCAATACATCATGAAAACTACGGAAAGTCTTTTATACATTTCATATCTTCTTCTGTAAAATATGCTTGGCTGAATTCAGCTAGTAGGATCACATTTATCTGTAAGATAATTTTGTGAGCTCTTTAATTTGATTTTTTTTCTCAAGCTGTTTCAAGGGACGGAATGCATAAAAATGTACTACGACCTTTTGATATATAAAAGAAAATAAGAACAAATACTATACTAGCACAATATTAGTAATCTTTTAGTTGTTTTTTCGCCAGTTTTATTAGGATACTTTCCTTGTAATATGATAATATAAATCATACAAAATCCAAAGTCATCAAATGCACGATGCATAGATAAAATATAGTTTGATTTGAATGAATATAAAGTATTTTCTAATGAAAATAACATATTGAAACTATATTGGTTTCAATTGATATCAACAGATAATATAAATTGATTATGAGGTTTTTGTTTTGATACTATCTATCTATCTACTAAAATTTACAACTAATGCCATAATGACCAGAGTAACTGGTTCGATGGAGTTAAGTGCAAATAGAATATTATTTTAATATATTTGATTTATGCTCATAGTCTCAGTTTATATCTCATACACTATAATTAATAAAACTTTAAAGAAGGAAAAAGAAAAGAAGATATTTACAACGACATACATACACTTGATTGGAACTCAAATAGAGTTTGTTAAAATCACAATAATGTCGAGTTTTTCTTGTATGTTAATCCGTCTTGCTATGAGACACACTTTGCAAAGATATTTGTGTCATGTGTCATACATGTAAGATATGTAGATACCATGTATAAATAAAGTATTAAAAAACTCTTTATCTCTCCATATATGTATAAGAAAAGAATGTAAACTGGAAACAACCGATACAATATATTTATTTTGTCTTATGCTTTAGTATAATACATATCTAAATTACGTGATTAAAAAGATTATAACTTCAGAAATATTGTTTTAGATAACACTACACATAAAAAAAGAGGAAAAGAAGAAAATACAATAGTTTATTTAAAGGATAAATGAAATGAAATAATGTTTTACTCTATTATAACTGAAACATATATACTTCTTTTATATTACATCCCGGCCCTCATACACCTATAACAGGGTGAATAAATAGACCACCATATTGGTGGTTGAAATATAAGATAGTACAAAGGCATTGGAGGGTTGGGTACTTTTAATTGCAGTCTGCTTTGCAATCAAAATTTATACATGTATAAAAAAGCAGATTTAAAGAGAGAATATAATTCTTCAAGGAATAATTTACGACATAAACAATGTAATATAAAACAATTATATTTCATACTATAGTTAGAAGACATGTAATGCATAACATTAAGATATATTATTTGTACTATTGGATATTACAAAATACAACATAGTTTAAATCATATTCAAACAGTTCCTTGTCTATCAATAAAATTACAAACGTTTATAGCCAGGTCATTTGAACAAAATAACTGCAAATGTGAAGAGAGATAAGTATTCATTACGAATTATGTTAAGTGCTTGTATATATAACATCATCAATTAGAACATTGCTATAATATTATCCGTCCTGATTTAACATTACGTTGGGTACATCACACGAGTCTTTGAGTATTAAAAGTCATATATATATTAAAATTGACTTGTGAAAAGTGTTCGTAAAATCCATTTGGTTCTTTGGAAAAATGAGCTTATGACTAGCATTTAGCTAGCCCAATCCCCTTTATCAATAGTAGAGACAGGATAGACAATGTATATAAACTTCAAAATAACGATTCTCTGTGTAAAATCATTTAATTAAGCCATATTCTCTTTAATCTTAATGTTAGTTCTTTTAGCATAACATTTTTATTAGAATAATTAAATGATGCCATTATATTTTTGCACTTTCCACCTTTTGGTCATTACACCACTATCAATCAACATATATCCCCCTCTCTATTGAATACCCATTTAAAATTAATCATCTTCTTTTTGGTCTAAGTTACTTCCCCTATCCAATAATCACCGTCTGTGTCTGTTGGGGGACGCACTAATATCCACTCGTCCATATCGACAAAAGATGGATATTCTTTCAAAGTAAACTCTGAAAAAAGTAATGTGAATGTTAGGTTAACAGTGGTATAAATGCATAACACCATATGAACGTTTAGTATCGTATAACTGTTACTGTACTTTACAAAGCTCAAGTGAGCCATTCAGATCGCATTGTGTCTGTCTGTTAACATTTGGTTATGTGCACTCTAGCCCTCGAATTTTAAATTGGCAAAGTAATTATAATTACAGTATCAAGGAAAACGTATTGAAGTGTCTTAATCGGATATTTTATGTAAGAGTTATATATAGACCTTGAATTGTTAAAAAGTATATAATATAATATCTCAGAAAAAAACACACACTTAAACTGGCCAAATATGATAAATCAAATGCGTTCCCCATCACCTGAACATGTTTCATTTTCATTGTAGTTGTATACCATAAGACCTCGGACAAGGTTTGAACAAGTCAATTCGGAGAGCTATGTTTGTATTGTGGCTCTTAATCATCAGAATCTGCTTTATTTGCCTTTGTGTGCAGCATTATTTCATGATACTATGGAGACAGTTTTGTACTGTTCAAATCGGACGATCAATGGCCGTGTTACGACACTTCAATCATCATTATTTGTACAATTTGACTTTTACGAAATACAGTAATTATATATCTATAATGGAATCTTGTTAATGTCTGAAGTAGTATCAGCCTTCTTTAGCATGGTATACTGCACTACAGGTGGGCAATTTATACTCATTGTGGCCTTCTTGCAATGATATAATACCAAACTGGGAGGGTAGTCATACTCATTGTGCTGTATTTAGTCGGTAATGTATAGTATGACTATTAAGTTCTATTTATGTTGAATTACGATGTGTTTTATTTTAAAGTGTTTTCCTGTTTACACTGATAAAATTTATTCTTTATTCTCATTAATTTCGTATTACGTAAGAAATATGTTACCTTCACTAGTTTCTTCACAGAGTTGCGTTACTCCTTCTGTTGCATAATTTTCATGGGGAACTATAAATAAATTATATATAGTGAAAATACTATCTATTAAAATACATGTAACAAAGAGTACAGATATTTTATGAAATTTAAATTTGATTGATTTCATATAATTGGTAAATGTTTTCAAAAAATAAAATAAAATAGTTTCCATAATATACTGGCTATGCTTATAGTCATGTTAAAAAAGTATTAGGTTTTATTAAATCTACGACAAATATGTTAAAATAATGTATTTATAGTATTACTTACTGTTTTTACCCCCAAAATGGTATACAGCCGTGTCAGATCATTGTTTGATATCGCAATAGGCTGGTTTTTGTTGGTAGGCTCAATCAATATCCTTCTAAATAAGCACACCTTCAGTCATGACATTAACATTGTTATTGTGCATATTTTTGTTTACGCCAAGCATTAAAGCTCCCTTTCTTGTCAATTGTGAGTAAATATGACAAAGGACACTGTTAACAACATAGCTTCAAGCTATTTCCTTTGTTCGCCTTATAGCCTGAAGACGATGGGTTCCATCAACTACAAGACCATTCTTCGCTAACTCTCACCGTGAATTTATTTCCCAACTTGGCTCCTGCATAGTATTAATATCAATATGATAGTCCCCTACAATGTTAAATGTTTAATACATTTGAAGAAGCTGCCATTAGCAAATATTCTATAACATTTTCTGCCATATTGTTGTTCAAGTAGTTTCACTTTCTCTAATTCTGTGGATACTATTTATGCACGCACTCATTGAATATGCTGACCTTCATTTCACCGTTTCATTATATAATATGTTTGGAAGCCTCATTGGCTACCTAACATTTACTCCCTCCCACCACTGAATGCTTTAACATCCTATTTGCTATCAGCACAGTTCATTTAATTGACTGGGTGGAGTATCATTTACATCAGTTATACTATTAATCTTTCTCTATCATATACCATTCTGTATGCACGGCATAACACACCCTATTTGTATTTTAGGCAAAAGAACATATAAATAATCGGGTATATTTTATGTTTCAAGAAAGACAAATGTTTACACCTGCCACAGTCATTATGAATTTTATATTCCATACAACACATGTTTCAACTTTTATAAATCATTATTTATATATATTGTTTATCAGTCTAATAATTGGACTGATGAAAGTGTATTAATTGCATCAGCGGGTGGTAACTAATGGATATAGTGTTGGCCGCTCACGCCAGAAGTTTTGGGTTCGATCCCCAGCTCGACCCGACGCCTCTCATAAAACAAATCTCAGTACTGGTTCTATCCATGAAGTGGACTCGAAAGCGGTTCATATAAGCTCTGAGCTTTCATCGTAATCGAGCTAAAATAAATCAGTATCAACTAAACTAATTGTACTAAGCTTAACTGTTTCTGAATCATACAGTTGGATTATTATGCCCGCCCCCACTACTGGTAATCACATTACATTATTGCATGTCTAAAGTAAAACAACAATATTCAAGAAGTCAGTTATATGTCAGTTCAAACTTCCATGGTAGGTTTGTAAAACTGTGCACTTCATTATTGTATTTGAAATTCGGAACACTTATTTATTGATATATTCTTTTGAAATTAATATGATATATATTCCATATTTTTATGGAGCGTGTGGTGCATTGAAAGAACTTCAAAACCTGATCGGATGGTCATGGGTTCGATCCCTCGCACAGGCTAAATGCATGTGTGGTGTCCTTAAGGAAGGTACTATATTTATATGTGCTTAGAACTGATTCTGTTACGGACGATTTCGAGCGTGATTTATCGTAGTTGTAAGAACTTGTTTAACAATCCAAGTGAAATCAACATCTAACAACTAACCCGATTAACAACAACGCTATATTTAACATTCAGTGTGTAACAATTTTTCATCCATAAAGAAATCTATAATATTCTATACCGCTGGTACTGCATTAAATATTTAGTTTGTAGGATTTTCATCCACACACACACATGAATTGAAATATCAATTTTTGCATATTAAATAAAAAAAAATGTGCAAGAGTATTCTATTTGCACTTTTATTCATTTACACTGCTATTTCGAACAAAGATACCATAATACACTACATTTTTAACACAACACTGTTAAACGGAAGTGTATCAGGATTTTCCAAAATGTTAGAATTGATTGACAAAACAAAATACTTTTATTCAAAACGCCTAAATGGTTTTACTATATATTCAATCAGTCCGTATTGCCATAACGATATTGATATAAAGACAAAGGATTTCCAAATTAAGCTGATGCGCTCAGTTTTTTGCCTAGAATTTCAATGGTTGTTACAACTAAATCACCTGATTCAATTTTTTATAAAACTGGCTACATATTTTGAAAAATAATCGCCTTTTTCATAGTTTAATCAACATTATACATGATCAGATGACTGAGATACTAAGATAGATGTTTTATCGAAGACAACCAATGTAAATATGACTAGGAAACCATCTGTGTTGAAAATAATTAGAAAACAGCGTTTACGTATCGCCGAGATAACAATTCATTCACATAGAGAAACCAAAGTGTAAATAGTACTTTCCAAAAATGATAATTACTCTGTTAAAACTGATATACTATATGCTTATTAAAGCTCAATTGATCAGTCTAGTTTTACTGAGGATCCAATAGAAGAAATGAATTATTTCAAAACTGGTTATTTACAAAGCAAAATCTCGAATTTTAAAGTATGATTGGTTATTAATCTGACAGTGTTTTGCCTAACATTCATTAGAAGACCAGATGAGTTTTATAAGGGGTTAGTGATTACATTTTAGTTGATGAACATCTGTTGTATTAAAGCGTATCAAAATATAACAGAACCAGCCAGTATTACCAGATATTTTGATAAGATGGTGATTATAAACATCATATCACTATACTCATTATTACCGGCCATCCATGATTTCATATTAATTTAAAAAGGGTTAAAAGAGAATAACCTTTTTTAAAGAGTGGATTTGTTAAAAACGGATTGTGTTAGATCATGTCTGCAATATCAGAAGTGTCAACAAACTAAACATGATTCAAAATCAAGTACATGTATAAATGGCTATTGAACCCTAACATTCATCTTTTCAGGGTGGGCAAGTAGACTTGTATGGGTCATTACACAATAAAAGTATTGCTATGGTTTGATAATAATAGATATATTAAGTAAATACTTAGTAACAGCTCCGTTAGCAAAACAGGATACATTATTAGTTGCTTCAGGGTTCAATCAAATAATTACGAATAATTGTCGTTTGTGTTATTAATCAGTTCGTGCATTCTACCACAAGTTATTCAACACACATGTTTTTTATTTATTTAAAGTGTATTTTAAGTTCACAAAAGGCCATTTATTTTGATTAATTCCATTAGATATACACATTATGGTATATTATGTTCGTAAACATAGTGAAAAATAATTTGGCCAGAATTCAAAAGTAATATTTTCAAAGCACAACAGTGCATTGTTTACTGTGTTAATGCAAACAAACACCCTTTGAACAAATCACATTTGTTGCATTTCACGAATAAAGTTACGATAAAAATAGGCTATAAACGTTAAGTATATCGTTCATAAAATGTTAGATATTAATCCATATGAACCCAACTTCGGGTTGAATAATTACGGAAATGATATGTTTTCCGAAAATACAATATTAAATTCATGAGGATGACTAGACACAATATTATGAATATTTCTTACTTTACGTTTATGACTGTTTTTTATCATAAGTTTTTTCGTGAAATGCAACCCTGGTGATTATGTTTATTTATTCACAGAAAGTACAGGAATTTGGTAAAACTTTTGATTTAAATTGGCATGTGTAATGGAGTCTAACTTTTTAATGGGAAATTTTTTGGTTAGGTAGATAGAGTATTAATAAAGTCAAAAGTAACTCTGCAACAATGTGCGAATAATGCAAAAAAAAGTGATAGTTTTTGTTTTGTTTAATCTTCCCTTCGAAAACACAGACAATAAGGATATAAGTTTTGATTTTCTGAAATGAATAATATAACTATAAATAAGAATAATTATAAAATAACATCGCTAAAAATGTATGGTAGCTGGCATTTTGTTTTCTCTCACCTTTGATATACCATATTATATCTCTTTGTTTAACCAACTTTTAGTTTTATATAGTGCTAGATTGCAAGGTGGGATACCTTACTCACCAATCAGAATTAATTTTACCTTTTAAAGCAGAACAATCATTTTGATATAATGAAAAAGCCCTGATAGTTTTAGCCTCTGGCTTGACCTTATGTTTGAAATCATGTATATATATATATATATATATATATATATATATATATATATATATATAGCCAGGTATTATATATAGCTATCATGTTGATATTGAGATTTTCTCTCTCTTTATTACGTAAATATCCATATATCTATATAGCTATATCATGTTAATATTGCAATTGTTCCTCTCTTTATTACGTTCATATCCATACCGTTTGCCAGTTTGATGCGTTCGTATTTTTTTTATATTTTGCAATTATGTAAGTAAAAAGTCTGTAGTAGCCGACATTATGTCAGGAATTATGTATCCTGCACTTAGACAGCCAACCAGGAAGTGTAATGTACCAAACATATTGGGTATGATGGTTAACGTGGTGGTGTAATGAGTTCTGAGAATAGATTTCCAAAAACAAAGCATGTTTTGGGATTACAACGTACTGATAATACAATAAAAACTTTTATGTACTGTTTAATTGGAAACCAGCCGAAAACGTTTTCTGGGAACTCACCTCATTATTTATTAAGTTCAAACACATTGAAATCTGGCCGAACAAACTATACCCAATTTTCACTCATACATATTAAATCGATTGTATTGATGAATGTATAATATATCTATGAACTCACCAGAACTCCTATCAGCCCAGATGTTTTTGATGTTAATATGCTGAGATTGATGATGAAACACGTTAGTAAATTAAACGTTAAGTATATGTTATTCCATATATAACTATGTACATGATGGTGTTTTAATTTGCTACAATAATTAGAACAGGGTGATATTTTGTAAAGAATCAAATACAATTTTCACATTACGTATGATTAAAAGGTTGTACCAAATTTTACAGTTTACATTTGTTTTTGTAACGAAAACAAATACATTTCAAATTGTTTCTTTATTAATTTTTCGTGTTCGTCAATGTGACCGTGAGACAAAACTATTTATTCAATTCTATTATTGGTCATTTTTAAAAAAAACAAAACACAATTATCTTTGTATTAGACCAAGAAAGTATGTCACTTGATTTAATTTTGTTGTTTTCTGCATTTTATGTATGAACATTGAGTGTTCATTTCTATGTATAATATTATTCTAACAATGTGAAAGAAAAATGTATGTGTGTGTGTTTATTTCGTAGGGGATGTTGTATATTGACAAAACTTGTTATTTTTGTTCTATGGCACTTGTATGTGTGTTAAAGAGGTGTCAGTTGATCAGGTTTTGTTATCTTTGTACAATGCTAATGTTCTGTGGAGTCGGTTGGTCAGTTCTGGACAGTATTCAGGGAGAGAAAGCGTTGCCAGCATGCTGTGATAAGGGTTGCTATTGTTGATCCATGCTATGCTTGGAATATGCTGGTATATCTGAGTGCAGGGCTGATTTTGACAGAATAACGTCTAAAATTATTTCCTCACTTTATATCAAAAAATTAGTTATATTCCCCAAATAAAACACCAGGGAACTCCTAGACAAATAGTGACACTGCACAGCTAATATATTGGTTGTATGATGCTGGTCTTTAAGTACCTTTCCATCATTCTGTGAACATCTAAGAATTAAATTACAGTTAAATCTAGTTCAGACTATTTAAATTATTAAATATCTCCATTTAGAGCGCATTATTTACATCTGTTTATAATACTACAATATAATATTACACTTTTATTAATGCATTTATTTTATTAGGAGCCGGGCCCGTTTAGCTTAGTCGGTTACGTGTCTGATTATCAATCCAGGGGTCGTGAGTTCGAATCCCCCGCCCGGCAACAGTCTCCATGATGATTGATATATGACATTGTGTCTCATTACTATTCGTCTCTCACCACTGATTAAAGTGGGAAAGTTATCAATTACTTGTGAAGATGTGGTGTGCTCAAGTACTTGTTAATCCCAGGAAACAGTGGTTAGGTTAACTGATCATCTGTTAGCCCTCGATGACATAAAAATGACGCTAAATATTCAATCAATCAATCAATCAATATTTTAATAGGATGTTTCACTCATTAGAAGAATTGGGTAGAATGTGGCAGATTCCCGTATAACTTGCCTTGATCATTGACATTAGGTGAATGTGATAGACTGTGGTAGATTCCCTTAAAACTTGCCTAGCTCAAGGAAATAAGTTGAATGTTGCATAATGTGATAGATTCCCCTATAACTCGCCTTGATCATGGACATTAGATGAATGTGGTGGAATGTAGTTGATTCTCATATAACTTGTCTTGCTTAAGGACATTAGATGAATGTGGTATAATGTGATACATTCCCTTATAACTTACCTTGCTCAAGGATATTAGATGAATGGGGTAGATTCCCTTATAACTTGCCTTGATCAAGGACATAAGGTGAATGTGGTATAAGGTGATATATTCCCTTATAACTTGCCTTGATCATGGACATTGGGTGAATGTGGTAGAATGTGGTAAATTCCCTTATAGTTCGTTTTGCTCAAGGGCATTAGATGAATGTGGTAGAATGTGATAGATTCCTTTATAACTTGTCTTGATTAAGGTCATAAAGTGAATATGGTATAATGTGATATATTCCCTTATTACTTGCCTGATCAAGGACATTATATGAATGGGGTAGAATGTTATAGATTCCCATATAATTCGCCTTATTCAAGGACATTAGGTGAATGTGGCAGAATGTGATAGATTCCTTTATAACTTCCCTAGCTCAAGGACATTAGATGAATGGGATAGAATGTGATAGATTCCCTTATAGCTTGCCTAGCTCGAAGAGATTTGGTGAATGTAGTTAAATGTGATAGATTCCCATATAATTTGCCTAGCTCAAGGACATAAGGTGAATGTGGTAGAATGTGATACATTCCCTTATAACTTGCCTTGATCAAGGACATTAAGTAAATGTAGTTAAATGTGATAGCTTTCCTTATAACTTGCCTAACTCAAGGACATTAGATGAATGTGGTAATATGTGGTAAATTTCCTTATAACTCGTCCTTCTCAAGGACATTAGGTGAATGTTGTAGACTGTTGTAGATTCCCTTACAGCTTGCCTTTATTAAGGACATCAGGTGAATATGGTAGAATGTGGTAGATTTCGTTATAAATTTGTCTTAATCAAGGACATTAGGTGAATGTGGTAGATTCCCTTATAACCTGCCTTAATCAACGACATTAGGTGAATGTGGTAGATTCCCATATAACTTGCCTAGCTCAAGGACATAACGTGAATGTGGTATAATGTGAAAGATTCCCTTATAACTTGCCTTACTCAATGACATAATGTGAATATAGTAGAATGTGGTAAATTCCCTTATAACTTGCCGAGCTCAAGGACATAAGGTGAATGTGGTAGAATGTTATAGATTCCCTTATAACTTGCCTTGTTCAAGGACATTAGATGAATGGGATAGAATGTGATAGATTTCCTTATAACTTGCCTTGATCAAGGACATGAGATGAATGTGGTAGATTCCCATATAATTCGCCGTACTCAAGGACATTAGGTGAAAGTGGTAGAATGTGACAGATTCCCTTATAACTTGCCTTGATCAAGGACATTAGATGAATTGGGTAGAATGTGGTAGATTCCCTTATAGCTCGTCCTGCTCTAGTATATTAGGTGAATGTGGTAGAATGTGATAGATTTTCTTACAATTTGCCTTGATTAAGATATTAGGTGAATGTGGTAGAATTTGATAGATTCCCTTAAAACATGCATTGATCAAGGACATTAGATGAATGGGGTAGAATGTGGTAGATTCCTTTATAACTTGCCTTGATCAAGGACATTCTGTGAGTGTGGTAATATGTGATAGATTTCCTTATAACTTGGCTTGATCAAGGACATGAGGTGAATGTGGTAGAATGTGATAAATTCCCTTATAACTTGCCTTGATCAAGGACATTATATGAATGGTGTAGAATGTGATGGATTCCCTTATAACTTGCCTTGATCAAGGATATTAGATGAACGTGGTAGAATGTGGTAAATTTCCATATAATTTGCCTTTCTCAAGGACATTACATGAATGTGGTAGAATGTGGTAGATTCCCTTATAACTTGCCTACCTCAAGAACATAAGATGAATGTGGTAAAATGTGATAGATGTCTTTATAACTTTCCTTGATCATGGAAATTAGGTGAATGTGGTACAATATGATAGATTCCCTTATAACTTGCCTTGATCAAGGACATTAGGTGAATGTGGAAGAATGATGTAGATTCCCTTATAACTTGTCTAGCTCAAGAACCTTAGATAAATGTGGTAGAATGTGAAATATTCCCTTATAATTGGCCTTGCTCAAGTACAGTAGATGAATGTGGTAGAATTTGATAGATTCCCTTATAACTCGCCTTTCTCAAGGACATAGGGTGAATGTGGTATAATGTGATTTATTCCCTTATAACTCGTCTTGTTCAAGGACATTAGATGAATGGGGTAGAATGTGGTAGATTCCGTTATAACTCCTTTTGCTCAATGACTTAAGATGAATGTGGTAGAATGTGAAAGTTTCCCTTATAACTTGCCTTGATCGAGGACACTATGTGATTGTGGTAGAATGTGATAGATTCCTTTATAACTTGCCTAGCTCAAAGACATTAGGTGAAGGTGGTAGATTCCCTTATAACTTGCCTGGCACAATGACATTAGATGAATGGGGTAGAATGTTATAGATTTCCTTATAACTTGCCTAGCTCAGGGACATTGGTTGAATGTGGTAGAATGTGACAGATTCCCATTAAACTTGCCTAGCTCAAGGATATAAGGTGAATGTGATATAATGTGAAAGATTCCCTTATAACTTGCCTTGATCAAGGATATTAGGTGAATATGGTACAATGTGATAGATTCCCTTATAATTTGCCTTGATCAAGGACATTAGGTGAATGTGGTAGAATGTGATATATTCCCTTATAATTTGCCTTGATCAATGATATTAGATGAATTGGGTAGAATGTGATAGATTCCCTTATAACTTGCCTAGCTAAAGGACATTATATGAATATGGTAGAATGTGGTAGATTCCCTTATAACTCGTCCTGCTCAAGGACATTAGGTGAATGCGATATAATGTGGTAGATTCCCTTTTAACTTGGCTTAATCAAGGACATAAGGTGAATGTAGTAGAATGTTGTAGATTCCGTTATAACTCGTCTTGATCAAGGATATTAGGTGAATGTGGTACAATGTGGTAGATTCCCATATAATTCGCCGTATTCAATGACATTAGGTGAATGTGGTAAAATGTGATAGATTTTCTTATTACTTGCCTTAATCAATGACATTAGGTGAATCTGGTTGTATATGGTAGATTCCCATATAACTCTTCTTGCTCAATGACATGAGGTGAATGGTATAGAATGTGGTAGATTTTCTTATATCTTGCCTAGCTCAAGGACAGTAGGTGAATGTGGTAGAATGTGGTAGATTCCCATATAATTCGTCTTGCTCAAGGACATTAGATGAAAGGGATAAAATGTGGTAGAATGTGGTAGATTTCCTTATAACTTGCCTAGCTCAGGTACATTAGATGAATGTGTTAGAATGTGATCAAGGACATAAGATGAATGTGGTAGAATGTGGTAGATATCCGTTATAACTAGCCTTGATCATGGACATTAGGTGAATGGTGTAGAATGTTGTAGATTCCCTTTTAACTTGCTTAGCTCATGGACATAAGGTGAATGTGGTAGAATGTGTTAGATTCCCATATAACTCAGCTTGCTCAAGGACATTAGGTGAATGTGGTATAATGTGATAAATTCCCTTATAACTTGCCTTTATCATGGACATTAGATGAATATTGTTGGTACAGATTATTTCAACTATTTTGATCCATTTTCATGAACTGGTACCGATATATTGCCCCATGATGTGAAGTTTAAATATATAGTGCATATATTGTATAGGTAAATAACTAAACAAATAAGAATGTTGAAGGCTATCTAGCATTGATAAATTTTGAAGGTAGTGCTTATATCGCATAATATTATGTAAAACATTGATAAAATACTCTTAAAAAGGAGGTTATCTATGGCTTTCAATATATTTTAAATTACACATCAAAAACGTACTTGTTTAGATTTCAAAGACATATATTTGGATCTTAATAGTGAAAATCTCAGCATGATATCTAAAGATAAAGTACTTGGCATATTTATTGACGACAACATAACAAATCATGTAAATCATATATGTAAAATAAATTCATGAATCGTTTGGCTTCTGTCAAGAATTAAACAATATCTTAGCCTTGACCATAGAGTTCAGTTTTAAAAAGCTTATATTCAACCTCATGTAGATTACTGTAATGTTGTACAGGGTGGCACATGTCAAATGAACATAGATAGAATATTTAGGCTCCAAAAACGTGCTTGCAAAATCATCTTGGATACCAATGATTAAAACACACTAGAAAGCTTGCAGGTGTTAAACAAACTAACAGTTTTTGACAGGATGTATTTCTGGAAAACAAAATTTATGTACAAAATAGCAAAGTCAATAACCCCAGCCAAAATCAATGAAATGTTTAACTTCAGACAAACAAATGAAAATACACCTGTTACACGGTCAAATTCTTCAAACAACCAAAACCGAACAAAGTATCATTTCAACAAAGTATAACATACTATGGTCCAGTAAAATGGAAAAATCTTCCAGAAAATATCAAAGTAAACTTTTGTTATAGCATGCAAAAGTAATCTTAGCAGATGGATAAAAAATGTATAATTCAATTTGTTTTCTGTACAAGTGTGTTCATAATCATGACAAAGGGAAACATACTGCCACTGTCTTATATAAATTTAACAAACCACTTTGAATGTTGACATGTATTGTTATCCTGAACTGAATGTGTGTATGTGTGTGTGAATACCATGTGGAGAGAGAAATGTTTTAGAATTTTTTTCACTGAATATTTCATGTATAATTTTATGTGTATCTCATTTTTGTAGATTTTATAAATAATAGAGGCCGGGATGGAAGATTAGTTTTAAACTAAATATGTCACCCTCTATAAATAAAGTCGCTTATCTTATCTTAATTCTTGCTGGAATTATTTCAGATAATGTTTGACAAGTATGCTTGACAAACTTATATTGTTCTTATATATTATTCTAGTCATGCAATTGTAGTATTTAGGGTAATTATATGTATATGGTGTGCCTTCAAGTATTCGCACACCTATCATTTTACTGCAATGGTTAATAAATTTATAAAGCAATTTTAAGGTTTGAAAGACATATGTAACTAAATGCTCAATTAAATATTATTATGGCAATCCGAACGTGCTGTCCGTCCGACAGCTCTTGTAATTTTTTCTAGAGTTTTGTTTCCGTGTTAAAAGAAATATTCTGCCTTATTTTAGCTCGACCCTAGGGTCGGGCCGACTTTAGTAAATCTATATAAGAGAAATGCAAAATAACCCCGATATTTCTTATGACTGAATAGACTGATGTGAACGTTTTTTGGTGTGATTTGTTGTTGCTGACATAACGATTGACATCTATGTGAATTTCATGGTCTCCACCCCTATGAGGTCCTAGGGTGGATCATAAATTTATATAGTTTTATGTCATTAAAAATTATCAGATGACCGTTGAGGTTGAGGTAACCAATAGGTTACTTGTTTAAAGTTTGTTTAGTATTGAATCAAATAATTTAACCAATTTCAACTTTGGTATCTTTTCACACACCCCTCCCTACCACAATATACTACCCCACATATTATTGTTTAATTATGAATACACCCAAGTATTATGATGTAGATAGATGCTATGATAACACTTGTATAGATGATCAAACCAGTTTTAATGAAAAAACAAAAGAGGGGGTGGGAGATTCTATAGCTAGTTTATTTTCATCCCTATATTTTCAAAAGTATAGCTTGGCTATTTCCATTATAATAACAAACTATGCTTCAACAAACAAAATAGTCTACTTGAGATAGTTACACAATATTATTATAGAAAAGAGTGCCGAATGCAAATAATAAAGCTATTATTTTTTTCCACTCTATAATCCCAAGTTTCATATTGTTGTTTATTTTCACTTTAATTACAAACTATGCTTCAACAGACAGAAACAATATACTAGAGATAGTTTCCTGTAAGCATTACCTCCATCCACCAACTCTGTTATACCAAGGTTTATATTAGTAGTGCTTGATTATATTTACTATAATGACAAACACATTCATTCAACTTCAGGTAGCAACAAGAAAAAGAGGGGCGAGTGATATGTTATAGCTATTATATAATATTATATATGTTATGTTCATCCCTTTCACAAACTCCGTTATCCAAGTTTCATATTTTTGTTTGTGGAGCTTGGTTGTTTTCACTTTAATAAGACACTGCAACAAATAATATAATTTACTTGAAAAAGTAACCTTATGTATTTTGTAAGAAAATGGATGCAGGTGAAAATATTGCAGCCAATATATGATTAATCCATGAACAGTATATTTTTACTTCTTAAATTCAATTTTATTTGCTTATGTAACATACGACGTACCAACAAAGATATAGACCTAGCTTTTCTCAAAATAAAAGTTTTTAGAATTTTAAAAGAATTTAATGACATAGATTTGGTCGTCACTCAATAAAATAAATGTTAAAACAACCAAGTTTAATTTAGCAGTGTTATTGCTTTTATTTTACATTACTGCCCCCAAACAGGTTTATCCGTGATATGTTTTTTTATACCTATTATATATAATGTATCATGACATTGTTTTAAAAAAACATTTATGAACAGTTCCATTTTTAGAATTAGATTTTAAGTCAATAACTGGCATTTTTTATACATGATGAGATTTGGTCTAATTTGCTAATTTTATGTTTGTTTTCAAATCTACATTTCACAATGTCATGTCATTATATTGTATAACTCTTTTTTCTTGTTCCAACTTAACATTTATGTTGTTAACTTGTACAAATATGGTGTTAAATATCATATTTTTGCTATTCATTTTATATTCTTACCCAAAACTCACTTTTCTTACTCGAAATTCACTTTCCTTACTCGAAACTCACTTTCTTTACTCAAAAAATCATTTTCGTGAGGTTCTTCAATTGACTGTTAATTCTATTTTTCTTTCGGGATTAAAATAGATTCACTTTACTCTGTGTTTGAGTGTATATTGTCAATTCAAGAGGGTTAGGATATCTGTCATTATTTGTTAATCTATGAGTTAGTTTCACTACATTTTATCAAGAAATACTAACATTTACCTACCATTCTTTTGATAAACATATAAAGTAGATGTTTACCAAGATTTGCACTCGATCCTAGTACAATAAGTGCCTGAACCTAACCTTCTGACAATTGAAAAAGTTACTGTTTGTATACCTGCTAGCTAATTTATGTTTTTGGTATTGTGCAAATAACTGAAACATCTGCAAAAGTACTATCAGCGTCGGCTAATATATGGGTCAGTAGGGATTTGTGAAATCTACTGCCATGGCAGAGAACAGCTATTATAATCATTGCAATAGCCATTAGGTCTCATTGAACAATTACCTCCCTTACATGACGGTAGCAAGATTATTACGCCCACGAAATTAGAGCTGTGTAAAGCGGTTGGGTAATTTTTTTTAAAAAAATGCATTAAATGTCATATTTCTTTGTGCATATTGGAACATTAGAACATTTTCATGATTTCTGCAAAGTTTGGGTGACCCTGGGAACTGTTTGATGATGCTATAACAGTTTAAAGATGCGTAGTGATACACTGCAACAAATGGGCAGACATGCAAAATTGAAGGGATGCCATCAAACCATCGAAATTGTGAAAAAGCAACCTGGTCAACCCCATGTTTTTTTCTGCATATTTGGACCAACAGAGGACTATCTATGGAAATAAGGCACTTTTAGAACCATTGGTAATGTATCCAGTGTTCCAGAAGTGCATGTCTCTATATGTAGAACAGTACAAAATTAATTGGTGTGTGAGACGATTAATGTCAGATGGAGAAATGTATAGACTGGGAACATTCCTGTTATTTGTTTTAACTGTCAATTATATAGTTAGAGAGAACAATGTTAGTTATGCAAGAATATACCAGAACATGGTCAAAAGATGTGTCTTTATAGCGTTAATTGAAATACACTTGGCCAGCAATCTTGTAATTGAAAATTAAGAAATAATTAATAAGTATACATTGAGATAAATAATGTTATTGTAAGTATATGCCGATGTACATACATGAATTACAAACAGA
This sequence comes from Panopea generosa, assembly GCA_029582155.1. Taxonomy (NCBI): domain Eukaryota; kingdom Metazoa; phylum Mollusca; class Bivalvia; order Adapedonta; family Hiatellidae; genus Panopea; species Panopea generosa. The sequence continues at coordinate 11,000,036 of CM055899.1, forward strand.
AAAAAAATAAGTAACGCAATACACAATATGACAAACCATTTTTTTTTAAATAGTTGTTATATATATTTATGTGATATTGCACTGTACAAGGTTTCTCCTTAATTATTATGCAGACTGTTGTTACTGATATGGTCTGTTTTATCGTAACGGCATATTAAGAGAAAGTAATTTGGTATTAGTTTATATATTATAAATTCAATAGAAAAATTAATGTAGTAGATGGGCTTGTGAAGTGACTTACTTAATTTATGAAGCAGACTTTATATAATAATATGCAAATTATAGTCCACCACAATCTAAATTGTCATTCATTATATTATTGTATTGACAACTTATATCAACTATAAGAACTTTGGTTTGAAAATACAAGAGTGTGACATTAGTAATTTAATGTTCAAAACTTTCGAAATTAAAACCGAATACATGTATATATATCATTGTTCTTTAGGAATGCATAAATAACACTTTTGAAAATAATAAAAACAATCTGTCAAATGCAAACAATAACCAACGAATATGTTATGAAAGAAAACCAACATTTTTTTATTATATTGCTCGGAGTCTTTTAAACTTCTGGAATGTTTAAATTTGCACTTTTCATATGGTTGTTACTTTTTCTAATAGCAAAGTGTTTCACGTAAATCAAATTATGTATTGGATTGAAAATATTCAAAATCTTAGACACTTGAAACTTCTGTGTGTAATAGTATATAAAAAGGTATTACAAATGACGAAATGTTACCGTCTCGTGGTACTTAAAGTTAACGAACAAGCAAAGAGTTAATGAATGAATATATTAAAAAAGAGCGCAGACACGTTGATGTAATAAATCACTAATGAATATAATTATCATGTTTGTGTTGAACTATTTACTTCAGAATAATTAAAGAAATTCGAAAAATTATTTTTTCAATATTTATTTAATTTGATATTGGTTGGAAATTGATTTGATTCTATGATTTCTTATTTTTGGGATTTGTTGAAAGATGGTTGGAAATATGCTCGAAACGAAACTAAAACTTGATTGTTGAACATTTTTTTTTAGAATACGGCTGGCCAAACTCTTTTTCTTGTTCCATCTTAACATTTATGTTGCTAAATTGTACATACATATGTATATGGTGTTAAATTTTATATTTATGTTATTCGTAAATATAGTTCAACTTTCCTTTTATTAAAATTTACTTTCCTTACTGAAAACTCACTTTTGTTACTCACTACCTACTAAAAATGAATCTTGTAGTTGCATAGATATCTTACATAATTTTTTTTATCTGAAAAACCAATGCTGACACAGGGGGCCAGTACAATATCCCCAATAGTCTATGAATATTCGAGCTAACATGCGTTTAAATAAGTAAGTACCTAAACTCTGTAAATTTATTAAGGACAATACATGCAGTCTGATGTAACTAATATTAAATTATGTTTTGTGTAGTTTTGTCTTCCACTAAATAAATTAATTTAACATAACAAAATACAAATTGAAAATTTTGGCTTTTAATAATTTATTAATTATTTCGATTACAAACATCGCCTAGTGCTTTATCTTTTAAATAAAAAAGAATGATTTGCTGAAACTTTAAATAATATCTTCTCTACTATGAACCTTAACAATGTATTTTCAATTTCTAAGTTAATATATTTGAACAATTTGAATCAATATCATTTTATAATTATGTTGATGGAAACGATTCGACAAATATACAAACATAAAGCAATAACAACCAGCAATTTGTTTATTAGCAACAATTTATCAGCAATGATACATGTGCAGTGTAGTGTATCTCTCTAGAGCAGAGAGTACTGACCCTCTTCAGATAACATTACTGCTTAATGAACGGGATGTGTAGTTCATGTTTGTAAACTGCAATATGAAGTATACTGTTCATTGGTATAAAATCTATTAAATGGAATAGTTGTCATTTACATGTGCTGCCACTTTTGATAATGATATAATTAATGATGCTATTTTGATAATAAAATATACACGTTTTTTGGAGACAAGTTCATTTTTAATGAGTAGTGATTATACAAATAACTGAGAGCCAGGAATATGTACACAAAGAGAGTTCACCAGGAAACAAACGTTTAAATGGTATTTATCCAGTTACCAATTTCTACATATTCAATTAACATTTTATTCATTTACTCTTGAAAATCTAAATTTCCAAATAAACAAAACTGCGAAAATTATTTCTTAAACGTATGTTCTTTAAATTTAAACTCTATATATTATGCAGTCTAAAAGCTCACAATGATTTAAATGATTCAAAACATTTCACAATGATTTTTCCAACAGCGAATTTTACTAGCGTAACGCTTTTTAGAAAACAAACTTTATAAACATGTATATTTGAAAACCTATTAAAAACATGAACTCATGATATGATAAATTATTTTAAATATTTTAATGCAATCTTGATATAACTTTATTGTATATTGTTAAGATATCTTTAACAGGGGTCAATGTACACTTCAACTTTGAAAACATTAATAAAATACTGTAGGAATTAGATCACACATCTTAATTTCAGTTTCCTGAAAAGATGTTGCACTTGATGTTGAAAAAATTGGAAAGTGTCTTCAAGAAGAGTGTTGTTACGATGTATTCCTGAAGTGTTAACTGCAGATAGTGTATTGCCCAAGGATGTTTGAAAATGTTGGAGCTACTTTTCAGAGACACATTTAATGGTAGAAATCACATAATCGAAGGAAAGCTTGTTTGCAGGTAAGTTATCATTTGATATCGCAATATATTGGAATATGTATCTGTGCATATGGGCAGAAATACCGGTACACACAATTTATATTGAGGCAGTCTTGATAATTACAATATATATTTGAGATAAAAAAAATTATATCCATTCAATAAATTAGTATATTTTTTTAATGTCTTTTAACGTCATTTTTCAACACATTTCAGGTTATATATGGCATATCTAGTTTTACTGGTGGAAGAAGACCTCAGACTGAGTAGAACCACTGTCTTTCCGCAAGTAACTCGCAATATTTCTCAAATAAAGTTTTTGGTGCGAGCGGGACTTGAACCTACGACCCTAGCGGTGAGAGGTACGTGATCTTAAGACGGTGCCTTAGACCACTCGGCCATGGAGGACCCTAGTATGTAACATATCAGGCTACAAAATTCAAGGTCAATGTCGTATTTGAGTGCAAAAATGTCACATTTACTGTCTTATAATTGTACATAAGTGTGAAGTTATATGGATGGAACTTGACATCATTAGGCATGCTTATATTCTGAGACAGTGCATATAACTATATCAGTAACCATCGCATGTATTGGCTTAATCTTCACACAAGACTTCACAGTAATCAAGCTTTTGCATTATATAATGCAAATTACCGCCCTTGTATGACTTATAATATAGAAATTCTGGTTAAAATTTTGCGTGCAAATACAATTAATTTCATATCTCATACACCACTCCATGTATTTGATGTAACTTTAAATAAGGTTTTGCAGTCTACATTAATGAACAAGGGTAACTCTTGCTATTATTTTCTAAATTATGGCCCTTTTTGTACTTAGAATATTTGGTTAAAATATATATCTCAGAACCCACTGCATGTATTTGTCTGAAACCTCATACAAGGTTTGAGCTACGCAATTCCATAAATAACTCTTTTTATCTGGATGAGCCTTCAGTATCTGAGTTTGTACCTCTGTCACAATATAACTCGAATAGCCTTTTTTTAACTATTCGGATAATAAAGAGAGCTATTCTACTCACTCGGGCATCGGCGTCACACCTTGGTTAAAGTTATGCATGCAAGTGCCTATCTCAATAGCCATTTCATGTATTGACTTGAACTTTTACTCAAGACTTCCCAGTCATCAACCTACTCCAATAACTAAGTTAGATAACTCTTGGATGGATATAATGCAAAAGTATTGCCTTTATTTGACTTATAAAATATGGATAAATTTTGCGTGCAAGTACCACCAAGTCCATATCACAACAAACATTCAATGTATTTAATTGAAACTCAACAGTCTTTTCATGTATTGGATGGATTGAAATTTCATTCACAGTATGCAGTTATAAGCTCTACTCAATTTAGTAAGTTAGATAAATCATGTAAGCTTGGAGTCATTAGTCTCAATTAAATTTGTACTTTTATGACAAATATTAGAATAGTCGAGCGCGCTGTCCCTCCAACAGCTCTTGGTTAAATTATGTTTAATATCAAATGAAATATCCTCCCCTACCAATTTTTATTGATTTTCTTTTGCTTTTTATTAAAAGAAATGCTCTGCCCAATTTCAATTGTGTTGCCTACCAAGAGCCGTCTGACCTCAACCACACCTATCCTACCCATTTTTTATTTTGTTTTGCATTAAATATGAAATACTCTGCCTGATTGTAATTTTGGTAGCTACCAAAGAGCCTCCACTTTATTTTACTGTATTAAGCTACTTTGCTATGTTTAAATCTTGTCTGAGCCTTCTACCCTAGTCTCTACTCCATCATATTTCTTATTCAATTTTCTATTAAATTAGATTTACTCCGCCGTTTCAATTTTGCATCTGTTATTTTCCTCAACTCCATCTTACATACATGTTAGTACTATAGTGCTGATATTTGTATTTGTTACATACTACTGATATTAAATTTTGTTTTGTGGCAACACTAGAAATGTCGAGTTAACGCTGTTCACTTACAGCTCTTGTATTCAAGGTGACCAAAACTACAATGTATAAAACAAAATTATAATATGCAGAAATTGATTATACGTATAAATGGATACATAATAGACCAAACAGTGACTACTTGATGAATAATAAATACTATTAAATTTGTATTATGAGAGGAAGTGTCATGAATGTGTCTGAATGAATATACAAAAGAACAAAGAAAATGTATATTGATGGAGTACATGTGTTTGACCGAGAACGGACATCAGGAAAAGACAAAAAGGTATCACTTTCTGTTTGGAACATTAACATAAAACAAAAAAGCTATTGCAATTTGATATAATAATCATAGAAATTTTAACAAAAGGGAAATGTTGTTACCCGTTGTCATCATACAGAATTAACAAAAAAAAAGTATAACTAAGTTGTGTTTAGAGCATGACTATATCTCATTCAAATGTAGACACACAAATTACACACACACAAATTACACACACACACACACACACACACACACACACACACACACACACACATATATATATATATATATATATATAAGCACACCCATTAGGCTATGCACTGCTCATAAAGGTAATGCTCTTCAATGACAAGTGAAATGTTGGACAGGAAAAATCAAAATGTCAATTTATTGATCATGACACTGTGAAACTATATACTAGTATAAATCAATCAGAAATAGTACGACTGTCCATGGTGCATAATTATATTCTAAACTGTCTTTAACCCCCCTCTCGAAAAAACAAATAATGGGACTAACACCAGGAGAACTCCATCAAACATATTGTCGGCAGATTCATATATATAAAGTTCTGAAAACCAGTTGAAAAGGCATCAATTCATTTAGCGGGCACATTACCGCCAGTTTGCCTGCTGGCACTAGAGACAAAAACTGGTGAAAATCTATAATAATTATTAATCTGTACAACATGCAGTAGGATTAAATTAGCCTGCTGGTTTCAAAGACCAAAGGCTTCCAGAGTAAATGTTTAGGTAAAGATGTAAGTTAGATGTTAAATGCATTGTTTAACATCCACTGATTCGACTACTTAATTGTCAAGATATTAAGATATTTTTGATTTTGAGTCGGTGAGACAGATATATAAATTATTATTATTATTAGTTATTCCGGAACATAATTTATAATGATATCAGCCAATAATAATTTTAAACTGTAGCAATAAAATTACGAGACATATATGTTGTAATATATAAAGACTGAGAAGGTTAATACTTTCATTTTCATAATAATATATATTACCAACACTTCCACTGAGAATAAACATATTTGTTATACATATCTTATTAACCAGCCGGGTCTGATTAACCAGTCGGTTACGCGTCTGACTATCAATCCAAGGGTCGTGAGTTCGATTCCCCCCCCCCCCCCCCGGCAACAGTCTTCGTGATGATTGATATACGACATTGTGTCTCATTATCATTCGTCTCTCACCACTGTTTCAAGTGGGAAAGTTATCTGTTACTTGCGTAGACGGGGTATGCCCGAGTACTGGTTTATCCTAGGAAATAGTGGTTAGGTTAACTGGTCGTCTGTTAACACTTCGATGGCATAAAAATGACGCAGAATATTCAACCAATCTATTCAATATTATTAACCAAGATTATGTAAATATTATTCTAGAAATTCTTATGTTTTGGGAGCGGACTTTAGCAACCCTATATCCGAGGGATATATTATTTTTCTTGAGTAATCACACATACCTCTGAAAAACAACACGAGTTACAGCAGCTATGCTTTTTAAAACTATTTTTTGGTCATGATGTATTTGCTGAAATTATTATAGATAATATGCTGAAAGAATGATTACAAAAAACAATTTCCATCCCAGAAATTGAATGATGTTTAGATTACTTGAAGCAAAAACCGATTTATACATAACTCAAATGGCAGTTCTTATCTGATCAACGAGCATGATGCCAGTAATCACCACATGTTGGGCAATGGTACTTAATCTATACGGCTATTTTGTTCATTTACAACCCTCATTAGATCTTAATTAAACACCACATTAAAGACCGGAGTAACAGTTTAAACGCCAGCAGCAATGAAAATTGGCCATTTCCACTGATTTTTCTGTATTCGCTAAAATAGTGGCGATGTCTTTTTCAATTTCAAAATTCATACCTAATTTATTTGGTTGAAAATTAGCAAAACTGTTGATGAATACATGAATGTATGTCATGTTGATTGAAAAGTTTATAAATAAAAAGAGATATTCCTTGAAAACCTTTTTTTAACTCAAATAAAGATATTGACAGTTTTTATTATAGGATTGTGTGCATTGTGTCGAGTAGACATTAAAAAGAGCCAATTTTCATTATTAATGTAAGAAACATTTTGTTAATTTAGAAATCATTGTGTATCCATTTGCAAAATACACTCCGTCATGTAGCCACTTCTAACTCAATTTGACCAATGAGAACAGAATTATTAGTATGCATTATTATTATAATGTTGATTACCAGTATTATAAATAGTGACCGGCCCCTTGTGACCAATCATCTTATCTCTCATACATCAATAGTTCCCGCAGCTATCAATCCAAACCACATGTAGAGATAAGAGCAAGCAGACCAGTAGTTTAGCCAACCTTCTGTTCTAAATATGCTGAAAGGCCAACCATACCGGTTTGCGAAAAAGTGAACTCCGCCCTTCTCACTTTGATAATACACAGCTGTAAATATATACAAACGAGGCATATATACTTACAAATGTATCAATCAACAATGGAAATATGTAAAAGTTTTTATGCATCAGTTCCAGGGCTTCTAAAATCACCGTTTTTTTGGGGGGTTTTGGACCGATTTCTACTGTTCAAAACCGGTTTTCGTTTCAAAGTTTAATAAAAAATCGGTCCAGATATTTTCTATCGGACCTATAAATTACCCCTATAATGCTTTACTAAGCTGTGAAATATGCATTGCAGCAATAACATTCTATTGTTTTATCACCCGCTGTGCGATGGGAGGTCAATTTTGACTAAGCCATTACAGAAATGTAGGAGAGTTTTTCGGAAGAGTCTATCGCTACGTAACAGGCCTTCAATTTGTGATCAGGGACCCATATCCGTTCATCAAAACGGTTTTGCTTGCCTTAATGCGTTAAATTGTTTGCTAATGACGTTTATTTTTCCAAAGTGGTCAAAGATGGCACTTCGGGCCGAAAATTGCTTGCGACTTTAAAATGTTTAATAAAAATGCGCAGTATTACTTGTTTGTTTGAGTTTTTTAACTGTGACTTTAATTATAATATTAATGACATTAATTAGGAAAGTGACCAAACCTGGACCGATTTTATTTTGATGTTGGACTGGAATTGTTTGCGTTAGCCATAATATTTGGAAAAATAGTTGTCCACAGAGTAGATACCGTTGATACATCTTATCCATTTAATTGATATATTTCCTCCATATTACTAACTTTGCAATCCAAAAACATGCTTCAATTATCAAAAAGAAACGATATAAACATGTCACTTTCGAGAACTTGAAATCATGTACGTTTGACCCGTACAATATCTCTTTGATGTTAGCCGACGCATGCTGACGTCACAGTCATCAAAGAGACGACAGCAAACGTGTTGTTTCATTCAATACATGCAATGAAATAGTGCAGTTTGTTTGCGTTAACTTAAAATAGGATTTCGTCGATGAGTTTTATATTCCATGTTAAATACCTTCCATTAGATGCAAACGTTTTTTTAATAAATTGATAATACTATGATAGGAGACAGAGTTGAAAGTGGTTGTGCGCAAATTTACATATATTGATATATAGTTTAGCGAGAATAATACTTCAATTGGCTAGTCTGTTTAAGTGACACATTCAATAAAAAGTGCTTCTGACAATGTTCAAAGCATTCAGTACTAACATTATAACAATTAAACATATGTGTGGAATCTCTGTGGGGAAAATAGTGTGGCTCGGAAAATCAACCAAAATAAACAATTATGTATGTCACGAATTTGAACCCGGATCTCATACACCATAGACATTACCACTGCGTTGTGCAGGAAAATAGCAAGTTCGGTAGTATGAATTTAAGTTTAGATTTTCGATGATGCTTGGAATTTCTGATCGAGTATAATTGAGATCATTATATGCTAAATCATTTATGCTACTCAACGGGTCAAGTCTAATTCAAATGTTAGAGATAATAGCAAGTTTAAAAATATGTTTTTTTAAAAAATACAATGGTATTTTGTACCAGACATGATCCATTTTAATAGCCACCATTTATGCTAAATTTTACAACTATGCCAGTATTTTATTTAATTTAAAAGGTACCATGTTGTCCTTGTCCTAAAAGTATGTCCATTTGATAATTTCATTTTTCAAACCTGCGAAATATCTTATTTAGTTTAGTATGACTCTTTTATTCTTAATCTAAATATATACATAATAATATGCAAAATAAGCTTGATTCGAAATATATTATGATGTTTTTTGTTATATAGTACTGCTTGTAGTTAAGATGTTAATCTAATGTGAAAGCAGAAATATATCGAAAATAAAATAATTATGATTAGGAAATATAAGTAAAATGTATGCATATGTCAGCATTAGTAAAATCGTGAACTATTTCTTTTTTGTTGTTATTTCAGGTATGTTCAGGAAATATATGTGGAAGCAAAGAAAGTATCATATCGACATCGACTTCTGTTGAAACAAATTATTTTAACTCTAAAAACACGAAACGAAATAAATATGTTTGATTAATACCAGAAATTAGAAGTTCAGGTTGTTCTCAAATGTGTCATCAAACTCAGTTTGATATTTAACAATGTATTGCAATTGAAATGATTTTTTAAATATTTCAACTTATGTCACAAATGTTGCACTTTTTCGAAGTACACATATGTGTATCATGAATATGATATAGTTTTCCATGTAATAATTAACCGGTGGTCAGATTTCAAACAATTTTGTACAAATGATCATCAGTATGAGACCCTCTACCCAAATAGCTAAAACCAACTTGATCCGTTTAAAAACATGGCAGCCTGGGAACAAGGGTTATTTTCTTTATATGTGTATTGTATGTGTTATTTTCAACAGAGGGAAACAATTTCTTCTCTTCCACTAATGATACAAATTCAATGTAATGCAATAAGATTGATCCTTGGATTGTCGTTAATCGACTTACATGTTTTATTATCACTCCCATAAAACACAAAAAAATGAAAGTGGCATGTAGCACGAAAATGAAGGACAATGCATAAACTAGTGTTCAGCATCCTCTTTTTAATGCTCTCATTTTATATATATTGTATATAATTTTAATTTGTAGACAAATATATCATATTGTAACTATTTCTTAAACGAGCATGAATAATAAATACTTCAAAATAACTTGTTAAATGAAAACATGGTATGTTGGTGCATTTAACACATGATGCATAAGTTGGCGTTTAAATGATGTTATATATTGAGAATTAAGTACATGTTCCGCATTATTGTTAATCTTGAAAATGTATTGTATAAAAGATTTTAAATAATTGAGTTCTAGCATTTTTCAGACGCTGAAACTACATGTATTTTTATATTTAATAATCTCCAAACTTATAATTAAGACATGTTTTAATAAACAATATATCTTATTAAGTTTTAGTGTTTACATCACAATGAAGCTCCCCATTTGCAATCAGCTTTGGATGCGTATATTTAAACAATGTCCGCTATTTCATTTTCTTCTATTTCTCTTTATGAATATGTGTTATTGCCATCTGGATATTTTATGTAAATTATTTGTTGTTTGAAAGGACCACTTTTAATGCTGGATAACTTGCGGCCCAAACCCCTTTGCTATTTCATGTAATGACATATTCTTAACAATAACATATATTTAAAATATTTTTTTTTATATGTTTGATATAAAAGTACTATTATATTTGTATTATTCTTATAAACAATTAAGTCATCCACATAATACTAAATCATATGATCAAAATCCTCCTAAGATGGCTCAAAAGAGCTTGCCCTCAGGTTTCCTGAAAATATTCAGGGAATAAAATGGTTTATCATATTTTACAAAATACAAACAAAAATGTTACAATTAGGTTTTCATTCAAAATGTGTTTGTCAATTTATTTATAGATGTTTTAAATGTTTGTAAACTGCAGTATACATACTTCAGTTTGTCATAAAAATATAATTCTTAAAAAGTTTTATTTTATATCCCACTTTTGATTCATTTGTTTTGAAAGTGTCCATTTGTGTAAAGTTTATAATGAATTTTATGCTTATATTTTTTGTTAATTTAAAAACGGCATTAAAGCTATTTACATTTCATATCCATGTCTAAAACAATTAGCTTTAAACTTGCATAGGTCACCATACGTATATACGAAAGGCATTTAAATCATTAATAATGAATCTTAGACATAACTTAATCCCACCTTTGAGCTGTAATGACCACCCCAGCCCCATGGTTCCAAGTATTTACTCAGGCATACTTATTAAGAGAAGTGTTTTAAAATATCTTTCTCAGAAACTACAAATGTGTGTGTGTGTGTGTGTGTGTGTGTGTGTGTGTGTGTGTGTGTGTGTGTGTACTTTTTCTGTATATATATGAAGGATAAATATAATTATGATCACCTAATAGTTTATTTAAATCGTGATTTTGCCTTGTTAAGGGGTTCGAACGTATCATACGCCTACAGAGATTAAGCATAAAATCCTCTTCTAGTCTGATATTTGTTTTTATAGATTTCACATTCTTGTTTCACATTTGTATTAAATGATTACTTTCCATTAGTGCAGCTTATATTTATTACATACTATTCAAACAGCTATATTTCATTAGAGCCTAATTTGGCGACATTGAATTTTGGTATAATGTATATTATCATATTACAGGCTAAGGATCTTATCAAAACTGGCAAAATACATTATAAAATAATAAAAAGATGGATTATAAAACTTTGTTCTAGTATATCATTTGTTCATATTTCATTTTATATATTAAATGTTCATAAACTATTTTTGTTGCATTCCATTAACTAACTGTAAAAGCTTCAAGTTTAAAGAGCGCTATCAAAATTGTCTGATAACCAAATTTGATTCTACTGACTGAATTCAGCCAAGTACATTTTACAGAAGAACGATATGAAATGTATAAAAGACTTTCCGTAGTTTTCATGTTGTATTGTGAGATACCCAATACTGACTGAATTCAGCCAGCAAGCAAAATGGTTTCATTCAAAAGCAGGTTTGCAAACTGACTTCTAAATAAAACGTGCGGCTGAATTTAGCCAGTGAAGATCTGGAATGGCAAATATTGATTTAATAGCAGCATTTGTAATTTGTATTGACTCAACTTAAGTTTGACTGAATTCAGCCAATCACTTCATCAGGATTAACTTTTATTTGATAATGCCCATTTCACTTTTAAATGATACAAGTTCTATTAATTATCTAGCAAAAATATTAAGTGAAACCTATAACCACATGTAATGTAAATGACTGAATTCAGCCAGATTGAAAGCATATATAATCTACAAAAAGGCATGCTAGCTTGAACTTCTTGGTGTATTAATATAAAACGACCATGCCGATCATTAAAATGATACTCAATGAACATCGCCAGCACAGAAGTTACAAATATCAATAGTTTTTACCTTTTCAGAAAAGGGTCAATTTGAATCAGAACGTGTTACTATTAAACAAAGGACTTTTAGAACCATTGGTAATGCATCCAGTGTTCCAGAAGTACATGTCTATATATACAGTACACAATTAATTATTGTTCGAGACGTATCATATACAACGTCAAACACCATAACCATAAGCAAATTTAACATTAAAACTGGCAACGTAAGCTCACACAATGTCCTACTCAACACTCACCAAACCAATTGTAACAATGTACATGTACATGAAACCTTTCTCACAATGTACAACAAATTTTGTAACCGCCAACACAAGTGTAACGATATTATTAAATAATGAATACCATTGCCGCTAATACAACATTAAATTTGATAACTGACGACTCAGTTATAACTACACAATGCATATGTTCCAGTCATCACACTTAACACCCAGCACTATAATGCAATTGTATCTATATCACAAACATCATTGAACTCAACAATCGCCGCTATAATTCTATGAGTACAATGCATATCTTACGTTTGTCACACTGAACACTTAACATCCTAATTGCAACAATGCATATAGTGTTGTAAGTGCGATGTGTATATTATAATAATCACACTCAACATCAAATTCCATAAATATGCATTAAATTTCATAATCGCCAACACAAATATTTAGCAATGCAAGTCTTACAATTTTAACATTCAACATCAAATTTTATAACTACCAACATAATTGTATCAATGGTATCTTACCTATTCACATACACAATCACTTCCTATACACCAAAGTGTTCATATATATAAGTTACCTTTTACACACGAAATATCGAACTCCGTAAACGTCAACACAATTGGTAGGGTATCATATCCCACTATATCCCAAGTTTGAGTATTTACTCTAGCTGAATCGTCCGCCATCAGATTTCCTGCACGGTAAAATGAAGTCGAAGCCAAAGTCATCATTGGCATAGTACAGTTACCATATTCGTCAAAATAAAGGCAATTTGGAATCACTGCAATGGGAAAAGTCGTAGTCTTTTATTGAATGTTGGAAGGAACCATAAAACTTTTTTCAGACTTGAAACATAGAAAATATAAATATCGATTCAATCTTGATGAATATTTCATGTGTACATATACGCCATTTTGAAGTATCTAGTATATAAGTGGCAATCATGTTTTGACTATCAATGCATGTAGAAAACATCTTGTTCCATTCTTTTAAAAAAAGAAGATGCTGGATAAATGATTTATTAACACCGTAGTCTATTAAGTTTCTGCAGAATTACATTCCATGGGTTCAATTAATTATTGAATTAAATATAGAAGTAAATTATTACACATAAATAAACAAAACAAATCAAATGTTACGTAATGACTAAACGATTTTTTTAAACTTTTAATGATGTGATAATATAAATATAATAAAGTGAAACGCCGGGTCATTATTCGAGATATAAAGTAGGAAGCCATGCAATGAAGTATATGATTTGTATGAATTCCATGAACATTACTTGGATAATAACTAGTGGTGAAGGTAACGTTAATTTAGGAATTCCTGGGTTACATAGTTCACATGCTTTGGAAGAACGCATTTTACTAATAAACCAAAAACCTGTAGACATCCGTTTTGGAAATATGTTTTGGAAAGTTATCAATAATGCTTTTGTTACATTTCACTATCGTCATGGTTTCATTTTTATAGTGTCTATCTTTGAGGTATAAATATCAGAGTAACATCTAATTTCGTTAAACATTTGTTGCTTATGAACCATAATGTATAAATGACTTAATAGATGCACAAGGTGAATAAAACTGATATTGTACATAAAAATATAGGAAGCTGTTTTAATATATTATCAAATGACTGACTAATGTCATACTCAAACCTTAAAGGGTTCTTGTTCCTAAACAGTTATGTGATAATAACAATTCTAGTTATACTGCCTGTTTATTTATGCATGACATCAATGTTAAGAACATATTCAGAGTGTATTCACATTACACAATATACCTGTTTTTGCCACAATCATTCTGAATCCGTTTCCTGTAACGACCCGTTTCCTATTCATAATGCAGGTAGAAAAGGTCAGGTTTATCTTTAACGTTTCTGTAGCAAACGTCATCATGGCGCCATTAAATCGATTATTTAGCTCCATACGATTTCGAAACCAAGTGATAGAAAGTTTTTCAATACAACCACCCGTGTCGTCACTTCCGGTGTCTGTAGGCTTTAAATGAAGTAGAATTATTATGTTAATTATTTCAACACTGCAGACGTTGATATGATCAATGACGTAATTTAACAACAAGCCACACGTGATCTCAGTGGTTGATGTTATTTCATAGACTCAATACATTTATTCATGCTTACGTTTGTCTTTTTTTAAATGTAACAAGACTCTACACTTTATCCTCAATAATCAAACTGTCATGCATCGTATTCCATCTCTTTTGTTAAAACAGATAGCATTTAAAATTGGGTAGCTTCAAAACTGTTTGTCAATTTAATAGTATCCCTACATCCGTAAGTAATGGAGATATTGACTCTACAATTGATATTTTTTTTGTAGATTTGTTTTTGTCGCTTTTATATCGTATTGACACTCTATCAATATTTGTACTAGTAATTAAATTGCAATTATTATTTATACAAATTGAATAAATATAATAAATCGAATACAGTTTGTTTAAACATTACATTGACTTGATTATCACAGAAACATTAGACATTTCGTCTCCTTGAAAGTTGTCAAACTATTATAAAAGGGTAGAGACATACATCATTTCAAAAATTAAATGTCTTATAAGTTATAATTGTTGTGATACTAAATAAAGATTTTTCATTTCTATTTCTATTTTTTGTTAAGGTAAGCTATTAATAAATACCTCATACACGTGTAAAGACAAGTTCGACAGAATTAACTTGATAAACTCGCTCTCCTTAAAATGAATGTTCCATTGATATTTTCTGTCTAGGTCGTAGTGGAATGGATAGCCAAGATTTGTAATGATTCCTACGTCATCAACATCTACCACAGTATATGACCAGTCATCAGGATTGCTGAATTCTCCGAAAAATGGAATAGGATCAGCTGTTTCTAAAATTACAACATTTACAACATTTAATTTGATATATGCCGTTAAAAACATTCTGACAATTATACATTAATGCAAGCAAGTCTACATCAATCGGAAGAGTATTAAAAAAAAGTAATAAAATTAAGCAGATGAATTTTAAATAATCATAAATAACAATACACCATTTTAAACAACTGATACACATCATAATATTATTGATAACTCTTGTAATATGCTCTATTAATTTCTTATATAATGTCATTGAAAAGTCTATATGCTAAAGCAAACTTAAAAGTCATTTACTTAATATTTGAATCAATAAAAGTTTTTAGACATATGTTCATAGATAAAGTCGACCTTTTTGGACATCAAAATAATTGCTAAATGTTATAATTAGACATATTTTTATATGATAAAGCTGACCACTTAACATTGAAATAACTAAAAGTTATAAAAAGACATTATTTTAAATGCTTAAGTAAACTACTTAACATTTAAGTAACTAAAATTTATAATTAGACATGATTTTATGTGATAAAGTGGTTCAATTGATATTAAACCTATATAGAATTATAATTAGATATATAGCGTTCATGTGCTAAAGTCGACCACATCCGTTATTTACTCGATATTTAAAAGGTCATAATATGTCCTTCAATGAAATAGGGCAGTTATTAATATAATAATATACAGCACTGAATGATTCATGATTTAGTACACCTCCTTTTTTGAAATGTATACATTTGTATAATTATATATTTATAAAAAGTAGTGCTGCTACATATAATTATATATGGCACTGTGTGTCGCAAGAGTGACTACACGTACTTCATTTAGAACTTAACAATAAAATATTTTGTCTCACTTAAGGCCTTTGAACTATTGTTAAAGTACATTTTTCGTCTACTTTTTATTATATGTTAAATGTTATATAAATATGCATTGAGTATTGACTCTGTTCTTGATTTTTTCAATGAGTGAAATATAAACAGACATCAACTTAACTTTGGAACATTCAGCGACTACTTTCTTTATAATGACCCTTAGTTGTTTTTTTTATTTGTATGACTCGGAAACAGTGTTTTATCATTTCATTTGTAGTATTAAATCATGCTGCACTGGCCCTTACTCATTTATGTCAGTTACATTATTATGAGCAACATCACTGGATGAGTTAGTCTTTCTTGAACTGCCAAAATTTAATTCCATTACCCGTGGTTGTTAATAAAATAACTACTCACTTTTCCGACACACAAGCGTAGTCAACGTCACAAGTGGGGCTTCGTTCACCAGTTTTTGATAATTGTAAGTATTGCTTGGTTTAAAGATAAGACAAAATGTGTCCAGTTTGTGCTGAAATGAGCTACATTCATTGCGCGTGTTTACACAGGCTGTCATGCAATCGCTCCATGTGCTGTTTGTTTTTTTTAATAGGAGAATAGGTTCATACACAGACACAAATGTCCGTGACACATTCACTGGATAGGTCGTCGTGTCGTTGTCACAGGACATCGAATTGAATACTGCAATAGAGGGTAAGCCCAATAATATTGACTGTTTTAATATGAGTTTACATACAACAAGTGAAATAAAGTTAATCTGACTGTTAGATCGTGTTTACCACATCACAATTCCTATCAGTACTATGCACAATTATATGGCCAAAAGTTCAATTATAATAAGTTCGACAATAGTTGAGCGCCTGGTCCGGTAGTAGAGCCCCGATTTCACGATCGGAGGGTCGCAGGTTCGGTCCTCCGCCACGGCTATGTATGTTGTCTTTGAGAAAGACACTTTTTCTAAGAACTTGTTTCCCGTAAAATAAATAAGTTTAAAAAAAAGTTCAATAGAATCCATCACACAAAATAAAAAATGTCTTCTAAATATGGTTGGAGAGAAAGCAATGTCGGCCAGTTTTTTGCTAAAAGAAAATAAGCATATAAAAGTTGTTTTTCTGTTGTCGATTGCATAACATACATGAAACTAGATAATATATAATAATAAACTAGATAAAATATATTATCTATTAAATGTAAAACATATATTCTAGTTACAGTATCAATGTATTAATAATCAAAATAGTTATATCATTAATGAATGCTTAAAGATTGCAAAAAAAACTGTAAGATAATGACTGAAACAGAAACAAGACCAGGGCTTAATCATATAACATTGAGTTTTGAATAACATTCTGATACATATCGAAAAAAGATCGTCGCGACAAAGATAAAAATTAACTTTTTCAAATACTTCAAGACTTTTAACGACATTTTTACATGCAAGTTTAATTGTAGAACTTTGGAGGTAGCAAACTTACCTAGTTAAGTGGACCTTCTACATGTTTAACAATACATTTAACTTGTGTAAATAAAAAGCTATCATGATATACATTGATGGAAACTATAACTGACTGGTGACTTTAACGTTGTATTCCTTACAACGTGATCAAACTGAATACACTGTAACCGTAATATTACTTTACTTGAATTATAATACATATTCATTTAAATATAATTTTGGAAGATGTTTAACAATAAATGTAAAAACAACATGTAACGCGTTAGTTCTGGGGTAGAGCATCTGGCCGAGAGGTCGTGGATTCTATCTTTCTCCACAGCAATACAATTTTTCTGCGTATGTTAAGTACTAACTCTATTAAGGAAGACTTCGAGGGTGATTTCTTTAAGTTATGATAACTTGTTTAACAATCGAAGTAAAATAAATAAATTTAAACTATCATAAGTTACCCGATTTTTTACAGCCAATGAGTTCTACTTTTAGACAGCTCGTATTTAGAAATGGTTCGGGATGTATGCGCACGTATCTTGCCAGGAACGGTTTCCTGAAGATGAATTGCTGTGGTTCTTCATACTGCCGTGATAGGTCAAGCCGGTACTAGAAAGAGTATTGATTAGGTAATATATAACTAGGCAACAGTTAGTGACACCGATATAAATGAACAGTTTTACATTCCATGAATGAAAATCGTAACTGCAACCCTATTTAGTATAGGCCTATATACCAAATAAAGCTATGCGATTTGACACTTGTGATAGCATTCTAAAGATACTTACATTTATATAAATATCAATGCTAAATTTGTTAAGATTAACGAGATCAAATTTTACAGAAAATGAGAAAAACACTCTACGGAATTTATGTTTAAGAAGCATGTTTGTGTTATAAGTATGAGTCTGGTTAGATTGATTATAACAATCAATCTAACCAGACTCATACTTATAACACAAACACGTGTTTTTGTTGCTTTTCGATGAACGATTGATTTATTGATTTTGCTGTTTTTTTACTATTAATTTAATCATACAATGTACTACAAATAATCAACAATCACAGCATTCAGTTTTTTTTATAATACGATTCTTTAAAAATACCTGTCTAGAAGTTTCATGAAACGAATCAAAATGTGTTCCATACGTCAATTGGAATGATCGACACCCCATTGGAACAACTTCTTGAACAAACATATTGTTACGTCTAATGTTACCCAGCTTTATCCAGTTATACACAGTCACCCCTTCCACAGTAGTTGGAATTAAAAGATCTATCTGAAATATTTTGTATGAGAGCATAAACAGCATTCATGTGATTTACATTGATTGCAAGTTTGTAAATGATCTGTAAATAGTCAGCAATTGGTTTACTATTCCATATTATGTTGTAGAAGTTAAAACTGTCATTATCATGTGAAAAGAGGAATAGAGATAAAAAATCTTTTTTATATTTCATTTGTTTCATACTGAGTGTAAAGCTTTATAACTGTAAATCATAATCTCGACAGCACTTCATAATTATATCGATATTTTGATTTCTTATTTACTTTTTATTGTAAACGCGTACCATCTTCTCATTACTAGCATCACAAATATACAAATACATATAGTTTAACAACATCAAAGTAAACATTTCGGGAATCATCTCAGCTTAATTAACAAAGGCAAAGTTACGTATGAAAATGAAATAATACATTCGGTGATAATTGTTTTTAATAAACAATATGTACTCTGGAAATATTCTGTACCATTAAAATGACATTGTAAGAGAATATGTGTTTCAAAAACAATAAGTCGATTTCAAAACAAGTATTCAAACATCAGCAATTAAAAATTGAAAATAAGCATACTTTATTTAAAATTTATACAAGGCATATGGACACAACTATATTTAAATTTCAACATCGCTTATTCAATTGGAAATTATAAGCTACATATAAATGAATACATGAATAAACACCAGCCCTATTTATATTTGCAACGCATGCGACGGTAAATATGTCATAATCAAAAATACCTGGAGAAATGCTTCCGTATCTGTAATAATTGCACACCACCCAGCATGGAATAAACGAGCCTGTTCAGGGGGATAATCTAGTTGCCATGACGACGCTGTTATTTGAAAATCATCTATCATATTATCTGCCATCCCTAGTCCTATGTTGCAAACCATCTGCACAACTGTATTTGGTCAACAGAAGGGTATATTGACCGCATTTATATAAATACGACAGATCATTGTAAAATAATTTCTATAAATAACAAATTTTATTCTTTTCATTTGTTTTCTTAAAACATGTAAATTAATGTTCGCAATGTACTAAAATACCGTGCCGTTATAATACCTGGTTACGTTACACTGCACGAATAAAAATGATATTTCCCTTCATTAAAATGTTCGCCTTGTCGTTCCCTTCCTTTAGAGGTTGTAAATGTTAATGCTAGCTAATAGTAATATATGTAAACCTACCATTGGTAGCTGTACAGAAGCAACACCCTCCTAGAACACATTCTGAATATATTCTAGACAAAACGTCACTGATACAGATGAAATAATCAGATTCGATAATCTATATCCGAAAGAAAGAATCCATTTTAATGGAAAAAAGTGGAATACATATTTCTCGTTTATTTCCTATACGATACTTTCAAATATTATTTTACATGCATATAATGAAAACAAAATCAATTTATATCTTTGTATCACACATTTATTTTGGAATAATGCAATCTGCTTATATATATATATATATATATATATATATATATATATATATATAGATGTAGAATGACCAATTTTAATGTCTTGACTACCAGTCCATATGTTAACTAATATGCTAGATCCGCAGTGAAACTTGCACAACATCTCATTGGGTATATATCATGCAAGAAAACTTAATACAGTTTTGTATAGAAAATATATCTCTAATCAATCCAATCACCTAATTTAGCTTCAAACTGTATTAACAACTTAATAAGTAGGATTTTTCATTTCGCTTTTTGTGATTTTTTCAGACCATTCACCTACTTGTCACAGGAAGTCCAGGAAAGGGATGTGATCAGTGTAATCTATAATTAGCAGTTCACAACTTACAACACACATGCATTGGTGCATTTCACTTTTAATTTCGAGTACCAGCCTAAGAAACTAATAAACATCGGTCGAAGTGAAAGTAACCTAACCTCTATACAAATATGAACAAAACAAAATATTTTATAGTTTTAATTGACCATAATATTTTATAAGATATATAACATTTGTACAATAATTCTTGTCATATCGTTATTTGGTTCCCGTTAATTCTGATGTAAGTGTTTTCAGAAATAAACAATTAGTGGTCTGGAACATATTGCCTTAATATAAGATAATTATTGTACGTACATTTTTAATGGAATCTGAAATTAAACTTACCTGGATCGTGTGATGAAGGACACGTTATTATCGTTATGTTTAACATTTGTACCAGGCTTGCACTTGAGTTGATATTATTTGCAACAAATGACACGTATCTGCCGTTCTCTAACCTGTAATAAACATTTTAAAATATAAGATTATTTGATTATTATATATATTGTTATGAATTACACATAAATAATACACGTGTGTAGCTGTGGACCGTATTTCTTTCCGGAAATGAGTCTAAATCTAAACCATGAAGGTTTATTTAAATTTATTTTTTACATACCGCAATAAAATGATACCACTACTATTTTTCAGCATTAGGAAGAAGTAACACTGTTTATAATCTACAAACAAATGTGTAATATAGTGAGAACCAACTGACCAGCCAGCGTGCTCGTATGCCTTTGCTATGCAACAGTCCTGAGCGGCATATCTAGGGTCGCTTCTACAGTCTCAGTATGAATGAAATAGTGGTTGCAGTTTAATTTGGTCACATTCAAAATAAATATTATCAATTAGTTTGATAGATTTGTTATGTAAAATTAAGTAGGAATGGATCACGTACATAAATATGGCATAAAACATTTAAGTTTCATAATCCTATACAATGGATACACTGACAAAATGGTTTTATTTTCTGGTTGTATTTTGATTACGTCTAACATTGATCATAATGTATAATCGGATAAATATCGATACATTTCACACCAACTTATACATATTACACCAATCACGTTTGAAGTCTTCTTTGGTAGAACCAATGCTAAGCATATGCGGATAAAATGCCTTGTTCAAGGACACTACACATAGCTGCGCCAGAGGATCGAACCCATGATCCTGATCAGCTGTCATAATGAAATCACGTCACTCGTTGAAACGTCATGAAAGGATCGAACTGCTGACCACCCGATTATGGATCTGATACTCTACCACTGGACCACACGCTCCAAACAATACGTGTTCTCGTGTATACCTTGTAATAGTTTATGACGAGATGTGCCCCTGTCAATGTGCTTGCCATTTAAATTGTAATATATAAACACGAAAAAACAAAAAACAAACGTCGAATAAAAAAAATAAATAGTTACAATAAAATAATTCGGAAAATAATGAACCACGAAAACATTCTCTAATCGCAAACATGGCAATATAACTGGGGAAAATAAAGATATTATGGTACCTTAAAAAGTGTATAAAAGTGCCATTATCCGACGACTTAATGTTGTAGCGGACTACCTGAGCACCGTTGTTAAGGAAGCTCCATTTGCTGTCACTAATGTACACATCATATAAAGTACCATCGGCTGAAACATGAATCATAACTTAAAAAGTATGTAGATTGTGGTTTAAATTGTATTGTATTAAGCTTATTTTCAAATTTAAAACTGGATACGTTATAGAACCAAAATATACAAAACGAGCATTATATTCTCAAACATGTAGAGCGTTTTATCACTCTTTAGGAACATGATGTTGACATAAAACAGTTTTATTTATATATACAAGAACATGGCCAAACTGTTTTATTTATATTTTTTTTATGTAATTCTGTGGTAGTATTTACTGTTCAGATACGCTTGACCTAATCAAGCTAGCCAATTCTAAATACTTAATACTAGCTCATCCGTCAAATGCTTGATTAGCATCTAGAAAGACTACGTAAACTTTGATTATATATTACTTGATAGATAAAATAAAGCATATCAGGAAAGTTGATGTCATTATACATCCTAGTCCACCTTCAAACTTAAGTAAGTTGACGTATTGTATTTCCGTTGCACCCTTCAGTAATACAAATAAACAACCGATTTACGTTTTAAAGAAAAGATGCAGCATGGCCGTTGGTTAAACACACACTTGATATATACATCACGATATTTACAGTGGTGCATTAGCAGTTGTACATTAATCTGGTTTTAATCCCAACAACAAAGAACCGCTTTGATCGCTCGTGCATGAGTACGCTAAACCCTCTACAACATATTCTATGATATGATCTTCATTAAAGTCTATCGAACTTTAGAGTTGATTTCCCTGACACGGTTATTTGGCAATAACTGCCATTAGGGAAAACTCTACAAACTATTTTTAAGAGTCAAAGACAAAGATAATCTTGTGGATATGATTTTATTCGGTACAATAGAACGCGGCATTCTACTGTTGAAATTAGAAGCTCTTGGCCTCCATACTAGTTTCGGTCTTACCTATCAGACCGGCACGAATGATTGATGTTTCTGAAATAATTTCTTCACATACTAATATCACCTGTGGTGCTCATGGAGCAATACTGGATCCACGTCTATTTTTAATACACGCAGATGATATGTATTTATTTCGATGACTTTCGGTGGCATCTTAATCTTAAAAATCGAGGGAATTCTTTTCAATGAAATTGAATTTGTAAAAAAATGATGGTTTACAGCAGACTATTCCTTCACCTTGGGAGAAAAAATTATATAAGGTTGGTTCAAACATAGTTTAAGATCTCATCACAATATGAATATACCCCATAATGGTAAAGCTATTGAAGCAACAAGTGATATCAAGAAGCTTGGTACAACACTAGTTCAAATTCAATCATGATTTGATCTGATGGCGAGATCAGTCATAAAGAAGACTTATGCCAGGTTAATGGTTTTTATATAGAAAATGCCAATTATTGACACTGCATACAAAGACGTTCTTAGTAATTTCACTCATTCTGTGTCACTTTGACTAAGTTTTGGTACTCAGGTTTGTCTCAAATTAGAAAAATTAGAATAAGATAATTCGGTTTGTTCTAGACTTGGACAATAACTCTCAAATATTGGACCTGACCATCTCAAATATCTGGTTATTTGTTGAAAAAATCTTCAAAAATGATTTCTCATTCTTTTTGCTTAATTCAGAAACTGTTCAAGATTACATGTGTGAACATTTTTGTTCAGCCTGTTCAATGTATGATCGCTGTGCAAAGTTTCGAATAACTGCCTTTCCCTTTATTGGTGCCTCATCTAGTTTTACATTTAGTAATAATGTGTGTTACTCCTTGCCCAAAGTCAAAGGATTTTGGTAATACGACATTTGCCTGTTTGTGTTATACTTTTTTGAATGAGTTGCCATAACACATTTAACACATGTACTAATGGTGTTTAGGTTCTGATAAACATATAATTCTTATATTATGATACATTAAGCATTTACTGTTTTCAGATTAAGGCAAACAATAACTCAAGCCTTCAGATTGTAATATTTTGGATCAATACATATTTGCCTTTATATTTACTTGTACTGCACATGTTCTGATTGAAGTAGACGTGTTCACAGAAAGAAATTTACCATGTTTACCATCAGTTGAAGCTTTCAAAGATAACATCCCTATTGCAAACGTAGACCGCAAATCAAACAAGATCCATGGAAGCGCCATCCCATCTAAATCAACAAAAAAACAAGACAAATATCCTTTCAGTGATATATATATACAATAACTTAAATTCTTAAATTGTGCCTATATTTTGCATAGAAGGGGATTATTTAACCCTAGCAACTATGAGTCATAATATATTCCAAGTCGGTTATTATAAAGATTTATCACTTTTGTTTAACATATAGGAAGAGATGCGGTCAATAAAGTGGACGCAAACATACATTAGAAACATATAAATATGTTATCACCATTAAAACAAATTATTCGATTAGAACAAAAACAATATGTGCATGACCTCATGTCGAGTTGCGGACAAATGAAAAAGGCCACATTGGTAACATTGTTTTTCGCTTTCGACAAAGTATTTTTAACAATCTAACATTAAAAGTCTTATAACTTATCTGGCTGTATCAGGCTATTAAAATGTACTTATGCAACGTTACAGCCAACGTTATCCGCTAACGGCTACATGGCATATTAATATAGAACATAATATTATAAGTTATATATGCGAACGAATTATGCTTTCTTTCTCAGAGAATACACATGTCTGTATAAACAGTTCACACATAGTTTTTAGACTCGTCACAATTTAGTGTCAATCACTTTTACAGACAAATGTAAAAGGTTCAGTCAGTGTTTGACAGTCACATTGGACAGATTCAAACGGTGTTTCACTTGCATATTGGAAGGGTTTAGCGGGTATTTTACAAGAAAATGGTTCGGTCAGTGTTGGATAGACAAGTTGGAAGAGATAAACCTGTATTGTGCAGGGTCAATCAGTGAATTGCGATAGGTTAACAAGACTTCGAGAGACAACCGGAGACGGTTTAATCAGTAAATGGCTGACAAATGGTGAATGTTTATCAAGTGTTTTACAGTTAAAAAGATAATATTCAGCCGGTGTGAGACAAACTAATGGGGAAGGACAATTGAACGGGAAATATTCAAACGGTGTTGGACAGACAGACCGGAAGGGTTCAATCGGTGTTTTACAGGTAATATGAGGAGGTTCAGCCAGATTTAAAAGCACAAATCAAGCAGATACATCCGTGGTGGACAAATAAATGAAGGAGATTCCGCCAGTACTGGACAAACTAATGGGAAAGTTCAACCAGCGCTAAATAGACATATGGGAAATGTTAAACCCGTGATGAACATAAAAATGAAGGTACAACCATTGTTGCACAAACACGTGTAGGTGGCTCAGCCATTGTTGGACAATCGAATGGGAAAGCTCAGCAGCTGTTTGACCGACAGATTGATAAATATTTTCAGACAAATACAGAATGTTCAACCATTGAAATTCGGGAAGGTTAAACAGTATTTGAGAGACAATTGGAGACGGTTCATCCAGTGTAAAACGGACAATGGGGGTGGGTGTTTACAAAGTGTTTGACAGATAAAAGAATTATATTTAGCCGACGTGAGAAGCGCTTATGGGGAAGGACAGTTGAAAGGGAAAGGATTTCCTAGTGTTGGACAAACAAATTGGAAAAGTCAGTGTCCTTGTGGTTGGATATTCAAATAAAGTGTCTTATATATATTTGTTACTGTAACTTTTTATGTGACACACAAATAACATATAGTATAAAATTCTAATAAATGTATTTATTGATATCAAAACTGTTTGTATACCTTCGTAAAATTCTGGAAAGCTTGTAAGCACGTGAAGAATACTCTTGCATTTCGATAAGTCTGAAACCACTGAAACAAAACATAACATGTTGAGAAGGACTGACACAAATATCTAGCCACGAAATAAAGTTTAAAAGCTTACATCTAGATTTTTTTCTAACGCATGTTGTCTAAATCAAGTATTAATATACGGACGACGTTTTTGATAATATTCTTTTTTTGGCATTGAGTGAACATTGATATAGTAGCGCACCTAGCTGCGAAGCCACCAGTTGGCATTACAATGCAGACAATACCGACCCATTAATAGATGATGCTCACCCAACATAGTGTACTCTACGACCTGATATTCACGTTGCAGAAGACTTCCCCCGGTCGTGTTGGGAAAGCTAGATATGACCTCAAACCATTTCTCCATCAAGCAATAAAAGACAAGAAACGTGCCTACCTTGATAAACTGATTATAGAGAACGAAACTAATGTATTTGACACTGATTTAAATGACATTGTCAAAGTTAATAAATAGGACGTTTGCTAATGTCTATATACACAATGTGCAGGTTCTTGGAAAGACTTATCTAATATCCAAATCATTTCTTGGAATGTACAAGGTCTGTAATAATATGAATGTAAAGTTGACTTTTTGTATTTTTAAAGCAATATTATATACTTGCACATAATGAAACATGGAAAAAGCATATTGACGAATTAAATGAGTTTCTTGTTGGTTATCAATGATTTAACTCTGTTAGAAAAAGGACGTCATCTAAAGGTCGTCATTCGGCTGGTGTAACAGTTTTTGTTTAATCAATATTTAATTGAATCGGGGTTCATAGAACGCTTGTTTGATAAAATAGTTGATTGTGTATTTATACGTATAAACCGTAGCACAATGAATTTTCAAAAAAATATAATTATGTGTTTTACTTATGTATCTCCACTCTAGAAGGTTCCTCTATATATAATGTAAATGAAAAGTTGGTGTAAATTGTTTTGAACAAAAAATATTAGAAGTTATAAGTGTATTTCCAGATGATGATTTAATTCTGGCTGGTGATTTCAGTTCAAGATGTGGGTCGCTTCAAGACACTATAGAAGATGATGTTGGTTTCATCTTTTAAGACGAAAATGTTTTATATGAAAATGATAGTTTTTATTTTAAAAGAAACTCTAAAGATAGTATATGTAATTCATTTGGACATTCACTTATTGAACTATGTAAATCATATGGAGTTCATATTCTGAACGGTCGATTGCACAATGATAAAGATGGTAATTGTATTTGCACAGCAAATGATGGCCTTAGCTTAGTTGACTATGTAATTGCATCCTAAGATTTATTTCCACATGTCTGATGCTTTGAGATTGGTGATAGGACGGACTCCGATCATTTCCCATTGCATTTTTCTTTATCTTTTACTGAATCACATGCTGATGCTGCCATTACGGAAGATGATACCAATACCTTACCGAGATTTGAGAGGTTTAAATAGGACACTGTAAAACGGGACGAATTTGTTAACAGGCTACGTTCTTCTTTTGTTGAAATAAAAGATACAATTTTAGAAACCATACCTCATAACGTAGAACAAGCTGTCCATCACATTTTTACATTATATCATAATGCTGCTGATTCCATGAAAATCAAATCAAATATTTGCTTAACAAATAAAAGATTAACCCAGCCATGTTGGTGAGACAATGAATGCGAACAGTTAAAATTAAAAAAACAGAGCTTTAAGAAATTTTAGGTTTAATAGTGATACTCCAAACATAGAAATAAACAAAGCCATTAGAAACAAATTCAAACAAAATTGCAAACGGAAACACCTTGAGATGCAGAACAAGAATAAACATTACGATCATAGTAACATTTCATTATCAGCTTGGTATAACCACTGTAAAAAATTGTTATCTGCGAGCCACGCCATTACTATTGACATAGAACAAAATCTATTACCTGATCATGATACAATAGATGATATATTTAACATTCACTTTCCTGCTGCTGAACTTGAGAAAAGTGTAAGCTGCTTGGAATTAGGAACAAGTACAGATCCTAGTGGCTTATTATCGGATATGATAAAATATACATTCATAGATATAGCACCCATTCTTCTTCAATTATATAATACAATTTTGGAAACTAGTTGTTTTTCCTCTGTCTGGGGGCAAAGCAGCTTATGTCCTTTTCATAAATCTGGATCTTTAAACGAGCCGAACAATTACAGTGGAATTTCACTCATAGATGCATTAAACAAAATATTAACATGAATGATGTTCAGTAGGCTTACATACTGGGCTGAAATGCATAACAAGATAGATGAAGCGCAGTCGGGATTTAAGAAAGAATACTCAACTATAGACAATTTATTTACACTACATGCAATTATTCAAAAATATTTAAGTAAAAAAGGCGGACGATTTTATTGTCGATTTGTCGATTTTTCCAAAGCTTTTGAAAAGATAGACCACATTGAACTTTTTAATTGTCTGATTAGGAAAGGAGAAGGGGGGGGGGGAATATCTGAAACTACTTTCAGCAATGTATAATTGCCTTTATTCATGCGTACGTACAGATAGAACTAACTATACACAGTTTTTTTTAAATGTAGTATTGGTTGTCGACAAGGTTGTACATTAAATACGATCATGTTCAATCTCTATATATCAATTATTGAATTGATGAATTAAAACAAAGCTGTACTCATGGAATTCATGTAACTGATGAGGTTGATGATATATTTGCTCTTCTATATGCAGATGATTTGGCCATCTGTATTGACACAGTTAGACAACTGCAAATGCAAATTAATGTTATTTCATTTTTTTTATAACAGAACTGGTATGTCTGTTAATCTAAAAAAAAACAAAGATTTTTTGTTTTTAGACATGGTGGCTATCTCAGAGGTAATAAAACATGGACATTCAATGGGAATAAAATTGAAACTGTTTCTTGTTATAAATATATGGGTCTCATTATACACCAAAACTGATTTGGTCAAAAGCTAAATAAACACTAGCAGCACAAAGTACTAAACTTCAGCTTCAGCGAAATGTTGGAACATTTGAATACCAGGAGCTGTTTAAACATTTTTGATACGAGGGTCTTACAAATTCTTACGTATGGATCAGAAATTTCGGGGTATGAATACCCTAAAGATATAGAAAATGTTCATATTCAATTTTGCAATAGATATCTTAAACTTTACAAAAATACGTTTCGTGCTTTCTTTTTAGGTGAATGCGGAAGATATCCGTTGTATGTTAATTATTATTATAAAATATTGGTTAAGCCTTACACATATGCATCATAATAGAAACCCTAAACAATGTTATATTATGTAAAGAAAACTTGATAATGTTGATAGAATGTTGACTTGGGTTACACAATCATGTTAAATCCTTACTTTTTAGATATGGTTTTGGTTTTGCCTGGATTTCAAATTATGCTGAAAATCAAGATTGGCGATCGGATATTTCTCAGTCACACAAAGCTGTCCATTATGAAAACTTTAAATCTCTTTTAAATGTTGAAATATATCTTACTTGATCAATACCTATACAGTTTAAAATTGCTTTTGCAAAATTCAGATGCTCAGCTCACAAATTATATGTAAAACCTCGAAGACACAATAATGTTGCTTACGAAGATAGAATGTGTATACTTTGTGCAGCTGGAGAAGTTGAAGATGAATACCATGTATGCATGGAATGTTCCTATTATGAAGATTTACGCAGTCAATGCCTTTCCACTATTTTCAATGATTCTAACATAAATTTAAATTCAATTTACAGTTAAATGAGTATAACAAATGAACAAAAATTAAAAAAACACTATGTAAATTTATTTAATAGTATTTAATAAAAGAAATTTATTTTTCCAATCACTTAACATGTAAACAAATGCAAATCAATTGTTATCTATAAATTGATATACGTTTTATATTTGTAACACTGTTGTCACTTTTCACTATATATGATATAAATGTAATTATATATTATGGGCCGGAGGCCTAGATTGTTTAATTAAAACATTTGTCATTGTCATTGTCAATTAAGTTTTGTTATGTATATTTATATATATATAAAGGAGAGAATTTAATTCTAAACAACTGTCTGTCTGTCAATCGGTCGGTCGGTCGGCCGGAAGGTCATCGAATTATAATCAATATAATTACTTTTACATCTATCTTAATATTACCTTTTTGATATTCCGTTTGAGACAAATATGTGATGAGTCCGTCTGTAAAATAAAACGCAATAAATTTGAATTAAGATCATTTGCAACGGATAAATATTTACACGAATAGTTCAACTAAGAAAGAATGATAAATTGGCCTGAAAATATCAAAGCTGAAGAGATAACGTTAAAATCTCGTAATATTTTTGAAAACAAAACCGATTATCATTATGACTATCTTTCAGCAATAAGATATATAATGAAGCGATATGTCAAAATATTAATTGTAATAAGTGTAACACCAATGTCCATCCATCATAAAGAGGATCTTATAAGAATGCCTGATTACTTTTGAATTAATTAAACGGGTTTGAATAAGATAATGTGTTGGACCCTAGCCAAGCATATAACCAGTTTTGTCAATGAGTTTATATATTAAACTACTAACAGTTGAGCAGGAATTAAAGATTCTTTTTTACAATTAAACTTAAAAAAACGGTACATTTGTTATTTATATGCAGGTCCTCTCTATAAGAAATGTGGAAACTCACTTTTTGAAGATTCTAAAAATAACATTTTGTATATATATATATATATATATATATATATATATATATTAGTTTTTTTCGGTCATTTTATGACGTAACAAATCAAAATTACGTCATTTTACCATGACAAATCGCCGTCATTTCGATGTTCCGACAAGACATATAGATAAAAGTATTTTTTTTATGAAAAGGTCACGTTAATGTAACTATGTTAGTTGTAAGTGAATCCTGTCAGATACATAAATTTCATTTATTTTGTATTATTTAGGGAACACTAAATTGTGAGAATAGTTTTTTATAATTCTAAAAATGTTCATTATTAATATTGTTTGAGTTCATATTACTGTACAATCGAAAACAAAACATAACAACTTGATATATATCATAAAGGTCTATTTATAAGAAGCAACATCTAGGTTTTCCTAATATTCCACTCATTTGAATAGCAATGTTCCAAATACAATTTCCATTTACATGTATAATTTTTTGGATTATAATAAAAACAGCTGACGTGTATGATTATTTGAAGTGTTTATTATTTCAACTGTTCATGACCAATTCATGTATATTTCTTTGGATTATATAAGCAATGGTCCACGACAATTTGCATATTTAACTGTTTTGAATGTGATGTCAAGTTTTCAAAATTAATTCCTGTGGAATTTTTTGATGTGCAATAGCAAAGTTCGAAAACAACTTACGTGACATAGTATACTTATCTGGAGTGTACATACAATGTTCTAATACAATTCATCTGTATAAAATTTCTTAGTGTAATAACAATGTTCCACGACAATCTTCATGAATAATTATGTTATTGTGTAAAAGCAATGTTTCAAGACAATCCTAGTGTATAATAATTGTATAGTGTACACAAATTTGGAGTGTAATAGCAATGTTTCACGACAATCCTAGTGTATAATAATTTTATAGTGTATACACATTTGGAGTGTAATAGCAATGTTTCACGACAATCCTAGTGTATAATAATTTTATAGTGTATACACATTTGGAGTGTAATAGCAATGTTTCACGACAATCCTAGTGTATAATAATGTTATAGTATATACACATTTGGAGTGTAATAGCAATGTTTCACGACAATCCTAGTGTATAATAATTTTATAGTGTATACACATTTGGAGTGTTATAGCAATGTTTCACGACAATCCTAGTGTATAATAATGTTATAGTGTATACACATTTGGAGTGAAATAGCAATGTTTCACGACAATCCTAGTGTATAATACTGTTATAGTGTATACACATTTGGAGTGTAATAGCAATGTTTCAAGATAATCCTAGTGTAAAATAATTATATAATGTATACACATTTGGAGTGAAATAGCAATGTTTCACGACAATCCTAGTGTATAATAATTTTATAGTCTATGCACATTTGGAGTGTAATAGCAATGTTTCACGACAATCCTAGTGTATAATAATTTTATAGTGTATACACATTTGGAGTGAAATAGCAATGTTTCAAGACAATCCTAATGTATAATAATTTTATAGTGAATACACATTTTTAGTGAAATAGCAATGTTTCAAGACAATCCTAATGTATAATAGTTTTATAGTGTATACACATTTGGAGTGTTATAGCAATGTTTCACGACAATCCTAGTGTATAATAATGTTATAGTGTATACACATTTGGAGTGAAATAGCAATGTTTCACGACAATCCTAGTGTATAATAATTGTATAGTGTATACACATTTGGAGTGTAATAGCAATGTTTCAAGATAATCCTAGTGTAAAATAATTATATAATGTATACACATTTGGAGTGAAATAGCAATGTTTCACGACAATCCTAGTGTATAATAATTTTATAGTCTATGCACATTTGGAGTGTAATAGCAATGTTTCACGACAATCCTAGTGTATAATAATTTTATAGTGTATACACATTTGGAGTGAAATAGCAATGTTTCAAGACAATCCTAATGTATAATAATTTTATAGTGTATACAAATTTGGACTGAAATAGCAATGTTTCAAGATAATCCTAATGTATAATAATTTTATAGTGTATACACATTTGGAATGTAATATCAATGTTTCACGACAAACTCAGTGTATAATAATTTTATAGTGTATACACATTTGGAGTGTAATAGCAATGTTTCACGACAAATTACAAGTGTAATTATTTTAAGTGTAATAACTATATTTCACAACAACTAATATATAATAGTAAATATATAATAGTAATTAGCCACGACAAATTACATGTGTGGTTATTTGGAGAGGCTATATAGCTAAATTGCATATGTAGTTATTTAGTATACTAGCTTACTTACATATATATTTATTTGGAGTGTAGTAACAATGTCCTATAACAATGTTATTCCTGGATATGTGTGTTTCATCAGATTTCATAGCAATCATGAGTGTTTCCTGTTTAATGGTAAAATCTTCAAACATTGTACAAGCACTATCGTCGTCCTGGGAATGTAAACATAAATATATTATGTAAAAATCGGTTCATAAATATTATTGATATACGTTTTATTGTTATTCCTCACTTGAAATTAGATAAAGGTTGAATCCCTATGGGCGAGCGTAATATATTTAATATTATGCCATCAAAATATATACGCAACAGCAGGTCACAGTCTTTTTACTTTGAGGCGACGGCACTGTCACTCGCTCGAGTGTATGGTGGGGTGGGAGGGGCTATCAGTATTTAAACGGTCACAAGTATTCAAGAATGGAAATGGCGTATGATGCAAAATACTGTATAAAGGTGTATATATTATTATATATCATTATTACTGTCAATGTTTTGTTCCTTATAGAAGAAGTAAATATTACATTCTGTTGAGAGTGGCAGTTATATAGTTAACACTCCGAAATAACCTGTTAACCTCGTTTTTGTATTTGTTAATAGTTCTTTACTCAGATGGCAATATTACGGTCACATTCATTAGCATGTTTGTATTTATTTCAATGTTTGGTTTATTATACAACAAATTAGTGCTCACAATATAAAGTATGAATGTTCAAAACCAAGATTAAAAACATGTTTTCTGAAATAATTGTTGAAAATCATTTTGATATAAATTCGAGGTACAATGTTGTTTGATATAAATTCGAGGAACAAACTTGTTTCTATATAAATTAGAGGTACAAACACATACTACGTAGTTAATGGTTTCATTATGTCTGTCCCAATGATATTGCCATACCAAATGATGGGTGATTTAGCTTATTTCAAACTAATTATTTTACTTCGATCGTTAAACAAGTAAATACAACTTATGCAAATCACGCTCGAATTCTTCTTGTGTAGACCAAGTACTAAGTGTAAGCGGAATAA
Source organism: Panopea generosa (assembly GCA_029582155.1). NCBI lineage: Eukaryota > Metazoa > Mollusca > Bivalvia > Adapedonta > Hiatellidae > Panopea > Panopea generosa. The sequence continues at coordinate 11,034,219 of CM055899.1, forward strand.
GCATCTTGCTCTAGGACGCCACACATAGCCGTTGGAGAGGATCGAAGCCACGACCCTCCGATATTGGGTTCAATAATTTATCACTGGACAAAGCGCTGCACATTAACTTACACATTAACTTACCTTCAATACCATGAAAGGTGTATTCCACATTGACGCATTGAGCTTATAACTGGAGCCATTATTGTAGATTCGTCGGCAACCTCGTAACTGGAGGATAGCTACAAGTATGATAAATACGTTTGACATGTTACGCATTTGGTGATAGAGAGAAGATGGATACAATCAGAATTGTCAGAAATAAGTCGGATAATTATAATATATTTCATTGTTTACATTATTAGCATAAATAAACTAAAAATTAGTATTATGAAATGTTATTATTTTGAGTGTGCAATGGACAGAAAGAACAATTATTCAACGACAAGAAGACCAAAACAGAGCGTCGGACTCGTGGTCTGAGAGGGATTATGTTTCTATACTTTTTATAAGATGTACATACCACTTCCATCAGGTTCAAAATCGATAGTCATGGCGGGAATATCTCCGTCTGTGTTCCAAACTAGGACTGGTGGTAAGTGGTGAGTGAGATTATGTTCCTTGAATCCTGGAATATACATACATTCTTACAAGTATTCTTCAGGTTATAGCACATGTAACATCGCTGTGTAATTCGCTATTACCATTTCTGACATCAATCGAAAATTGTACTAAAACCCGCCACTTCGGTTGCTTGAATTATTCCTAAATACTAAAATCTTAATAGACAATATACAGATATCTCCATACAGTTTGGTAAGTTGTTCTGAATTTACTGAGTGACAAAGGGCCGTTTTATTTAAAAGCGTTGAATATTATGTTTGAACACTTGTATATGCTTATAAATAAATTGACCTTGAAAAATGATTTATTTCTAAATGTCAACAATGTATAAACTTTATATTCACAACTAGCATATATCTTTTATCAATAGTTTTTAAAATACGCTTTATTATATTTATTATATTGATCTCTGTCACTGTGTGTTTTTGGTTGACTCTTTTTGTTTTGTCAAATACTTTACATGAAACGTTAATTAAACATGCGTATCACCTTCTATAATGCGAATCTCTAGGGATCTGTAGTTATTATTTTTAGAATTATGATTATGTGGTTTTGTTTAATAGAATTTAATACAAATTTCACATCAGGACATACTATATATAAATTATTTAGTTGTAATGGTAAAGAAAGACATCAAAATGAAACGAATCTTAGTAGAACAAGCGTCCTTCTTCAAATAATTAGTAAACGTGTTTACATAAAGCTTTTAAACCGAACTACGTTCGAACCTATGACCTCATGGATGTGAGGTAAATAGTAACTATATGACAGCGCCTTGGACCACTTTGCCATCGAGAACCTTCTATAATTATGTAATAATCTCTAAATGTTTTAATGTAATTTATATTATGCCAATATAATTCTTGTTCTATGATGTATCAATATATTTATATAAACAAATATTTACACTCGTTCAACTTATTAACACTTTTTATTCATTTTCTGTGACCTTTATACCTATTTGACCCAAATAACGTTGCGGCATAGACACTTGTACCTATGTGAACAAGATGCCTCTATGATCAGATACCTATGTGACCCAGATACCTAACTCTTTCCTCGAGTCACGGGCTTAATTGAATAGTCATAACGAAATCAGTCGGTGTTATGCGTGTTATATGATATAAATAGGCGCTTATATATCGAAACTAAACTTAGGGCAGAAAGCCGTACATTCTTTACCTGTCGGACATCCTTTGCTAGATCCATATATTTCGTAAATCCCATCTGGCCAGCCGTGTATTATGTTTGCAGGATGATCTTTGCTTTTGTAACAGAAATTAAGCTGAAAAACAAAGGTACCAAACGGTCCCAAAGTCACTGGGTTGATTTTGCTATTGATAATAATATCAATGAATGTTTCTGCTTCTGTATCATTCAAGTAATCAGCCATGTCATTGTACATAGTGGAATGTGAGACAAGAATATCTAACGGACGAGTTGTTGTGACGTTGATGAAGCCAGATGTCCAACCGTGGGATTCTGTCTCGGGACATCCGTCCACTGGCGTCGGAATGGCGTAAGGGCCCTGAGGCCATAGGCTTTGTTGAAGTTCTGAAGAATATGACGTTTAAATATAATGCGAAACACAATTATTATTGGATTCAGATATCAAAATCGGAACTTAATTCAAAATTATCTTTATTTGGTCGTCGTCTGAGTAGTGAACGCTGTCTCCCAGTCTACCTATATGGAATTGTTTTTTCAAACAATCTTTACGAGACTATTCTCCAACCCAATTCTTACTGGATTATTGTGAATTATCTTATGTTGTATGATGTAACACGACATGTTTCAACGTTAACATTGATGTAAAGGCTTACGATTCTTAGAGATTGGTAAAGCGTGGTGGCCCGATGGCCACTTGCTAGTATATGTTCTGACGAATAACAATCATTAAATGATATTGAAAATCAGACATTTTATTGAATTAAATTAAAACTAACGGGGCACAGTCTCCCCAAAGAATATCTTTATTAAACCAATTAAACCAAGTAGAACAAAAATATATGTATTGGACTATGAAAGGCTCCAATTGCCCTTCAAATTCCACATGCAACCTAACCATTTAGACTCCAGTAGAAAAAGAAAACACTTATAAAATGGGGTTATAGTAATAACTGTACAGATATAGAAACAAATAAAATAAACTTTAAAAACTCTATAATCCAATAATAATTGGATCTATAATCTAATGAAAACACGCTTTTTAAAGTGACACTTCGTGATGTTATATACCATCAACAACTAACATTTATCTGAGCTTATTTTCGATATAACTGTACATAATTGACCATACTATTAAGTCCCTCAATGGCTATTCCAATTTCTGATGAGACAAACAGCAAAATTTCACCCATCTCTCTCCCTCTCTCTCTCTCTCTCTCTCTCTCTCTCTCTCTCTCTCTCTCTCTCTCTCTCTCACTTTCTCTGTTCGTTACAATATACAAAGTTTCTTGACATATTCTATTAAGATATATATATCTATCTGTATATAATATGTAATGTAAGAACATCTACAGATCCTTATACTAACATTCATTGACATATATATGTAATTGTAATACTGTCACATATTTAATGGATTGATTTTGGGAGACAGATTCGCAAAAGCTGTAAGCTTTCTTCTGAATCCCTTTCATAATTGTATACATATGTGTTAACTAATATCATGCTACTTATTGTCCTAAATATCAATCTCAGAAAAAGGTATATGCTGTTGTGAAAACACTTTAAAATCTGGTATGACAAACGCGGGATAATTCAACCCAATAGCGAGGAAATACGGACAGTTTAGTTCCAGAGGGATTTGTAAAGACTTTAGATCATTTTTAAAAAGATGATACTGCCATTAGTAATTTTCATAGATTTTTTTGAGAGATCACAAGATTGAAAATCAGACCCGATAAAAACTCAAATATAACAGTATGAGTGTGTGCATAAAGGACAATAGAGAAGAAGAAATGAACACAACAGGTCTAAGTCAAAGGCTACATAATTGGCAAAATGGCTATGACATGTGATAGGTTACATACCGTATTCACAGTAGATACCAGAATACCCTGTTGGACACTGACATCGGCATAGCTCATCAGTGTCTTGTAAAATCCCACCATGTCTGCATTCCATACCAAAACAATCTGAAAATTATATTGTCAGATGATTAGATATATATTCGTGTTTGTAAGTGGGAACATCTTAAATTGTATAAGCATCTCAAATTAGTATGGATAACTAGGTCGATGTCAAGATAAAGCTAACAAAATGCAACAATGCAGCGCTCTACCAAATCATTGTTGGTCTTCGTGCCAACGAGTTAATCGGAATTTACTGACGTTGTTGTGTGATGTCACTACGTCAACATTGGCCGGAATGTTAAAAGCCTATAAAGTGAAAGACATAGAAATGACAATAAACAAATAATAAAGTGGAGGTGCATACAGACAACACAAGCTGTAATTATGGGTTTGTACGGCGTAACTTTGTTACATGTTTAAGGAAATGTGCAAATTGAATTTGCATCAAGTTCATGAAAGAAATGTATGACTGAAAATTGGTTTACTTATATCAGGCGTGTAATATTTGCACTTTGTACATGCTAAGCCTAGAATCGAGACATTTTCAAGATATTGACGTAATATGGTATGATGATCCTGGTTGTTGCAGCGGTTTGGAGTTTTTCGTGGCACTCAAATGAGAGGAAACATATGTTTACATTATATTTTGTTTGCTTAAATATAGTTGTAGACAAATCATTTCCCCAATGAAAGATATTATTTATTTTCGCCACAGTGTTGATTAAATTAAAACTAAACGAGAATTTATGACTGAGTATTTGTAAATGCATTACTCACACCATGATTGTGTGGATGGCTAATTGGCATTCAGAATGGTTTGTTTCGTTAATGGACTTTACTGTCATAAATGACTGTTTATACGTGTTTACGTGTGCCTGTTATCATAAGATCGTTATCGTTGTTGTTATAAGTGTTCTTATTATTGTTTAAGTTTGTATACACTTAAGATTTATATAATTACTCTTCAATTGATATACACAAACTAAATATCGTTTTACTTTATTCGAAACATCTGAGAGGTGGTGTTTTAACCAGTCTGACTCATTCTACGTATCCCACATATTTGTAATTTGAATACATATAATCTTGAATCAATATATCTATCAAAGTTCGATTTCGAATCGAAATATAATTGCATTAGTCAAAATAAAGAGGTTAAGAATGCATACACTTTTGTCTAAAAACACACATATGTTTAAGAAATGAAGTGGTTCACAAACTTAAATTCTGTCGATTTTAGTATTTGTAAAGAAGGTACAGTCGAAATTGTACACCATAAATATGATGGCAAATATTATTTGCATTATTACTTCAATCATCTCTTTAACAGAACTGTGGTGTGCATCGATGAGAAAAACGTTCGTGCTTACCGAAAAGGATGTGTAAGTGCAATAGTAAGAAAGTAATTGGAACATGATTGAACGGGCTTAACGCCATGTTCAACACATTTCAGGTTAAATATGGTATATTCAGTTTTATTGGTGGCGGAAGACCTCAGACAGAATCTCAGTAGAACCACCGTCCTTCCGCCAGTTACTGGAAACTTTCTCACTTAAAGTTTTTTGACCAATGAACATGATTCAGATATGAAGTTAAATCCAGCCAAGTATAATGTACTTCATATAACATGCTCCAAAATTTCTATCACAATATACCCTGCATAGCTAAGTGCTTGAAACCGAAAGTAACTCAAAATATATTGAGGCTGACATAAGCTGCAAGCTCACATAGCATGATCACATCCGCTATTTCAGAATCTTCCGTAAACAGTACATTAGGCTTTCTTTAAACGAAAATCATATCAACACTTATTATATACGTAAACTGAATGGAACAGCTAACCCACCACCTGACATTTTATGTAGTTTCTGAAACAATTTCAAAGCAATTATCTTGAAATATGGACTTGAAAAAGGAATAAACATTTGTCATAACAATGACCAAGTTTGTAAAATCAATACATAATTATCTGTTAATGTCGTATAAAAACTTTAATAAGTATACTTAACATTTTACCGAAACTATTACAAATACAAAAGAGACGAGTTAGCTATTCCGTTCAATACATAAGCATTTCTCTTTTACTAAGTTTAATATGATACAGTGCCGAGTAGCTTTCCTGTTTTCGGGGACTTAAAACGTATTTTCAAAAACTAATATTTGTCCTTGATGGGATAATGCTTTTGATACAAAATAATCAATTGACAGATTAATGATCTTGCAAAGTATCGTTCCATAGTCGAAACTTGTTATTTCGAATTCCGTGGGACCGTAAAAATAATTCAAAATATCCGAAGTTCGATTTATCAGGAGTTTACATTTGTTCAACTTTTATACCGTTACCCTTCATAAATCGTTGAAAATATGCGTGTTGTGCATATAAATACCTCTATTTTTTGCTTTTTATTCAATATACCATGTTGTCGATATATTTACTCATGATACAAACTTTGTTTATATTGATGTGTACTGTGGATTTATTTTAAATCGTGGTAAATTCTACCGTTTACATGCGTGATTTTCTTCTATGCAAACGTATGTTCACCGTGTGTAGGCTAATTGTCTATTTGCACAGTGCGTGAACACTGTATTCTTTGAGTGTGATATAATAGATAAACAAAATACCTGCCAGTACAGACACATGAAGCGATAAATTACAGGTATGGGATCAACAATTATCACCCTCGACGGTTTGCCTTTCATTTTTACATGGTGATCCAAATTCGAAATAACGAGTGAGAAATCAATAGATATTAGGATGGAGGGACCGAAATAGTGAATAAGTCGAATTACTGGAATTGATATATCAGGAGTTAATTAATATAGAAATAGAAGGGGAAAAAACGGAACCGAACTTCAAATTTGAGATAACCGGAATTTTGAAATATAAGAGTTCGAGTTAGTGAGTATCAGCTGTACATATTTGAAAGACAGACAATTCATGAAATCGGTATAAATGGTCAGGATCCCCATATCATATTTGATCGATATCGTTAACATGTGAATAACACATTGTATTGAGGAACGTCTCTCTCGATATATCTGTACATAATTGACCATACTATTAAGTCCCTCAATGGCTATTCCAATTTCTGATGAGACAAACAGCAAAATTTCACCCATCTCTCTCTCTCTCTCTCTCTCTCTCTCTCTCTCTCTCTCTCTCTCTCTTCTCTCTCTCTCTCTCTCTCTCTCTCTCTCTCTTTCTCTCTCTCTCTCTCTTCCCATCTCCATGTCTGTCTGTCTGTCTGTCTGTCTGTCTGTCTGTCTGTCTCTGTCTCTCTCTCTCTCTCTCTCTCTCTCTCTCTTCCCATCTCCATGTCTGTCTGTCTGTCTGTCTGTCTGTCTGTCTGTCTGTCTGTCTGTCTGTCTGTCTGTCTGTCTGTCTGTCTGTCTGTCTGTCTGTCTGTCTGTCTGTCTGTCTGTCTGTCTGTCTGTCTGTCTGTCTGTCTGTCTCTCTTTCTCTCTCTCTCTCTCTTCCCATCTCCATGTCTGTCTGTCTGTCTGTCTGTCTGTCTGTCTCTCTCTCTCTCTCTCTCTCTCTCTCTCTCTCTCTCTCTCTTCCCATCTCCATGTCTGTCTGTCTGTCTGTCTGTCTGTCTGTCTGTCTGTCTGTCTGTCTGTCTGTCTGTCTGTCTGTCTGTCTGTCTGTCTGTCTGTCTGTCTGTCTGTCTGTCTGTCTGTCTGTCTGTCTGTCTGTCTGTCTGTCTGTCTGTCTTGTAGTGTTTTCCACATTTTAAACGTAATCGTGATTAAACAACTGTGGATAATATTACAAGAATTATTAGGTCTCACATATCATGATTTCCCATTATTGACGGTAGCCAGATCAATTAGAGCTGTGTTAATTGATTGAGCTTTTTTCTTTCTTCTAAATTTGACATATAATAACTTAAGTCATTTCACTATAATATGACTGAATTAAAAGAGGCGGTGTTCACTCTAGTTTTTTTAATGAATTCGATTTCAAATTAAAATTGAAACACGATGTTTGCCTGCTATTTGGGACGACGTCGTATTTAACGTTAGTTTTATAGGGGTTGAAACCGAAATCGCCCGAACGAACACGTTACAGTATCACTCGAGCGATGTCTAGAACTCGGTGAGAAGTAGTGCATTTCAAAAAAACAACGACGACCTTTAACCCATACGTTGCCTCGTGACTATTGTTCCAAATAAAATGAAGCTAAAAAAATATTGTCTAAAAAAATTTATGTAATAATAATAATATTAAGATCATTAAACTTGTTTGATAAATAAAATTCTTAGCTTTAGTTGATAATTAAAATACCAAACCAGACGACAAAGTCATTGCTCTGCAGAAAATATGTTTCGCAAAGTTTCGGTCAAAGTAATTGCGGGTAAAATGAAAAGTATTCCGATTGCTGTTTTATATATTTTGTGCGTTTTCAACAGTTTGCAAAGGTTATCAAAGGTAAATATATGTGTATAGATAATTGTTACGTAGTATCGTTTTATTCTTTGTTCTGGAAATGGCACGCAAAATAACCATGTCCATCTTGCAAGAGCAGAAAATAAATGAACAATTGTTTGATGTGTGCAATTGTATGATGCTGTAATGTATTTTCGATCTTGACCTGAATTCGATCACTTCCGAGAATTGTGAAAGTGACATCGGTCAACCATCCAAGTATTTACCTTGTACATCTTTGCTTAACTTCCAATACAGTCAGTGCACATCAACCATGTCGCTGTAAAATTTACTTTAACAGAAAGACTTATAAGTGACCTATATGTACACTCACTACACTCTTCCACTCTCTACCTTTAGGGCTTATACCCAACATCACAGCCTGTGGCTTTCTGTAGTTTATGGCCATATTCCACCCCATTCAAAGGAAAGAGAGATGCGTGCAGGCAAATGTTCGAATGTTAATCCTCGTCGCCATTAAAGTAACATCGGTCACTCATTCAAGTACTAACACTGTACATCGTTGCTTAACTTCCAATACAGTCAGTGCACTTTAACCACATCGCTGTAAAAAGCTTACTTAACACCAAGACTGTTGCAAGTGACCTATACGTATGTACACTCACTACACTCTTTACCTTTACCTTTAGAGCTTATACCCAACAGCACAGCCTGTATATTTTCGCAGTTCATGGCCATATCCCACCCCATTCCAAAGAAAGAGAGATACGTGCAGGAACAGGCTCGAAAGTTTATCCTCGTCGCCATTAAAGTAATATCGTTCACCCATCCAAGTACTACCATTGTACATCGCTGCTTAACTTCCAATACGATCCATACATCGATGTAAAAGCTAGCTTAACAGCAAAACTGTTGTAAGTGACAAATGTACATTCACTACATCGCGTATGTGTATTCAATTTCCTGCACAATTGGCAATATTTACAAATAAGATCCATGGTTGATTGTTTCATCGGCAATGTTGGTGATATCTATAATATTGATTAGTGTTTTGCCTCAAATTGTTTTAACTAAGTTAAAATAAACTAATGGTGAATATTTTATTACTCATTAATACTTTTCAATTACATAATTATAGCCCTAGTTCAACAGACCATAACTGGTTCTCACCTATCCACAGTATACTTGTTAAAGTCTTGTTTTTTTAAATGTGTTTTACCTAGAAATACTGGTTAAAGTTGCAGCTACCATCAAGTTCATATCTCAAAAATCACTTAATGTATTAAACTTCAAACAATACTTCCCTCAATATTTTTAGTCAGTAAACCTACTACATTAACCAAGTTAGATAACTATTGCATGAATATAATGCAAATTCTTGTGTTATATTTTTGCAATTCATGGCTGTTACTAAATTCATCAAATCAAATAACTATTGTAAATAACCACTCTTTAATATATTGTGTAAGTAGTTATGTCATTTCTCTGTTACCACTGGATTAAAATAATATATTTGAGCTTTACAGATACATGCGGCCATTTTTGTCATTGTATTGTCTCTTATGTGTGTATTGACGGCCAAAGCGGACACGGCGAGACATATGATTCCGCGGAATTCTTGTTCTTTAAAATACTGAGTCGGGGCACAGCAATCAAACATTCTTTTAGGCTGACCTGGCCAAATATGGCAAAATAGCTTGGTCAATCTTAATGATAACAAACAATTGTATTGATGGTGCGGCAGCATATTATAGTAGTTGATATATTAGTAAAAAACCTTTAATTAATGAGAACAGTGATTCAAATGCAATCTTTTTTTAAATCCGGTTTAACATTTCATGTTATATATGGCTTATCCAGTTTTGCTGGTGGAGGAAAACCTCAGACTGAGAACAACTACTGTCCTTCCGCAAGTAACTAGAAACTTTCTCACATACAGTTTTTGGAGCGGGATTCGAACCTTCAACCTTAGCGGTGAGAAGTAAGTGACATTGAGATGGCGCCTTAGACCATTCCGCCACAGAGAAGCCAATTTACCATTATGCCCTCAACTTTAATCTCAGTCGGTCTCTTTAGGTCAATGGACCTTTTGTCCATCAACATGCGTCTGTAAACAACCGACTTTTTCGACTCTCAAAAACCCCAACCGTAATTGTAATGATATATTGTATGCAGCTTTGGTACTCACGGGTGAATCAAAATTGTGAAAATGGTAGAAGTAAGGTAAACTTTGAAAATCTTTTTCTCAATTTAGGAGAAGCACTTGGGAAACAAATAGTAAGTATGATTATTGACATATATGGGTCATTTATAATACAATGTGAATTGCATGTCCCAGGGTCACACGGTTTTGCCCTTGGAGTGAGGTCTACTTTACTAAATCTATATAAGAGAAATTGACAAAAATGTGAATGTTTTTTTGGATATTCGGATGACTGTTAAGGCCCATTGGCCTCTTGTTTAAAATCAATATATAAATTACAGTTTCCAACTATGTATGTACTCATATAATTATATAAACATAAGTTAATAACCTCCCTGTTCATGTCATGATGACATTGTAATTATTTCAATCAGAGAACAGTACGTATAACATACATTTATTGTTAGTTGGCCTTATGCTTTGTTTTCATTAGAGTTTTGGAAAATAAATTGGAAATTCTAATGGTGTTGTCTTTGTTACCGTAAATAATTTTCAAATTGTTTTTTAGCTCGACTGTTCGAAGAATAAAGAGAGCTATTCTGCTCACCCGGGCGTCAGCGTCGCACCTTGGTTGAAGTTTTGTGTGCAAGTCCCAATCTCAATAACCATTGCATGTATTGACTTGAAACTCAAAACAACACTTCCCAGTCATTAAACATATTACAATAACTAAGTTAGATAACTCTTGGATTAATATGATGCAAATTATTGCCCTTGTTTGACTTAGAAATTCTGGTTAAAGTTTTGCTTGCAAGTACCATCTAGTCCTTACTTCATCAACCACTCAATGTACTTGATTTGATTTAAACTTAGCACAAGACTTCCTAGCTATTAAACATACTACAATGAATAAGTTAGATAACTATTGCATGAATAAAATGCAAATTATTGCCCTTATTCGACTTATTTAAAATTTTACGCATAAGTACCATCAATTGGAACTCACAATTCTTGAATTTATAGTCAGGCACATTATTGACCTAACGTATGACGTGAATAAACTCCCAAGGTGTGATTCATTTTACAAAGGGGGGCATTTATTTGGGACTGAAAAATCCAAATTTAACCATTTTATAAAGTACATATAGTTATTTGAAAAAAAACATAAAACACACAGCTGATGCTTTAGATGTTTCAACCAGACTTGAAATCAATACATGTATGTTTTGATTAAAGACTTGCTTCCAGATTGTTGAAGCATTTTCCCCCATAAAAAGGGAGGAGTAGACCTAATTTTTTACTTCACAAAGTTTGATATTAAACTACATGTATATAGTATTTGAAAACAATATATAGTGCTGTGTTACAAGAGTACATTTTATTAATAGAAATTTGGGCTATTTAAAATATTAATTTCTTTTAATTTACACAATTTGATTCGGTATATATTTAAGTTCATTATCTTAGTACAACATGATATGCTTCTGTAGTGTAACTGGCAAACACATCTACACTTTTGTAGAAATTCTGGGTTCGAATCCCAGCAGTTGCGAACAACATGAAAAAAGATGGCTTAGATATGGTGAAAAATGAATTTATTCTTTTTTTAAAAATGTATATTTTTTTATAATTATTACAGAAATTTTATTTGGGCTGCTCACATTTTCAATTCAACTTTTATATTTTAAGTGTTATGGGGCAACAGGGGTTTTGCAGCTATAGTGTGGTTTCCTTCAGCAAGACAATTTTTCCGTATATATGCTTTGTACTGGTTCTACTGATGAATACTTCAAGATTTGTCTAAGTTCATAATCGAAGTAAAATAAATAAGTTTCAACTAACTTATGCTTACTCTTTCTGACTGCCTTACATTAGAAAAGTATATTTTTTCCGTGGACTGTAGTTTATAATCATACATGGTCTATATTTTGTGTGTATTTTGTTTGTCTTGTTTAGTATTACATCCAGATTGTAGAAGTGCCTGGACAACAACTGAAGGGAACCTATGTCCAGATTGTATATTTCATATATATTTGGATGCCTTCAGCTGCTAATTTGGGAACTTAAGTAAATGTATTGGTTTATGTATGCAGTCATGCACAATGCTATTGTTTTTTCTTGGTACATGGGAGATAGGAGGTCAAATTACTGCCATGTCCAGAGACCTCATTTAAATCTTTAGTCTAGTCCTGTGTCCTTGACGTTTTCAACACTTGATTGACCCTATCTAGCTAAGTCATATTTTAATATTTAAACTACAAGAACTCTATTTATGCTTGAATACAGTATGAATGTCTGGTGTTTAGAATTATACAAATGGTTCCTTCTGTGGCAGAGTTGTCCATAGTGTTGTTGTCAAATAACCACTTACTTCTCACTGCCGAAGTTGTCGGATCAATCCTCGCTCCGGTAGTCTAAAATCATTTTGTGAGAAATTTAAGGTTACTTACAGAAGGACGGTGGCTATACTGAGATTGGTTACTATGTCTTCTAGGTCTAATTTGAAATTGTTATGAAACCCCAGTAAAAATACATACTGGCTATCTGCACAGTGTAAACTATAGTATAGACACGTATTATGTTTATGTAATAAGGCAATACAAATATGCAGTCATTGCAGACTCGAACTCGGGACCTTTCCTTTACAGGACAAGTGCTCTACCGACTGAGCTAACCAGACCGTTGACATATGTTCCTCTCCTAACAGTTTAAGGTACACACTGTGACATTTGTTTTATGCAAGAAACATTTATAACCGAAGAAAAACCCACGTCAAAAGGTTCTGACAAGTTTTGTGATCAGCATCGGCTTATGTAGCTTGATTAAATAAGACGTGAATTGACAGCTTCTTTATTATATGGATATCCTTTCTGCTGTCCATAACCCGGGAGACGCAAAATAAAAAAAAACTTTAAAAGGCTCCGAGAGATAGTGCAATATGTCGCACTAGCCATTTATGATATTAATAATGCTTGCTTTTGTTTTGCAAACCAAGGAAATAGAGATATAGTTTCTTGAATAAAGTTGCAATCATGTAATAAGATATTTATTTATAATAAAAATAATACATGTAATTAAATATATAATGGAAACAACTGCAAGGTTATCCTAAACATATAATACATGTACTATAAAGTTTATTTAGTATTTGTTTGTTTACTATACTTATAAAACTGAAGTTCGACCCCAAGAGAGGCAATGCCTTAATTCATATTATGGCGTTCTCTTGACGTCGTCCGAAATTGAGTGTATGTTTAATCATTATCACTTAATTTTGCAAAACATGTAGGATATTTATTGATCGTTATTGAATTGATAGAAAAACAACATAAAATTTAAACAAAAAAAACATAAAACATTTTGAAATTAATTACCGCATGTGTGCATGTTACTTTTAATTGAGATTAAAATGAGTAAATATTACGAATTTCATAATGATTTGTTATTGAAACTCGTTAACGAAATTATAAGGTGTTGAATTTAATATCTAAAATTGTGATCTTACTTCAGCAATGAGTATGAGTTACGTACACATGTAAATGGACCTAACGGGGTTCAAGTAACATTCATAAATATGCAACACAAAATGAATGTCTTATATTCAGATTATAATAGTTTCTGATTAATACCACCGTGTCGTTTTCCATTTACCTAACGTCCATTTACCGTTATTTAAAGATAAACTATAACTTGGCGAAAAGAACAGAATAGTAAATACCTTTTATGTACTACATGGCATATAAGGATGCCAAAAATATAAAATTCATAGTGCTTTTAACGTCATAACCAATCATGAATCTTGGCATGTAGCTGTCCCATTGAAACTGTATAATTGTTTGCAATTTAATTATTTTCCCCATGAATCGAATATCCATGAAAGACTATGTTCATTTTATATTTTATTGCATTATTTTGACAACTTAATAGAAAACTAAGCAAGTGTACATTGAAATATATAATCTGATTATTTTTACATGACTTGGATGAGTAGAACCCAGTAGCAGTACGGTTGATGGTGATTTTCTACAACAATTTAAACGTCATTAATCAAATTGCTGTATTTAAAGGTTAATCGACAAATAATTTACTTGAAATTCTCCGTATATTATATCGTGAATGGGCCATGGCAGATTATATTCTAGCAAGAACGCATGAGTAGCTTTCGCATACCCGATGAAACAAATAACCCGTGCACCTACACACATATGAATCATTTTAAAGTGACACACTGTGTTCAAAGCATAATTGAGATGTGATACCTATTAGGTGCATGTACAAAACTGAAACTGCACAAAATGGAAATAAAGCTATTGAAACCAATGAGCGACGTAACTTTAACTTTGAAAGTATAAGTTCAGATTATGAACATATTTGCAATATTTACAATGGAGAAATGGACTCAAAAATTAAAATATTCTATCACAAAAATACACGATGTATACTTAAGCCCTAGTATAATGACAGCTTAAGTAAACTATTCGATTATTATCGAAAAGCGGAAAAGCCAAACCTTAAATATACACATCGTGCTGAAAGATCAATGTGACTGTTAGAATTTAAACTGAAAAAAAAAATTGGTAAAGAATATAGAATGGCTGAACAGAGATTCAAGGCTGATGTTATGATTGGAATTTCTGAAAAGGAAAAAAAAAGAATCCTAAAATTTTGGAATGAATTAAAGCATTCAGGTAGAGGTCGAAACAAGAGTAATATACCGAGAGGAGTTAAATTTTAAAAAAAAATGATACAGATAGCATCAATATGAGTGTATTAGATGAATGGAAAAGCAATTATTGATATATTTTTATATATTTGCCGGAGAACCAATTGGTAATATACATCAAAGATTGTATCATTCAAATCACGACTTTAATTATAACAATGTAGATCTAGATTATTAGATGTATCCATAACTCTTGAATATGAATAGGGTTATCTCCATGGCTATATCCGCATGTGGATACGCTTATTTACCAATGAAGCATTTAAATGATTATTTCTCATTATTATTTCATGTAAATTTACTGATTCTTTAGTTAAACAGCTATGTCCCGTGTTTGTGATCAAAATCGATTATGACAACCAAAGAATATCATAATTTATATTTATGATAGATACGTCGTAGCGCGCGGTATTCACCATAGCTCGAGAATTTTATGAATTACATTACGTCAGAGCGCCAGGAGGGTATGATAAGCGCGTGGAGAGGGGTGTAGAATAACACTATGAGGAAATCACTGTCCCGTATGCAAGAAAATATTGATCCAACCCAGAAATTCAAGGTGATAAAGGCTGGGTACCACAACATAAGGACGACTTCTAAATAGCCTATGCATGTGGAAAATATCAATATCAATATCATTCTATGATGAATAACGGCCTTATCAAAGCGTATCATTCTGTTGGATTATGCAAGGTGTAAAAGCGATTGGTTAACATGGCGTTTAGAATATTTTGAAAGCAATTAAATGGGTTGAAAACACTTAATAGTGATGAATGTTTTTTTGGTCACATATGACCAAAAATAAGTGAAATATGATGCATTTCAAACATTTACAAGAGTTATGCCCCTTATGTTAGTAATAAAAATTAAAGCAAAGTTCTCAAGCACATACTGATTTATTCTAATATTATAATTGGATCATGTAAATATAAATTTTCTAAAAAAAAAACTCACTTAGTTACAAATTTATATAAATTGCACATTGCCCCTTTAATATACATTAAAAACTTATTATGAACAGATATGACGGCCAAATCAAAATAGTTTGCATGCAAAATCTTTAAAACGAAATGAGATGTAAATAATTAATTTGAAATACAATAATAAAACCTAAACTATGCCCTGGCATACATTCGTTGATTTAATTTACACCAAACTATCACATTTTGGCACAAATTACACTTTATATGAAACATTTTAACAAATTTGAAGCGGGATGGTAGAGTGTTGACTGCTCACGCTAAATGTTACGGGTTCGAACCCAGACTCTCTCCGATGGCTCTCAGGAAACAGACTCGAGAGCTCCTTGAAACGCTGGCCTTCTTCGAAATCGAACTAAAATAATTAAGCTAATAGTATAAACTAAACATATACGCATAAAAATACTATGTACAACACCAAAACACTTGTTACCGTATCTGAACATATTCAAGCAAATTGATAAAAAATACACAATGATGGGTAGGAATAACAGTTTTATACTCCTAACCAATAATTCAGTGTGTGCATATTAATATATATAATCAAATATAATAACACTTTTATAAACAACTTACCTTCCAGTGCTGCTTCACCTACAGCGAATACAACTATTAAAAGTAACAACATATCTTTAGCAGTCACTTCAGATGTTCCACTAAGTGTTTATATAACACCATGAAAAGTTTCTGGTTTTAATTCCATTTTGAAACTGTAAGTGTTCGCTGATTCACAATATACTGCAGGCTATGAAGACAAACCGATATCTGGCACGTCTCTGCCCCGGAGCAGGCAAGTTATATCGCTACAAAATATTCACCACGCACTTTTAATTATTCAGTCTCCCGTAGCAATGAAAGGTTGCCGGCATGTTATTTATTTACCACGCAGCTTTAACAGTTTTGTCTCCCGTAAAAATGAATAGTTGCTAGCATGTTATTTATAATACACTAGTTCAA
Organism: Panopea generosa; assembly: GCA_029582155.1. NCBI lineage: Eukaryota > Metazoa > Mollusca > Bivalvia > Adapedonta > Hiatellidae > Panopea > Panopea generosa. The sequence goes on from CM055899.1 coordinate 11,051,095, forward strand.
CAGTTCCCGTAACAATGAAAGGTTGCCAGGATGCTACTTATACTCCACGCGGCTTTAACAGTTTTGTCTCCCGTAAAAAAGAATTTTTGCTTGCATGTTTTCATTATAGGAGACACAGTTCAACAGTTCAATATCCCTTCCCATAACAACGAAATTTGTTAGAATGATATTTGAGGCATTAAAAATCTGATCATGTTTAAAGGAAGTGTATGAGGGAAAATCAGTATAATTGTCTTAAAAAATAAAATTGTTTTTAAGATGGATAAAAAGCATCTCATTATGATTGATAAATAAAAACCGAAAGTTTTGGTATATCAAATCATTCGAAACGTGACAAAATCGATATTTAAATTGGAATGGTAAACGTGAAAAGAAATCCTCTTGCTTGACGACGTATTTTATGTTTCCAGAGACATTAATTCATTTAAGACAAACATCCATTCATGTTATATGGTGATAACATCGGACATTGTTAGGTGCATGGAATATTAACTTGAATAGTTCACTAAAATAAATAAAAGAAACAATGTAACGGAAATATGAATTAGTAAATAATCGTTTTACGGTATGGCAAGACATAAATGTTTGATTACGGCAAGAATAAAATTTCAGGCTCTCTGTCCTTACGCAAACTGACATACAGATTGGAAACTAAACTATAAGCATATGGTTACATTCATGATTAAACATTTTCAATGGACCTAATGACATGCTAGCATTCAACTCCCCATGAACGCATACCCAGGAATTTTAAATTTTAGCAATGGGAATACTTTGGATAAAATGAACCTTGGCCCAGATTTGTGATTAGTTGTATCGCTAAAACGTCATACTTATTAACGGTCTTTACTTCACGTACAAACAGTTAGGAAGCAAAGGTGTAATTTATACAGTTCCATTCAGTGTCTTTAACTTAGGAAAATAAACATATACTTTAATGTATTTAGAATACTAGATATATTATATTATCACAAACATTACATGTATATCGGATGCTTGATATATGTGAAATAGGCAATGGTGGTTTTAATCGAGCGCCTTCATAAAAAAATATAAGACACTTGAAAGCATTTATTGAAAGTTCGTGACAAATTAAACTTGCATATACAAGCAAAGTTTACGAGGACCATTTCACGTGTTACGTGTAATTTCATATCTCATGAACACTACACTACTAGAATGTATTCATTAAATGATTATGCAGAAGAAACTTAGAACATTGATACCTTCACACCTGAAGAATTTCAGCATATTTTTTTCACTACTTTATACATTAGCTACATTGTTCCTGTCATTGCCACCATTCATTTGGCATCCTGATACCGCACACGGGTTCATAATATAATCTAAATCGTCAACATGATAAAATAATAAAATTAACATGACATATATTTGGAGGATTTCAACATTCCTACAAAAATCAACAATGATCCTACTAATACATTGAATCCTCGTGTACCAAATATATGTCGCTGTCAATCCATAAACAAATCACTTTTTTAAATAATTAAACATAAACAATTGTCCTGGTAAACTGATATTACGGTTTTGTTCAGGCCATGACAAATAGTTTTCATATAACTCATTATATTTATAAATAATTTAGAGTACAAAACAATTCGCTTCATCGTTAAAATGGTGTTATATTAAACAAAAATCAATACTGAAAATCATCGTTTTCATTGATAACTCATTATATTTTTAAATAATTTAGAGTACAAAACAATTCGCTTCATCGTAAAAATGGTGTTATTTTAAACAAATATCAATACTGAAAATGGAATGTGTATTACCCAATAACTTTTAGAAAAAAAACGTTTGTGCACGGCTAATATATACTGAGCCGAACAGCAAACCCTCAAACTAACCTTTTTATGTGACTGGTACATTTTTTTGCATTTTTCTCATAAAGTATCAACGCAATTTCCTTGAATTTTGGACTTGAAAAATATAGGGCATTACTATTTAAAATCAGTACAAAAGTAAATGTTTATATCGTATACAACTTTTGATAACGCTTCTCAACACTATGACTATGAAATTTTTAATAGAAAAGTGGCGGGTTAGCTTTTTCATTCAGTAATAATTATGCCTTATTTTATGATGAAAGCGTGTATTGCTGCTCTTGTTTGTTTACATTTTGGCATTATTTATTACTGTAATAATGGTTTATTATTTGATAATACAAGAGCAAGATGTGCGTTTGTATTAATTCATATAATCATATTAATTCCACTTTAAAACTGTAAATGTTTGCTGTTTCGCGATACTGGCTATCACACAAACCGTTATCTGAGACGATAATTACCCAGAGTAGGCAAGTTCTATCGGTAAAAAGTGTACAATACACAGATTAAATACATTTGTCTTTTCTGAGAATGACAGGTTGATAGCAGGGTATTTGTAAAAAACGCAATTTAAACAGTTCAGTGTCCCTTGAAAATGGCAGGTTGCTAGCAGTGTATTTGTTCAAAACGCAGTTTAAACAGTTCAATCTCCCTTAGCAATGACAGGTTGCTAGCATGATGTTTGTTCAATACGCAAGTTCAGTCTTCCTTGGCAATGACAGGTTGCTAGCAGTTTATTTGTTCAAAACACAGTTTAAACAGTTCAGTCTCCCTTGGCAATGAAAGGTCGCTAGCATGATGTTTGCTCAAAACGAAATCTCAGTCTTCCTTGGCAATGACAGGTTGCTAGCAAGGTATTTGTTCAATACGCAGTTTAAACAGTTCAGTATCCCTTGGCAGTGACAGGTTGCTAGCAGGGTATTTGTTCAATACACAGTTTAAACAGTTCAGTCTCCCATGACAATGACAGGTCGCTAGCCGAATGTTTGTTCAATACGAAAGTTCAGTCTCCCTTGGTAATGACAGGCTGCTAGCAGGGTATGTGTTCAATTCGCAGTTTAAACAGTTCAGTATCCCTTGGCAATGACAGGTTGCTAGCAGGGTATTTGTTCAATTCGCAGTTTAAACAGTTCAGTCTCCTTTGGCAATGACAGGTTGCTCCCTTGGCAATGACAGGTTGCTAGCAAGGTTTTTGTTCAATACGCAGTTTAAACAGTTCAGTCTCCATTGGCAATGACATGTTGCTAACAAGGTATTTGTTTAATACGCAGTTTAAACAGTTCCGTCTTCCTTGAGAATTACAGGTTGCTAGCAGGCTATTTGTTCAATACGCAGTTTAAACAGTTCAGTCTCCCTTGACAATGACAGGTTGCTACAGAGTACTTGGTCAAAACTCAGTTTAAATAGTTCAGTCTCCCTTGGCAATGACACGTTGCTAGCACGGTATATGTTCAATACTCAGTTAAAACTGTTCAGTTTCCCTTGGAAACGACAGGTTGCTAGCAGGATATTTATTCAATTTGCAGTTTAAACAGTTCAGTATCCCTTATTAAAGACATGTTGCTAGTAGGGTATTTGCTCAATACACAGTTTAAACAGTTCGGTCTCACATGAAAATGACAGGTCGCTAGCAGGATGTCTGTTCAATACAAAAATTCAGCCTCTCTTGATAATGATAGGTTGCTAGCAGTGTATTTGTTCAATTTGCAGTTTAAACAGTTCAGTATCCCTTGGCAATGACAAGTTGCTAACAGGGTATTTGTTCAATTCGCAGTTTAAACAGTTCAGTCTCCCTTGGCAATGACTGGTTGCTCTCTTGGCAACGATAAATTGATAGCAGGGTATTTGTTCAATACGCAGTTTAAACAGTTCAGTATCCTTTGGCATTGACATGTTGCTAGCAATGTATTCGCTCAATACGCAGTTTGAACAGTTCAGTCTCCCTTTACAATGACAGGTTGCTAGCAGGCTATTTGTTCAATACGCAGTTTAAACAGTTTTGTCTCCATTGTCAATGACTGGTTGCTAGCAGGGTATTTGTTTCATACACAGTTTAAACAGTTCCTTCTCCTTTGGCAATGACAGGTTGCTAGCAGGGTATTTGTTCAATACACAGTTTAAACAGATCAGTCTCCCTTGGCAATGACAGGTTGCTCTCTTGGCAACGCCAGGCTGCTAGCGGGGTATTTGTTCAATACGTTCTTTAAACAGTTCAGTATCCCTTGGCAATGACAGGTTGCTAGAAGGGTATTTGTTCAATATGCAGTTTAATCAGTTCTGTATCCCTTGGCAATGACAGGTTGCTACATGTAGCAGGGTATTTGTTCAATATGCAGTTTAAACAGTTCAGTATCCCTTGATAATGACAGGTTGCTCGCAGGGTATATGTTCAATACAGAATTTAAAATGTTCAGTTTCCTTTGGCAATGTTAGGTCGCTAGCAGGGTATTCGTTCAATATACAGTTACAACAGTTTAGTCTCCTTTTACAATGACAGGATGCTAGCAGGGTACTTGTTCAATACACCGTTTAAACAGTTCAGTCTCCCTTGACAATGACAGATTGCAAGAGGGGTATATGTTCAATACAGAGTTTAAAAGTTCAGTTTCCTTTGGCAATGACAGGTTGCTAGCAGCGTATTTCTTCAATATTTAGTTTAAACAGTTCAGTCTCCCTTTGCAATGACAGGTTGCTAGCAGGGTATATGTTAAATATGCAGTTTAAACAATTCTGTCTTTCTTGGCAATGTAAGGTCGCTAGCAGGGTATTTGTTCAATACGCAGTTTAATCAGTGTAGTCTCCCTTGGCAATGACATGTTGCTAGCAAGGTATTTATTCAATATTCAGTCTTTCTTGGCAATGTTAGGTCGCTAGCAAGGTATTTGTTCAATACGCAGTTTAAACAGGTCAGACTCCCTTAGCAATGACATGTTGCTAGCAGGGTATTTGTTCAATACACAGTTTGAAACAGTTCAGTCTCCCTTGGCAATGACTGGTTGCTAGCAGGGTATTTATTCAATACACAGTTTAAACAGTTCAGTCTCCCTTGGCAATGATAGGTTGCTAGCAGTGTATATGTTCAATATGCAGTTTAAACAGTTTAGTCTCCCTTGGCTATGACATGTTTCTAGTAGGGTATTTGTTCAATACGCAGTTTAAACATTTCATTCTCCCTTGGCAATGACATGTTGCTAGCAGGGTATTTGTTCATTACACAGTTTAAACAGTTCAGTCTCCCTTGGCAATGACATGTTGCTTGCAGGGTATTTGTTCAATACAGAGTTTAAACAGTTCTGTCTCCCTTTGCAATTTTAGGTCGCTAGCAGGATATTTGTTCAATATGCAGTTTAAACAGTTCAGTCTTTCTTGGCAATGTTAGGTCGCTAGCAGGGTATTTGTTCAATACGCAGATTAAACAGTTCAGTCTCCCTTGGTAATGACAGGTTGCTAGCAGGGTATTTGTTAAATACGCAGTTTAAACAATTCAGTCTCCCTTGACAATGACAGTTTGCTAGCAGGGTATATGTTCAATACAGTGTTTAAAAAGTTCAGTTTCCTTTGGCAATGACAGGTTGGTAGCAGGGTATTTGTTAAATACACAGTTTAAACAGTTCAGTCTCCCTAGGCAATGACATGTTGCTAACAGGGTATTTGTTCAATAATTAGTTTAAACAGTTCAGTCTCCCTTTGCAATGACAGGTTGCTAGCATGGTATTTGTTCAATATGCAGTTTGAACATATCAGTCTTTCTTGGCAATGTTTGGTCTGTAGCAGGGTATTTGTTCAATACGAAGTTTAAACAGTTAAGTCTCCCTTGGAAATGACATGGTGCTAGCAGTGTATTTGTTCAATATGCAGTTTAAACAGTTCAGTCTTTCGTGGCAATGTTAGGTCACTATCAAGGTATTTGTTCAATAAGCAGTTTAAACAGTTCAGTCTCCCTTTGCAATGACAGGTTGCTAGCAGGATATTTGTTCATTATGCAGTTTAAACAGTTCAGTCTTTCTTGACAATGTAAGGTCACTAGCAGGGTATTTGTTCAATAGGCAGTTTAAACAGTTTAGTCTCCCTTGGCAATGACATGTTGCTAGCAGGGTATTTGTTCAATATGCAGTTTAAACAGTTCAGTCTTTCTTGGCAATGTTAGGTCGCTAGCAAGGTTTTTGTTCAATATGCAGTTTAAACAGTTCAGTCTCCCTTGGCAATGACATGTTGCTAGCAGGGTATTTATTCAATACACAGTTTAAACAGTTCAGTCTCCCTTGGCAATGATAGGTTGCTAGCAGGGTATTTGTTCAATACACAGTTTGAAACAGTTTAGTCTCCCTTGACAATAACTGGTTGCTAGCAGGGTATTTATTCAATACATAGTTTAAACAGTTCAGTCTCCCTTGGCAATGATAGGTTGCTAGCAGTGAATATGTTAAATATGCAGATTAAACAGTTCAGTCTCCCTTGGCAATGACATGTTTCTAGTAGGGTATTTGTTCAATACGCTGATTAAACATTTCAGTCTCCCTTGGCAATGACATGTTGCTAGCAGCGTATGTGTTCAATATACAGTTTAAACAGTTCAGTCTCCCTTTGCAATGACATGTTGCTAGCAGGGTATTTGTTCAATACATAGTTTAAACAGTTAAGTCTCCCTTGGCAATGACAGGTAGCTAGCAGGATATTTGTTCAATATGCAGTTTAAACAGTTCAGTTTATTCTTGGCAATGACATGTTGCTAGCAGGGTATTTGTTCAATACATAGTTTAAACAGTTCAGTCTCCCTTGGCAATGACAGGTAGCTAGCAGGATATTTGTTCAATATGCAGTTTAAACAGTTCAGTCTCGCTTGGCAACGACATGTTTCTAGTAGGGTATTTTTTCAATACGCTGTTTAAACATTTCAGTCTCCCTTGGCAATGACATGTTGCTAGCAGGGTATTTGTTCAATACACAGTTTAAACAGTTCAGTCTCCCTTGGCAATGACATGTTGCTAACAGCGTATGTGTTCAATACACAGTTTAAACAGTTCAGTCTCCCTTGGCAATGACATGTTGCTAGCAGGGTATTTGTTCAATACGCAGTTTAAACAGTTCAGTCTCCCTTGGCAATGACATGTTGCTAGCAGGGTATTTGTTCAATTCGCAGTTTAAACTGTTCAGTCTCCCTTGACAATATCAGGTTGCTAGCAGGGTATTTGTTCAATATGCAGTTTAAACAGTTCAGTCTTTCTAGGCAATGTTAGGTCGCTAGCAGGGTATGTGTTCAATGTGCAGTTTAAAAAGTTCAGTCTTCCTTGGCAATGTCATGTTGCTAGTAGGTTATTTGTTCAATACGCATTCTAATCAGTTCAGTATCATTTGGCAATGACAGGTCACTAACAGGGTATTTGTTCAATATGCAGTTTCAACAGTTTAGTCTACCTTTGCAATGTTAGGTTGCTAGCAGGGTATTTGTTCAATATGCAGTTTAAACATTTCATTCTCCTTTGACAATGACAGGTTGCTAGCAGGATATATGTTCAATACAGTGTTTAAAAAGTTCAGTTTCCTTTGGCAATGACAGGTTGCTAGCAGGGTATTTCTTCAATACACAGTTTAAACAAATCAGTCTCCCTTGGCAATGACATGTTGCTAGCAGGTTATTTGTTCAATATGCAGTTTAAACAGTTCAATCTTTCTTGGCAATGCTAGGTCGCTAGCGAGGTATTTGTTCAATACACAGTTTAAACAGTTCAGTCTCCCTTGGCAATGACATGTTGCTAGCAGGGTATTTGTTCAATACACAGTTTAAACAGTTCAGTCTCCCTTGGCAATGATAGGTTGCTAGCAGGGTATATGTTCAATATGCAGTTTAAACTGTTCAGTCTCCCTTGGCAATGACATGTTGCTAGCAGTGTATTTGTTCAATACATAGTTTAAACAGTTCAGTCTCCCTTGGCAATGACATGTTTCTAGCAGGTAATGTGTTCAATACAGAGTTTAAACAGTTCAGTCTCCGTTGGCAATGACAGGTCGCTAGCAGGATATTTGTTCAATATGCAGTTTAAACAGTTCAGTCTTTCTTGGCAATGTTAGGTCGCTAGCATGGTATTTGCTCAATACGCAGTTTAAACAGTTCAGTCTCCCTTGGTAATGACATGTTGCTAGCAGGGTATTTGTTTAATACGCAGTTTAAACAGTTCAGTCTCCCTTGACAATGACAGTTTGCTAGCAGGGTATATGTTCAATACAGTGTTTAAAAAGTTCAGTTTCCTTTGGCAATGACAGGTTGCCAGCAGGGTGTTTGTTAAATACACAGTTTAAACAGTTTCAGTCTCCCTTGGCAATGACATGTTGCTAACAGGGTATTTGTTCTATACTTAGTTTAAACAGTTCAGTCTCCCTTTGCAATGACAGTCTGCTAGCAGGATGTTTGTTTTATACGCAGTTTGAACATTCCAATTTCCATTGGCAATGGCAGGTCTCGAGCAGGTTCAGTCTCCCTTTGCAATGAACGTGTGTTATATATTGCATGTTATTTGTACATCACACATCTTTAACAGTTCAATCTCCAATACATATTGAATGTTATTAGCATGTTACAAGGGTCCTCCTTTGCCGAGTGGTCTTAGGCGCCGTCTCAAGAATACTTACCTCTTTACTCAAGTTCGAATTCCTCTCGCTCCTTAAACATCATGTGAGAAAAGGTGCCAGTTTCTTGCAGAAAGACGGTGGTTCTACTCAGATTCATTTTGCGGTCTGCCTCTACCATTAGAATCTGGATATGCCATAGCTAAAAAGTTGAAAATTGCGTTAAACTCCATCAAAAAACAAATTTGAGGTAGAAAATATTGTCTAGAATAACTGTATGACAAATTTTTCAGATTTCAAAATATTTAATAAATGATTCATGGATTGAATTTGAATGACAATATCACTGACAGTCTGTACAACGACTTTACCTGATGAATGGTATGCATGAAAAATAAATCGATCGACATGCATTGTCCATTAATAGAACAACTGATATATCATAGTAGTGCAATACAACCATAATTGTATTGGTTTACTGCAATACTTATGTACTATACAACTGATATATCATAGTATTGCTATACAACCATAATTGTATTGGTATACTATAATACTTATGCTTTATGCTTCATCAAATAAACGAAGGAAAATCGGAAAACCTTGGTGGAATGAAAGTTTAACAGTTTTGTGGAATGATGTGTGTGAGTTTTTAAAATGTCATAATGTTAGTGAACGAAGACGACTGAGGGTTGATTTTGTAAAATGTAAAAGGTTTTTAATAGTAATGTACAGAAATATAAGAGGTTATACTGGTTTAATATGCAAAATGATTTTATTGTCTGACATCAATAGTAAGTCATGCTCATTTTGGAAATCTATTGGAAAGATTGGAGTTGCCTTTCAAAAGAAAAGTATAATATCAATGGAAATTATTGATGATAATGGAAATATATTCTTAAGCTCTTAATTTTAGTACATTTAGTGATGAAAATAAACTGGTTTACATATTTAAAAGTCCAGATGTGATTCGAATTTGTGCCAAAACCTGCTTCCTAATACTTCAGCGGATATCTAGTTTCTTGTATCGCTAGCTGTGTGGTCTAAATCACTTTTAAATGTACATTTAAAGTAATTTTTATATTAAACATTGAACAACAGCTGTAAATCAGGTCATAACAAATCTGATTTGATATGATAAATGATTCTTTAAGAATTTTTTTATTTTTAAGCGTTTATTAGGGTAGTATCCTGGCGAAATGTTTCATTGTCAAATTTTAGTAAAGTATTTTTATTTACAGTTTTAAGTTGTGCGGTATATCTAAAAAGGATATAACGTCGGATTAAGATTTACGTCTGTTGTTCAATTTTTATTTGTTATTATGTATTATATTATTATAAATTGTCTTTAAAATATAATGTAATATATACAGAATGTATGTTTTCTTAGATAAATTAATATGGTCTGTTATAATTCTATTTTAGAATGAAATATGTAATGTATGTTTTATATTGCTGTATATATGATGAGACATATAATAAAAACAAGTAAATAGATATCTTCATCATATACATATATATATATATATATATATATATATATATATGATGACGAGAAACTGTATATAGTTTAAGTCAATAAAAAAAAAGAAAAAAAAGATAATGCACCTGTGTTTTAACTAAAATATGCAATTTTATTAGTTATTTGTAAATAGGTGTGTAGGTGTGTGTAAGTATGTGGGTGTATGTGGGTGTGTGGGTGTGTATAACTTAATATGATATTTATTGAAGTAGTTGGAAAATATGTTGCTTTGTATGACTGTGTTATATTTTATTAATAAGATTTCAGACAAAATTAAAACAGAATAAATTCTCTGAGGTATATAAAAACATATTGACAGTAATATGTTATGACTTCCAGTGCACGAAGGTGATATGTCCTTGTTATGTAAATGCCATGCAACCTAATATTCTATTAATGTTACATGATAATATTAATGCTCTTAATACCTAGATTCGACATTTTAAGTTATGATTTTTACACACACAGACTTATTATTTTCAATACCTGTCTTAACTAATAGAGTCGGCACTGAAGTTTATAACCTAAACTTATTTAAATAATTTAAATTATCAAGTTTCACCCATACCTTATTCATAATCCATTAAAAGTACAAAGGTATATGTTTGTTCACTAGTTGTCCTATGCATTACAATACACAAGGACGTTAATATTTTAACTGTCACGGTAGATATTTCTGACTAAGGATACATTTAAATGACATGATATGTTTTATAGCGTATTATTTGAGCACAATGCATTACGATTTATGACTTGATGTATTCAACATGAAATCCTAGTTACGATGCCTAACTACGGACTTGTAGTATCGCTTTTTTCTATGCGGTTAAGTGTGCGGTTACGCTGGTCCATGTTTTAAACTACGAAATTAATTATCACTAACAACAACCACCTCTTCTTCTATTCCTACTATTACGACTTCTACCACCGTTACCATTACTACAAGTACTATTATAATTCTATTATTGCATATTATATTTCTACTACTACTACTACTACTAATACAAAAACTTCTACTCTACTTCTTTTTCCAATACTACACCTACTACTACTACTACTACTACTACTACTACTACTACTACTACTACTACTACTACTACTACTACTACTACTACTTCTACTACTACTACTACTACTACTACTACTACTACTACTACAAATACTTATACTACTACTACCGCTGTATGTTATACAACTACTACTGCTACTACAAATAAAACTAAAACCTCCAGTACTGCTACTATTACTACTTCTAATTTTACTACTACAATTACTACTATTACTTCTACTACTAATCCTCGCCTTTCTCTTACTATTACTGCTACTACTACTACTACTACTTCTAATATTACAACTACTGGTACTACAAATACTTCTACCACGTTTGCTGCTATTACTACTACTACAACTACTATTACTAAAAATACTACTACTACCACTACTTCTTTTACAACTATTACTACTGTTACTACTACTTCTACCATTACTACTACCACTTCCACTACTACTACTACTACTACTACTACTATTACTACAACTACTGCTACTACCTTTACTTTAACTACTACTTTTACTACTTTTACAACTACTTATACTACTGCTACAACTACTACTCCCATAACTACAACGACTATTACTACTACTTCCAATGATGTTACTACCGCTAATAGCAATAGTACTACCGCCACTACTGATACTACTACTGTTATAAATACTACTTGTTTCAATACCACGACAGCCTCTACTACCGACACCCCCATTACTACTTATAACTACCACAGCAACTTCTACAACTGCTTCTACATTCTGTTATTGTTACTACTACTTCTACTGCCATTATCACTACTACCAATATCGCTACATTTACTCTTACTCCTACTACTACATGTACCTCTTCAACCACCACTACTACTACTACCATTGCTACTACTACCTCTACCGTGTCTATCACTACTACTTATAGTTCCACTAAAACTACTACTACTACTACTACTACTACTACTACTAAAAATAATAATATCAGTACTACTACATCTACTACTACTACTATTTATATTCTTACAACTAATTTTACTTAATTAACAATACATAAGGTAGTATCCCAATATCTCAATTACGTTCTTATGAAATATGAATAAACAATGTTACTGACAGGTTTGTGCCGAACTGGATTCGTCGGATCAACATAGGTAGCTACCAATCTGCTGGATGCTTCAAAGCAACAATTATGTATCACTGAGTAACTTCCAAAAAATAACCTTCTACCTGATTTATTGATATAATCCACTATTTGAAATAGAACATTAAAACATATTTATATGTAATAACAGTAATAGCATTACAATAACAGCATACATTGTATTGTGGTTAAAGTATTGGTCGCTTATGCATGATGTCCTGGGTTCGAACCCAGACTTGTCTCGGTGATTTCTGGTCTAATAAAAGACATATACACCAGACTGATTGAAACATCTTTAAAGTTATTAATACTTTTCATAATTGATATTTGGACTTGCTTGTATTAGTATTAATGAAAAATATATACATATTTTTTTGCGAATTGGGTTTAACGTCACCATTTTCAACACATTATAAGTTATATATGGCATATCTAGTTTTATTGGTGGAGTAAAACATCAGAATGAATTTGAGTAGAACCACGATCCTTCCGCAAGTAACTGGCAAACTTTCATAAAGTTTTTGGAGCGAGCAGGACTCGAACCTACATGTACGACCTACCAGTGAGAGGTAAGTGATTTTGAAAGATACATTAGACCACTCGGCCACCGAAGACCCATATACATAATAACGTTCTGCTATAATTAACGTTAATTTCAAATTAAACCCTACGAGACACTTTCTTGTTTCATAATGACAATGCATATAGAATTGTTTATATCTGCTGTGTCAGTGCTATACAACACAAAAGGAAAATATACTTAATGGAGATATTTTAACTAAACCGCAGATATTGATCTGTCATTTCATTCTATAATGACAATGATCACATAATTGACCGTGAACTTCTTCCCGTTTATTTTCGTAAACATGTAGCCAAGATTCCTATCAAACTTCGCTTGTGATCTTTGTTGTTTTTTTTCATATTTATATTCAAAACATTCAGGAAGATTATCCTATCAATAAATACGAAACATTAAGAATGGCAATATATATGTTTATTACTATAATTTAACAAATACGTTGCAGACAGACATACAGACGGACGGGCAGGCAGGCAGGCAGGCAGGCAGGCAGGCATGCATGCAGGCAGGCAGGCAGGCAAATAGACACATACAGGACAGACATATTGTTTCTGTTCTGTCGTCACCACAATAACCTAAAACTAATTTTTAGTAACAAAGTCAACTTAACAATCAACCTTACAATTAAATACTTTCCTTGTAGTCAAACGAGTGCGGCATAATGCAGCGATCTACTAATATATGAGTGATTGATTATATATTTAGCGTCATTCTTATGCAATTGAGGGCTAACAGAAGATCAGTTAACCTAACCACTGTTTCCTTGGATAAACCAGTACTCTAGCTCACCCCATTTCCGCAAGTAACTGATAACTTTCCCACTCTTGGATCAGTGGTAAGAGACGAATGATAATGAGACACAATGTCGTATATCAATCATAACTGAGACTGTTTCCGGGCGGGGGATTCGAACTCACGACCCCTGTATTGATAGTCAGACGCGTAACCGACTGAGCTAATTGGGTCCGGCGAACCACCTATAATATCAAGTATACAACGTCGTGATATAGTCGTAGCCGCTCAATACAATGCAATACAAGTACAATTAGAAAATATAATCTCTGTATATAACAATGGTCTTGTTTTACCAGTATAACTACAACTTCAGTGATTATTGAGGTTAGTGTCGCACCGAAAACTTTAAAATGAATGAATTAATTAATTAATGAATATCTTTATTTCCTCCTCTTGGGAGATTAATATACACATTTGACATACAATGTGGCAATTTATAACATATATACAAATTACTTATAGCAAGAGTAAACATAATGTATTATGCAATGAAAATGCAAACATTTCATATTATTTTATCTTCATTATTGCTATGCTGAATAAATATGAAACTTCTATGTACATTTTGAAATTAAATATACAAATACATTTACAGCCTTACTCACATTTCATTTACACCGGCAAGTCAATTTTAGTTGTGTAGCGATCAATGTTAATAGTTGATCCCGTTTTGTGAAAAATCGAAAAGGGACAAGGAATGGAAACTAGTCATCCATCTTATTTCGATTTATAATTAAAGAATATGTAGTTGAAAGCCATTTTTAAGAATAAAACGTTCTCCTCTATTTCAAGGGTCGGGCCAATTTCAGCACTTAGAAGTTTAAGCGTTAAATCTTTCGGATTCAAGTTCTTTATCTCGACGATAAGTGTGGTTGCTCAGAGTTGTATATACGGTTTGTTGTTGGATATGCCAAATGTATTATTTAAGCCCTATGACAATTGTATGACTGTACCTTGTCGTCTATTTATTGCTAACAATTACATCGATTTGTACAAGCGTGAGTCCATATTACTTCACCATTCATGAAAGAACTGTTGTCTGCAATATAACTGCTGTAAATCTAGCGATTTTGTAAAAGTTATTATGTGATAAAGCAACTGTTTAAATATATTATTTAACGATATTTTCTTTCAGTAATCGTTTTTTCATGCATCGCTGACTGTGAATAACGAACTTGAAATTAAGCAAAATATTGTGTTTGATAGGATTGTTAATATTTTATATACTCATTTTAAAATACCCCCGAGTGTCATTGGTAATTTAGGACAGTAGGAAATATGATATTTGTCGAGCAGGTAGGGTATTTCCCAACTATGTTTTTCATACTTAATATTAACCCAACGCACATTACATTAAGATAAAGGTCGGTTATTTACTTCAAATCTAAAGAATGCTTTTTTAATGAAATAAAAACACGTCTATAATAGACGATAACAACACATAAAGTAAATGAACATAGTATTACTTTAGTTAAGCCTATAGAATTAAACTCGGAGAATGGTGAAATTGTTGTTTTAAATTTATATATAGATATCCTTGTAGAATCAGTATTAAGCATACGCAAATAACGTGTCTTGCTCAAAGTCACAACACCTGATTGTGGTGTCGGGTTGAACGCGTGACCCTCGCAGCATGATCCCGGTACTATAATAAACACTAAACGTGGGATGATGGCCATGCACACGTAACCTTTATTGCAAATAATTAGATTAAATGTGTAAATATAATCATCGTTCCAAAGATCTATCTGGCTAATAAAGGGTACAAGAAACACCATACCTCTGCAAATAAATGAGAAAATACCAACACATATAGAGATAGGAGACAAATGAACCGTAGAGCAATGTTCATGACCAATCATCACAGAGATAATGAATATGTGGTAGTTCGACCTCATGAACACTGAATTCACAGCCAGACGCGTCACCAGCGAATCTAGCCTACATATAGATAAAGAGAAACGAGTGTTTCATTTTAGCGATCGTGAGTCGGTCTCCAAATACAACACAAGTATAAAACAACTAACTACAGTCATTCACCCCTTTACATGTACATAGTGGTACATCTAATCATATTATGATGGCAAAGTTCTGTCAGCCTGATAGTCGAAAAGCCACTTCATTTTGTCGACATCAGGACCGTATTATGTCGACAGCTCATTCATTATATTGATAATTTTTAATCATCTTTAGTCAGTCACTTTTTCAAATGAATATGACAATATCAGAGAAGACGCTCGATGTTGAAATCAGGACAGTAACGAAGAAGCTGTCGGCAGAACAGTGCATTAACCGACAATAATAAGTGAGATGTCGACTTAACACGCTCCTAATGTCGATTAATGAAGTGGTAACGTGAATATCAAGATTTCAGAACTATGTCAACATAGCATAAACATATTGTCAAGTTAAAAGAATATGTTACTGCAAGACGTATATGTTCTTTTTTTTCAGTTCAGAAACGATTAGTTTAACTAAAGTTCAATGTTTTGTTTATTTGAAACCATAGCAAAACCATGTACTCTAATCCCTATAATAACATAATCGACATGTTTACAGACAGAGATAACCATGACCACCAACATTAACCTTGTTTTTGTTGCAATAACGTCCGCGTCCTTCACTGTTGTTTCGTTTTGATCTAGATATGAATGCCTTTGCACATTGTATTATTTAATATCTATTTTAAAACATATCGCGTGTTTCAATAACAAAGGTATTTGTAAAACTACTGCGTAATATGTCAGCCATTCACATTTATAAGCCAACTAAAGTACTTTAAAGGGACACACTGCAAATTTTCATTTTAAAGTACATGTAATAATATAAATTTGAAGATACATCACAACAGCATAATCATGCTAAGACTACTGTGTTGAAAAAAGTGCACAAGTCTTGTAAGTCTAAAGAAAAACATAATATATGACAGATCTTCGTCAGCAAGTGCAAATCATATATTATTTCCTGAGTTGTATCGGTTGCATCTGAGTTGTATTGAACACATTCCAAGTATATCATGATTTAAAACAAAATGAATATAGAAGATCTTGGATGGCTCGAACCCGACGGGACTTGATAAAATAGTTCGAACAAAGGGTGCGAAAATACAGGTAAATATGTTGGCTGGACTTATTAGTTTCTAGTTGGACTCTTCCAGCAATCGATGTTCTAGCTATCGGAGGTAGAATTATAGATATTAAGTAGCAATTCGACTGGGACCAGATAAGCGGTTCGAGCCATATGTAGTGTTCTAATGTAAACTTCATCGTAGTCATATATCTATGTCAAGACTTATAAAACATGTTTAATGTTTAGTACAATACACTTAATAAATCAAACCATACCCCGAACAAAAAAGTAACCAACAGCTAAGTTTTTATTGCCCGATGTGGATCTTAAAATAAACTATGTTTTATCTGAATATGGCAATGACAAATGTTATATTGACATTTTAATCGTCCTGAAATTAATATGCTACTAGTTGTATATCAATCAAATGAAAAGATGGGCGCTCAATGGGACACAGTAAGACAAATTTATATTCGAACGTGAGCTGGAATACATGTCCACTAGGGACTACATTACTTGAATGTACGCTCAACATATCAGAACTCTGGTATATTTATGAACTGTGAATTGTAAACTGATATGTATTTAGCACGGCTCAGCAAATACACAATACAAGGTAGTTGGTTTGTAATGCAAACAGATTATTTTACCTGTTCACAAAAACTATTAACGGCCATCATATCATACATATAAAATATAAAACGCAGTTAAGTTTACATAATATAAGAGATTAAACATCACGGTGTAATACTTAATTAAGCTTAATAGAATATGTGTTATTTAAAGTGTAGAACATTGAAAGTAACTTCTTTAGAATAATAAAATTTATTTAATTTTAGCTAAGGTGCTAAGGTAAATCATAGTCGTAACATAATCAAGCCGTTTCATTGTATAATAGCTTTGTCAATTTGCATGGAAGCGACAGTGTGAGCGGCTGCCTGCTGTATCTCCCTGTGCTTATTTGCATATTCACTTACAATGTAACATCATACACATATCATGTAAACTATTATTCAAAGTCAATAAAAGTTGATGTGCTATATCTATATAGTTTTAAATCCGAACAAACGGTAACAGTTTGTCATTTGTTTAACAACTACAGTCCATGTAGGGACAATACAATTACGTTTATTAACAATTCATATAAGAGTGATTCCCCTTATTAACAATATAATTATTGCTAAACTAAGCTTTAATAAGCAATGTTTTAAGGCACAATAATGTTCCATATATGAACAGTTTTTTTTTCATTATTCGATAATATGACGAGAAGAAACGTACGTTAAAATAATATAAATATCATGTTGTAACGCAATCCCGTAATCAGTTAAATTAATACAAACTGCAATTCAGGAATATGCTTAACTCATGTGTTTGCTATTAATCTCCTTTCTTTTGATATTTCATTGACAATAGGTAATATATATCAGTCCAATAAATGGCCTGATGTCCGTTTCTAAATTCAAAACTGAGAAGCAATCAAGTCGAGACTTGAATCGAACAAACGACATTGGACGTGACGGACTAACACTATACCAACTGTAAGTTGCATCCGACTAAGCATATGAGTTACTGTAGTTATGTGGAAATTATTAGTATCTTTGTATATTAATTATACAAATACAATATTAAATATAAGTATATTCTTCAGTAATTTTGAGAGTAAAGTACATAAGTACTTATTTATAGAAGATGACGAAATTCAATTTTCAATGAGTCCATGGGAATAGGCGGTTATAACACTCATTTGAAACGGTTACCAATATTATACATATTTACAATAATATATCTGGAATAAAGTTAAATATTTCCAAATGTATTATAATTTTTATTAAAATCTGATTCATTGAAACATTCTAATATTCCATTTCATCAAAATAGAAAATTCATAAGGATCACCAAATTTGATAGTAAAAGGCACATAAATAAAGAAATTCCTTTGGATACCACAAATATAACTATAGTCTACATTCGTTTTTCTACAATAATTGGTGTGAAATAGGAACAAACTTATACTTGATATATTTTAGGGGGGGGGGGGGGGGAGAGGCGGGAACGGCTTTATCGTTGTTTGAACAAATTTAAAACTTTATATTGAGTATCTAGTTCATAATTTCTAAGGTACAACCAGGTGTTACCAAGTATAAAACACGATGGAAAGAACGATTAAAACATGAACCAATCAGTAACTAAGGCTCTGTTGACCTATTTCAAAAACTACTGTTATTCAAACAAACGAATCAATTATATATAGGTATCGATTAAAGAAAGAACAAAATCCTAAAATCTAACTGAAATTAAATTGATGGCAGAGTTTCAACATCTTCAGTTAGACTAGAAGAAGATATGCACTATTCCAATAAAATTCACCTGTCATCAAACATAAAGAACGTTCAATGCAAAAGCTTGATACGAATAATATGAACCAACGCATAATCGATGCTAAATGTAGTTTATTCAAATTTGTAGGGATATTGTAATGGTTAAATCAGTTTGTTCTGTGAATAGTTTCATGTAAAGATATTTTGACATATTTATGGATATATTTAAGCGATATCAACTTTAATATAGAATACATACAAAGACAGAATTCCCTTTGGAAGCATAACAAATAAATTCTAGTATGATTACTTAAATTTATATATCTTTATTCTTAAATGTACGTCAAGCAAATAAAAAAATAAGTTCTAAAATATATTTGTTAACAAATATATGGAAAGAAGAATCGAGATAAAACAAGAAATAGCTCTATTAAACATGACAAATTAGAAATGTATGAAACAAAATGGAGACATTCCGTTAGAATATTAAAAAAGCTGTGTTTCTTTTTTGTTCAAAACTTGGAAAGCTGTTATTATATATGATAAATGTTTACGATATTTACATCGGTGAAACTGTGTTTCAATATTTCTGTGGTTGTTCGGTAACTATGTTAAGCAAACAAATGATAAAAATATTATTTATTTATTCTTTGTAAAAAAATACAAAACATTATCGAACTCTCACTAAAATGGCGACAGTTTACTTATTGGCACAAACATCGAGATGGTGTTATTGAAACTGTTGATATATATACAATTGCTTAAGTAAAAATATCTGTGAGTTATATACGATACTATTGTAACCATATTATGTAAGTAAACATTAACATATTTTGTATCGTTTATATATTAATATTGATACATTGTTGAATGACATAAAAAAAGTATATATATATGTTGAATATATATTTTATTTAATATTCATAATGGTCTACGATATCAATAATGTTTAACATGCATTGTACAAGTGAGACAATCCAGGTGGACACTATCTATGTCATGCTATTTTATATTATAATCACTTTATCTGTTAACAACGAATTTTAATCCGCATGTAACGAAACAAATGATAACACAATCAGACGAAACATGGGGCTATGTGTATGGGTATAGCAATTGTAGTTTATTGTCAATGGCGGTAAACATATCATGTACGACAATGAATCTGATCCAAGTCATGCCTTATAGGTTGGTCTTGCACACTTGATTATGCCAGGTTTACGTAGATGTTGTATTCATCGAAACATCGCAATATTGGCCAAACAACTTTGGGGGAAAAACGAAACGATGTTGTATAATGTTGTATTGAACATGAATATTCCATACACAATATAAGGTCGGCAGTGTAATCGTATTTTCGGTTCGTTGACCATATACATTAGATATTTACGTACATATAAGATAAAAACAGTATTACATGAATATATGCAATTCAAATGGATTACATGAATACAAATATAAAGAAAATGATGCACATTTTCTTATTCCAAATGGTCAATAAATGTGTTTCATAAATGATCGATTCTTATTAAATCATGATATTTATAACATTTATATATGTTATTCAACCACTTGTAAATATCACTCCTTTGTTTATAATTCCGTTAAAACTGTTAAAGTGCAATAATCTCGTATAACAAATATACCCGTGTAACCATTGACCTGACACAGACTTTCAATCAAAAAGGGATGTGATCCACTCAGCTTTCGATATTTGTTTGAGCGCCGCCAATTTTCTTAGACAAGCTGACGGTGTATTTGCAAGCATTATATTGTATTTACCGGACAGATGGATCCGGTTTAGTAATAACACCGGCACTTGACCAATAGTCGTTTCACGTCAGGTCAAATAAACATATGATGTAAATGATCTATACACTATGTAATGCGTTAAATATTTGTTTTCAAACGTAAAAGTTATTATATGTTCCGCTTCAGGTTAACATAAACGTTTCTGTCGTCTTTATTGGTTTGTTCTTCAGCTGGAACAAAAGGAAAAAATATCACTTTAAGCATTCAACCCACCATAGGCTAAGAATAATTATATGTATAAATATACATCCTCATTTGCAAATAGATACAATTTAGTGCAGATATTGTAAGAAGTACTTGTTGTCGTTGTTTTGTTTATTATTTTACAAGATTTAATTTTCTGTTCATATATTTGCAAGAAATGCCATATATCTATAACGTACATGTGTATAGAAGATATATGTTACATATGTACACATAATATAGATTAAGTTACCTTGTTCTGATTCATTTCTAAATACATTTTTTCCGTTGGTGTGTCAGAGTTAAGTGTTTCATATTGATCTTCAGGTTTTCTGTAAAGTAAATCAGTTGATACATAATATTAACTGTTAATATTTTTCTTTATATACGTGAATGCTGGATAATACCAACTTTGTATTAATCTATATCATCTATTATTAATAACACTTTAACAATTTTTTGTAGACCTATCTGTAGATTTATATATATATAAATTATATACGTATATATGATAGAGAGAATCATACGTCTAATTAAACACCTTTCAGAAGCACCGGATATGCGTAGGATACATAAATGGTAGAAAAAGTGAATACAGTAGAGATAATTACCATTTTACAGTGCTAAAACTTATAACGAGATATCCTTAGCTAGCTTTCGGCTTTTCGCTTTCATCAGAGGACAAAAATAAAAGAACACAGCAAAACAACAGCACAAGAACAAACACTTTTCTATATATAAAATACTGTATACAGACTACCTCTGTGTTATGTAGGTCACATTAATTTTAACAACTTGTTGCTAATATGTGCTTCTACCTTTTAAAAACAACAACTTTATGGGATAC